>CM030370.1:130198823-130899598 GCA_003604175.2 Clonorchis sinensis
CTGTGAGCCTAACTTCAGAATACTCAAATTTGCTCTTGGAAAATCCACCCTCAGCTGTCTTTTTCTCTTATCTTCATTGGCTCGAAATACATGGCACTCTACTTTCCCGGACTTGGTTTGGTCTGAGGAAAAGAGCTTTCCACCTCGTTCTGTCTGCAGCCACCGGCATGAAAAGCCACGTCGGCTTTATAGGGGAGGTTTTGTTTTGATGAGGGTTTCTAAGTGGGGTGAGAACTGTATAACCACATACAATCGGCCTATAATCTGATAAGAAATGCACTACTGATCGAAACGGCCGTTTATCTACCCTCTAAATTCGGGAGAGAGTCGGAGAAACGCAAAAACTACTAAATCTCTTTATAAGGATCTTTGACACTACGGATATTTTGTTACCAGCGTAACTTTAAGGAAGTCCAAGGTTTTCAACAAGAATAGAACAAAGTTTTATGTGGGGAATTCCAGCAGACTGTGGGAATCTGACAGTGTTGCGATCGCACCTTCCACTGCGCCCACACGTACCGCAGGCTACGTTCAATTGGAATGACTTTTTCCACGGTTGCTTCTCTGGGTTATTGCAAATAGGCTTCACTAAGTAGAACACAAACATGTATATTCGTAATGCACTACTCATAAGGTTGCTGAAAATTCTTCGACAGCCCACGACCGGTTTCGCCTTTCTTGGGGCTCATCAGGTAGGCGCATCACAACCGGGAGATTCAGCTGGGTTCCGGGTGAGTCTCTCGCAAAAACCAAATTGATTTGCAAATGAGTGTATTTCTCGAGAACACAAACATCTTGTTGTAGATCGGTAAACCGTGCTGAGAAGTACGCCGTTCAAGTGTCCCCTACAAAAGAACAGTGCACATAGTTTCCCCTCAGTTTTTTTCAGGATTCTGTTGTTCCATTTCTCCATGAAATCATTTGGACCTATTAGGTACAATGTATTGTTTCAGTGGAGTCTGCGGAAATTTATGCAACGTTTACGGTAGTCGCTCTTGCAAGCACATCATCTTTTCGGTACATTTCTGGGCAACCATGAAGGCAGACTTGTTTGTAACACGCGTACATTTCATGGTGACGTTTTTCCGTGAAAATCTTTCCGACCGCAGCCTACAATAACGCTACCCGGTCCGGCTATTCTCTGGGAGTAATTTTTGAATGTTATCTCATTTCTTTCCAGCTATGTGTTGTCTGCGCTAGGCACATACAGACAGGATTTATGAATAACGTTAACTTTAGGAACATTTGTTTAAGTCGATCAGATCCGACATGGTCTTTGTTCTAAGCGGCCACAGGGTGTAATAATTGAAAGTAGGAAAAATTTGTTCTGTTTGTAAACAGAATGAATGCACCACCATTCTGGTCCCAAAGCAATATAATTCTTGCAATATAATGCGTGATATATATATATATATCATATATATGATGTATATATGTATATATATGTATATCTATGTATGTATATATATATGTATATATATATATATATGCATGATAATAATAAAGGCAATATAATTCAGCTACAACTAGCCGATTCAGAATGGGGAATTATTAGCAATCCATATTAAAGGCGCGGCTGTTCAGCATAAAAAATAAGGGCATCCCCCGTAACTTCAAGCGCGACTGATCGCTTTCCAAAAACCATCCAATCAGAGCTGGTTTTCAGGTTCCACGCGAGGCGAGTTATGGAACGAGAAAATAACGTATCATCTGTTTGACACCCGAATTCGTATGATGGTCAGACACCCGCTACGTGGAGCACCACGTGCAGCTCCAAGATCGACGCGATTTCTTATTACTGGGAAGCAATCAGTAACTAACAGGACTGATATTCGAGTGCGTCATGCCTGTGCCGCTGGGGTAGCTGTTTCAAAATCTCACCGAATTACTCGGATACTGAAGCATTGGTACACTTCATATCACCCTTAGGTAAAGGGCCTAGTCGAACGATTTCATCGGCACCTGAAGACTGCCATTCTAACACACATCAATCCACCTAACTGTTCCGACCAGTCACCCCTCATACGCCTACATCTAAGTACAATGTTCCGTTCTTCCTTGCACTGTTCACCTGCAGAATTAGTTTTGGCACGGCTTTCCATATCCCCGGTCAGTTTTTCAGTTCAAACAGCCAACAATGTATCGAGCCTGCTCATTTAAAAACTCACAAGTTTTAACTGTGCTATACTTTATTACGGATATCAAACAAACAATCATCTATCGCCTAACAGCCTGCAAACTGTTCCCATGTGTTTATACGTTGTGACTGCGTTAAACCACATTTACAACCTCCATAAAGATGGCCCTTTTCGCGCTCTTTCTGGTTCTGGAAAACATTTCACTGTTCAAATACTCGATAAGCGTGTTGCCTCATCCATTGATCGTCTTTGTGGTGTTTTGTATCTTTCTTTTTCTTCCATTACAATATTACGTATTTCGTCAATTGTTTGAATACGAAAAACCACAAAAAAAGCGCTCCCTTACCTTTTACACACAATACAAACGTGGTCCCGTGCTCCAACTCTCTCTTCTGATTTTGCTCGCGCTTGCAACGGTCATTTGCGAATTTCATGTGTTAACTCTGGTATCAAAACATCTCAGACTATCTTCGGATTTTATTAAATGTTCAAAACTGTTCAAAAGACCCCTGGAGAACCATAATTGGATTATTATTTATACGCTGACCTGGGCCAACGACTTACTATTTCATAGAGAACGGTTCTTAGTGAGTCTGTTCCATCTAACCTCTTTATTAGCGTATACTCAATTTAGCGTTATTATTTTTATTTCTTCGCCACACGCTCTCGGTAAAGTAGCTTTTAGGGTAGCCATACCACTACAATAGACTAGATTAAACATATTCTCATGAACTCTTACCTAGGGATGCCAGACAGAACTACGGTGTTTCAGAGGGGTTAGATCAAAGTAGGATAGGTTGTAAAATTGCGTTGATGTGCACAGGGAGACGCGCAAAGGGGATAGGTTTTTCTGGCGAAAGAAGGCACATCAACGAGGGAGTAAGTCTGAATGTTATCCGGACTTCAAAGTCCTAATGGTAGTCGACAGCGGGTATGGTTTGGGGTTCGGATAGTGGCGATCGGGTGAAGACTCTGATTGTTTTTTTTAAATGAAAGTGGGATCTGGGATGATAAGTTTCAACTGCTATCCCGAAGGATTGTGGATCAACAGACCATACTTTCGGGTTGTCAACGAAGAGGGGGCCAGTCGAGGTATGACGCAGAACAGACGAAAGAGTTTTAATAAAAATGATAAATGGTATGGGGCCAGTGGGGGATCCCATTGGTGACGCAACCTATCCTACCCTTAATTAACGTCAGGCACGAATGAGGCTAACAGGTGGGATAATGGACTGAGACCGCTTAGGCTTCCCATGGAATACTTTTCTGGAGAGAGCAAAGAAGATGCGATCCACTTTTGTCTCGATTTTAGCTCCGGTGATGGTATAAAAATATATTAAGTTGATTGCACTGCGACAGACGGTAGGGTGGCCGTGTCCGGGGGAACATAGTGGGCTATTTGAGGTGGAAAATAATCGCACAGATCAGCCAAGGATCTTTCATATGAGTTTAAGGGGTTAAATGTGAAACTCACAGTCGGTTAGCTATTGCAGTCAAGCTTGGTCCTGCCCTTGTATATGAAATACAGAATTGTTAGCTCTCAATATGGACGAACTTTACCAGCTGAAGAATGAGGAGGAGAATAAGATAGACTACAGAAGCACCAATACGGATGCGCACTTTATGGGGCTAACAAGTTGGGTACCATTTGGTTTAAAGGGGCAGAAAGTAACAAACCACAGAAAGGGGCACAAAGCTGAAGGGGTGGGTGGACCGGAACAGGTAGTAGGTGTGCGGGGAGAGGAGTGAGGGGTGTGGTGTTTTGTACCTTTATTTTGCTTCCATTATAACATTACGTATTTTGTCAATTACATAAACGTTTTTTGTTTGAATACGAAAAACTACAAAAACGCGCACTTGTACAATTTCACGCAATACAAACGTGGTCACGTGCTCCGACTCTCTCTTCTGATTTCGCTCGCGCTTGCAGCGGTCATTTGCGAGTCTCATGTGCTAACTCTGGTATCAAAACATTTCAGACTATCTTCGGAATCTATTATATGTGGGAACTGTTCAGAAGAAGACCCCTGGACAACCATGATTGGATTATTGTTTATTCGCTGACCTGGGCCAACGACGAACTATTTTGAAGAGAACAATTATTGGTGAGTCTGTTCCATCTGACCTCTTCATTATTGTATACTCAATCTAGCGTTATTATTTTTATTTCTTTGCTATATACCCTTGGTAAAGTAACTTATTGGGTAGCCAGACCACTACAGGGGAACTGAATAGTAGCGCAAGAACGCCATGGTATTGTACAACAAATATCAGATGCCTCAAAGGTCCTCGATCCTAGTTCTCCATCATGGGTTGTCAGGCAAAAGACATGAGTTTTACCCTCCGTTGTGGCCGCCGCTTTGAGGAGCTTCAGGATCCCATGAAATACCGGGTTTTGTTTTTACTTCAGCAGGTTTGAGTGGTTAGAAATGCTTCTGTGGTAGAGTTCCAGGCAGATAGCCTGGGGCTTCTGTTTCCGAGTGAGGGGCTTTCGGATTAGATTAGGGCATCTATGTTGGTGGAGATGGTCAAGAATGTGAGTAGAAATGTTGGATTAGCCAGCTGTCAGGATTCTAATTGCTAGTTAGCCCTCTTGGACCTCAGGGCATAGGGCTAATGACAGCGATGGTCTAATGGTCTGGAGCAGTGGTTGAACGTAGAGTAGATAACTCAATTTGGAGGGCATGTATGAGTAGGCCCTGGACACTGGTGGATTCCCGCTTCCGAAGCGTCACCGATTATCGTACAGCGTGGTTATTTCGGTCTAGTGGAGAGGATTTTTAACCCTGCTGACCACCGGGTGTCCAGTGACAAAAACCAAGGCCAGAAGTCAGTGTCGGCCTCGACGGAAATTCTTGGTGTCATCGAATGGTGGACATGGCGCTCAGGAGTATGGGAGCAAAACAAAATTTAAGCTATTGGGGATAGCCAGCAGATGACAGATGTAAATTTTTCAGCGATCATGTAGTAGGAAAAAGATGAGTAGCATGAAGGGAGCATGAGACGGGTTTAGATAGACATGAGTAATGTGGGATGTGCTTGATTCAAGTCCCGGCAAAGCCTCTTACCCAAAAGGACGGACAAGAGTTTTGTATGGTGGTACGGTCACTTTGCACCACAGGTTGAGACTCAAAGGGTCTTCAAACGAGAAACCAAAGGCGCGCTTCATAACCAGCGCGACAGTCTGAGTGACCGGAGTGGGCACTCGATCCTTTTCGGCAGACCTGAGCTCGGGAACGAGTCTGCGAAGGAGCCAGGACAATATGAGCGTCTTCAAGCGTAGTGAAATGGCTGAGGCTGCCGTACCGACGGTTGGGTCTTGGGGGAATACTATATTCTCTTAGATAGATTTCAGGATCGGGGATAGAGTGGAAGCAGTAGAGTGGGATGGATTCGTGCGTCGGTCAAGTGATCCTAGCGGAGGTGACAGAGAAGCAGGCCCATTCAGAATGACTGTGCTGAATCCAGCAGCTGACATTTAAAAGAGCCGGGATAATCGGGGATGGAAGGGGCGGAGAAGGATCTAGTATTGGCGTTATTAGATTGAGAATGGAGAAGTGGATGGCGTATGAATAGGCGTATGCTATACGTATAGGTGGGCGCGTGATGGGCGAAACAGGACGGCACATTACCCTGAGGGTGGCCAGTAGAGTTACGGTGATATCGTACTCAGTAACTGTTGGATTGGGGATCTTCGAGTGTATGGCGACAAAACCACTGACGGAGGGGGTTGTCGGGGTCTGGCGCATGTTTAATTGAGGTGCAAGAACGATTTCACCCAGATGAGTATTCTGAAGATATGGGTAAATCAAAAAGCGTGAAAGAATATTTCCTGAGACGGTTGAGATAGGGGTTGAAACTTAGAAAAAAAGAAACAATCTTGCCCGAACTTTGCATCATGCGCCGACCTCACGTCAGTATTATTAGGTGGAGGTTTTGGGTTTTGCACAAAACACGACTGTAACCACGCGGATTTCCGCCATCATGCAGATCCACAGCATTTATGAAGAAAGAACGACACTTAAGACCACATATTCTTTACATTGTTACTATTTTGAGCTACAAAGTAGCAACCCATTTTTGATTGACGCTCTTTTTTTACTTATTTTACACATCGTGAGATGAACATGCTGACCCTAAGGCAGACGCAGGGAGGTTTTGGTAAGCAGTGTCCGTAACCCTAAGGAAGCCTTAGAGGATTGTGGCTTCTTGCAAGACTGATGGAAAAGGTAGGCCGATGAAACAGTAAGAAAGTTAAACTAGGGTTTAGAGGGAGGCTTGAATAAGCTCTGTGCTGGAGGTATGATAAACAGAATGCCAGAAAACTTGCAGAAACAGCATTTTAGGGGAATGGTCCATCACTAAAATGTAAGCTCGGTCAAGGGCAGAAGCGCTCTTAGGTTCTTCGGAGGTAAGCTGGTCAGTGTCAGATTCACTGATGATACCTTGTGCAAAAATAAGCAAAAATCAATCTCGGTCCTCCAGCTTCTAGCAGAACACTAACGTAGAATCTTCGCATGGCTCTGCGTAGCGTGAAAGATTGTATTTGGGACGGAATTGCGCGTCATTAAGTCAGACACAGGGCCTCCAGTCCCGGCTTTGTTTTAGCTGTATCCCGCAGGCAGCCGACCTACTGGAGATGCCGAAAACATGGGTGCGCTCAGACTATAAATCTTGTTTCGTATGGGAATTATTGATTTTTGGTAAACTTCACCCAATATGTGAGAAGATCCGAGGTAATTACGGTCGAAAAGACCTCACGGTGTACATCTTTTTGCCTTTATTCCAATAAAAGGAGATTTCATATGATTGCTGTCAGCCAAAACCTACCAGCTGAGTCAATTTACTTTCACCCTATTTTAGGGGCAGCCTCGGTATTCTTGACTAGTGCTTGCACTGTAATCTCATGGGTGATTTTTGGTAAAACCAGTGTATGTATGCATGTATCATAGTTTCCTTGAGCCGTTTAACGTGTTTACCGAGGGGCCCATTGGCCGCACAAAGCTTTTTTCGGCACAACCCTCGCGATTGGAATAAAACTTTTGCGCAAAAATGTTGCATCGTGTTGTGTATGTGCTCGAACCAAAAATCATCCTTATCTGCCTTCATATTTTCGCAGCTCACCAAATTACGCTGTCCACCTAAGCAAACATACCCCTGACAATAAAAAGTCTCGTGGGATACTTTCCTAGCATCGCTGAGACCCCGGGATGTCTGGAGGGGGCTCAAAAGTTTGGACTCTTACTCTGAACTCAGTTGCCTGTCTCTTTTAGTCCATCAGGGACACGTCGTAGCTTTCAAAAATTCAATTCCATTGTGCGAATACTGAGCGCCGTTTACTGAAGGGATTTAAATTCTTGGAATTAACGTGGTCATAGTTGGATAGACCAGTACGTCGGAAAACTGGGACCAAGCAACTGGAAGGTCCGTAACACTAGTTATACGCTGCTCAGTTTGATCCACCTAGTTCCCATTGGAGATATCACCTGTCCAAACGACTCACGGGTCGGCAGATTAGTACTCACATATGAACTAATAATGAAGGTTAGCTCAACTCCGCCGATTCACTTTTGAATAGCTCAATGTGTGGCGGTGACTCTTGGCACATTGGCCAGAGCTTTTGCTCAGCAAAAGTAACTTTGTTTTCCAGACTAAATGCCTGTATTCGAATCACAACCTGGACCAAAGGAAAGTGTGTTGGTGGGGGAGATGTATGGGGCTAAACACTTGACAAGTAGGCCAGAGGGGTCGGCCAGTGGGCATCCCATGCCGTCCACCTAAGCGATTGTTACCAGACATACCACACGCTGATCGGAGTCTATCAGCCTTTAGTTTTCTGTACACATACGCCAGGTGGAGCTCCTAGTGCGCAATACGAACGTTGAAATGGGTGTTTCACCCGTGAATCTTCTTAACTTCTCTCTTACTGAGGAGCTTTGAGCAGTTGTCCCCCAATAAAGGAACCTCCGTGTTCTCAGTTTCATGTAGAGAAAACCCACTCTAGCTAGAACCTGATTAATTGCCTGCCTGACACGACGCACTTCTTAACTTCTCTCTTACTGTCCCAAAACTGCCCTATAGCTTAACTTGAAATTCGAAAAGTTATATCATCAGTTTATCGAATTTGAGCTGTCCGAAGCACTCACCTGGTTATCGTCATTCCAGCCAACAAAAACTTGCTAGGTAGCTAGACTACAGCGAAAGTTGGGCTTGTGGCCACCGTTTGGCCGACGGCTCACAGAAGCTTGGTCGCTCCGGCTTGTGTTGTGGGAATTACACTGGTCATGACGCTTAACAACACGTTGCTTCTCTAAATCCATCCCGTGGCTAACTGAGCACGATCTGTCTTGAGCACACCTCACGCACAAGCACATGGCGAAGTAACATGCAAACATTCCGGTTTACCTCTTACAACCCCCTTTGTTCTGGAACGTTCAACCAGCACCCACGCCCAAGAATTAGCTCAAATAGCAGTCGTTAGTTTACCGGTCAGTTGGGCAAAAGCTCATCCCTACATGAGGCTAATAAAACATCGGGTGCAATGGCCAGCCTCACCGAGGGCCTGCGTCAAATCGAAAAAATTCCATCGACCTTCAGATAATCAAGCCCTTGTGGCAACCAATCGGCTAACCCAGCACACGCTGAAGACACTTGCAAGTTTTTCAGCTGACTCAGCCAGAGGTCGGCATAGTCCTTCAGCTCCGATCTCGCGCACTTACAAGAAAACCGTGTCATGACGATCCAGCTGCCCTCGCTGTTTGTGTACCGTTTTCGTGCTAACCTCATGGTACTTTCTGTTGACTCGTTCTTTGGGAAAATGGTCATGGGGCCCTCTGCCTACTGGTTCACCACCAATTGCGTGGTCTGCCCGCACTCATATACGTGCCAGCAAATCCAACGGCTCAGGTCGAATCCCTCCACTTTGCTCTCCCACTCAGTACCCGGACCTTCGTTTTCGTAAACTCCAAGCTCTCCAGTCTCTAGTCACCCGCTGGGGCCACTTCCAGACCACCACTAAGTGACAGGCCCAGACGACACTAACAACTTCCGAGTGTACCCACTTTAGTGTGCCAATATATCCAGCGGGTTTATAGAGCCAACTGAGCTGGCTTATCAGCTTAGTTCACGTCATGCGCTCCTTGTGGAAACATGACAGATCACTAAGTGGAAACCAGAATTAATCCTTCCGAAACTACATCAATTCCAATGTAGAGAACTTTCGGAGAATAAGCACATTCTGAATACGTGTTCCGGTAGTGTATGTGTGGCGGCCATTTGTTTAAGTTAGGAGAATTTCAAGGTCGCCAAATATTGCAGCTGCGAATCCAAATAGTTTTTAACTAAAGGAGTCCAAAATGCCGCAAATTTTTATCGTCAACCAGTGCACCCTATTTGGGATGAGCCATACAATTTTGAACGCATGCCCCATCAAGGCAACCATTTGAAAAAATTTCGGGTGCGTTCACATCGTCCAGTGCGACAAAATAGGTGAATGTTGCTTGTGGAACTCTGGATGACCCAACTGTTTATGTTGCCTCCACCTTGTTGGGCTTAGCTTTCAAAGAAACTTGACGTGCGGTGCGTTACTGACGCGGCTGTGCACCCCTGTTAACGGAGATAACGGAATTTTCGATTGCACATCTCGCACGCCTTCTGGTGAGGTAATTTTCAAATGAAAAGCATACTACCAAGAATTCCAGATTCCATCGGGAAGAATATCAAAATAGCGCGAAACATTCCGAAGTAGGCGTAAGATCAAATAGAGGACTTCATAAGAGCAAAGTCAATGAAGAACCAATCAGCACAGTTGATTATGAGTCTAACTGTGGACAGTCGTCCAGTCCAAAGGCCGGAAACTGCTCCTTGCCGTCGTAACCGTTTGCGATGATGACAGCCTTGAATGCTTATCGTAATTAATGTACCCACACCTGTAAGAGCCGCTATTTATAGAGCCTTAACAATGCATAATAGTCTAATGCAACGGATAACAACGGCCCCTCACAGTGCGATTATTTGCGTCGTCTCCCACTTGTGGATATCTTGAAAAAACACTTAACAAAGGATAACGTTTTGCCCAATTACTGCGGCAAAGCAAATATAATGCATGGAAACTCTGCGTCTTGCATTTTGTGGGCCTCTTTCACCAGCTCCTGGAGTGAAAGATTTGACCAATTTGTGTGTTTACTGAGAATAGACGGTGAAATATCTTCCGGTTATCTTATAGCTAGCGCGTGCCGACTAATTTATTGGCCCACTGACAGTCGGTGAACAGATGATTTAGCGGTTCATCTGTTGCCCTGAAGCTGGATAAACTGGGTAATGGGTAACTGACTTCATTTTTTGTTCCACCGCCTTCTATCTTTGGTGCCTTTGGAGCAGAGTTAGAGAGAAAACCTCGAAGGCCTGAGGGGTTTTGCCAATCCGCAACACAAGAACATTGTCATTGGTGGTGTAACAGTAAGGGATCGGTGACCGATACTAACGTGGCGCTGCCGATGCTCAAAGAGCATGCGAATTCTTGGAAACTGAAAAGGCTGAAGCGGTCTTATTTATGGTGGTGAGACTTGAGAATGGTAGTTGCTTCAAAAATTTTACTCACCGGCTTTTACGGTAGCAAAATTAGCGGGTAAACAACAAATGTATTTCCTTAGGGTGGCAGAATAAACTTACCAGTTGTGGTGGTCGCGTAATGTGTTGCATAGTCTCAACCGCCGACTACTCACGAAAACGCTGTTTTCTGTTGCAAGCCAGTGCGGGCTACAGGCTTTTTAGACACAAGTCGCGTAATGACAACGTCAAATAGAAGCTCTACAGTCCAAGAAAATGCCGAGAGGTATTTGTGGTTTCAAAACTGCAGCATTGCGTTCATCGCACGATGAGCCTCGCGCAAACTTGCATCTGTACGGCATCGATGCATTGGTGTACACCGTCGCCACATACCTTCTACTGATGATGTCGACCAGAGCTCGGCCACTGCCAATAATAGCTCTTGGGCTGTCACTAATACGAACGTGGAAGATCCAACTGAGTGGGTTTTTATTTTATTTCAATATTTCGCGGTCATGAACGCAGCACACCTGTATCTATATTGATTTTTATTGGTAGGAACTTTGTTTCAGCATGTATGCATGTGCCAAATACCAGAGTGAGAGCACCTAGCGTTTGCTACAGTTGGTCCGGTTTCTATCCACTAGCCTTTCCGGTATGCTTAAACGATGTGAAATTTGCTTGCTACCACTAAAGACTGCAGGGGCATGGTGGTGCGCAAGCCCAAGAAAATGGCACATACCAATACGTGGCCTCTAAAAGGGTCCGAGTGCATCCGTTTATTCAAGAGTCAGACGGAATCGTCGTAATCATGTGAATATAATATACCATCTAGAACGTGTGTTTAATTTTAGGTTAATTTTAATTTAATGTTCTGTATCCTCTGTGAATTCGCATACAATGTTTGGACCTCAACAGCCTTATGCGATGTGTCGGTGATATTTAAGGTTCAACCGAGATCTACCTTACTGATCGCTTGACAGATGCGGGGAGGATGAGTTTACAAGTGGTACTGATAATTAACGAAAATGGCTGTAGCGTTGGATGCGCACTCATCTGGTGAATTTGTCTGAAAACCATCTCTGCACAGCGGATAAGCCTCTTCTTCCCAGCAAGAACCGGGATGTGGCAATTGGTCTCTCTCGACCACCAGAGTCGGTTGGCGGGCCACACAAACTATAGTGGACGTCGTTTGTTGACGAAGACCACCACCAAGGTTGCCCATCAGCGCCGGTGGCAGGCTGTCCAAACTAGTGGTCTAATAAGTGCCTAATGTTATATACTATATAACATATATAGTAATATATATAGGAGCGTTTATTGTCATAACAGTGTTCCTCATCTTGCACCGGTTGATATAGTGGCGCTCTAGTCTGAGTTTACCTGTGCCAGTGTGACCTAGTAGCTGGTTAGCCGTACGTTTTATCATGCGGCAAGCAGCACAAAGAAAATAGCTGCCTTCCTTCTCACTTTCGGACAGCCATAACAATAAGTGGCTTGTATCTCATAATAATGCACAAACCACCCACCGCGCACCAAGGGACATTCTGTGTAGCGCATTTCATACTGCTGGCTTGATACAAACGTTTCCATAAACGATCGTTTGCGTTTTTGGAGTGGTTGTTAACGTCTCCGATGGGGTTGCGCATAAATCGCCCGTATACATTGAGGCGCAACCAGTGGGAAACGATATGAAAAGAAATGGGGCGATCCTGTTCGCAATGTATCCGCGTATTAGGAAAGTCAGCTTCCTGAAAGTAACCCCAAAACGCCTAAAACCTACTGAGACCCTAAAACCATCAAAATCTCAACAGGAAAGCCGGCAAGCATCCAGGCCAGTCAATCATTCAATCAATTCAGCGAAGGCCCATGAGTGCTCAGGCACGCCAAAGAAAAACGACCGAATGGAATTAGCGTTCAGGCATTTCATAGAAGCACAATTGATGTTGATGGGTGTTCACTAAACGCCTGTAAGACAGCCTGGATCAATGTCAGAAAGTACTTTTTAAATAGCGTGGGACCGTTGTAACTTTTGCACTTGCACGCCCTGGCTTGTCGCAATAAAGCCGTCGTGTTCCTTGTCGGTAAGTTCTTTTCTGGCACTAGGCAATGGAGCGGGGACGGCAGTAGATATAACATTGCACCACACGGAAATCTAAGTGGCCATTATCCTGTGAACGTTTACTTGCTTAGCCGTGCTACTAAAGCAGGGGTAGCGGTGGAACACGTGTTGACTACGGCTTTAGATAATCGGCGGGGAAAATATCAAATAGTTGGCAATACACGTGCTTTTTAATCACTGAGCGTGCGCACAGGTGATGCAGCATCATTCACATCCAAAGAAGCCCTGACGGCTCGCATAGATGTTGTCACTTTAGTCATTACGAGTCTCTGGTCGCTGTCAGTTGAGCTTCCTCTTGAGCAAGCTGAACAAGTTTATTCAGGGGAGCACAATGTTTGCTTTTGATTAAGGGGGTCACCTGATTCTCGCGCTACACATCACAATGAGCCTGGCTTTAATTCAGGAAAACCAAAAAAAGAGCACCGTTGCCGTTTGTCTGTAGCTGGATTTGACTTGTTCCGGTTGTCTCGCAACACCAAGAAATACAAGCGAATGACAGGTGTCTTTTCGTTTGTCTTTATATATATATATGCATGGGGTAGCTTGAGGGTACTGTGTGAGGCTCACGGCTAATGTCGACGTGCAAGGAGTTGCCACCTTTGTCTTAGTTGGATCACACCATCCCAAGCTCACTTCACCATCCAAACATAGCACACACGTTCTATCCTCTTGTCATCTATAACGATCATATGCACAAAATGCAAATAAATTATTATTTCCTGATTACAACCAGTCACAGCTAGCATTTAATGGCTGTTCTTCTTGCTATAGACCATTCGTTTTCTGGAGTTGACAGCAGTGACTCGGCGACTGGTGATCCTTAATCCTAATCTCCTGTTAGGTTGACGCAGTAGATCTCAGTTAAGCCACGGTTCTTATCCATTATCTGGGAGCCTGTTGCCTATCCGCTTTTAACTTGTCTACTGTCACTATTCACATTAACCCCTTTCTTTGCACAACGGAGACCCTATGTCATGATTCTTTGGCAAGCTAAAAACTACCGCCCGTTCCAACTAGCCCAACGTCTAGCCACCCTGCTAGCTACCTCGACGACAAAGCTCCTACTATCCTAAAACTATGCACCTACTCTGGCCCAACTAGTACTTGGTTGCTAGATCAGCAAACGTATCCACCCTTCCTGGGTCCATTTAGCTTGCTGTCATCCCCTTTTAGATTTTTTTCCTGTTGACACCGTTGTATTATATGCCTCTTGACACTCGCAACATGCTACCGCTTTCATTCTACTTCGTCCTCGTTGCCCCTCTTCCCAAGCTTCAAACTTCTACTGCAGTTGCCCAAACGCCCTGTAGGACTGTTATTCATTCAAACTGGCTGGTCCCCGGTCTACACTCACACGGCCCTCCAACGAAAGGGAAATTATCTGTGACCCTGCATCCGTCTGACTCTACGCGTCAATCCCCGTCTCACCCAGATCCAGCTGCCACAGAACTGCGTATCCCTTCTCCGATCGCGGCACCCTCGACGACCGTTACGGGGCTGTCCATAAACCGAAGCATGTCAGTGCAATGATGGCATGGCACTGTCATACCCAGTGTGATGGCACTCCCGCAACTATTCTCTTCAAAATCTCGACCGCAACCCCTCGCCCAATCAAGCCTGTAGTCGCAACTACGAGCAAATTTTTCATCCGACCCTGTCTCTGGGACGAGTTCTTTCGTACCCGATGAATTTTCGCCCAAATTTGGCTAGCCTGATTTTCTGCCACAATTTCGGCTTGCCTCTTCCACAAGTTCAAATCCATATATGATGTTCTGTTCACCCTATGTATTAACACCACGTCCCCATCCAACCTATCTGCTGCAACTGACTGCCCTACAACAGTGAGTTTGCTTAATCTAAGATTAAGCCAGATTTTTGAGACAAAACTCGCCATATGCTCCCTATTCGAATTATTCTACCTCCATCTCCACTTTTGCTCGTTGTGACTCCAGCCATTTGCCCAAGCGCCCAAGGTCACTCATGGCCAGCAATGGTTTTCAGTTTTAGTTCATGCCATGTTCATGTCTTTGAACTAGTCGGACCTCATGACCATTGTTCCCTACAAGTTGGGAAAGCAACCTATTATTATTTCATCGGATATTTCCCACTGTTTATGACATTGTCCTCTTTTCGCGCAATCCGCACTACCCGCAAATCCCCCAGTCATGCTTCATTCTGACTGTAAACGTATGATCATGCCAGACGGTATGTCACCCAAAATTTGGGAATAAACATTATTAAGATGTACAGTTCATACTTACAGAGCCAACGGCAGATGCTCCAAGGGGAGTTAACGTAGGTGGTGCGTGCCATGCGTGACGTCAAAACAAAGCTAGCTGGAGCGTGCGGGCGAAACAAATATAGCTGAAACGGCAACCGTCATATGCCACCAAAAGTACACGGCCCTATCATTAGAGGTCATTGAGGACTGAATGTCCGTCATCCACTTCAACAACAGTAGCGCAAATACCCGCCAACCTAAACGATTAGCATCTTCCTAAATCCACCTACAACCTAATGCCGCATCTTCATCGATGGTGTGTCATGCTTCAACAGAGCGCTTCAGTGTCTTGATTCGTTGTACTTCAGGCATCGGTTGACGAGCGGCCCGCCGGTAAGGCATTTGCCGACTAAGTGGTCATGTTTCGAGTAATAAGAGGTCATCCTAAGGGACATATTATACCACAAAAGTGAAACGTCGTCGGATGTACCCACCACAAAATGTATTAAGCCCTTCGGCCGCAACAACTTCCATGCCTCGGCTTTGTCAGGCCCAACGCACGCTGCGACGAGAGAATACTTTGTCGTACGTCAGCCGCGGTTGGCTGGCCTTCAAATTTACACGGGAAAACAGCATACTTATTTTTCATGTTTACCTTTAAAGCATCGTTGAATTCAAGGAAGCAGAAAAACTGGACAAGCCAAGTTCTCGAAATTTTCCTCCACGCTTCCCCTATGCTTTCAAACATTGAATTTCCCGCAAAAAGTACACCTTGAATAATTGTAAATAAGTTTTCATGAGTGACTATTTAGAGAGACTACAGAACGAATACAATTCTAGAATCTCACGCGAACGCCCCTCCGGATCAAGCTGTTTTAGAGAAACATTGGACACACATCTAGGGGTCGGTCACTGTGTGTATCAGCGGTGAGGCAGCACTGGGGAACGTCGAAAGTGAAACTGGTCGTTCCCAAATCAAGAACAGCTGTAAGTGGACTACTAACCCGATGTTGGAACCAGGTGTGCGCAATGATTACCACTGAACATAATTTGTCCGACATCAGTGTCCTCCTACATCATCCTTTATGATCACCCTATATTAATTCTACCATTATTATTGCCATGTGCTAGGTAAACTATATACACCATATATGTGATATACACACCATACACCATTAAGACAGCACAATTTTAGTACCAGCACCTACCACCAAACATTACCTACCAAAACCAGTTGACAAGACCCAGTTATTTTCCCCATTTCCAGCCTCCTACCCCGGAGTTTAGCAATGATTCTACACTGAACCGAGTCTGCGCGCCCATGAGTTTCTACTCGACGGTGCGGCATGTTCGAAATCGGTTTCATTTTTCTATCCTGCAAAGTTGTGAAAGAATTCTTTCGCTGTTCAGTCTATTTAAAGAGTTTACACGTGTCATTTGTTTGCAGGTTCCGTTCCAACAACCTTTGCGTGATAAACTTTGTCAGTTTCCACTCATTTCCTGCTGTACATCCGGACTCAATCATGACCCAAATCAATACAGGCTGCTTTCCACAGTCGCTGATGGACCACAACAGATGTGAGCGAGATGACCGTCCATGGAATGTAAGGCGTTGTGTGCAATGCCACACCTGCAAGGCGTGGAGGCACACTAAATGTACGGATTTACAGGACGGCCTAGTAAGCCAACCAACTCTCCTGACCCATTTGTCTGCGCCAGCTGCTTCTACTTTAAGGGTGCAATGCATTCTGTGACCAAAAATAGAACCATAAAAAACGAACCTAAGTCCCTAGTGCTAAATCGGAAAGACCAGTGCGAATGTTACTTTTTAATCGGGACACTCGACGCAAAACTGGCGCTTCTTTCTGGAGCTTTGGAGGACATAAAACAGCGGCCTAGATGGAAGTAGATAATGAACTTTCCTTCCTGAACCAGTATCGTCTGTCATCCATCCCGGGTCCGCCGGCTGTGAAGAAAGTCATCCAGCTCTCTGATGCGGCAATAAAGACCGCCGCGGCGTGTCTAGTAGACAGTCTCATGAGGGAGTGCAGGCTAATCACCTGGGGGTCGTTCTCCAGAAAATCACGCCAAGGTGATAGTCAGCCACTCCTTTGTAGTGTCTTCACAAGGCCTGACCATGGAAAGTTTCACGCAGATTGGTTACCCCAGAAATGAGGCAAGCAAACACTTGGGCTTCTAGTCACTCTTTCTTCCCCATCTACCGTACAAAATCCCTTGGAACAGACGGTCAGCATTCAAAAGACCTACCCAACGGTCAGGCGTATATCTGAGGATCGCCCCTCAGAGGCGTAAAAGCTGGGCCACAGCAGTTCAAGAGGGGAGGTGCAACACAGACGTCCGCCTGGCACCGATTTAGCCGACCCAAACTTATGACCGAATCGATGGTAATTATGGCTCCTTGTGCTCCTGAAAGCACGCCGACGCAACCGACCGCGGCTCCGGATTGAAGTTTCTACTAAACCATAACTAACTCCTCGACTGCCGAAGGCAGAAATGCTCGTTAGGAGGAAAGCCTCACGTGGACGTCGCGCCCAAAGTATGTAGAGATATAATAACTCATTTTCGTAACGGACGATCAAGGCGCAACAGTGAACTCCACACCCAAGTCGCGCCTTCTGAGCTGGACTGGATCAGGCCCGCGGGGACAAGCGGCGAAGCCTACCGACAAATCAATCACATGCATGGACCCCGACGTCAGGGCATGCTGCAAGAACCCCACAGCCACTGAGAATGTGAAACTACCAATCTCCAGCTCCACACCGTCAAAAGTGGTCCCTTTGATTGTGGACACAGTTGTCGCCCAGTACCCCGAGAGCTAAAGCCGCAAACCTGACCACAGCGAACCGTACACCCAGTTGGCCTCGCTGATTGCGGGTGACTCGGGCGTCCACACAAACACGAAATAAAGGCGACTGCGGCCAAACAAGCCACATAAGTTTCACCAAGTCAGAAAACTGCTGGATGGATTCAAGGTACAGTCCTGTACGGGCCTCAGGGCCTCATAAAGATACCTTAACCATCAAACGGCGCCAAAATGCCCAAGAAAGCGGACAGATGCATGTTTGCCCCAATCCTTGAGCAACAGCAAATCTAGTCGTCCAAAAGGCGGCATTGAGAGAGCTACGAGTAGCAGCGGTCGAAATTTCCGCCAAAGGGCGAAAAACGTTGTCCCCAAAGTTAAAAAACCTGTGCAAACTGACTCCCGCGGGGGAAAAACCCCGCAAATGAAGAGCAGCTCTCGGAACTCCCACGACAGGAAGCAGACAAGTATGCTGCAGAAGCCTCTTCGGGGCTGGCTTCTCTGGTTACACAACTCTCGGCTCCTCACCTTCGGAGACAGCAGGGAGTGTTGAAATGCTTGTCCACAAACTACCACAGCATTTTCAACAAACTTTGCGATAATAAACAGTCACGGGATTGAGCTGGCATTTCGCAAAATGCGGAACCGCTGTAAATCGGAAATCCGCCAATGGAACATAAGCAAACAAGCCACCATTCTAAACCTCGCCCGGGAAAACAGAATTGTTCTGTTTGAATATATGAGGCATCGCCGCAGAAACACACCAAACGCGTTCTCTTTGAGGGACAGGAACGTAGAACCAACGAATGACTTAATAAGGGTATCTAAGGTCTACAGGGAACATTATGAAGTCTTTATTCAGATCCAGCGTCCTCGTCACAGCCAACATTGTCAAGGCGTAACTACGAACGGCCCTTAACTGACTTGGCCTTCGCGGAGGAGGACATTCGTCAACTTTTGCACAAGATCAACCCGTTCTGCGCACTGAAGCCAGACGAGGTCAATCCAAGGATCCTGAAGGAAATGTCGATCATACTGGCAAAACATGTCTTCCTGATGCTTCGTCAGTCGCTTGAAGAAGGCCAACTTCACTCTGCTTGGAAGGGAGCAATCATGACGTCAATCTACGACCGACTATCGTTCAGTAGATGCAGGCCTATTTGCCTCAATAACGTACCATGCAAGTTGATGGAACGCATTTTGAAGCGAGCCATCCTAAATCACCTTCCTACTAACAACTTGATATCTCCAGTTCAACACGGATTTCTCCCAAACCGTTCTTGCCTGACGAACATGCTCGTATTTATGGACAGCTCAACCCAAACCAAGGACGACGGACTCGTATCGGATGCCATATTTTTCGCCTTCTCAAAAGCATTTGATCGAGCCCACACACGTCCCTCTGCTCCACAAACTCGAGTCTCACGGACTTCAAGGGAGACTTCTACACTGGATTAAGGCGTTCCTACCAGGCAGAACATTCCGAATGAAAGTAGGCTCAACCTACATTTCTCAGGCACCGGTCTCCATTGGAATTCCTCAAAACTCCGTGTTGGGACCAATTGTGCTTCCGACATACGTCAAAGACCTTCCATACGTTCTCTCAAGTCCGTGTCTACTTTTGCGGACGGCTCGGAATCCTGGAGTTCCAATGCCAGTGCCCACCAAATGGATGTAAACGCTGCAAGGAAGTGATCTTTGGACAGGCGCCTTTCTCTGAACGACGGAAAGTTCGTCCATATGCCATTCGGAGGAGAATCAGCGGACAAGTTTGCCGTGAATGGTGAGAATGGACCAGACGACATCACGAAGATAGGTGCCAAAAAGGATTTGGGCATCAGGCTCTCTTCAAACATATCCTGCACCATAAGAAATCGGCTCAAAAGTCATTCGCAGTTCTACGAAAGATTTGGCGCACCTTCTCCTGTGTTAATCACATGGAACTGCAAATACACTAAATACACTACGAGGACTGCGTCAGACCGCTCCTTACATATGCCAACCTAGTTGTCTACTCAGGACGAAAGAAACCTCGTCGAGCGTGTCCAGCGAGCTGCTACGAAAACGGTTGCCTACCTAATTCGGAGTGTCAGAAATCTAGACACAAAATTTGGCATGCCTGGACTACGAAACGCGTCTAGTAGTGTTTGACCTTTTCCCTTGGAGTATCGTCACCTCTGAGGAGACCTACTTTTTACTTATGCCCTGTTTGAACAAGGTCTGGCCAACAGGTTTTTCAACGCTGACGCAGCAAACGCACGACCGGGACATGGTAAGAAGATTTTCAAGTTCAGAGCGAACACTTGTATTGGGAAAACTTTCTTCTCATTTCGAGTAGTAGCTGCGTGGAATAACCTTTCCCCGAAGGTTGTTCGCGCTCTATCTAGAACCCAGTCGAGAGCACTATTAGACACTTTTGTGCGAGTCCTCGCGCTGGCAAACTTACTGCCTCGTGCTGAGAAGTAAAAAATCAGTGCTACACCCTTTTCGTCTGTGTCACGGATTCACGGATTGATACACAGGAGCGAGGCTTTTGCCCAAGTTTCCCGGGTCGGTTTTGTTCTTGTCGTTCAGCAGCTGCCGTTCACTTGAAAGGCACAAGTGAAGAAAGGGTGTAGCACTGCTCTTTAAGTTCTCAGCGCGGGGCAGTATGTTTGCCAGCGCGAGGACTCGCGTAAATAAGTGTCTAATAGTGTTTTGAACTGAGTTCTAGAGGGAGCGTGGACAACCGTCTCAGGAAGGTTATTCCACGCAGCAACTACCCGAAATGAGAAAAAAGTTTGCCTAATGAAGGTGTGCGCTCTGAGCTTAAAAATCTTCTTACCGTGTCCCCGCCGTGTGTTTGCTGGGTCAACGGTGAAAAACCTGTTGGCCAAGCCTTGTTCAAACAGGGCGTAAGTAAGAATTAAGTCCCCTCGGAGGCGACGATACTCCAAGGGAAAGAGGTCGAGCACCACGAGACGCGTTTCGTAGTCCATGGACTTGAGACCGGCAACCATTTTCGTAGCAGCTCGCTGGACACGCTCAATGAGGATTACGTCTTTCGTGCGTCCTGAGTAGACAACCGGGTTGGCATATTCAAGGAGCGGTCTGACATAGGCCCCATAGAGTATTTGGAAGTCCGTGCGAGTAATACGAGAGAAGGTACGCCGAATCATCCGTAGAACAGCGAATGCCTTCTGAGCCGATTTCTCAAGGTGCAGTGAGAAGGACAGGTTTGGAGAGAGCCAGATACCCAAATCTTTTTTGGCATCTATCCTCGTGATGTCTTCTGGTCCTTTCTCACCATGCATGACAAAGGAGTTCGCTGAGTCTCCTCCAAATGACATATGGACGCACTTTTCGTCATTCAGAGGAAGGTGCCAGTCCAACGACCACTGCTTTGCGGCGTCTACATCAATTTGGAGGGCACTGGCATTGGAACTCCACGATTTCAAGTCGTCCGCAAAAAGTAGACATGGACTTGAAAGAACATCTGGAAGGTCATTGACGTATATCAGAAACAGCAAAGGTCCCAAAACGGAGCCCTGAGGAACTCCAATGGAGACCGGCGCCGCAGAAGAGTAGGTCGAGCCTACTTTCACTCGGAATGATCTGTCTGATAGGAATGCCTTGATCCAGTGTAGGATTTTCCCTTGAATCCCGTAAGACTCGAGTTTGTGGAGCAGAGGGACGTGTGGGACTCGATCAAATGCTTTTGAAAAGTCGAAAAATATGGCATCCGATATGAGTCCCTCGTCCTTGGCTTGGGTTAAGCTGTCCATAAATACGAGCATGTTCGTCACGCAGGAACGGTTTGGGAGAAATCCGTGTTGAGTTTGAGAAATCAAGTTGTTGGAAGTAAGGTGATCTAGAATGGCTCGCTTCAGAATGCGTTCCATCACCTTGCATGGCACGCTAGTGAGGCTTATAGGCCTGTAGCTGCCAGGCGATAGTCGGTCACCAGTTTTGTAGATTGGCGTGACAATCGCTTCCTTCCAAACAGAGGGAAGGTGGCCTTCTTCAAGCGACTGAGCGGCAGCCGCTGAACGGCAAGAACGAAACCGGGAAACTTGGGTGAAAACCTCGATTCCGTTTATCAATCCGTGAATCCGCGACCCATTGAAATTAGTGAAAGCCTGTTAGAATGGTGTTGACCTTGAAAGGCGGTCTTTTGACAAAATTTATGACTTATCGCGCCTTAACCGAAACACGAGTACAGGATTGTTGAGTAAAATAGTGAAATGGACAATCAAAGTACACCCTATATACCCTTAGAAAAAGAGGTTTGGGCCTATTAGAATACTAATGCCAACCCCCAGAAATGTTTCGATCTTTGGCGACGTTTTGTACCATTTATAATTGGTGATTCGGAAGAAATTGGGTGAGTTATTCTTTCTGTGCTGCCCATTTTTTCCGAATTTCCCCTTACGAAACACTATTTCGGTTAAAGCAGAGTTTTACTGCGCCTTTAGACGCATATGTTTCTACAACCTGTATACGTCTTCATGCTCAAAAACCCCGAACCTTCATTTTTGAAGAAAACTTGGTCTGTATTAGTTCTATTTTTGAGTTTGTTGCGCAGGAGGTGTGAGTTATAATATCTTGACGTGTTATCTGATGAGTTGGATGTCAAGCAGTAATATCGATCCAGAGGTTCACGGAAAAGCAAAAGTGGAATTAATGTAACCCCTTCTAGAAATCTCAGTTTTAGATGGTAAGCTAACCAGCGCGAGAACCCACACAAAACAGCAAATAAAGATGATTTGCTAGGGATACTAGATGTTTCAATGATAATTGCAGGATAAAGGTTATTCCACGCATGTACTGCTTGGGATGATAAAACCTGTTACCTGAAGTAAGCATTCTAACCTCGAAAAACCTGTAATGATGAAGAATCCTAAGAGGTCTCTAATGAGTGGGGCAAACTATAAATGTACGTGAGATGTACCATTGCAAAGAAAACAATCCAAGGAAATCTTGACTCGGTTCACAAGAAGAAATTCCGTATTCCGTTTAACCACCACACCATGAAGCGAGGATTCTATTTTCCTGATACTCCAAATCTCTGACAGACGCAATATTAATCCACTGATGTGAACGTATAGGTTCAGTGTGCATAGCTAAAATTTTTGTTCACGTTGGAAATTTAGTGATAGCCAGTATTGTCCAGATATTGGTCACAGTAACAGTCACTCAGCGAAGGACGCGAAGTCCAGTCGAGCCCAAGAAGCGGGTGCTTGTTGTGTATTTCATCAAAAAAGAACTTTGTACAGTAGTGTGGCCAGTGTTGACAGGGAGAAAAGAGATGATATCGGGCAGGAAAAAACAGCAGTTCACAAGCCACTTATCTTGTACCCGCCGTAGATTAGTAATGGCAGTGGTAAAAATTAGCTGACAAGACCTTGGTCGAATAAGATGTGAATAAGTATCAGGCAGCATTGGAGGCGTTGGTATTCTTGAAAACAAGGAGCATTGACCTCTAAGTGTGTTTCGGGGTCAGCGGGCTTTCGGGGGCGAAGATCTTGATTCTTTATTGGTACATGGAAGACAGCAACCGTCCCATATTTGCCCATCATGGTGGTCGAACCAAATGTTTCGAGCTCTTTGTCTCAATAGTTCACTAGTCTTAGCCGTCATAAGAAACTGAGTAAGCAGTCGCTTGAGTCATTTAACCGTATCGACCCATACTATGCGCGCTAAAATTTAGTCCTAGTACGTTGTTATACGTCTCAAAATTCAATGGACGTGAGGTATTCCGTCTGTCTGTCATAGTTCGAGCCTGTAAATTTGATCCATTACGAGTGCTACGTTCACTAAGGGGAATATGTGCAAATGTTCTAAGTACCAAAAAACAGTGAATGTCCTTTTGGCTTATTATCTGTGATAAGATATGAAAAATACACTGGAATGTAGCCAGATAATTAGGTAGTTTTTTGACATTGAGTTTTACAATATCTTGTGATCTACGTTTACACGACAAAGGATTCTACCAAGTCCAACTTGAGGGACACCTTGGCACATTTTCTAGCACTAAGCAGAAGAATCTACTCCAGCGTCTACTGTTTTTGCGCCAAAATTTACTTCAAGTCAACTGAAATGTAACTCAGGAACTTTAGTTGCCCACATAAAGTAGGCTCAGAAGGTGGAAAAGAGAAGCAAGATTCGCTAACTTAGATCAGTAAAACAAGCACCTTTTGGATGGGGTTTTGAAGGACTCCAAAAGAGATCGGTGCCCAATAGAAAGCCAAGTAAACTTTTACTTAAGAGCATCACTGTAAATAAACTTGATTTGGACTGAAACTTATCGTTTATGCCATACAATTCGATGTTTAAAACAGTGTGACTCGTGAAACTTGATCAAACACTTGAAAGATGTGGTATTTGGCACGTTCTCGTTAGAGTAGCTTGTTCCAAACTGCTTTTGAATATGAAATTGTTTGTTATCAAGAACGGTTGGGAATGAAGATATGTTGCGTGAGGTGGTTGAGAATAACCCGCTACAGAAACCCATTCCACCACCATGCAAGATGTGCAAATGCAACCAATAGGCATGTAGCTGCCGGGACATAAGCGACCACGACTTCTGTAGGTTGATACGAAAGCCACTTTTTTCAAGCGGTAGAAAAATACTTTTGCCGAGCGACCAAAAAGGCATGAGTTAAAATGCTTTGCCAAGCTGAGTGATCTTCCCTCCAGAATTTTTGGATGCATTGTATCTGGCCACAATGGCCTTAGTGGGTTTATATTGTGCGAAACGTCTGGTTTAGGGACTCAGCGTCTGATTGAAGGCGGCGGAAGGGCTTTGTGCAAGTCCCTTTACCTAATGCTTTGGTGAAGTTTTATCTACTGAACCACAAGCGACGTCACATTTTTGTCAGATATTAACTCACGGTGGTTGGTGTTTTTCGCCCATGTTCTGCTTTGGCCGCGTCATTCGGTAGAGAATTCCAGAAGGTAATGACATATTAATAAAGTTTCTACACCACTGTTGTCCCCTGCCTGTGGAGTAGACCCAGAATGTGAAACTATCTTTTATATACTATATCTTTCATTCCCTCGACCCGTTGCACTCTGACGCTCTCTCAAAACCTGTTGCTAATTGGACACTAGAACTCTTGCTTATTTTAGAGGCCGTGGAATACGCGTATCCTGCAGTATATTTAACTCCTTAGACGAAACTTGTAGGACAGTCTCTGATGTCTCTTGGCCTTCTTTGAACAAGAACTAGGGCGGTTCCCATTTTGTCCAGTATTTTGACCAGGCTAAGTGCCATTAACTCTGAGTATTTTGTGCACTGAATTCGGGTCGTGCTGCCAACATCAGTGGCCCGGACGCTGAATAAGATAATGTGACGTAGACTGAAGAGTAGTGCGTGACAAGCAGAAATGATTTGTAGTTGGTTGTTTTTGTCACGCATATTTTGCACACCAGGGCCGAATTTCCAGACGTAGCTTCCATCAGTTGCCTTGTGAAAGCATATAAACGTTTTTGTGCAGCAGTAGATTTAGTCGTTATTATTTTCCAACAAAAAAGTATTTTTAATCTAGGAGCAGTACATTGCTTGCACATCTGTTAGTGATTTTTATGTTTTTCCTCTGTTATTCTGTAGAGTTTTAAAGTCTAGTTGCTTTGTCATAGTCAAGCCTGTAGCGATTTGTCAAATCAAGGTTACCTTCAAAAATGTGAATGAGGCGGATAAAGTACAGCATGTGATATAATCAAGAACTGTAGTTCCACACTGTTATCTGCATGCTACGTGGCAGTTAGTTAATTGAATAATGAAGCTATTATTTAAAGTTTCTTTATACTATGCCACTCTGCCCTGGAAAGAAAGTGAACTAATTTAGATGATATTCGGTGCGTACCCACATGAACGTCAGCTTATCTTTGGTTAAAAATATCCACAGGTTATCAATATATGTAATAGTTTCGTCCAGGTCCATTAAAACGTACGTTGTGTGGTAAATTTGGATACAAAAGAGTGCGCTGGAGACAGGGAGAGCAAAGGCAACCAACGGAATTACCGAAATAAACTTGAGCCGACTAGAGATATATTATAGAAACGGTTGTGCCGTCCGGATCATTGGTGAATCTTTACAATATATGAATGAATCAGACGCAAAACGGAGCCAATCTGACCAATTTGGTATAAGGAAGCAATTTTTGCCATGAAATCAAACAAGCCATTTGATTTATCATAGTGAACCCCGTTAAAACTTAGCACAGTACAGTTTTGTATAAAAACCATAACAGTTGGAGTTTTTACGTTATCATCAAGATTCCTCCAAGAAGTTGCTACATTTTTATCCGAAGCAACGTACACCCAACATTGTCTGTTATTGTTCACTGAAGTCTCCTTATGTGTTGAATAATAAATAACTATCTGTTCCAGCAGAAGAAGGCGACATCACAAGCGATCAAAGCTCAGAGTTGCTAATGGTATCAGACTTTTGATGAGTGATCGTCAACTATTTTGAAAATCCTAAAACGGATTAAAGTATAATTCTTCTAAGAAATTCCAGGATGAAAACGATGTGCTAATCTATCGCAGTTTCTGTACAAATAATTGTTTCTCTACACCATAAAGATTAAGCTACTGCTTAACGGAAGCACCAGAGGTCTATGCTATCGCTTTACTTTTCAGGAGAGCTTGATTCTCCTGTCAGCGACCCCCTGTGCACTCGTTTTCTAACGGCTTGTTTAGATGACTGAGGCTCGACTACAGTCGTTGCATGTGGTATGAATCGCATAAACTCATAGCTAGTTAACATAATGTGCTGTCCACCTAACAGAACAATCAGGAGCACATTGATGCTGCTAGCTTTACTCGTTATTCGTGAAGAAGAAAATCAAACTTACTTATTCAAAAACGCCTTTGGTTTACGCGCGTTACGTGAGCACTGCCTTGTTTGAATTCTAGGAAAATCAAACAAATACATCGATAACGAGACCTTATTAGGAAAAAATTTAACATTTTCAACAAACCTACTCAAATATGCACATCTGTTTGGTAGAAAACCGTTTAAAAAATTGGACACAAGTAACGAAATTCGGCAATCACGTCTAAGCAATTTGGTTAAGCAAGAATATTGCATGGCAGAGCCAAACACCCACAGGACAGTGTAAAACCGCCCTATTCTGCCTTTCAGGGGCTCAGATAAGGCTACGTAGCCAAACATTACGTGGTAAGTGCTGAAACTGCGACACAAGCTGCAATTTATTATGGGCAGCAGCACGCCAGTACTGAAACCTGGTGCTTAATCGTCATTGACCCAAGCATGACAAAGATCCTAAAAGGAAGCGCAAAAAAGAAGAGGGTCAAGCACGTATAACAAAAAGCGCTTAGGTTATACCGAAGCGATCAGGAGCACAGTTCCAACCTTTTCTGTAATCACTAAAACATACACACATGACAATCCTGCAGAAATAAAATGCCATCAGTTGGGTTGAAAGGGTTTTTGAAAATATCACTCAGCATGAGCCTGGCACAAAAGACAGGAACATTTGCTAGACAGTCTGGCTAAGAATTAATGAAATACCCTCAACTTTGGCTTGTTGCGCGCTATTTTTGTGTGTGGTTTTCAACAGAGTACGGTCTGTTTCACTTTGCGCTGCCACTTGATAGTTTTTCCTTAACAAACCATTCTATAACAAGCATTTATAATAGGCTGTGTTTGGAAATGCGTTTTATAAGCTAATCGGGTGTTATTGCAACTCATTCACGGACCGGCCTGTTGAGGATATGTTTCAGTCAAGGGATACACGTGCTGCAAAAACAGTTATGGTTGAGCTGAAGCTTCAAAGCTTCAGATACATTCTTTGTTGGCTTAGATGATGTGGGACAGCTTAACATTATGTGGGGATTTAGTCAGTGTGTTCCATTCCTGCGAAAAGTCCTTATGGTGATCGGGCGGCTGTCGATCTGTTCGTTGAGCTTGACAGTTGACTTGCAAACGTTTTATCACTGTACAAGGAGTCATCATCAGGGCGCAGTTGGGTGGGTCACAGATCAACAGCCATCTGACCAACAACCAATAGACTTACCCAAGCTACCAATATTTCGACACTATTAAAGTCCTGATGTTTTTGGGACTGCGTCTTTTTATGATGCGATCGGACTTTCTAAACGTGCGTTGACAAGAAAAGCACATACCTCTACGTTCTTGGAAATCACTTTGGCAACCTTTCGGGTACGGATACACCAACTGACTGACTACAGACTTATGGAACCAATTCTTGTTTCTAAATTAGTTAAACAAAGAAAAGCAAGAATAACTGCCATCTTTGAATAAATTTAGCAACAATTGATCTGCTCATGCAGTTTAACCACGTTGTAAGGCAGAGAGGTGTAAAAATGCCCCAGAAACTAAGAATGAGTCCGAAATTACTGGCTAAGACTTAGTTGAAGCTGGTCCAGTGAAACATA
Source organism: Clonorchis sinensis (assembly GCA_003604175.2). Classification (NCBI taxonomy): domain Eukaryota; kingdom Metazoa; phylum Platyhelminthes; class Trematoda; order Opisthorchiida; family Opisthorchiidae; genus Clonorchis; species Clonorchis sinensis. Next base: position 130,227,081 of record CM030370.1, read on the forward strand.
TAAGTACAAGGACAGGTGAGCAGTCCTGCTGCTGTTGAAAGCGTCCAGTTTAACTGTCAAGACGCTGGTTCTTATTGGGTGATTAGTTTCCATTAGTACATTTGATAATCTTGATAAAAAACTGGTTTGGGATTCCATTTTTGTGCGTAAGCTGAAGCAGTTTATAAATGTTCGTAGCTGCGCCAGCTTGTTTCACTTAGATAGCCTTCTGACTCCAAAAATTTGCCTACCTGAGCACAGGCTATGCTCAGATGCAGTCTACCATACCTCTTGATTAAGTATTGTTCTCGGCGTCCTAAGAGTGACAAGAGGTGGCACCGACAGCCGACAGGTAGTGTTCTGAAATCAGCTTATCAGCAACATGCCATGCCTTTGACCACGTCTTTGGCGTTAGCTAACTGTTTTTAGTTGCAACAGATGCCTCCTAGAATGCAATTTCTAAATTTTCTACGTTATTTACTTAGATAGGGTTGTTTAAATGGCAGATAAGCACTCTTTTGGAGACTGGACACGAATTTTGGCCTTTGAGTTTTCCGGAAACCTATAACAGCTGGAGAGATTACGATCCACATTAACATCAGTATTACAGTAGATGCGATAGTTAAGAGCAGGTTCTCGTCATGGGCAGCTAGCTGTTGTTAATTGAAAGTAGGACACCGAGTGATGCGCAGATACGTTTAAATTTCGTAGCACTGAGAATACGGCCACATGAAGTATTATGTCTTCAGTCCAAGCTAAGTTGTACGGCCGAAGGACTAATGCATCCATCTTATTAAGTGTGCCTTTCAGATACTAGGACAATATTTAGATGAAAGTATGGCTGGCTTCCCACAGATGGTATCTCCTTCTGGAGTAGGGCTTAACTTTAATAAAACTTCAAATGAGGATAGATGTCACCGTGGATTGTGCGGGTTTGTAGGAAAGTCGACCGGTTTTGGTAACCTAATTACGTGAAAAATTCTTAGCTCGCGAGTTGACGGCCGTACCAGTGTGTGTTTGGCCAGCCGCAGCGGTCAAAGTCTCCTTTGCAGGCATCCTAAGGTCCAGATAACAAGGATGCCGTGAGTTCTATTACCGCCCTCATATTTTGTATTCAAGGTTTGGAAACGCAGAAGATACTTGCTGATAAATTGTCAAGAGGATGCTGACTAATTTAAGTAACAGCGTGCAAAAATGGGTTTTAATAAAAAAAAGTATAACAAAGTCTAACACGAAAACGCAAAACGAAGCGTATGGCAGGTGGTATGTTAGTTGTATTCTTTGACGCATCAATGACATGCCTTTAGATGAGGTCCGAAGAAGACTAATTATTAAGTAGAATAGTAGTGGATCAAGTAGGAAATAGCGAAGGAAGTTGGAGGGCTTTGGCAGCAGCCTCTTTTTGTTTAACATCCATGCTGTATGCAACAAGTGACGCGGCGCCTTCACGGAACGAAAGTATGGGTATCTGTAGAGCCCGATGCTGTGAGTGGGATGAAATGCTACCAGGGAGCCAAAACATAGACGACTGATTAAGACAATTAAGACTATAAGTAACTCGTTTAGACCAGAATTCTAACCTTAAAATAGCGTAAAGCTATCGGGAAAGCCCACCCTCTTAAGAAAGTGTCATCGCAAGTCTTGCAAACTTTACCTTGGCGTACTAGGAGACTGTGTTACTGTACACCTGCAACTCCAGGTAAACCTCAACGGATCTCTGAGACGCACAAAAAGTCAGACCACAGTAAAGCTTGATCTTATGGTGACGGAGTTAAAAAGATGGTGTTGAGACATGACAAAGTAACGTCACCTTAAAAGGTAGGCTTCAGGAGTGGTATGTAAAATCGCATAACCTAACGTGGACATTACGATGTACATTTGGTTTTTTAGTGCACTTCCAGTGGGCATATGGATATATATCCGTCATGTTGCAGTGCGTGCCCTAGGAAATCACGGCACTTCCCAGCATTTCTGCCGCGACTCCCAACATAATCTCAAGGGAACAAATGTCACTCATTCAACCTAACATAGCCTTCCTCGAGGAAAAATCTTCGGCGTATAACAAAAATGGGCCTCAATAGGGTGTTCGTTTGCAGAAAGGTAACCAGCAATAAAACTTACGTATGCTTCCTACACAGGATCAGTGGAATTTAGCATTTGCACATGCGTGTTTTACACAGCTCAACCTGGGGTTGAGAGGAATTTTCACGCTAGCTAAAGTAATTGATTCTGAAATCTAATGCTTCCGTAGATCCGCAACTGTCGAACTGGTTTAACGTGATCAATCCGCATGCTAGTCGGTAGACTGGTTCATAAGGAGCATGAAGAAACTTCTTCTCCCATCTAGCTGAGTTCTAATGAGAAGCACCACACAACGTAATACGGAAAAGCACTGGTATGAGATGACCAAAACAACGGTTGTTAAGTTGCCCACAGTCGGTAGTGAAACCGCGACTTGTGCTGTGTGGGTTTCAAAGGCTTCATTGTCGACCAAGTCAAATCAGATTCAACCAGGGAGGTTTTATCAATGTGACAGGTGTGTGTATTAGTTATGCTTCTGACATGTATCGCTTGAGGTGAAAGCCCGGAGATAAATCTTGGTCAGTGGCCCAAGGAATTTCTATTACAGTCCAAAGCGTACAAAGCAGTATCAAAGAGTTCTGAGAATTGGTACCCTTGAGAGTGGATTGCAATGGTAACATTCTTTGGATTCAAAGCTATCTTCGTAATGTGGGGATTTTATCGGAGGCAGTATTGGCTGGGGGAGGATCGCTTTTGCAGCAAACAATGATAGAATTGAGTCTTTTAAAGGAAATGTTTGTGGTGTATTTCGAAGGAGAAAACTAATATGCTAATGGATAGGTTACCAGTAATGAGTTTCCTTTTCTAGATAGTTACATCCCGCTGAGTTTTCGAGACTCGTTTACACCGAACTTGGTGTCTACACCTCCTGCTCTGAGCGACAGACATGTGTTTATACCAGGTGCTTCGATAATTCTAACGTTCAAACTCGCGGGCCAGCTAAAATTACCAGTTAGGATTTTTCAGTGTGTCTGTAGGCTTTACTCCATTTAAGGGCGGAAAATGAACGCTGCTGCTAATCTCAGTCCAGTCCGAAAATAATTTCTTGGATTTATGAAAAGGGTTGCAGTAAATTTCTACTTTCTTTTTGGGTGTTGGCTATCTTCAATCAAGGAAGCAGCTAAGTGCTTTTCCACGACGACACACAACACACAACACCAGAACTCCTCAGGTTATGTACATCGACATCGCCTGGATCTACACTCATGAAAAACATGGTTGCTTGTCTTTTAGAATAAGAGGATTATACAAATTAGCCAACAAATTCAGGAAGCTAATATTTACGCCAAAGATTGGAAGGTATCCAAACGTTGGCGGTTGCGAAACTTAATAATCCAAACTTACGTTTGAATCACCAAATAATATAAAAATCTAAAAAAATCGTACAGCTGTAACATTCTTCCAGCGCCTAGCTGCCAAACCACCCGAAGGAGGCCCAAGGGACGAGATCTTGCCAGATTGCCAAAGCCTGGACTGGAGTAGTCGAGATGCCTAGGTTAAAACCGAACCACGAACCTTCCAATCAGTGAGGTCGGGTCTTAAGTACAGAGCTATCCCGCCCACGTCAAAAAATATAAGAGTAAGTAAACAATGTCTTCAATAAAAGGGGTAAAAACAGTCTCCAAGACAGACTTTTCAGAATACTCATATGCTAATCGCTCGAATACCGGGTTCTGGTGAGAATATTTCATTCAAAAGTTTTTCCTTCAAGTGACTAAACTCAGTAGACGTTGAGGGAAATATAAATCCGTGTATTCAGGGAACGGGAGCCAGCTGAGTAAGATCTATCAGTGTGAAAACCTAGCCCCACACTCGGCTGATGGAAAATTTCTTAGAAGTTGAATGTTGCTTAGTAACTTGTTATTAATGAATGGAATTTACAACAACAAAGTTGATTGCGTTGTGGTTGCTACCCTCAGCTCAAACTTCCATAAGTAGCAGTGACCTTCAGAGTTAATATTTTTGTTTTAAAATTCATTTTTATGAAAATTTCCGGAAAACTTCGAAGGGAAAAATATCAAAATTTTGTTTTAAACGCGTTGCTGGAACTCAAGGAACGTTTATCCAGACTTGGGTTCTCATAAATTACAGATGTTGATGATGTAAAACCTCTATGAATTGGTTTCTGACTAGCTTGCAAGCAAATTGTCAAGCTGGGCGAACGGATCAGCGGTCACCTGACTAACACCCAATAAACACACCATAGCTACCAATAATTCGACGTAACAATTACGCAATAGTTGTAGAGCTTCGGCCATCAAATTTTATTCTTTGTGTGAAAGTTATGCAGATATCACTGTTTCTTCTTTAGACGGAACGGATATGAGAATAAACCCTCAAGGGATGCATAAATTGCTCGCAAAGCGTTTGACTCAGCGGTGGTAAACAGTAAACAGTACAGAATATGATAGAAATTTCAAGCCCCAAAACTATCACGTTATGCGCGTTTTATAGGTTTTTTTCTGTTCTTTACCCCGGTCTCTAATGAACCTTGAGTCTCTCTACTGAGAAATTGCTTCAAGGCTGTTCACACTGAATGTGGTTTCTGAACCCCATCACTTTGATGTCGTCCTGTGAAGTTAAAAAGCGATAAATAGCGAGACATCTAAAGAAGGTATTAAAAACATAAAACTGGATTTTTTTATTTGGATTATTTGTTGGCTATCCCTCAAAAGACCAATTTGCGCTGTGTACAAATATCCAAGGGACTGATATACAGCTGTTGAAAATCAGACAGAACATGTCTGATACCAAAACCTAGATGTACAAAATTGGGTTCTCTTATAACATATAAAAGTGTCTGGGCACCAGATTGTACATGAAGATTGAGTGTATGTTGAAGAGTTAGAAACGAAAGTTCACCATCTTGTTACTTGTTGAGCACTGCTTGTTACCATTGGTTGTAGGCCGTATACCAGGTCATCTGTGCCACGTGTTTACGTAAAACTTCACATTCAGTGACTAAACCCCACAGTTAGAATGTGAGAGAAATGTGACAATGTATGCAATAATGTGGATTTTATGGCTATGATCGATCGCACCGTTGCATCTAAGCAGTGTCAGCACTTAGAGCTGCTGATGAGAAAACGCTGAAACCAGCCATCAGTGTATGTGTTTATTACAGTGATGAGCCCGTTGCGTCACGCACGCACCACACACAACAAGCAAACTCGTGAGAACCAATTGATACCAGGTTCAAAGTGCTGATAGAGATTAGTGGGAGTGTACACTGTAACGTGGCCTCAGCATTCGCCTACTTCAAAGCTTACAGTCCGTCAGTCTCTACGTAGATGTGTGGAAAGCTGTATCTAGGCTGGCTTTAAGAGTATTCTAAAGGTTAGCAGGTGCCTGAAGTTTTCGCCGGCCATCACAAGCAGTCTACAGCAAATTCATTCTTACTGAAAGTTATCAACAATGAGCATCTAACGCATTCCCAGGGAGATTTGAATCCTCAATCTCTGGGTTAATAGTTGAACACTAAGGCGTGGGGTTAGGAGTAGCTCATCAGCAGTTTGATTATTTCGCACATAGACGTGACATAACGTCACTCATCCTTCACTTACTTAACTCACATCAAGTGAGTACTAGCTGAACAACAAAATATAGTTAGTTCAGGAAGAAGAATACTTTGCACGACGAGTGTACTTTCCGTCTGAGAATTTGTCACTCGAGGAGTCAGTCAACAGATAACTACTGGATTGGAATTCCGTGATTGCAGGTGATTGTTAGGTTCTAATAAGTCGAGCGCCTCGAATAAAACCGGTGATACTAAGCTTCACGTGCCTATAATTGTGTTATGAGGCTCTCAGATCGACCCATACATTGTCACAATATTATTGTAGTTCTTCTTCAGACGTGGATTTAGGCCTAATGAAAGTGCTACGGCTGACGTAAGAGCAGCTTGCGGTCACGTGACCAAGCATTGATTTGATGACACTTATGTTTGTTTCTTCTGTCTAGCATGAGATTGCAATTTTCTGAGGAATCTGCGTTGAATATATTTTGACTCGACGTATTTGATTTCTGCTCTGACAAGGCAATGAGAGAGTTCTTCAGAATGTAAAAAGAAACGCTCCGTAAAGAACACTTACCCTCAGTATTTTGATTGATACTCCTTAAATGATATCCTTTGATCAAAATTAAGTGGTAGAACATCGCGTTCTATCTACAAGCAAACCTGTAGGAGAATGATGATTGCGCATCAGGGACGTGCTACTTGTGGGGAAACAGTTAACCGAGGTAAGCCAAATTGAACCACCTTTCAGTTTGTAAGGGTATATTGAGTTGTGTGAGTAAAAGAGCATGGGCATTTACTTGGTCTTCAGTATGGTTTGAGTGCGTTAGAAACCTTTTTCTCAACGAACTGGAAAGCCGTTCCACAGTTGACTTTTGTAGCGTTCACATTCGGGGGGGGGGGGGGGGGGGGGGGGGGAGATGGACTCTCTGCTGGTTTTACATATCGTCTCGTTCAATTGCATGTACATTCTCCGCCGTTCCAGTTAAACAGAGGGTTTTCAATCTCGGAACTCTTTTTCGAAGACAGTGAACGTTGCCGCAGTGTGATGCTTTGTGTACCTCAGCAGTCCAGTGAGATTCATTGGAGGATGCTGGTGCAACATACACAGTCCTACCTACCAGTTTGGATAGTGGGTGGAGGTCCGACAACTGGTCTCATTTCCCGCCAAGGTAAAGACTGAACAAATGAGGCAACGAGTTCCTTGAAGGCCGAACGACAACTATCCCCTTCATGAAGCCGGATGTTGGGTCCAGGCCTTTGGCTGAGTATCTTGATGGTATTCGTTTTTACGTTTTGAGCCAACTGATGGCATCTGAGCTCACATAAAACTAAAACACACACATGAAAGTGTAACACACTGCTATTGATAATGATGATGAGCTGCAATTGTGAACCAAGTTCAGGCTTTCAATGGGGAGTATAGTCCTGAAATACTACCTGCATTGTGGTAGTGGCCATCTTCTGCTCCAAAATCTGAGTTGTGCACAGTTTTCGTGCACTGTTTTAGTGTGAAAAGGAAATTTACTTCTTGGCTTTGTTACTGCGTTCGTGGATTACTCATTGTGTTTATCTTTGCGTTGATCACCTATCTGCATATGGAAGGGCCTAATGAAGACTCAGATGAACACTCTATCTGAAGGGACCGTTTACTGACTCCATTTAGACTCAGTTTGACCGACATTTTGGACGTAAAAGTATTCTCTTACAGAAGGAATTCTATGCACGCATTCGATCTGGGGGGTATTGGGGGTGTACAGGACCTGATTTTCTGGGGCAAAATATTTAATCGACTTCTTACCAGCAATTTGCGAACAGCTATCATGTATTGTTCAACTACTTGGATGGCGAATTAAACATTTTTCAAAAATGAAACTCAGGTAAGGTTCCCTAAATTCCTGTCAGCAAGGTGCTTTCCAAGCGTAGAGCGATGCAGGTGAACTCTGACAGAGTTGTCTTTAGGACGAGAAGCCACTGTGCCCATCTTAAGCCATAAGTTTCACCAGAAGGGTGACGTGCAGTACCGATTTCCAGCCAGAGATGACCGAAAAGCTCCCGCCAATTCTGGTCAGAATCATTCAACTCACTGCTGCTTTACCAGTATAAGTGAGTCTTGAAAAGCGGCTCTCAAACATAAAACCGTTTAGAGAATAAGTGGCTTTTTACGTGACAAGACCAGACGAGCTTCATCTACTAAGAATAGTTGTAAGATCACCGAGACAGACCAAAATAGCTAGAAGTTGTTGTTGTGTAGGCCACTCAGAGAACCCTGACCCTTGTAAGGTTCAGAAGCTGGCTAAGTAAACTAGTTATAGGGCAAAATATAAGAAGAAAAACTCTGTTCAAAAACCGGAACCGGACAGAATTGATCACTTTACTGTTTCCATGGTCAAAATTGAGCTGTTTCATTAATCCGTAGGGAGGAATGACCCTAGGAAATCATCCTAACGCACTTCTTTTCTTACTACTGATGTCTTACCATCCATTCTATTTTTTCACCATACGCGGGAACCTGGCTGAACCCCAAATGTTCAGCTTTCAGAATATCATCCTCTGGTGCACCGTTCATCTATTTAGTTTGTCACTTAATTTGGGATGAGTTTAAAAATGGAACCTGAGGGAAGTTTTGTTGTTTCACTTGCTGCTTTAGTTTGGTTCTGCTTAAGCAGATTTCCGGGCGTGCAGAAGCAAACATTCATTTATGAATTGGGACATTGCCGGCGCGAAATATCAATACTCGTTTTTATGTAGTATTCTTCAGCATCATTGGTCACCAAGACTCTTTCGGACCAGTATGCGAGAAATGGAGTTACCTTTCCAAGTTAATAAGCCACACTACGTATAAGTTTTTATCAGTCCACTCAGTAGCAAGGTCTGTTAGGGAAGAGATCTGAACAACTGAATGAGTGTCGGCCAGCCAGAATGAATGTCACATTCACGGTCGAAATTTCCAGAGGTAGGTGAAAGGTGTTTTAGCTTAACGAGACTTGAGCAATGTACTGTATACTATACTATATACTATTAAGTTTGCATCACTCGGGAGATGCATTTGAGTAGGAACATTTATTTTGTTTGTTTTATTAAATGACTCAGGAACATATGCAACATATTTAACATATTTAACAAAAAACACTTCGACGTTTTTCTGTGCGATATCTATTCCCAACCGCGCAGGTGTGTCACGTGAAGCACCAAAATAAACCGTGCACCGCTTGATATACTGCGAGCTAGAAAAATTTAACAGCATGGAGCATACTCAATTACACCAGTAGCCTATGGTTTTGAGTGATAACAATGACAAGGTGGTGTCCTGTGACCAAAACGCTTAAATAATATAGTGGGGCAGCAAATCACAGCTCGTGGCAAATTCGCTTCCACCCTACTATCCTGAATGTTTTGATCTGATTCCGTAAATAAGAAAGACATTTCAATAAATCAGGCCTTATCTATGGTTTTGCTATCACCCATCTTAACAATGTTGGTTGAAAGAGGAAAGCCCTTCGCTACGAAGTCAGTTGTTGGAAACGGTTACAAGCCATTGGACGCGAAAGTAAATATCTCCTTTGCACATGGTTTTAAAAATTGAACATTCTCACGCGTCCTCTTAAACTTTCCTGGATATTCAGTGACTATTACAGAACAGTAAACGAACGCTGCAAAGCGGTTCCATAATTTCCGTAATAAACTCCACCCTCCGTCAGATGTGGGGAGGTATTGGACAGCAATCTATAGACTACTCGCATCCCTCATCAGTAGTATACACCGTTATACCGGTGGAACGATATTCGGTGCGGTTAATCAGGCAGTTCAAGTGGAGTTTGTTCGAGTTTGGAATATGAAAAAGGCACGGTGCAGTTGTGCGGTCTTTATTAGGGCTTATTGATTCAGTATGATTATTATATCTCCGGATAGATTTGAATCTGTAGAGTTGAACAGGCCAAATGAGCATTGAAACTATGCTAGCTGGTAGCAGGATTCTGAAACTTGTTCTTACGTCATCACTTGAGACAACGGTCTGGGCGGTACATTCCAAGCTTGACACCAGAGTGCCTGACTTTCCTGGGTGTTTTTACATTCTTATTGGGAGGATGTGCAAAGTTTTCTAACGTCTAGTCACCTTAAAGGATACCGATGACCTGTGGGTTGATCAACTGCACCTGCTCGTCCACCTTCCAGCCTGAAGGTTTTACCCTCCCATTACTCGGCTAAAGATTCTGGCTTCAATTCAGCCTTTTTTTAATCATTTTATCCCTCAACAGGATCTGAAATCAGGAATATCACATACGTTTTCGGTTAAGTCATCTAAAGTACGAGTTGGACAAACTACACTAATGCATTTGATCGCAAACTCAATATCAGTTGCTGTTTCCCGTTTTTTGTCGCGCATATTTCGATTCTTTTCGTCATATACAGCACTTCAAATGCTATCACTGTCATGGGGAAAGAGTCAATTACCCCGTTTACGATGACGTGTTCATTTATGCCCCCCCGCGATTCCCGTTCCACTACCGCGGGACTTAACTAGCTAACGTACTCATGATATAAACCAACTGGATCACGGAATACAGTTCTTTTAATATGTTTTCTTGCGAAGCCTTAGTTTAGCACACGAATTCCGTTCATACTATGCATGAATACTAGAAATCGCTAGAACAATCCTCCTTTTGAGCACTGCTTGAGTGGGGAAGCGCAAAGCTGGGGCACAGAAAGACAGTATGTTGGTAACCCCTGCGCTATCAGAGGCTCATTGCTCTGACAGGGGGAAAGGAGATAATTGGCTCGTTTTTGGAATGATCACACTTTAGGTCTTAGCTGACTGGGGTGTTGTTACAGACTCCTTAGGCAGTGGCCTACCACCAGAAGTGTCTGATTTCGGAGGACCTTTAAACAAGTTTCACATCTTTTGGGGGCTCATGAACATACGTATGTTAGGTTGATTGAAGTACAAGGTCAGACAAGGTGGGTGGGAAATCTCGACGCGACAAACCAAAAATACCAGTGACAACAAAGTAGTTCAAGTTTTCCTCTACCGGAAACATTATGGTGTTGCTTGACACAACGCTACTCCGAGTGAACAGTTTTACGTGTTTTCTGGGTCCAAACACACATACACTCTAAACGTACGCACACCCTCTCTTAAGAAGTTGCCTAGAAATGCATATAGATTGGAATAAGATCCAGACTGCCAGACCATTTCAGTATGTTATTGTTTAACTGTCCTACGCCTAATGTTTTGTCAAAACGGAGGTTTCCCATCACGATGATCCACGGTCGGTAGAAGATTATCCATAGGTGCTTTCAGATTGTATCTTGCGTTTTTTCAGCTTAGTGAAAAACACAGTTTTATCGTAAGCGCGGGAGCTAAGACCGGCCTCTGATGCTGTGAAGAGATTTGGTAAGGGTGAAACAGCTGTACACTGCTCTTCAGCGTTCCAAAGAAGATGACTTTATTTACAGGATGAAACCTCAATTAAAACTGATTTATCTCTAAATGAGCATGATAATCCAAACAAGGGAGTCATAGTAGGTTACAATAGGTCTTAACAGGCCTTATCAACGTTACGTCATTTGAGCCGTTTTATCTGAGCTATACTTCTTTTCATGGCTTCAGATACCCGTCTCTCAGCTTTTTTCTGCATGAAGAGTGTCACTCATTCTAGACTACGATGAGTGGGAATAGGTGGGAATTCTTCTATAGCCGTTGATTATCCTGCAGGTGACGTCAGTTCCCACTCTTTGGGGCGTTCGAACCCCGTATACATTCATCCTACTTTGCCTTCTCTGCCTTTCTTCCTTAAAACGACAGGAATAAGTGTAGTATTCACATGTCTGTCCACTCAGAAGTGCACTGATGAGGTCTCTCTGGTCAGTGGCGAAGCGTTTGCAAACCGGTTGCCAACATATGAAGAGACACTTGTTCAACAGTCAGGTTTCTGTTCTTCTCACTCGCTCTGCATTTTCCATTACAGAAATCTGCATTTCATAAATACCGAAATACGTCAGTTTTCATCAATTTTTCTGCCTACAGATTTGTTTATACAAAAAACCGCAAAAAACGAATGTACGCAACATTAATCATCACAAAGTGAGCCGAGTTTTGGCGGGCTTCCCCACGAGTGGTTGTCAATGCGTTTGATCAGTGTAAAAAATGTTAAGGGAATTCCTTCCAGACAGCACGTGCAGGTAACCTGTAGGTGTTGCCAAGAGAAATAGTGAGATTCTTACAACCTGAATACGTTGGTGTGTAAGCAGCTATCGAGTTATCTTTAAAAACTTGTGGAATTCGAGTAATGTGTATACATTTTTGGGATTTTCACGCACAGTATTTCGTTTATATACCAAACTGTACGAATATTCAGCTCCCCGTAATACTGTGCTCAAGCCTCGGCAGGCAATCTGATTCAACTATTGAAATCGCTTGCTTCCTGTATGCACTGTTCATCGTCGAAGAGCAGCCGATCCCACACTGTTTTGTCCTTACATAAGCTCACTGAAGAACCGTGATTTACGATCTCTTTCTGTCTTAAATAAATTGTTGATATACGGTAAGGAAGTTTCTAATGTTTAGCTTCTTGGCAACATTTCGGAAAACGTTTATCCCCATACGTTGGGTCATGTAACTGTAGATATGTGTACATGATCCACTCTATAGGAAGCAGTAATAACATTTTGGGAAGTCATTTCTAGACGATTGTTTCAGTTTATTAAACCGAAACCTAATAATGCCTCTAGTTTACGTTGAGTGCTCCGTTTGTTACACAGTGCTTAACAGATTAACAATAGTAGTTCTATCTTTGGGCCACTGCTAAACTGAGGAGTTGTGTGTAGGCACATCATCCAGAACAGAAAACCAAGTATATCACCACAGTGGAAACAAGAGTACATTTTATGCTGCCTCAGGGTTTTAGGTGTTTGATGTGGTTTATAGGCTCAGACGCTCTCCATCTCACCAAGAGAGTTAACACATTCAATCGGACAACGGAAATTCTCAACACAAGAAAGAAATTTGTAGGTTTTGTTTTGTGGCCACGTTTGAGTACTTATCTTCATCTGTGCTTCTGATAGCGAAGGAACTTCCGGTGTGTTACTATAAGTTCATTTTCTGATATTTGTCTTCAGCAGAAATAGTCTTGGTGGATGATTCATTTAAATGTCATGTTTTTGAAACGAACTTCACTTCATCTATGACCGGTGTTTTCGGGTTTTCTTGCACAATCATGCAGGATCCTATTGTAGCAAGCACTCTATGGTCCTTTACCCTTCAGGCGCGTCTCCGGGAAATAATTATTTAAGTCTAGTAGGACAAAAACTAATTTGTCCTCTAAACCTTATTTCTCAACAAAGTTCTCCCAACCTTACAGTTTCTAAGGATTCCCTCCAGATGTTTTATTTGAATTTGCCTTACTTGAAAGTTTCTAAATTGTAGAGATTCCACGCCCTGAAACAACCTGTGAGCTCCGTGCCACATTAAAAAAATGAGGAATGGGGCCTGTCATCCGTCTGATCTTCTCAGTATCCAGACGTCCCATAACACGAACTGTGGTTTGTAGACGTTGTAGTCTACGTTAAACCAAGGCTGATTACATCAACACAAATTCGAGGATGATGGCAGCTCACTTCCGTCAATCCAATTTGGTGCCCCATGGAGAGAGAGAGAGAGAAAGTTAATGCTCTGCAGTGTTTTACGAGACAGGGTCGACAAATCCTGGAGCTATGGCGAAAACAACAAATGTCTTTTTGCTGCCAGGTTAGAAGATATAGGTTAGTAGATTTGTGCTACTTGTGATTTGCCATTCTGCATAGAAAGTTAATGGGTTGGAAAGTGATCGCTGCTCTGCTAGTGTTTATGACGAACAATCCCATTGTAAAACGGCACAGAGCATCAAAAGTGCTTGCTACTTGAGAGTAACTGAAGCTATTTAATGAGGAGGGACTGTAAAGTATAAAAAAACGTCTAAGAATTAAACAGTTATACAAGACATATTATCAGTCCTTTAGAGTCTGTGGACCAAATGCGATACACCGAACTGGATTGTTTGGAATTTCTTCCAATAACCAATCAAGTGTGGCTCCATGAGCGTATTATTTCATCCTAGTACCTATGAACGGTTTTTACGTATAGCAATCTTCTCAGCAGTGGAAGCCATAAAAAGCTGATTTTGCTTATTCTTCTTCATTATAGCATATCTACTGAAGACGATGCCTTCGAAAATATGGCACTCAGAGATGTCCCCATATTGTTAGAAAAGCTGAATGAATATCTGAACAGTCTCAGTGAAAGCAAGCAGCGCGAATTTCCAGAGATCTTTCAATTTACAACTGGGTAGGTTATTTTCACAGGCAATCGGCTCTGCAGAACTGACGTAATCGCCTTATTCCTTTCCTTCTTCCCTCTATTCCACTTTTAGCCAACACAACAAACCAAACATGGATATACGTCTTCCCCTCAGTTCACTTCTGATGGTACTTTTTAAAAAGGTCAGTTTTCCTCGGCAATCACTAAACCGTGCTTGCTCTAGTTCAAGGAGAAGAAGTGCACAGAAGAAGACCTGTTTCGGATGATGAAGATCATTCTTCCGGTGGTGAACCACACCTGTGACTGCTCATCGACTTGGAAGAACTGGAAACGTGCGTAAGTTTAACACGCAACTGCCGTACTATGGCGTGTACTAATATTATGATAGTTTAGTCCAAACCCATTGAGGCGAGACATCAAATCAGAGCCGTTTATGTTGCATCAATGCCTGGGGTGAGTAGGTGGGATTCGTAGTGTTCATGGGATAAACATCTGTCGTGAGTCAGGTGCTAATATCCCTCAGGTATGACAAGAACGCTGTTGCAGATTTTTCAAAAAAAGTAAGTGACAAGAATCCTAGTGAAAATTTTGGCGTGTAAAAAAACAGGCATGTTCTCTTCCTCCCACGTTACTGTCCATCCATCTGAGGAGGCATGTGGAATGCATGTGAAATAAAAAGCAAAAATACACATACTATAGGGATAGGATGTGATGCAGACTGCGGTGACGGCAAGACCTCCCAAGGTAACACGGTTAGCCAATAGTCATCCGACTTCTGTCAGAAGTCCGCCGACCAATCATCGGAGTATTTCACACTGCCCATTTGAAGGTTGAGATAAGCCTGTCAGCAAGGTTCGTTTGTTTCAGTTAGTAGTGCAGATAAATAGTGGATTCACTGCAGACGAACAGTGGCCGACACAAGTAACCACAAAGTCGAGCAGGTGCTGAGTCACCTGGTGTCAAACGTATTCGGCCAATCAAATGTAGAGCTTTGGATTACGTCCAGGAAGACTGTTTGTACGCTAAAAAATCTCAGCAGTTTTGTTTAATAAAATGAAATCTGCAGGAATGAACCAGGACGTATATCTTTATTGGTTCCAGCGATCACAACATAGTGTCAGAAGGATAACCATGGTGCAAGATTTAACCGGATGCAGTAAATCCGCTGATGACCACATTGCCTGCACCACTCTAAGCGCTCAACTATAATAAGCTTGCTGCGAACTAGCTATAATGACTTCCTGCTGGTGGTCAATTGGAGTCTGCAATCAAAAGACAATCAGGTTGTACTGTTCCATAGGAGAGATGGCGCAATCGATTATCAACACCTTGGTGTTAAAAAGAAGATTCCAATGATCCACTCACACTTATTGCCAACTTTGAGAAAAGATATGGCAAACTAATGAAACTTTTGAAGGATTCCAGGTTTTTCGACAAGGCCAGAAGTCTGATGAATCGACTGGTATGCACACCTTGATGCTGAAAGTTCTAAATTTCGCGACAATTTAAAAAGTGTAAAAGACGATTTGACAAGGAATAAAGCAACCTACGGAATGCAGGACGAAAGTATCACCAACAGACAGTCAAAATGCGGCCAACTGTTCTTAGATTAGTGTGTAAATATATGCTACAGGGAGATAGCAGTAGACAGTCATACGAGACGCTTGACTACAAGTTAAGTGCGAAAAGATCTAAAGAAAATGCTGGTCCGGCTTTGAAATTAGGAGTACGAGTTATCCTCTGAACCGGTAAACAATAGGTTCATCGATAGCACACTGGATGATGAGAAACCGGCTCCAGAATTTGAAGTCCTCGCCACGCTTGACTTCACATGGATAAGCGAAGCTAACTTACTAAATGTCTAGTGAGAAACCAAGCGTGACCCAATTATGAGAGCGATAATGCAGTTGCCTACTAACGACCGGATTTTTTCCACCATGAATGAAAAGAAACCTTCACTAGTTTTCCGGAACCAGTGACCTCCGGCTTACCGGAGTGATGCTCCACGATGTGTGTATTGTAACGTTCTATGAGAAAATTCACTCTTGGTCGGTCGATAACCATTCTGGGACTGAAAACAAAAGCTGACCAGATAATTTCCCCGTGGTTTTCCTTTTACCCTCTCATTGCGCACCTCCTGGGGATTTCAAAAGATGTAATGTGGTAGTTTTAGTTCCATCTTCTTGCATCGTAAAACGGTTCTATTGTTTTTTTGCTAATGTGTGTACAAATGGAAAGAAAACACTTATTGAAATATATTCTGAACCAGAGTGATCAGAAAACGGGACATACCCCAAATTCAGTTAAATCAAATCACCCAGCTACTTACTACACAAACAAGATTATTTTCGGTCATCGAAAGAACGCAGTGCAATGACACAAACAGTGACCTTTTTGCTCCAAGATTATTTTCGGTCATCGAAAGAACGCAATGCAATTGCACAAACAGTGACCTTTTTGCTCAGTTTCTCACTTTTTTATCAGTCCCCATACAATAACACTGACAAAACTAAGCGTTATTTAGGAAAATACCATTCTTAAAGTTCGTTTTATTCAAGATTCAAAACATCCTAGAAATGTTAACCGGTTGTAACGAGCGGTGCACCAAATCCTCTCTACAGGTGAGGCACACTAGTCAAAATCAATGATAATGAGGCATGAAATGGGCATATTTGCCTCACCAGTAGTTTTTTACGCTCACAGCACTCTCGCTTGAACAGCATTTCTGCTCTAGTGCAACTATTTCGGTAAGTCCACTAACAAGGGAAGACGCTAAACTCCCTGTCACTCTAATTAGGGCCCATCAACGAAGCATACTTGGCAGTACTGGGATTTGAACTCCAATCCAGCGATTCCCCACTTTGGTATGGAGTGAATAGAATAGATGCGCTTGGAAAGGAGGAGTACTGTTCAAACGACAGTCATATGAATGTGATGTCTACAAAATCCCGAAAGCCACAAGGCAGAGGTATATTTAATAAATTGAATAAAATTCGGCAATCAACCAGTTGATTCCGAAAGTTACGAACACAGGTTCTTCAGTAACCACGAACGCAAGAATCGTTGGGGCTGTTCTCATGCTTGAGGTGTCTTCCAACTGTTTTCTTCAAACGAACCGTCTTTTTGCTTTTTATTGCTTGTGACTGAGAACCTTGGGATAAATCACTGTTATCAGAGTGAACAGGTTTTGAAGTATTGCATGACCACATATGTGACTAGGAGAAGTTACTTAAATCTTGTCAACATTTTCCTTACAAAACTTACTCTTACTAATACCTCATGAGATGTAATGTCTCTATTGCAAACTTATCACAACGAACCGTCGGTAAATAAGCAAAAACACCGAGGGCAATTTGTAGGTGAGTCTCTAAGAGTAAGAAAGTGGTGACGGAAAGATTCTGTCACAAGTGCGACTGTTAGCAAATATTACTGCTATTTCTGTCGTCTCATTTCACAGACACGAGACCGAGTCATGTCCCATCAGTGGAGCACCTTTACCGCCGGTTTCTGGAATCCTTTCAAGGAACATACGTTCTCTTTTATCATCTGTAACAGGTGAGTGTGAAGATTTATTTACAAATATGTCATTGTCATGGAGCCATTCTCCCATAGGGATCAAGGATGCGGTCTTCTTTGGAAGCTGTTCTCTTCAGAGAGAGAGGAGCAAATTTAAATACAACAGGAACCCCTTTTTGCGTGGCTTCTGTCTTCAGGTACTCAACCAGTTATTCGTTCTCAAAAATTCGTCAAAGTATTGTGTCCATGCACATGTTACGAGAATAGCATGGTGCCTCCAAGCAGATATCCTGGACCAATGGAATCCCTCTGCAACGACCCGTGGAGTTTAACTCGGAGGTAGCATGCAAAAACTATGGTTAGTAAACGACGTCCCAACTACCTTACCTCAGGTACATATAAGCCAAAAATTAAAAAAAAAATAAGATCAAGAGACCCGTACAGCAAGAAAAGAGAGGGAATTAGCTGTGAAAACAACACCAACTACACACAAGTGGTTGAAGTGCTCGGATATTCGCAGTCATTTGCTACAGCACAGAAATCCCACTTGTTGCCGCTCCGCTTGCAGCATTTTGTAACGCCTTCACATTTTTTGCAATTTTCTGTCACCTAAACGCACCAAATATTAGAGAAAACGATGCTGTACCCCTTGTTCGAAGATACATGAACGACTACTGCAGAAATCAGCCAGAGCAGTCCTCTGGGACCTTTTCAACTGAGTGGTTTTCAGAGAGGATTTCACCGCTTTTCTGTTTTTCTGTTATTCGACTGAGCAGAACGATTAAGACAGTTACAAAAACTGTTGAGTTGGCGACGAAAGATAACAGTGGGTTCAAGGCTTATTCCCACAGTATGAAGAAGAGGCTGTGAAAGCTCTGGTCGGCACAATGGAATTTAGAGATAGTATGAACGTGTTGTTTACAGAATGGATAAATTGACTTCAGCAGTCTCGTTCGTGAGGCTCGTTTGCAGAGACAGTGGGGGCCCATTATGGCCCACTGCATGCACATGGTTATCCGTACTGAAAACAGCTGACGAAAAATGAATAGTGTTCGTTTTATTGAGCCATACTGGGGACTAAGTATATCGACTTTTAAGTTAAGTCACGTGATCATCCATAAATTCGGGTATTTGGAACGTAAGTTCATGTAATGTCAGAATGACAGAGCACACTTGTTTGGATATTTGTTGAGGGCGAGAGTCAGATAGATTGAGTTTACATTTCCAAGAGACCCTTATTTTCGGGGGGAGGAAAGTAAATAATTATGAAAATAGGACATTATTCTTGTGTATGAATATAAAATGGTGTATTTAATCGAGTTAATACTGTGGTAAAAATTACCTAACCACAGTTGCTTGGCGCTGTTTAAGTTGACTGAGTACTCTCTTCAGCGTTTGCAACCAAAATATTGGTTAGGATAAATTCTCCACACAAATTTTTTCTACCGAAACAGCTATCATCATGAAACCGGATTGTTAATTTATTTACTAAAGTATAAAGGTTCAAAAAATCACTCTATTAGACCCGCTGCTGCTCAGTAGCAAGGCTGAAACAAGTTATTTTCCAGAAAGCATTAAACCTGTAGAATTGAACACGACCGATTTTAAGCGCAAAAACACAAACTACAAGGTAAGCTGTGTAAAAGAACAATTGTTAGTGCATTACAACGGGTAGTCTGGATAAACGACAAGCTGATCGATGAGGCTGAGCTGGTTTTGTACCATAAATCAAGTTTGCAATATTTGAGGTTTTCCGGTGAATTTTCCGGGCTGAATGAGAATTGAAGGAAAATCGTGTGACTTCAGCGGCATTTCGATAGTAAAATCATGCGAGTTACCCGTCAGACTCTAGACTATGCAGTGGAAACAGGGGCCATAAAGTGATTAAGGCACCCAGATGATCAGTGCGTAATTGGTCCGTCACTATCCCATCTATTATGACATCATCCTCGGCCTACTCTCCCAACATAGTAGGATTCATCTTTGTTTTGTGTTTGAAATCTACAAATACAGATTTTTTGGCAGTTAGTTTAATTGAAGGAAAAAGTGAACAAGAGATGTAGCAATTCCAACAGTGAATGGGACAAAATGCGTTTGTGGTAGGAAACATTCACACAATGGAATAGTTGATCTGTCTTGAGAACGCCCGTTTAAGGCTTTACAATGTTTATTGGAGATGACGTCAGACATTGATCAACCTATTGAAAAGTCGCAGAAAGTATGCATCCCGAGATGTGTGAAGCATAAAAGCGTCACCTAAGATGAACGCTGTCCCAGTATGAACAGTAACTCACGACCTCTATAGTTCGTCCATGTTATATCACGGATAGGCTGGAAAAAACAAGACATCAAAGAAGACACAACTGAAGAAGTTTAGAAAACCTACCACATTGCGGACTTCATTGGAAGCTACCTATCTATGTAGCGTACCCCAGACAAAGAAATATGTATGATGTAAGGAGGGGTGTAAGGGCACATGTGTTCCGTAGAGTACTTTTAGGAAAACACAGTGGTGAGACCATTCATTTATGCGGTAAACCCTATCTGTTTTCATGCACCTCATCACTTTTGAGCTAGAGACAGCTCAGTACTTAAGGCACGAACTTAGTGATTGGAAAGTTCGTGGTTCAGTTATAAGCCCGGCATTTGAACCGCTCTTGTCTAGGCTTTGGAAACCTGGCAATATCTCAGTCCCCGTCCTTCCTTCGAGTGATGTAGCAGCTAGGCACCGAAAAAGTGCTACGGCATGTAACATGTGAGTTGGACGAGGCCGACCGAAGAGTCACTGCAGCTGGTTGGCCGCTGTGAATTGTTACATTATACAGGGGCCTTGGTGCACAATTTATTTCTTTTATTCAATCTGGGGAACTATATCAACTTGAATAACTCCCAACTTGTTTCATTATTACCTAACATCGCTTCAGATTTTTTGCGCAGATAAATGAGTAGTTGGGAGTGCTAAAATGGGAGAGGATTTTCTGTCTTTCTCACTCGAGTGTAAACAGCCAGTCCCCGCACGTTTTTTCTGTCAGTCCACATCAAAGGGGAGACACTGAACTTGAATCCCGCTGTTATCGGAACCCATTGGCAGATCACCACATCTCTGTTGCGTGCCGACTCCATAAGCTGGCTTTTGAAAGGAGCCTGATACCACTAGTCCCGTGGTGTATGGAGGACGCACCCGGTTTATACCACATCCAAACGGGTGGACGTGTTCGGGGTTGAGCGATGTGATTGGTCTGCTCGCGATTGCACACAGAAATTATCAGACAGGTTTTGAACACCTTTTGGGGTGCCTTGGCAAGCTGGACATTGGAAGGCCTGCTTGGCCGTCAGTTAGTTACAGTTCAAGATCTGCAAACCAATAAGGTAGCTCCAGTATCAACAGGGTTGCCAGCCCAACCATAAATGTCAGTTGCGTTCGGCGTGCGCTTTTGAAATAGTACCAACAGGCCCTTTTCGCACATCGACGACCTAAGTCCGAATTCCAGCACAGCCAAGGAAATACACTTCGGAGGGACTTTAAGAAAAGCCAAACTGGACACCAGCATTCCTATCGTTGGCTGTGAACCAGCCACACTCACTGCACCAGGACAAGAAAAGGGACTTTTAAACAAGTAGTGCCAATTCAAGCAAAGTTTAAGTTATCGACTGAAAGTAGTAAAAACCTGGAGTGAAAATAGTTCGCAGTCGAGCGAGGAATGCATAGGATCCCTAGAATCCGTTGATCAGTAGACAAGTCACGTACAGAATATTATTTTTGCGATTCTTCTTCAGAGTGTCTGTCGCTTCTTGGTCCGGGAGGTGAGGCATGGTGTCTGGCCATGGACATACTTTGTGTTTTAACGGCCTGCTTCCCGGTAAGTTCGCAAAACTAACGACTATTTAGCATTCGAGCACCAGCTCGATCCTTCAGCGTATCGTTTAACCAATAGAAGTGCTTTGCCGACCATCATACTATACTTTCTCTGGATGCGTTCCAGAAGTAGATCTATTTTTTAAAATAGTTCTCGTCCAGGTCTGTTTATTGCATATGTGATAATTTATTTAGAATCCATTGAGATGTAGAATTTAGGTTTGTGTGACAATCAGGTAAGTGGGTTAGCAATCGAACCCTTGTGATTGGCTTTCATTGAAAGCATTATTACTATCTGGCTTGCGCTACAACTCCACTCGCCTGTTAGCAGCTCATGGAAATTAGTCACTTATAAGGAAACAGCTGTGGTGGAGCATACGAACACTGGAAGAGATGAGAGAATTCCTCTAAACGGTTACAAGCATTATTTTTCTGTTACTCCTGGGAACATAAGACTCACCATACCAATATTATTCTTGCCATAGTCTTTGATGTTCCTAAGTCTAGTGCATATTAAGTCATTTTCAACAGATAAAACAATGAGCCCCGCGGTCAGACGTTCCCATGATGGCCACCGATAAGACCGCTCCACAAAAATAACTGGTGTGAAATGATTGCCTCTTTTGGCTTTTGGGAAGCTGAGCATGATTCGGACAGCACGAACGGTCTCTTTGCTTTGGGTGGCAATATGGCACTTTTCCGGAATAGTTGAGCATCATTGATTTTGCCCAAAACGTCGTGATAAAGTTTTCATTCACTTGGACAATATCGTGATAGAACCAGGCAAAAATCAAATCACACCTAGTGAACCGCATGACAGAAGGATGAGTGATGCCACATGGTGCAAGATGATCTGACTAGTACTCAGTCCTTCGTAAGCGAATGGTATGGTTGTCCACTGTAGACTGAAAAACCTGAGTGTATACTTCCCAGGAGATTCGTTAGATTCACACTGCTAACGATTTCAACAAAAATTTGCATAGTTCTGGTTTTTTTGACACAATGACTGCACTTGCATTGCGAAATTCCTATTTAAAAATGGCTTTTACTCAGCGACTATTCCTAAAAGGTGTGATAGTCTACATGTTTGAGGGCTGCCTGTAATATTTTTTGATGTAACTGTGCACTTGTAGAAGGTTATTCCGGATGTCGGATTCAATGAGTAGTACAGAAATTTCACAACTTTTATGAAAATGATTTAATATTTTTTATGAGTTGGGCATTCGTTGGCTGAAGCTGTGTGGTTGTGCTCAAAGAACAAGGAACAATAATCATCAGAAAGCCATCCAAATAACGCTGTAGTATATTTCTGTCATTTCTGGTGGTTGAATGCATTTCTAACAGAGTTGCGTGGAAGCAACTCCTCAGCTTCTTGTGGAAATGTTCGCACTTTTGACCTGACTGCCGTGTGTTGCCAACAGACAAACGTTTCTCAAGTGGATGCGGTCGGAGGGTTGAAAATTTTCAAACATGGGTTAGGTAAGCCATGCGACAGAAGTAGATAGTAGTTATGCTAGTGCATCACTTTCGGTTGCTGTCCTACAAACGCTGCTGTCGTGCAAGTTGATAATAAGTTATTTATTATTACGAGTGTAGACAATCCGCTTATACGTTGCGGTGAACCAAATTTCTGTACAGTGCATTGCAGCGCACAATGCGTACAAGCATCTTCCGCGTTGAGGATGACGGTCCAATTCTGAATATTGTAAACAAGAAGAAAATAACTCAGGACTACAGTGTCCAACGGAGATAAGTCTCACTACTGATATGCCCATCGCAGTGAATGGAATATTCCCAACTAGATGTTGAAATTTTGTGAGGGTTTACTAAAGGCTTTCTGCTATTGTGACTCACAAGATAGATTTCAAATGATGAAGTATGAAGCGTAGAGCAACTTGTTTATCATATGGTGGAACTGACTGACCAAACCAAGATTACCGTGCACTCTTCCATCGTGTGCCCTGACTGCACTTTTCTGTTTGGGGTCAAGTCGCAGCAAATGTATCCAAATGCTTTGTAGGGGTTAGAAACCATTGATCCATTGATCCCGCACGCAATGGCAATGAGGCCTGAAGGCTCATTTATTGCTATTCTAAGATCTTATGTTTTCAGGTTTTCTGTGGGGCCTTGTTCATTGGAAGGCGAGTAGTCATTGTGTTGTTTTTGGCCACAGCTTTGTGGCTGATGGACTCAAGGAGCGAATGACTTAGAAGCAAATCGATCTTTCGCAAGGAGAATTGAATACCACAATGTTTAGGCTCGATAATACATGTTGCCGCGTTTTGCTGTCTGTCGTACCAATTTGTTACCCTAGTTATGACATAACCTCGCATTGCAATCCATTTGGTTTGAAAGACTAGAATAACTGATTGGGTTGTGTATGGTGCCTGTTCTTCAGAATACCTCAAGGCCCAATTTAAAAGTACAGGTACGGCAGCAGGAAACCTTCGGTGCGACTGAATAAAGCAGCGGACCTACGTTCACATCTCTATTGATACATAATAACTTATTCCAAGGGCACGCAAATGGCAAATGGTACGCTTTACTGAAGACCCTGTCAGGGCTTGTAAATTACGTGACTTGCGGCCTTAGACTCCAACCAATCATTCCAACTTAGGTTATTGTATGTTTTCTCAATAGTAGAGTTACTCGGTGTGAGGTCATTTGTGTTCAGCTGCGTTGCTGAGGGTGAGCACAAGACCCTCTGGGTAACAGTATGAGCTGAGCTCGGCTATTTAGATGTTTTGGTTGCTATGATAGAGCTTGAGTGCCCTCATCGAACACCTTTCACTTCGAGTATTGCATTGCCAATATCTTGCGCTTTCAGCATTCACAGAGCTAAGCTTATCATTTGGCATGACGTACCAGAGCACTTGCTGCCTACCAGATCATTTCAGCAGCCGTTCTAACATTTGCATGGACGTGCCAGCAATACGATTTCGCTCCATACCTCAACGGTCTTGTGTCTAGCTGCGATATGACTTTGAACGCTAACTTACAGCTGAGTGACGCCATACTTACGGTCGAAACGATCGATTGCAATAGGTGACTGTATGTTGAAAGCTGTATAGTTGAAAGTCTGTAATTTAAAAGTGCAAGTCGTACGGTATGACAAGGCCGCACTGACTCGGTCAAATAAAGCCATTTATCATGTACAATTCTTAGCTTCCCTTGAAAATGTACAGAGTACATTCATACGTGTATCATTGCTGTCCGACCTATGAGAATTTTTCGTCGAATGATGCAGTTTTCGGTTCTTCAGCTGTGTAAAACTGGTGCATACAGTTGTCTTATTGCTTAAACTATCGTGGCTAGTCTCATTAGTGCACAATTTGTGAAAATTGGTAGTCATAGTATAACTCAGAAGGTGTATGCACTAATAGCAGTTTTTACTATGGTAAATAGTGGTTTACAGTTACTAGTTGCACCATGATAAAATAGATGCAGTGTGAACAACGGAATAAGTCAAAAGGTGACTTATCGTTTGTGGATAACCCGTGAGAGTTCCCGGGTGGAAGTCCGGACGGTGGGAGAGTGTTTTCTTCGCAGTATAGCTGCTACACGTGTTCCCTAATTGTCCGTAGACTTGAAGTTTTTGGCTGACTCCCTACCTCCTGCACGCGCGCGAGTATGTGGGTACTGACTGTGTTGTGCCTTCCTATATGTGCTAGATAAATGTTCTATATGTACTAGACCAATTAAGTGAAGTTGGTTGAGGAAACAAGGAACTGTCCGCTACAGTCTCCAAGCCAAGATCAAATATATGTATACTCAGATGCCCATAGGAAACTTCCATCTCTGGCGCGAGGATATTTTGTCCCTGGAACATGTCTCAAAACGTTTATATTGACAATCGATGGAACTGACCCCACAAAAGTATCGGTTCTACACCTAAATATCGCGGAACTGTAGTGAAGTGGTTTTATTGGTTGGATGGTCTTCCGTGGGATTCGGAGCTTGATAAGGGGATTAATGTGTGCTGGATGAGTTACATGGAGAAAGTGAAAGTAACCTGTGTGCTTTACTTCATGTATACTGGACCCGGAGGAAGTAAAGTTGCACACTTAGTTAAAATGTAATCCACTGAAGTGAGATGCCAAAAGTCGACCTAGATTGCACGCACGTAAACGGGAAACGTCAGTTCACTGGCGAAATTTATTCACAGTAGCTTTAAGCTTTCATACACTGAGTAATGGCTGTTGGCAAGTTGTAATTTTTGCTTGCTCTCTACCAGCTTGCATGGGAGGGGAAGCGTTAGGTGAGGCTTGCTCTTAGTTGAGTTCGTCAGCATGGTGCTTCTTCTGACTTGAGGGGGGAATAACGTTTCATCACAGGCCCCAGAAGTACGTAATTAACCCACTCAGATTAGGACTTCTCAACTCGTAACTTTGTTTGCATGTGAGTGGTTCCAGCTGCCAGACACTCGAAATGCTAGGGAACCAACATTTACTGATAAAAAGAGAGTCGGGACTTACCACTTGACCTGTTCAATGAAGAGTCGATTCATGATTTCATATGGAGCTCTTCCATATCCAGCCTATATTGCAACAAGTATTCGAAAAAATCTGTCATAGAGGCGGGATTTACGTTCCTTTCCCCAGGACGAATCTTGCAACCAGAGAGTTTTCGATTTACTGATGGAACAGCTGAAGACGTTGCCGGATAACCCATTCGCAGTGGTGTCTCTCACATTTTTGTTGTTCAACCTGGAAAAAAATGAGCCTTGGAGGGTAAGTATTCCATTATTCGTTCAAAAAGTGATATATCCAGGAGGTTTATTTTGTCTGCCGATGAAGGGTAAATCTGACTACTTGCTGTCCCCAAGAATTCGGCCTGAGTGCTGTGGCCTTGAGAAGAATGGTTATGGAGGAAAAATGCGGTCAGTGTCTTCAGTGACCACGTGATGGTGTGGTGAAAAAGACGTAACGAAAATGACAGGAGATCGAATCCTGAAATGTTCGTCTTATGTATCTCAATCAGGACGAAACGCGTAGCAAACCAGTTTCCAGGATTTGCCACACATTGTCTTTATGACCGAATAAACACATTGAAGGGTATCGCAAGGTTTTAGTTTTCGAATAAAGGGCAAAAGATTTCTGATGTCTGCAGGTCTTCCAGGCGTATTTAGCTATATCCAGATAATCTGTAATGTGGCTAGATGGCTATTGATCTGCAAACCCTATTCAGAACAAGCACTTATCCCATCGTCAAATAGCTAGATCAGTGTGGGAATGGAGATAATCCCTGTGTGTGTGTGTGTGTGTGGAATAATGCTGCTTTGAACTTATGACTTACGGTTCAGAATCCTCATGTTTCATCATTGTTGTTAGCTGCAGGAATGACTCCAAAGCAGGACAATCGGGAAACTTTGGAGCTCAAGTGGTTTTCTCCATAAAGTGGTGAGAAGCCATACAAAAAAAACGGGATTTAGAATACAAAAAGACAGACAAGAACTTTGTGTGATTATTAGGGATTGAATATTGAGGGGAACTATATCAGTGGTTTTACAACTAATGGTCAGCTTACAGCTAATCTGGACCCCATCTAGGTCACTGTCTATTAGGCAGCCGGGAAACGAAAGCAGGAAGGATAGACTAGATCAGTCCTCTTGTGAGGCCTTTACAGATACACCCCCTTTTTATATGACTGATAAGTTTATTACCGAAGGATTACCTCTTGAGGTGCATTCAAAATACCTATGCATGAGAAATCTTACTCACTAAGCCTGACCTGTTTCAACGTTTAGTTGGAACGGATCTTTCACAACCTTCTGATTTTCATAACAGAATCATAGCAGAATCAGCCAAGTGAATCTTCTCTGTTTGGTTTACATTGTTTGCCTCAGGATAAATTGCCTGCCACCCATCTTTGTGTAGTTGTTGTATTATTGTTTTCAGTTCACTACTGTTCTTAAATGATCTTGTTTTCGGATTTTTCAAGAGGATAAGCGCCCACTCAGAGCATTTTATACACTCTAAATTAGCAGTAAGCACCTGGTTTGCTTGGTGGTCTGTCTGGATGGAGAGAATGGAACAACGAGCCGATAGTCCTTTATCTATAACGCGGCACGGAACCTTGAATAACTTATTTCTTGAGACGTATTGGCCGTTTTCAATCGCCTGCAGCCATATCTTCTAGTTTCATTTAAAAAAAACGCACAGAGAAATTAAGGGTTTTGCTGTCCAGAACGCTGGAACACCAGAACTAATGGCCTAAATAAATTCAGTCTAATCACCTTGACTCAGCCTTGGAGTTTCGAGATCAAAATGAGTAAACTTTAAGCGACGTGTTAGGATTTTCATCTAGGATTTATTTTCATCGATTACTGTGCCATGAATGGACACGCACGTCTTTAGCCTACTCAGGTAGCCAAAATCTTACAGTTTAATTGTGCGTGCGCCTGAATTAATTACAGAGACGCTAGTTTTGGAAACCTCAGAGCAGCACTCAGATCGCCAAAAAAGGAATAGAAAATGGATTTTAGGCAAGCGCATTAAGCGTGAGTGCTGAATGCCCAGATAAATAAGAAGGGTGTTCCATTTGTGTGACGCAAACAACCTGAAAATCAATTTTAGTACTAACCAGCATCTGCGTATAAACCACATAGAACAGCATGGTTATCCAGGTGTGATTTATACTTTTAATCTCAGAACACAATGGAAACACTGGTAGAACGCTTCTGGATGGCCTTGAAAACACGCGATGCACTGACCCACGTGGAGCTTTGTAAGTTTTTTCTGACATGCTCAGCTAAATCAATAAGCACACCATTGTCTGAAAATAATTGTTTTAGGGGATGGTGTTATATCATTGAACTTGGACATGTTCTTGGTTGTTACCAACGCCGTTTTAGCAGGAAATTGCTGTTGAAACTTTGAAATCCCTCCACTACCTAAAATCTATGAGCACTCTTCTTAATAACGAAAACCATCCGGCAAGGTTTTCTCACAAGAGGCTGAGAAGAATTTCTGCTCGGAAGAGACTGCAATGATTCACGGGGGTTTTCTCACAAGAGGCTGAGAAGAATTTTTGCTCGGAAGAGACTGCAATGATTCACGGATGAACAGAGGCTTCAGGTTTGAAGCCAAGGCTGAAATAAGAGTAGCTTTGGTTTATCTGATATTTAACGTCCTAGATACTCTAAATACTTAGTTTTCTAGGTTTCTGGGAGCAGAAATGTATTCAGAATTTCTGTGTTGGCGCGTTGGAGTGCGTTTTTGAGTGAATCGGTTTAAAGTTCACGCCCCAGAATTGCAAGCTTTTGTGGAGTTGGTCGGTTGCACTTTATGCATTGTCGTAAACGGTCTTGTATATGTTCAACTACTTCTGACCCTGGGCTTCACACGTGGCAACGTACACGAACAAAGCATATTTCCCGGTTTAAACGGATTTTGGACCCGATAAATTCACAGTTTCAGGGGACTAAGGATGTAAAAAAAATTCCCTGTCTATCGTCATCTCATTAGTTCAACAAAGAATAAGCCATCCGATAACTGAACCAATTGTTAGGTGATAAAAACAGGAGTATTGACCAAGACAACAATTGTCAGGCTGAAAATTTTAATAGAATACCATATCCAGACTCGGCCTCGTGAAGGTATGTAACCGGACGGTGTGCTTTTTCTGCTTGTATTGTAGCGTAAATTGAGCACCACACACTATCGGTTTGTTCACCTGACCGGTGGTCTGTGCGTCAGGTCCCCGTTCATTAGCATTTTGATGGACCCATCCTGCGTGATCAAGAACCATTCTTAGTAAGATCGATGCAAACAGTCCGGCTTTATTTACTCAATCAGAGTTTTAACCCAACATACTTTATACGGTATTAAGTGCGTTGTTTATTGGATGGCCATTAGGAAGAGATAAGCCTCAGTCGACCTAGGTTTCGATGTTAGTAAGATACAGCCGGTGTACGGAATTCTAACGGTGCAACTTATGACCACTGAGAACTGACAGTACCTGCCGACCTACGGAGTAGTAACTTTGGTTGGGCATCACCGTTAGTTGTCAGTCTTGCCCTTTGAATTGCCTTCCTGCCTGTTTTTCAAGTCAATTAATCTTTATTGAAATAATTTTCACGGTCCTCGTACGGACAGAAAATTGGCTGCAAAAATATTGTCCGAATCATCAACTTCCATAAGAAACACTTGAAAGATAACAGAAGAGACCAATGCCATGATCATTTGTCAGGTACCAACCTCAAAAACACTTCTTACTGCGTCCAGAAAAATCCATGAGAGCAAACTCTAAGTCATGAGTTTGGTGAAACTAGGAGTTTTGAGTTACGGATTTTTCGACCAGTTCTGTATTGATAGGGCCGCGTATCGCTACGTGCTCTGATTTCACACAAACGTTGATGTGAACGGAAAATTTGATAGCGGTGCTTCAGATTTGGAGGAGAGTCTAGGTCTCTTGAAGTACACAGTAAAGCGGAACTTTTCGGGCATTTCGAGCTACTCAACACCTGCAACCTGGGTGTACTTATTGTGCTTTGTTTAGTTTTGTTCAGCTCTCAGAGCATACGTATGGGGATCTAATAAAGTACCGTTTGTCGGCTAGGTTGTTTTGTTTTTAAACACATGATCCGAAATATCTTTCTCGAGGGGGGGGGAGAAGTTCCTGCTGTTGTTCCGATCTGGAGAACATTGACTTAAAACCTCTTTTTTTCTCGAAACTGTTCCTGTAGACGATCCACAAAACGTGGGTAACAACTACTTCTTGACCTCTGTGCGTCGGCCGACACCCTGTGAAATACTAAGCTCAGAATCAACAGTTTTGTGTACCTGAACAAAACATAACAATATTTCCATAGCAGAGGTTAACTTCTACAGTTTCCTGAGAGGCACAAGAACGATAGAAAAGGAAAGATGATCATTACAAAGTTTTATAACTGCACTTTGTTTCCGTTTCCATTTGGCTGATGATTTCATCGCGCCTTTTTAACAAAGGCTGCACTTCTAACGCTGGGAGTAGAGTTTCTTTCAATAGATATGTCCGTCATTCACTAACTACCGGCATCGACCATCTGGACAGTGGCTAGATTCTCGTCTTTTCTGAGGGTTGTGTGACAGTCTAATGATAAGTATTCAAAGATTACACGAAACAATACGAAATAAACATTCTGAACCTGGAGCCTAAAAAAAGGGGAAAATTCCAACCAGTCGATGGGATTTTAGACAGCCTAACTGCTGATAAATAGTTATCATTTAGTCTGATTTAGTGTGCTTTAGTTATCGATCCCTCCGGCAGCTTGCTAACTGCCAAGCCAAGAGGTATTTCGTCTGCATTGAGACTCATCCGGTGTGCGTAGACGGACTAGCCAAGTGATCCTGTGATCAGCAGTTTGGAGCTATCAGCTTAATTCAAACTCCACAGCTTTTCAGAACAGTCGGAAGCCAAGTGGTCCGCTGGTCATTGGCCTGAATTCGTTAACCAGCTTGATGGGCTCCATTCGGACGGAAAGCATTGTGTGGTTGGGATTTTGAGGGACGATATTCTGCATCATTTTGCACTTCGATAATAACTTAGTTTTTCCTGGCTCTGGTAGAAATATAACATCAAAATTCTGTTTTGAGATCTGTCCTTCTGGCTATTGTGTTGCTAGCTAATCACGTCTGTGGTTCTACAATCAAAATCTACAGTGGTTTCAACGTTCTCAAATATTAGGACCTACTGACCTTGGACCAGTGTTTTGCATGTCCGTTAACGCTTCGGCCATAAGCAGGACCATCAGATTTCTTACGTTTAGATGACGAAAGTCCAAGGTTTCCACTTTTGGTGGGCAAAGTATAACCAAGACAGGTGTGGACAGAAATGGCTGCGGTTTACTTGGTCAAGGGCCAAAACAACTACCTAGCTACCGGGGCTGTCTGCGTGGATGGTATTGGTCTTCAGACCAAGGCTTTTTTTCTGTGAGCACCACTTGCTAATGGTTTTGCAGAGCGATTAGAGTGATATACCGACTGAGTGCTTTATCGTGGAAAACTCAAAGGTGGAAGTGCCAAGTGGCTGTCTTCCCCCGGATAGTTGCGGCCACTTCGACTGAACATAAGACGACAAAATAAAGCGAAACAGCTTATCGAGAATAAGCGGTGAAATTACATTTAATTAGCTTTAGGTAGTTGTGGGGTTTGTAGAATTTACATCCACATCACTATCGCTTGTACAGTCTCCCCTCAAGCCTGGCACAGTTATCCTGGCACATTCTCATCAAGGAAGAGAAGCAATGCACGCAAATTTCGTTCCTCTTTGAGCGTACCTCCTTGGTCATTCTAGAATTTGAACTCCAGATTTCTGACATGCGAGGCTAGAGCGTTACCGCGTAACCAAACGTCAAAATACTGTCGTTAATTGCCTTCCGATGACTAAAAGTAATAGGGATTCTACATTGCATATTGGCAGTTTATCGAAATATTAGTGGTTCGGGTGTATCAATTGGTTTGAGATCAGGTGGCTGTCGCCCTCTGAAGGCCTCTGTCAAGATCGGTAAATATATCAACAGCCACCTGGTTTACAACTGCTCATCATCCACACGAAACACAAAGGTTGAGCCACTGCCAAGGTTGCGGGGATTAAGTAGAGGTGCACACACAAATCGGACACGGGGTAGGACGTACTTTTCAAGAAGTTTGATGCGTTTCAATAGACTTTTGGTTGATCATATGTGACTCTCCCACAGGAGGCGGTTCTTTTCAGTCAATCGGCAACCAGTCTGATGTGGGCGTATGTATGGTTCCCTCACGGTCATATCTCAAATTCCGATGTTCATGTGGCATTTAAGTTTGATGTTGCCTTTTGTTTCTGTCCGCAGAGTTGAAGTGTCGAGACTGCAGGAATGGTGCTTGCAGAACTGATCCAGGGGATTGCTCTCATTCCTCCGAGTGTCGATCGTAGCGAAAACTAGATTTATGCAGAACTTGAGAAGATGTTTAGCTGAGTCTCCTGTTAGCACCAACTTAGCTTGCAAGTGAGTGTTTTTCAGCGACTGCGTCAGTTCAATGTCCAAGGTAGAACACAAAGTTGATGAAAACAGTGGGACCGGGTCTAGATCTAGTGAACCTTAAGAAGGGCAAAACTAGTAATGGTGTCGAATAGTTTTGGACGACCTCAAAATAGTCTGCTATGACAATAAAAATAGGCCTTGCTCAAAATGGGTCGAATGAAAAGCTTGAACATTTGGGTCCAACTTAAATATGGTGATCCTCAATTGGACGAGGTCTATAAAAATGGAAGACTTTCTAAGTTAATATCGAAAAGCCAGGGGTGACAGCAATGGGATGGGGAAGCCTTTTCACCAAAGTCAACAGAAAATAGTCAGTGAAGTATTTGGTATTGGTTTAACAGATTTCCTGGTACCCAACCTGATTGTCAAGAAAAAATGTATAAAAAGATTTGGTAAATCCATTGATGTTCTCTAAGCCAACGCTTCAAATTGAGCAGAAAGGTCGAAAACATTCAGTGACAGGATTTCAAGAGAACATTTGCAGCCACCGTAGCAAACAACATTTTGTCGGGAAAACACCAACCGTCTTTGATTGATAACGAAATGGTGCAACCGAACCAACCACCTCACAGAGGCTTGTTTGGGCCTTCTTCACAAAAAGCCCTCATATAGACCAACTGCTACGAATTTCAAAGGAAACGTCCAAGTTGTCAAACACTCTCAGACCTCCGTTCGGTGTTTGTTATGCGCAAGAAAAAACTCGTAGCTGGAAGCAGTGGGAACACTGGTTCTTTGACTTTAGTAGAAACCCTTCAGGGTTCCCGTGCGCTCCCTGAAACCAATACATAAGCAACGAAAGGTCATAAGATCCTGCCGTATTTGAGAATCGGTTCAAGGATCAATATTGTATGAGGCAAAAGCCATAGCTATGATTCTTTCGCATTAACAGTAGCTGAGGAATTTGGAATGCAATTGATAAAAATTCTTGACTTAAGGATGCTAGTACAAGTTGGAGGGTGAACTGACCAGGGCGTTTGAGTAGCTTGTAGTTTCCACAATTGAATCTGAGTAAATGTCATCAATGAAACTGAGGTCAACCATGGTTTATGCCAGATCCCGACAACAGAATTGTGTTGAAACAAGCTAGTGACAGTTATCAGCTATTGCCCCAAGTGGCAAGAGTCCTATGAATAGCCTTCCTGTCTAAAAAATGTTACAGAATAGCCGCTATTCGCGGGTCCTGGTATGGCGTGTCAGACCACCGGTTCGGCTGGTCTGCCTTCAGCAACAGCTCTTGAAAACCGTAGCTCAGTACCGATACCAGGCACAGCAAATCCGGTTCTGTGCAGGACTGAGCAAAATTTTGGGCATCCGCACAATGCGGTCTTCCATATTCGTATAATATCGTGACCCATTTTCCTGGTAAGTTACCTCCCATATTTATACTGACTTGGAAAAGACGGACAAACTTGGTAGTATCGGAGAGACTTGAGCTTCTCACGAATTTGTTGTATATCGTTAGAAAAGCCATATGGTTTGCATAAAATGTGAAAGATACTTCAATGTGAACAGATCGGAACAGACTGCACTGTGCTCAGATAACTCAAGACTGAATTCCGTTTACACTGACCTTACATTCTATGAACATATTTCTAAAACGCGACGCTTTTACGGTTAGCAGACTATTTACTGCAGTTCTGACATTTCGTCGGACAGAAGATAGTGCCCAATAACACGATTTCGGTAGTTATCGATATCACACATGTATTTAGAAAACTATTTTTAAGCTAAATAAGGACAACTGAGTTGCATTTTTTAAAATTTCAAACCATCATCAGAAGCTGCTTTTTCTCCTCATTCGCTTGGAACAGATTATCTCTTTTGGTTAGTCCATCGTTCAGCACGATTCCGGCTAATCTGTCGATCGCACGATGAACTTATAGCTACAGTAGTGGGGAATTCTCTTACGGACAGGAGACAGACACAACGTGGATGGTGCTACGCAATCAGTTTACTCGCCAGTCTCACAGTTGGTGACTTTGACGTCCTTAGTTCGAAAGAAAGCTCGGACGTGATCTCTGGTGGAATTAGTTACCGAACGCCAACCTATCTACCGAAGTCTTTCTATCGTATTCTTCAAGACTACCTGAGTGGGGCGATGCAGTCCTTCCCGGTCTTCCCTACTGATGAAATACAGTCGGTTGGAAATGGTACAGTATCGCTGATACTAATTGTCAAATGTCTGTTATCCTGGGTGAGTGAATGTTTGTCATTCAAACCCAGATTATTTGCGAGTAACTGCGAGGTTTGTTGAATATGAATTCATATTACTCTTTTCTATCCTCTCCTCAGTCGATTGACAGTGTTTTTACACACTAAAGAGCAGTTAGTGTACTGGGATTCGGTTCTCATCGGGCCTTGTCAGTAGTGTAAAACCTTGGATGTGCGGATTTGTACTCCGATCGCATGACATAGACAGCGTGCGTGTCACTACTGGACATACTTGGATTACCACTTTCGAACACGCATATGCTCCAGGCTCATGTGATATGTATAGGTGGTTCTGCCAAACGCCAAAGGTAGTAGCCCTTCTGATAACCCTGAGCGACAGTTCGCCCGTCAAGTCTTCCCGTTCTGGTAGTGCCATCGGTAATTACAGATAACAGTTTGGCTGAAACACACATTTATCAAGCGTGGACACCGAGGACACAAGACCTGTGTAACCGCATAGAGTTTTAATAGATGAGAACTTTCTACGGAAATTACGGTGGCTGGCTCCTCGCAACAAGGTGGGTTGGCCTCACGTACGCCGAGGATTACAGCTCCCCATGTGTGGCTATCGCCGACAAAGTGTGTGAACATTTCAACCCAGTCCTGCTCTAAGAAGACACAACCACCAATACCGGGCTTGTAAGTAGTTAATCGCGTTTTTAGCTCACCCCCATGGCGGTAACGCCAAACCAGTCACAGACCTGGACACAAAATCCATTCATTAATTTGCTTTCCGTGTGGTGGAGCACTTATTCGAGCCACCGTGTTGTGCGCTGCTAGGGGAAGAACGGGAGGGGTGTTATTCCTATGGAACATTATTTAAATATGGCCAATCACATTGTCTTACTAAGGGACAAGCCTCAGACACCGGCAGTCAAACGCTTCAGGCTGTGGACGACTTTCTGTCCGTAAGAGTCGTGAATTTAGACTGGGCGAACGATAGCTTGATATGCTCCAAACTCGTTTCAAAGGATGAGTTCCACTATGTACCGCAAAGCATTCCTTAACTGAAAGAAAGCTTGTTTGCGTTGTTTATGCAGTTCTTTATTTCGCTCTGTCTATGACTAGTTGAAATGAATTGTCGGATATGAGTGAAGGGCTCGCCTATTCTGAGGGTGGGGTTTTCCGGCCTAATTATCGAAACATACAGCTGTAAGTCGAAGCTTTCTAGCAGATCGAGTATTTCGGGCTATGACTCCTACAATTTGAGTACCAGTTTCACTCAGTGAAACCGATGGCCGTTGAGTTGTTAGGTGAGCTGGGTGAGTTGGTATCCCTTCCAGCCTCAGCGCACTTCCACTCACAACGCACTCATGATGTCATCTCGACTGTCGATGAACCAAATTGCCCAGCTCAGCGAACAAACCGGCGGCCATCATTACAAACTGAACTACCAATATTCTGTTTAGAAGCTACTCAGTGGAAAACTCAAAGGCCTGAATCTCCAGTTTAATAGAACTGAGAAGCCTCGGACTCATTGTTGTGCTCCAGTGCATGAGACCAGAGATGACTGATTAGTTCTAGATTTGGTACCGTCTAAAGCAATGGTCTTACAGAGCTTGTATCTTGCCTGATCTGAGCATTGCGTTGCCTGCTTCTGTCCCCGATGTGACATATAACAGTGCGGAACAGTTCGCCGACTGTGCGTCGTGGATCATGACAAAAGCATCCAAGGGGGTGATGCGTAGTGTCACTAGTTAATGTGGTACACGCGTCTGCATCTCCAGCTATCCCAGGAATACTGTTTCTGGCTCTTGAAAATCCCATACTTTATGCAGTGTCTGCCGTTTGCTCTCGATGGCATCCCGCATCCGGGTCCTACTGATACCACAGCTCCTGGCCATTGAATCAGTGGTCTTTTTCTCGTTTAGTGACACCGTTACAACTAGGCTTCTTGTTATCAGGAGAAACTCAATTTTAGTTCGTTTGGGTCATAAGGATAAGAGCATGAAAGAGTCTCCGATCGTTCTACCTGGGTAACCTAATCAGTGAGGTGATCAACCAGTGGCCCGAATATATGACATAACAGTTGACCCCTCATGACACCGTAAAGTTCGGGTGAACAAGACGGATATACGTAGAATTGATTAGTGCTTTTCGGTAAATGACTGTATGTATACCTTGACCGGTCAAAAATGCAACTGTGCATCTATTCAGGGGCATTGACCAGTTTGTAGTCACTCAAAATAGGTCAACTGCGGGGACCAACATGCTGTACCTAGTGCTTTTAGCTTTCAAACCAATCAAATAAAAATATATTCCACTAACGTTCAACACGCATTTGGTTAACGTTGTTCTATCAGGTTAGGGTCTTACTAGCGTCCACCTCGAGGGAAAGTTTATTTCTCACGGTGCAAATCATTAGGAGACAAGGCAACTCATTCGTCTACCTAAAGATAGTCGCTCTAGGGGAGAACTCCCTTGGTGAGCTGCGTCGTGAATGTTTGCATCCTGAAAGACCACAGATTTCCTAACGGCAAAATATCCCATGTACTCGTGTCTCTCTTTTTCGTTTCAGGCATTCGGATTGCTTCCTATTTTTGAATGTCCAACAGTTGAGCATATGGTGCCACTTCCAAAATCCTCTACATGTGAACAGTGTCCCAATACGTGCGACTACCAACCTGTCTTGGTCGAAGGAAACGTTGTACAGGTGTTGATTTGTTGGATCACGGACTTTTTGACTACAGACAATAAATCCGTTGCCAACCAAAACGTAAATTCAGTGATCGACCAGACGTTTCAACCTATTCTAAAATCGCTTAGCGTCAGTGGGTGCACTGGCCGTTTGAGCCGAGCACATTGCTCTGATGCGCTGCTAATCGCTGACGCACTCGTTCCCAGTCTAGCAGTTGTGTGTACATTTGTAGGCAACCACTCGCCGAACGTGGATTCAGGCTGCTTTGATGATTTCGCCCCGGTGAGTTGTATTCAGGTATGATATCCATTAACCTTAGTATAGTTCTGGATATTCTTCAGTATTTGAAGTGTTCAAATTTGGCTGTTTGGTATCGGTTTCTCTTTAGCTGTGCTGAAAATTTCTATTCAACGAGCTGATGCATAGATCAGTAGCGCAAATGTGTACTGTATGTTCATATGCAGGTAGAACACAAAGGTGGCTGAACCCATCACTACACTCCATTGAGGATAGGACAGACCTACATTGGCTAGGGTGAATTACGTTTTTTCGTCAGTAAGGTGAGTAATGTCATGGATTAACGTAATCAAAATCTCGCTCAACCTAGTAATTAGCATTCCCAGTCAAATAACTTGAACCATTCCCGTACACAATGGTGAAACTTTCTTCATTCTCATAGAACAGTCACAAAAAAAGGAACGTTTGAACGATCAAATGCGGTCGTATTTGACTGCAGTCATTATCAGTTGATACTGCGCGAATTCGTAAACCCATCGGACTTTAAACTTTAAACCCGGGACCTTCTTCAGCGCTACTTTTCGACAGAACAGACGAATGATGTCAGAAGTGTCCATGGATTGCGATGTTACTTTTGACGGTTCATTGTCCGACAGCCTAAAACAGGTGCTAGATTGTCGTATCAGGTCGGCGTTTTCTGGCGTGGTTGCTTGGTGAATCTCAAAAGGTTTTCACTAACAATAAAGAACATGGACCGGACAGGGCCAGGTTCATCACCTGAAAAACGATTAAGATTAGGATGAACAGGTTATCTGTAGGCCTGCATTGAACATGATTACAGACGTAAGCCGTCCTATCCTGATGACAACAAGTTTTTGTCAATGGAATAGCGTTCATGGTAAACTGGTGTGCAAGGGATTCCAATCTACTTGATTAAAAGGATTGGGTTAGTTGATAAGAATTCTGGGAACGGCAGGAGGCTGAAGGTATATGAATTGAAATAAAGTTGATGGGCTACGCAGTAAAAGGTGATTGCATCTATCTTCCGTGATAGGAGTTCTCAAACCGCTGAACTCATAAGGCAACAGTTCTAACTGGACTCAGAAAACTGAAAAAAACTATTCATGTGAAACCAAACAAAGATAAGCAACGCATAAGTGATCAGTTATTCAAGGGCAGTTCGCTGCGCGTTTCATTCTAATAAGGATCCTGTGAAGTTCAAGTTCAGAGTTCAAACTCCTAGACCACGGGGTCGCCGACCCTATTTGTGCGCATAGCGAACATGAAGTAATCAGAATTCTCGCAGGTATCATCCACCGAATATAATTAGCCAGGTCCTGTAAAGGCAGCCAACACGCGGTTTTTCCTGATCGCGTTCCATCAGTCTGATCTAAGTGCATAGATACAGCTACTTGTACAAGATCATGTATTGCGAGGTGAAGCAGTTGATTTGTTTTTCGTCATGCAGTCTATAGGCAAATAGAATCTGACTGTTCGTTTGTTCTAAAACAAAAGACAACCTTGGCATAAAGTTTATGTTCGGAGTGAAGGGATGCAATCCTTTTTTGTGCATCAATGTTCAGACTTTTTGAACCTCAGTGATACGCACACCTAAGTACTTTTTATGGAATTTTTGAGGACGTTCATTGCCAACCCAACTCAAAAAGAGATTCTTGGACATACTACTGAATGTTTGGAGAGGAACTTTTGAACACGATAATGCCCCGAATGTATGCTATAGGTCGACCATGTATTTTTTAGCGGCTCTGAGGTGCAGATGAGAGTTTACAGCTTGACGGACAAAATGGAGCTCCTATTATTTACAAACGTTGTAAGCAAAATGTTTTTGCAAATCGCTTTCGGTCACTTTCGTGCCCGAAATTGTTGTTGTTATTGACGTCCTTTGCATATGTATACCACCCGATATATTTTGTCATAAATTATGAGAAACCTATACAACCAAAGCAAAGGTATATTATAAACTTTCTGTTGGCTTTCTCACGTTGCGGTTGGCTAACAACACTAACAAGACCGTAACTAAAATATTTCTCTGGTTGGCTTGTGAAAATCACTCCTAATTTATGGTAATAAATGTAAACTGTCCTAGGTCTTTCCGTTGGTGGCTTGATGACCGGGATGACGTCACACTGTTTCACAATCATGATTTCTCCATGACGATTCTCCCATGGCGACTTAAACAATGGCTTATATTTCTCATGTAGACAGTTGCTGTCCAGATACGAGGTTAAATGTGGTGGTACCGGCCAGCTCCGACTCGCAGAAAATTCCATGTGCGATACTTCAAGCAGCGTGACTTTTTCAGATTTTGAGCACAAGTGTTTACTTTGTGTTACCATGTTTTATCGATTGGTGTCGTTGGTAGCTGCACAACTCAAGTTAACTTATTGTTATTGTTTGATAAGCTCTTTACCGTCCGTTCTATTTCCAGAGGGCAACACAAAACAAGTCCGCGCAACCATCAAATCCTGCCATTATGAAGCTACTTGCCTATCTAATGCAGATTTTGGAACGCATGGGATTACATTCACTCGAAGCTGAGGAACTGAGTTCTATCCTTGCACTGTTCAGGTTTGCAGCTGTACGACGATACAGTCAGCGTCTTTTGAAGGTACATATTTTTAGTGAATTAGCAACATACTTACCGCCTACTGTATCCTAGTGCTGAAATTTTTAACGACTGGAAATTAAAACCGCAACTACACGCGGTCCATAATTGTCACTGCTGTTGTTTTCAAAGCCGACAGTTGAACTTCTTGTGGATCTACTTGAATGTATTACGGAAAGCTCCCGATGGAAGAAAACTGTTCCACAATATGGATTAGCTACAGTTGACATGGCAGTTGCATCCGGCTCACGACAGATAATCGCAGGAGTATTTTTTATGATCGGTCAAGTTAGGGTTTTGTATTCTCGCCCACATTTTTATGTCCAGGAAATAGGGACAAAACCACTTACCTTTGACTTGATAATAAGTGTGGAGTGTTAAAAAACATTGCCCTACAAACAAAAAATCCTACCTTTAAAAATCTTGCCAGTTTGACACTGATAAACGTAATTTGGCCGGACTTGCTGCATCATTTGGCTGAAATACAGCTATGTCATCAATAGCCGCCTCCGTTTTTAATTTATGACAAACTGGGTACAAACACCTCCCAGTCGCAGGCTTCCTTGTCACTAGAATTCCGGAGAAACATTTTTTGTTTTTTCTTCAGACTGGTTGCTTGGAGAAAATATGGTGTGGCCTTTTGACAATGAGTGTAGCTCACTCGAGAGCTTGGTCGACCTAAGAAATGACGTTCAGAAATAATGGGATGATTGATCTTAGCAATAGACTGGACTGTTCGTATGGTTTCGCTTCTGAATTCAAACAAAAGGGGAGATATCCAGGCATAGTAAGCGCTAAGAAAGCCTTCTATTTCTGCCATGTGAGTCACTTTTTCTCTAATACAGAGCCATCAAGCAACCGGTGTTGCACCCGGTTCTCCTCATATGAAATGAGAACGCTTGAGCTGCAATGAGAAAATTGTCGTTGTGGAACGATTCTACCTAGGTCAATAATCAGCGTGATATGTGCACCGTTACTGGCCAGTTTGCAGAAAACCCAAAGTTCTCGAGCCGTACAGATGCAATCATTTTTGGAAACATCCTGAATATCCGTTTTGACTCCATTTTCGGTCAAAAATGCTGTTGCTCCCCCGTACACTCAGTTCAGCCCGACTTACAGGGATCCATCAAATTGAGGTATACTCACTTCCCGCGAGCGTTTTTCGCTGCAGTAAAGTCACAGGCACATCTCAAGTTCAAAGATATTCGGTTCCACCACAATCAAACTGTAGAGGATAGCATGACAGCGCAAGCAGATAGTAGAGGACTTATCAGACAGTCATGCTTGCAGGTGATCCCAGATGGTGCTGTGCTCGACTTGGATTCTAGTTGTTTGTGGACAGCACACGGCTTGATGCTGGTGGGAGCAAATCTTTCGGCTGGTGTACAAATACCAAAGTCCATCACGATCTGTGTTGTCAGCTGAAATAAGCATTAAGGTAAATTATTCGGTTCAGCTTGAGGAGTGTGTGTTCACCACCATCCAGTTTTGGAAAGAAGTGCCAGTGGACCTCGGGGCAGATAAGACTGAAGCAAAGCAGTATAGCAGAGAAAGTGAACTGTCCAAGATAGATGAATTTTACTATTTAGTTGAATCGTTCCGGTAAACTTAGCTAAAGTGGTGGGCTGGGGTCGGATTGTCCGAGAGGGCATGTTGGACTGGTACACATGGTTCTTAAAAAAAGACAAGTACATTAGAATCGAAAGTCACTGAACGGAATGTGAAAGCGGCACACCTGTGATCCAAGGATTCCAAAACTGTAGCACACTTTCGGTGCCTAACTGCCATGTCACCAGAAGGAAACACGAGGACTGGGATAGTGCCAAGTTGTCCAAGCCTAGACAGGGGAAGTCGAGAGACAGCGGTCGGGTTCGAACCACGGACCTTTTGGTCAGTGAATTAGTGCTCTAACCACTGAGCCATCCCGCTCCAAAGAAACGATAAAACTCACAAGGTACACATAGAGATCCATGGATGGAAAAGTTCATTCTATTTAAGTTAACACTGCTAACCCTTCGACAGCCCACTACTGTTGAGATCTTCATGTTACTCGTCGGGCAGCCCTATTTCCCGAATGTTACTCAGCTTTATTTGTACCTAAGTGGCAGTATACACCATTTTGAAAACTAGCTTGCTGTTAATGAAAGACAACTAAATACCAGCTCTATCTCTCGTCTATAATAATAATGTTTGTTCAAGCGTACTGTACAAAAGCCATCCCATTTCTATTTAGAAAGGTATTTAAGCTATCGAGGTTTTTTGTCATTGATTGTGTTGACAGCTCTGTTTTAAAATCACAACAGGCTCTCAGTAGGTAGAGCTGCGGTAGCTGCTCCGCGGGGACGTCCCGAGTAAAATTTCAACCAATTATAAATAACTCAGAAGGAATAATAACTCACAGGACTCGTGAACCTTCCGTTTGCGAAGTAACCACTTGAGGAGCTGGTCAACACGTGACCACGCGATAGGCATTCTGCGACCGAGGGATAAGTGGCCCTATATCCTGTCTGATGTGAGTACATCACATACTGATCATGGCTGAACGCCTTACTAGTCGACTACTAGGTCGCGGGTTCAAATCCTACTCAGGAGTCATAAGGTACGCACTGCTTATGATTCCTAATTGGTACGACTGCTAGTGGAGGGGTCAAGTGATGACACAAAACAGTAAGTAAAAAAAACTGGTGCCACTGTGCTCCAATATACCTAGCAACACCTTGCCACGATACATGTTGGATAAGCGAATTGGGTATATATTATTCGAAGACAACAACGCCCTAGTAGATGCAACATAATTCACAAGCTCAAGATTGCTAGGCCGTAGCATAGCAGCCTTACTGGACAAGCAATGGCTTACAGTCCGGTTTACAAACGATAAGACTGTGGCCTGCAACTTCGATTACGCTGGTTTGATCCGCACGTGGTGGCCTTTGAAGTGGCCGTCAGCCCTTGTCCTGATAAGTTGTTTTAAAAACAGAGACCTGATAAAAGAATTAAAGGGATTTTTTAAAAATTAATTCCATTAGGCAGGTTAAAAGCACGGTACAGAAAAATTTCCAACGATTGAATACTGTTGTACTGTACAGAATGCTGTTGTTCAGATTATATTGGCTGTATTGTATGCGCGGGAAAAATCAAAGTCTGATGACGAGCATATCGTGTGCTGCAGTAAGTTCATATAGAATAAATGTCATTGCCATTATGAACCAAGAATGCATTTTCACTACCGAATGAGGGAATCGCTTAGAGCGTAGTCTGTGTGTCACATGGCATATCCCTTTCTTTCTCCCACTGGGCCTCTTTTTTAAATTAGATGGCCCCATTCGGAGTGGTTCGATGTATCAACGAATTTGAGTGGCATTGACAACATTTCACGCAGTACAGTGGACAAAAAGTCCAGTGCCAACTAGTTGATGCTACTGAATATGACTAAATGTGTCCTTTCAGTAACCTTCCGATAACTTCATGTATGCTTCTCATTTGACTGTGTTCTGTTTGTCTGTCTCACTTCTTTATTCCACAGATTCTTGCAAAAATCTCAAAGACAGGGTCTTCCAGACTGTCTCCTATACCAAACAGTGGGTATTGGTTTGAATTCGCTCGTCCGACCGACAGTATCTTGATTTTCCCTCTATTTCCTGAACCTGAAGGCATGGAAGAGTGAGTAATTTTTGTGAAGCTTATCTAACTGAAATATTGCAGTCCAAGTAGGCGTAGCTATAATTTGTGAAATTTAATTTGGTTTTTTCTACGGTCTGAACTGG
Source organism: Clonorchis sinensis (assembly GCA_003604175.2). Taxonomy (NCBI): domain Eukaryota; kingdom Metazoa; phylum Platyhelminthes; class Trematoda; order Opisthorchiida; family Opisthorchiidae; genus Clonorchis; species Clonorchis sinensis. The sequence continues at coordinate 130,270,802 of CM030370.1, forward strand.
CCCTGTGCTTGCATGCTACCCCACGAAAGAATTACAAACTGATCGGATTCGGTCTATTTTGTATCGAGTATTGTTGACTAAACAGGAAGATCAGGGCATCCAGAAATCCAGGATGACCACTGATTGTATGCCAAACTCAAACAACCCAAACGCATGATCACCCATCCTATTTTGCTCAATTATCGTCTGTGGTCCATCATTCTACCTGATTATTGAACAGTTACTTCGAACTTTGGAATGGGCATTGCTGGTTCTTCTGTCACATGACGTCAAACGCAGGTCTACACTAAGGCGGGCGACATTAACCCTTTTCCTCACCGTCCGTTTTTTCCAAAGTTTTCCAAAGTAGACTTTTCAGCCTTCCTCCGTGATGAGTTTTGCAACAAGAATGGTCACAATTGTTTTATCGCGGACCTGTCATTGTGTAAACTAAAAAACAGTTGTGAGCTAGACTGTTATGATTCCAGAGGGTGGGTCTTAATTTCAAAAACCTGTTACGGGGTCCGCTTCGGTGAACATGTTACCTGATGTCTGGAGTTCGAATGAGCTAGAGCAAAACAAAGGTCCAGGTTAAGTATGTCAAACTGATTTACTTGCTTTTTCTGTGTATTCACCAGTGTACTAAGAAACTGACAAAAACACCACAATTAGCAGATGTATTACAGCTGATAATCGTGGTTAATAAGGTGGCACTTGATTGCGTTCTTTTTTATTAACTGTGCTTGTGAGTTTTTGTAACTGAGTGTTCTATAAAACTCAACTCTATGCGCTACGTTCGCAGAAATAGTGATGGCTTCATACGAAAAACAATCGCCTTTAGCTGTGGCACACTGGAAGTTTCTCGTCAGTGGGACATTGGCAGACCTTCGTTTTCGAGCAATCCATAAACATAACAAGAAATGCCCGAATGTAGACATAACACAGGACAAAGGACTGGTCAACTCTACGATGGTAAGCTGTAGTGAATCGACAGATGCTCAACTGGATACCGGTGTGCGACCGAGTCGTTCCAAGAAGCCAAGAGGTTCAGAATTATTTCTTGTTTCGGGTTGACGAAAGTGTTGAATTAGCGTTGACAAATGAAAGAAGAAGCAATCTCATCTTTGGAATTTTCGCTAGAATATAGGTCATAGCCGAATTATACTGTTTTTCTAGCAGAAGCACTTGTGTCAAACCCAGCTATCTGGACAGAAGGGAGCATAAAACCAAGTGCAATTTCTGAGATCGAATCTCAAGGTCAGAAGATCCGTTTGGAAAGACGAACCTTCAAAGCCCAAACAAGGACGAAACGGTTGCTGCATTGATCCAGTTCTTAATTTAAGATACCTTCTAACTATTGGAAGAACGGCGCCCCAGCAGCTGGCCTTAAGTGGGTGAGCAGCCTCCTGTGGTCTGGTACCTCCCCATTTGTCACTATACGCCTCTGGCCTTCAGAAACACACGTATTTTTAGACTAAACTTGTTTTCCCTCGTTGGAGCTTAGACCCGTTTTGGCCGTTGTGAACGCCTTCGGACCTGTATCACCAGATTGTACAAAGCCTATGGCCTCTACTACTCAAATTATTCTATAGAATGTATGTACACAGAAAGTGGCAGTATGCGAGGCAATGCACACCGCAAATTTGCCTCGATTTTATCTGTAAAAAAGGATCCACTACAGTGACTGTTTAATCTTTTTCGTCTTCGGGTCTATCCCTTCTTCACACAATTACAGTTTTCACTTACACTCTATCTACATTACTCCTGATTGAAATACAACGGCAAAGTCCCAGTGTTCAACCGAGTGTTACTGAGAGTTCTGAGACAAAACACAGCAGACCCGTGCGAACATCCGCGACATACTTTACTGTGATGTTATAGGACAAACTTTCAGTACCGTGCACACGCTGTCTTAAGCTCAAGTGTCCTTGAGTAATCAGTTGAGCACTAACTCGAACGATTGCCTCCCTTACTATCCAGTTGAGTGCTAGGGTGCGAAATCTTACCCTGTGCGCGGCGATTTGCGCATCATCCCTTCGCTAACAGCCCATCTGAAAACATTTGCCCCAGTTTGACAGGACAAGCCTATCTACCAATCATTATTCTTTCAGCAGTTGCCACCTCTGTGATGTGAATGATAATTTCAATCTCAGTAGCAGCCTTGCACAAAAACCCGTCTCTCAAACGCACCATAAAATAAGATTTTTACCACATAACTTGACATGTTTCCTGATTAAGAGAGACCAGATTAGTTTCAGTAGGTTGTGAAACACCGGGTTGTTTCATCAAACCGCAGCACAACGCAGTCAGGTTGTTTCACTCTGGATCTAACTGCTAAATAACGTTTACCCACTATGTACTTCACTTTAGTGCCCCAGCTCAACATCAGATGCAGACCTATTTGCATTCTGGAGGTGTTCGGGGTTAAATACTTATGTGTTGAATTCATGGAATGAAGAGCCTCATTTAAGTCGTAATTTACAAAAATTTAAATTGGAAAAATACATGGGTGATCAAGGAAGTCCTAATCAGTCCCTATCCAAAACTAGGCCACAGATACTAAAGAAAACACGACGCCCAATTATGGGAATGGTGTGTTTGGGGAGAAGGGTCTTCAGCATATATCTATGAGCATGAAAGTTTTGGAGAACAAGGTGTTGGGGCAGGTCTTTAGGACGATTTGATCTCCAACGATCTGATCGAGAAAGTAACGTTTTCTGCCGGTGATCTCAAACGACGAACTTAGGTCACAGCGTAGTGGATTACATGCAGACGTGAGACGTTAGAGGTGGGACGGCCCATAGGATGGCTCAGCTGGGTTAGCGCCCGCAAGGTCGTGAGAGTGATTCCATCGACGGTTGTGCTTGTTTAGCTGCTTTGATTTGGGGTTCTCATGCTTGCTTGAACAACTGGAAACGATCCTGCAGCTCATAAACCAACAGAAGGGTACCGATTGATTCATAATAAAACCATGCCGTCCACTTTCACCACACTTGCCACGTTCACTGAAAAATGGTGAACTATGGTCTTTCGGCAACTGTGTCAATTGGAACTCATGCCTGGTAGATTTAGAGGAGGTAAAGTTGTTGCTGATACAACAAAATCTGTTGGCGAACCCCCAAACATTAGTCAGATCGAGGCGTAGTAAAGAAGTTGGTAGAATTTGGTGGACTCAGTTTATATAACAAACATCTCTCGTGTTACTCAACACAGTAATACTGCCACATTAGGAAGGACTTCTCCACACGGAATGCTAACGGAGAGGAATTGCCACGTACCGATTGCCTCACAATACGTTCTGCATGTACTGAGCTCCATAGTACTTATGTGTCACTTGATTTGTGGTTGTTTTGAGGAGCAAAGATGCAGCAACTCTAATGAAGGAGGAAGCTAGTCGGGTAATACGGTTGCGCATCTGCCCGTTACAGACGCGTTTGCATAACATTCAGGCCCGAGTGACTGCAATTCTCCAAGGAATAAAAGTGAGCTTGGAATTTGAGTCCGCAGAGAAATCGAAACATGTCAGTTTGTGATAATGTGACCGACGCCTGTAAGTCCATCTGATGAATCCAAAATTGGTGAGAGGACCCATGTAGCTTGGCTTTATTTTAGCATAATCACCCTTTTTTTAAAGGAATCCGGTACGGTTTCAGATCCTCAGTGAGTATGACTAGTTCTGAGTTCGCATGGCACCTAGTTTGATGTGCACCTTGAAGTTTCCAAAAAAGGTGCAATGCCAGCCAAGTTTGTTTTTTGTTCGCGTCATAAATGAAGGTAGACTTGCACCAAAGACCGTGCGGTTACAATTATTAAAATGTAAACTTCCTCTCGCCTTCAGCTCGTCACCACTGGATCACATGTCGAGTTTCAAAACTTCCAAGTCAGGCCTTAGTCTTCACTTTTGGTTGTCAGTCGAACACGCGTTGAAATCAGTCACTCCTGGACCGTCGGACAGCACCATTCAATCCAATACGAGGTACTGCCTCATTCGAATGCTCGAGACCAGTGGAAGCGGGTTGGAATTATTTTTTACCGCAGCTGGGTATCTGATAATTGCAGTGGCACACGGAGGAGAATATCAATATATGCCAGTAAGTAACAAAACTGAGTGATGAGAAAATGTCGTTCCTGAAAGTAAGAACCATTAATTGTGTGCTTTGAGAAGATTGCATGGAGCTGACTCCAAAAACCTCTATCTGTCTAATGGAAAAAGCATTTAACGAATCCTATTCAGCTGTCAATCCTCTGAGATTAAAAACAATGGAGCTTATTTACCCATAACGTATTATTCAAAACTAGACTCGGAGCGCTTACTTATCGGTTCTGTAAACTCAGTGAAAGGAGAACAGTTAGTTAGTGGATCAGGCGACCGCTCATACCCTTGACAGTCGTCTATGGATAACCATTGCCCGTCTGTGGCCAAGCGCCTTGACGACCCTACTTATAGCACTAAAAATTCACTCAGTTTGAGATGGATGCTCAAATTTTGGCTTTAGCTTTTTGTTTCTTTGGGTCAGATGTCCAGGCGGCCGAGCCCTTTGCGGTTGGTTGATAGGGCGGAGCTGTGCTACAGGAAGTTCCTTGTTTCATGCGCTCTGGCAATTATTCTGCCCAACAATAGTCCTACATAAATCCACTGGCAGAGCACAAACGATTTTGTGTCCAAAACTACACCAGATCGTATCCCCTGTTTGCCGCATGTAACTGGACTTGGAGAAGTGTAACTCTCTACTCTGACGCACTTGACATTAGAGCTCTTCAGAACTGTTTACTAGTGAGAAACCTAGACAAATGAGGACTTACACGCTGGACAATTACTGAGGTTACCTGGGGTTTAAGAAGTGGTTCGCAGAATCAGACATTTTGAAAAAAATTACATTAACGTCCCTGATAAGGTGATGTTTTTAGAATTTTGACGCTACTGTTAATGTGAAAAATGCGTTTTCTACTGGGTGCACGAAGACGAAAATTTCAGACACCCAGATGACCAATACGTGTGAAACTTGCGGCTGTTCTCACTTGTTCATCGGCAAAATCATCTGCAAACATCCGGTTATCCCGTCACAACAATAAGTCACGCTCCACACTAACGATGAAACGTCATACAAAGTGAGAAATACAGATACAAAAGCTGTCTCAGTATGACAGAAGGGGAAGAGACAAGGCGCATCCTAAATTTACACAGCTTCGATTGCTCAGAGTCAGCCTTGTGTGCCTAAAGTCACCAGCTGCGCAGACAACCATGTATTTGGGGAACAAACCATCACACAATGAGTGCCAGACTCTTCCAGCTTTTGCTTGTAGTGAAACAACCTTTTATGCCTTATCGGTTCAGAGACGGTAGTTAAAATGGATTTGGCGGCATTGTGTCATGAATTTTGGAAACATTCATGTACAGGACCTCGTGAACTGTTCCGAGGCATCAGCATTTATCCGTAGGTAAGCCCGAAGCGGTCTGCTACTTACTGAAATAGGGTTGTTGATAGTTTCGAAGTTATTCTATCCAACTTGTGGCATGAAAATCTGCTAAGGTCATAATGAAATCATCAGAAACACAAAACAGAAAAAAGGCAATTTATTACCGTTTGGGAAATCGGCCCCGATTTTAGAAAGTATTCAGTATCAAGCAATGGATTTATGGAACTTAGCAAAAGCTTATTGGCTGTGATGATGTTTACTGGTGTAGGGTTTTATGAAGGATTGTGTGCCTCGAAGAAGGCTGGCTATGTTATTCTCGTTTAACCCGCCCGAGTAGTTTGCTCCGGAGCATTTTAACGAAATAGTCATCCATCTCTGGACAGTCACACAACTTTGTAGAAGCAGTATCGTACTTCAGTAAACATCATTTCAAGACCTTGGGGGTAATTGTACCGACTTTCCCCATAACAACTGTGATGTGGCTGCATTGGAGTGACGAGTAGTGTCTGTACATCGGCCTACCGGCAGTCGCTGTCCGAACATTCGATACCATCAGTGCTTTAGTCTGTGTCGGTTTACGAACAGATAAGTGCTGATACCATGAAGCTGTGAACATTTCAAATGTGAAATATATACACATTGGTGATGCAACAGCTACTGTAGCTGAAATTGGATCAACTGTTAGCGCGGCCGCAATTGTAGGCGACTTTTACAACGCGTAGAATGAAGGACGAAGTCAAGTCATAAAAACGGGTGTACGATTATATTTTCAGTAATCAACTTGAAATACATCGTGTAACGTCTTGGCTAGAGGTATGTGTCACCCTTTTGCCTTGTTACAATTTTTGTAGGATGATGCAAACGATCTGTCGTACTCTGAGAGTGTCTGCGTCGATTCAGGTTAATTTCTGTGGAGGTTGTTGATGCTGACGCAGCGGTCATTAGAAAAGTTCACAGGCCTGAGACAGAATGGTCCACGTTTAGTTGAGGCACTTTTTGGTAGAGCTACTTAAATTACATTTTTACTCTTTTTCCAAAGCTTGTTCTTCTTCTGAATTGCAAGGACCGTAAAAGACTGGAAGTTAGCAAGGATAAGTAAAAGACCGAGGAAACGTGAAAAATTTAAAAAGGATCACACTTGCATGATCTACTAAAGTGGTTTTCATGTTGACCGGCTGTGGAACACATACGATAGTACCACTACTCGCAGGGATACCGCAATCAACACCTCTTGATGATAATTCAGAGTGCGGTAAAATGCAGCCGCAGGAATATTCACGTCTCGTTGTGAGACGCAAAACTGCTGTGGCATACGTTAAGGACTTTTCTGCGGTTGTTCCAAGGTGTCCGAAAAAAGTTCTCAATATGGTACTGCAATACTAATAAAGTATCAACAAATACACTCTTTGTATATCAATTTGTTTTTTACGGGAGAGTGACCTGCAAGCCACCTGAATCTCTCGTTTATGATGTCCTTAAGCAACCGAATATGCTGCTGGCCGCCTCATGTTTCAGCGAGTACGATATCCGAAATATCGTGACACAAATATAGACGTAGTATATCACTCATAAGAGTGCTGAAAACTTTCCGACAACCCACGACCGGCTTCGCCATTTTTGGGGCTCATCAGGTAGGCGCAGTCCACGAGTTTCCTTCAAGCTTGTGTTCTACTTGAACCTAAATTGGACAGATTTCGACAGATGCACTCATTTGCAAATCAGTTTGGTTTTCACGAGAGACTCAACTGAATTCCTCGTTTATGATATTCTTCAATTGAATGCGCCGCACAAAGGCCGCCTCATGCTTCAATCGGCACGATATTCAAGATATCGCAGTATATTTTCACAAAGTTTGCTGAAAACTATTCGACAACATACGACCGGTTTCGCTCGTGTTGAGGTTCATCAGGTAGGCGCAGTACCGAGTTTCAGTCAATTGTATTCTCTATTCGAACATGAATTGGAGAGAGAAAATTTTATCGACGTCCCATAGGTTTCCAGGCTTTTTGGCACGAAAAAGCTGTACTTATCTTTAGAATGTGCCCATTGACTTGTAGAAGGAAACAACCAAACAACCAAACAAACATGCAAACATGCAGACCTCTTGATCGTCTACACTGACTATCACATACCGATTAATTTGCTCGTGTGATCCAATGAGTCAAATATGTATGGTGGCCATTTTGGTGTGAACCTGTTATTTGCCAACATTTTCCTAAAATGGCATTTGGAAAGACAGTCTTTCGCAGTTCTAAAACGCTGAGATGCAATTGTGTGTCTGGAACAATTCACTTTAACTTAACGGCGTTTTTTCGGCTCGTTTCGTTATGTCCCGGTGGGATCGTTTTATAAGCTGTAAACGACTCCCAGTTTATTTGCGTTTATGTGAAAATGATCCTGGAAAGTGATTCAAGACCACCAACGGGAGGTTTCTTTGTAAGTCGCTGTTGTTTTCATCAGATTTCCACATTTCCCCCCTTATGGTGTGCGGGACATTAGGGAATGACCAAGGAAATGGACATCAAGCTGCAAACAGCAAGCTCTGTCGCAACATCCATGAGCGATACTATGAACAGACGAAAGACAATTGTAGCTGCTTATTTAAGGAAGAAATTGTTACAATAGCAAACTGGAGAATAGGTGTACGACGCTGAATGTGCACAATTCACGACTGGTTGTGTGGATTGCAACAAAGGTAAAAGATGAAGTGCACGAACTCCATGCATCACGTGGAATTGTTAGTTGGAAAAAATCTGGTAGACTCGGGTTTAACTTATCATGCGGAAGACGACGTTAGTCTCTAAAAAGAAATCTGTTCCACTTGCTCTCAGTGCCGAGGCACTGAGGGACGTGAGAGCTAGAGACAGCCTCTTATTATGTGATTTTTCAACAGCTTTCAAGAAAAACTAATATTGTCGTTAAAAAAACAGAAATCGCTTGACGAGTCATCTACGGAGCAAGTTAATTTCAAGATAAAATGACCCACTTTAAACAGGCCCAGCAACAAAACTGCACGTTCTTTAGTGGACGCCGATCAGTCTGCTGTCTCCCAGAAACTAAGCTTAGTTCTAGTGTACCGGTATATGTCAAATATGTTTAGTAGGATACACTAAGGGTTTCAGTGGACAACCCGTGGGTGAAACTGATAATACAACCATAGTAAAAAAATTAATAAATATCCGAATTCCTTTTCATTTAAGAAAGCTTCAGTTCTCCATTGAATGCGTAAGCTACTGGTGGTCTGGGTGTGGGGAAAAGTGAAGTTTAGTTACTTTCGCTTCAGACACTGCGGTATCAAATTTGTATAGCACTTTCGCCTATGATCATAACCCCTTTTCTGAAATATTGAACTATATTTGCGACCCCAATGAACAATAACTGCAAGACATGTGTTCTCGAGGAATTCTGCCAACTGATCCACTTTTATGAGCCTTGTCGGTTTGAAAGAGTCCTTATTCAAGAGAAATCCGCTGAAATTCCTATGATTGGGTGTGCACAATGAAAAACTAATTAGCTTAAAGTTCTGACGGTAAGTTTAAAATAACCCACACATTTAATAAATTAGTTTTCCTAACAAGTACACATTGCGGTAATCTGCCGATTGCGCACGATCATACGGATTATTGGGCCTCTTGTAGGCATTCTCATAAAAGCACTCTGTGCAAGTGGGCATGAGGAACTCAAGGTTAAACGAGTGCAAAATAACGACCAATTCAAAATGGAGTATACTACTTGATTCACCAATTCTATGGGTTATTTAACTATTTATCATCCTGATTCATTAAATCAACCATTTCGCACATATAACTTTATCGATCCCCATTATTTGCAGGTTTGTGGTCCTGAACATCTCCCCGCTCTTCAGTGGCATTCACTAGCCATTGTGTTCTCACTTGTCCGTAAAATGGTTTTCACGCGACAATATGTGAATATCATTGTGAACGGAAGTCGCTGTTTTTCGGCCGAATTCAGGCTACCGCAATTTAACGGCGTGAGTTCTTGTAGACTAGAAAAGTTATTCTTTCATTATTTAGCTTTCACGACTGGGGTTGAGATGACCTGAACACTGATCTAGAAAAAATGTACTTTTGCTACTGCTGTCTCCGTGATGATTGTTAGAATTTTCTCACGGTGATGTGAAACGATATATAGCTAGTTACGTAACCCTTTCGCATTCATCGCTTGCATTCACTTATTATGTCTGTGACCATGCTCTTCAAAAATAAAATAAACGATAATAAGATGTACTCACCAAAGAGCGGATACACTCTTGTTGAGTTGTGATATGTTCACTTCTAGATTTAAGTTCTTCTAGCACACCAAAGTATAGTGTCTGTAAGCTACAATCGATCGTTCGACCTCAGGTTACAGTGAACTTGATTGTCTTTTACCTTACGTTTTCTGCTTGCCGCTCACCACTGAGAGGCTTATGAAAGTTCGCGGCAGTTCTTTACGGAAATTTGCTCAACCTTACAGTCATTTGATTAGTTCTGCGGTACTTGCACCTTGTGACATTAATGGAAACAATTCAACTTTTTTAACGAAAAAATCAACAAAGCCAGTTGGGGCAGATACTCTTGTGGAGGACTACATAAACTATTCTATGTACATACAGAGTAGAAGATTGCACAGTGAGGATGAACTTCGTAGTGACACGTTGACAGCATAAAACGATCGTGTATCCGAAAAGTGGGTAACCCATGGGTACCTGGACGCGACCGCAAAACCAGACAGATCGGCCTGCATTATCTCAGTCCGGTTGAATATCAGTCAAGCGTTAGTTATGATTTAGGAGGTTAACGAGGTGGGATTGCGTGTACACGCTAGGTCAATCGATGACGCGCACATCCACTAGGTCGCAAATGGACCTCTTGACTACTACTCGCAGCGTGTCCTGTGCTGCAGAAGGAGGTGATACCGAGCATGCAAGCTTAACCCCGAATGGAAATACAGCTTCACTGGTGTCATTATGGTTAGTAGTGACATTGTGGACCAAATGTGTAATCCGCTTTGTGGTTGTTAGAGCAGCTCTGCTAACTCTCAGTTCAATGATAAAATGGCTGTACGACCAGCCCAGCTTCCAGAATGATGGTCGGATTGCTTGCTTTAGTCTATCCGTCTAGTCCCAAGACATAAAAACTTCACAGTCAGAGAATTGAAACCTGAGGGGCCTGTTGTTTGTGGGCGAGATGACCAACCATGAGTGCCGGGAAAGAGAACTCGAATTGAGCCTTCAGAGAGCCAGTCCATGATATAGTGCGGTGTGATTGCACTAATTCTCACGCCGCGATTGAATTATACTGTTTGCGTTATTGCATTATACATACTCAGTTCCACTTCAGCTGAGGATTTTTGATGAAAGATACTCGCTGTACCTAAAATGTGCGCCATCAATCCCATTGCAAACTGTGTTTGTTGATTTCTGTTGGCATCAGCTGATAACGATGTTGATCAACCCACCTCAGGAATTCCGGCATCCCCTGCACGCTGTCGGTAATTCATAGGGTCTGATATGGCTAGCTTGCATGCACCGAAACGTCACCTGAATTTTATGTGGTTATGCAGGACTGACCAAGCTACCGGATCATTTAGTTCCTAAGAAGGTTGGGACAATGTATGTTTGCTCGCGTAAACAAACAACCAGTGCGCAGACTATTGCCATTCGTGACAGTTACCAACTGGAAATTAACTCAACGCTCCATTGTTTCCTGAGCCGTGTGTGAATATCGACGGAACGTTTGCTGTTTTTGAACTTGCCTTACAAGATCCCCACACCAATCTACCAAGTGACCACACCCCAAAAACATGAGCCTCTCATGAGTATACAAATTACTGAATGGGCAGAAGTAAATAGTACAATTTCTCCATTATTTGTGCACCTGGTCGGTTGTTTCTGGTTAAACAAGCCCATCCTACAGTGCAGTACCTCCAGCAAGCTTACGCTGAATCGACTGAATGACCCTACCCATACATGCTGCACCCCTTGTTTGGCTCAGATGTACAAGTCTGTCAATGTCTACACCGAAACAGAAACACGTGTGACAACCCTCTGTTGAAAAACGGGATCATTGTCGCTCCGGGTTGTGGAGAATGTGACTTCAACAAACCATATTTCCAGCAGGCTGTCAAAGAGTAACACATTTTGGCACAAGAAATTTGGGATCTGGCGTGACTGAAGCGGGCAAACGCTATTTTTACCGGTTGCTCTCGTGTCCGTACGTTCGCACAACTGGAATTCAACAAGCATTTTGTTCTGTTGCCAAAAGCCTTTGCGCATTGCTAAATTAACAAACAAATCTGATAAAAGTATGAAAAAAGCGAGTATGAGTTTCGAGGAAGGAGTCGTTTAATCCTTTTAGTACATCTGCCTAAGTGAAAATTTTTCACACCTGATGGGTTCCTAAATAACATTTGATAATAAGAATGCCCATCCTAAAATTAGACTTACATTTCCTGAATTTCAGCTTCATCTCGCTAACCTACTTCAAACCATGCACTGAAATAGATCTCTTCTCATTCGGTATGAAGTACGTCATGGTTGTATGTTGCCGTTCTACTCACATATGTGCCTCCGCAAGTACATCCCCGTTTGCAAACGGAGTTTGAGGTAGATAGAATGGGTGATCGGAAAGGCACTTAACAGTTTGGGTCGCAGAACAACTGCCTATGTCTCCGTTTGGATAATTCGATAATTCGATAATTTTCCAAATGTCGACACTGTGAAACACACATTACTGATGCACCAACTTACATCGGCACGTAAGAGTTATTCGGAATTTTAGTCGTAGACCTAGAATCACTCTTGCTCTGGGCCTGAGCCGTGGTTTCCACGCCTCAAACCAGACCTGTGTCCAAAAACATATGGGGTTAATTTTCTACGAGGAAACTGCTCAAAAGGTTGCCGAAAAGCTCTTCGACAGCGCACGATCGGTTACGCCCTCTTGAGGCTTATAAGGTAGAAGCAGTCTCGAAGATTCCGTCAACCATTTGTTCTAATTGAACCCAATTTGTATGAAATTTTTCAAGTACACTCATTAGATATCAATTTGCTTTTAACGACAGACTCAGCGGAATCCTAGCTGAATCTCTCATTGGTGATATCCTTCAGCTGAATGTGGCGCAAGAAGTCCGTCGTATGTGTCAGCTTGTACGATACTGAGATATCACAGCATCTTTTCTGAAAGAAGACTACTCATAAGTGGTTTGTATTAATCTTGGAGTTACCTTGCTGAGGCAGGACGCGTAAATCTTCGACCTATCGCATATTCAACAAACCTGGTGTCCCCACTCTTGGTTTATGTCCACTCCTCCATTCAGTATAGGTCCACACCTTTCACCATATTCACTATACCATGTCGTGGACGCTTATATGCGGGTGCGAATGACGGAGCTGACACAGGAACTCATTTGTTTGTGCGTCCAAAGGCTGTCTACATAATCGCCATTGTTGAATGACTCAGCTGGGACTCAAACAAATTTCCAGCTTCTGGATATCTCCAAGCAACAGTACAAAACTGCTCCTGCCCTCAGCTGAACGGGAATTCAAGGTGTCGACTGAAGTATCCACAGTCACAGCAGATTACTGACAACGATGTCTGTTCTTCAGTTAGTTGGATCGTTGGTGTCGGAAGAGATAAATTATCCGCAGGTCTTGTTTGGGAGGAGGCTCTAGGAACAGAGCTTTGTCACACATTTAAACTACTAAATTTCAGAAAAGTATGCGGCAATATGGCAAATGTTCTTGCTGAACATATCACGGTCTGTTTATCAGTCGGTAGGAACATGAAGATTTTGCTGGATTGTTTTAAAGATCAATCAAAAAGTTTCTCACATGGGTGTAGTCTCCGGAAACTGAAACAATCACTCCTTGAATGGAACAGCAATTTGGTTGAATCCGGGCTATCTGCGGGTTTTGGGCAGTTGTCCGATATAGCTCTATCCAAAAACAAAAAAAAACCACTGGATATCTTCGAGATGGTCTGTAAGAAGGTTTATCCTTCATGCAGCGAAAAATTTTCTATTCATCAGTGCAACTGATTCGGAAGCAGAGTAATTTATGAATACTGATCAGAAACTACTTTAAACAACATAAATTCACCTATTTGTACATGCTTTATTCCTTAGGACCTTTGTATCTTCCACGTTGGCGGTTGTCCAGAATGGGTTGAACGGGTCCACTACGTGAAGCTCATGAAACATGTCGGCTGCAGAACTCCAGTTAGGCAGGTGGCCGCAAAATTTTTCTCCCGAAATATTAGCTTAAAGTCTGCAGCGACAAGCGAATTTTCGGATAAGAATGCTTCCAACTTGAATAATCTAACCGAATCGGATATTGGAACAACGATGAAGGTGAATTTGGGTGAGGAGCACGTCGCATGGGGTACTCTCACGTCGTTTCTGGGTCAAATCGCTTCGGTGACAATTTTCGATGATGCGATTTCCGATATAACGTGGCAGACGATTACTAAACGAGGTGAGACTCTTGCATTTGTATGTCATTTGTGAAAAACTGAATTTTAAATAAATGGCATTTCAGTTGGTGATTTGGCATCCAGTCAAATGAAGATAGATGGTTTCAAAAACTGGGCGTTTGACTTTGGAAAGAGAAGATTCCTGAAACGCGGAGCCACTAAAATATTTTTGGTTTTTATCTGTTAGTATCTAGTTAGTACCTGTCTATTTATTTATTCGACAATGAAGTGCACCAACCCACAAAAATAGCCTCCTCACCCGGAGTCGCGACCTCGCTACACACTCCACACCTATTTCTAGTCCGGTGAGTTTTGAGTTGAAAATGATTCTTAACGATCACTCTAGGTGTCATCCAGGTACGAATCCCACTCCAACATGCTTGCATTGGATCTTTTCATCTTCTCTCACCCAGTATCTGCCTGGCTGCAACCTAGCTTTTCCCGGAACGAACGGTCTTAAGACATCTTTTCAATTGATTGTTGGTCTGTTCGCCGAGCTTGGCAGTTGGATTGCAAACGTTTCATCACCAATCGAGGTGACATCGTCAGTGGATTGAGTTGACCCACTCAACTGCCAAGCTCGGCGAACAGACCAACAATCAATCAGCGCACCCGAGCTACCTATATTCCACAACATTGCCGACATCTTTTTAATGTACGGCTGATAACCAGAGCACGGAATAGAGCAGATTATTTACCGTTTTTACAATGTCAAATGTTATATCTCTCGTATCGCACACATCAACACATGTTACCCCGTGGAAGGGATCATTGTGCACCGATCAGCTAGAGATCCTCTCGATTTGCGGGGTGTTAGGGAAACTGAGTACACAGCAGCCTGTTTCTATATTCTTATATAAAAGACGGAAAGAAAACAATACATGCTGCCTGCCCTTACTTTAGAGGTAGGGAAAACACGGGACAAACAGAGATTCTTCAGAAATCTAGAGGCTACTTCCTTATAGAATGTTAGTCCGCGTCATTTGTGTTAATCGGTGAGTAGCCTGGAACGTCCTGTGTGCTTTGAAATGTCTGTTCCGTACGAAATGACCACTATTAGACTCACTGGACACCTAAGCCTAAAAGTGTGTTGTTGGACCTATTTTGGACTGCTTTTCAGTCAACGATTTCTGTGCACAGAGCTCTCATTCAACTAAACGCTGATAAAGTGACAACAGCGTATACAGAGTCTAGGGGAACTGTCAAAATGAAAAAAGCTTAAGCTTGGTTGAGCTACGACAAGTGACTAGAAGGTGGCTAGAAGGTGGCTGTAAAAAGCATGCTCCTCTAAAAAGTGATCACACACTGGTATAAACGTTTCTATAAACTGTAATGCATCTGCCTATTTGCTTAGAAGCAAACGGTCAGACAGTAATATATATCTCATGACGATATACGAAGAAAATAAAAAATGCTTCGTTTTCCTTTTCTTACAAACATTATATCCACCGTCAATGTGAATCTTCTCTCTCACTCTCAGGCCCATGTGACTTGACGTACATTTTGGACTCGGAGTGCTACGTGAACTGCCCTACTCTACTCATGCACTATCACGCAAAAGCTGTCGACTTACAAAATTCCATTTGCTCGGATCTGTTTGGGGAGACCACAGCTGCTCCATTTGTTTTTCGAAGCTTTGAGAGGCTAAGTCAGATTAACACAAAGGATGATCGAATTTCAAGGACGGGGTGGAATTTACACACGACCTACAAGATGAGGTCATTCTGCGGCATTCCCGGCACCCTCGTTGGAGCACGCAGGCTGAGTTCGACGAAAATGTCAGTAAGTTTATGAGAGGTAACCTCGTTTGAAGAATGTTCTGGCTATTCAAACAAGTAATCTTAGATTTCGGACTCTGAGGCGGTGCCAAGTCAGATTAAAGGTTACGCTTGTTGTGGTTTCCTGAAACGTTTTCATTCGCATAAAAGTTAGACGGATGGACTCGTATACAGAGTTATAAAAGACGTGTCGGAGTTGGGCACGCGTAGTCATATTTCAGACTAATATTTCAAATCACTGAAGAGAAAGACAATAAACATATTCTGTTTTTTCTCTATTCGGGTTGTCGGTTGAGTATTTTTCAGAATCCCGGTTGGCAGACTGCTTATTATTCTTTTCCTTATCAGCTGTTCGTACAAGGGATCCATTTTTTCTGCAAAAAGCAAACCCAGTAAAACACTGATCGCGAACTCCTATAGTCAGGTTCTTCGGGAATATCTGGTACTTTCATGATCACACATTCACCATCATCATCATTGTTATCAGCTGTAAGAACCGCGCACTTTTCGTACTTTGGTTGTAGCTTCCAAATAGTTGGGTAGCAGGAGAACATTAACAACAGCTGATCACGCGTACTGAGGTTTTATGACGAAGCTTTTGCTGTGACTTTTAAAAATTCAACTCAATTCATCTACTCCAAGCACAACAGGTGGTCATTAGCCAAGGATTGGGACATCGTAGATCAAAATCAGCGCCGGTAAGTAGAACATCGTTAGACAGATCGTTGCACGTTTGTCGGAGGAAACAAAATGGTGGAAAATTAGGGATGCGTCGTTATTTCTCTAACAAGAATATCCTGCATCTTTACTCAGTAGATCAGTACATCATATCATTGACGCGCAAATCCAGAGGTGGCGGTGGACTTTCCGTCTGGGAGATAGGAAGCGGAGACACTGAAGGCAACGGCGTGGATGCATGGACGTCATTTAGCGTGCAAATGGGCCGTGTCCGGAAATGTTCGTAACCGTTGACGTATCACCTCTATAGGTCTTCATCCAAAAGAAGACTATTCTCACCATGACTTCTGGAGTTCAAGCTACATTAGGCACCGGTTCGCTCCAGAGATGAGCTGACACACGTTACTTGTGTTCTGGGATCTCCAACCGCAGGACCATAACGGAAATTCCCTTATCTGTTAGAGTAGTTGGGTCGGGATAAAATATGCCTTTCAACAATTCGGAGCTACAATCACTTGGCGGATACGTCGGAACTACAAAAAAAGAGTGGATATCGTGTTGGAAAGGGAGAGTTTTGTGGACGTTCACAAACGAACAGTGCAAAGTTAATAAGTTGTGGTGAGCCAGTCAACTGAGCACCCGCCTTGGGTGCTGAGGGCTAAACTAGCACCGGTTCAACCCCCTTCGATAGACGTAGAATCCCATCGAGTTCTTATGCGACAGTGTCTAGATGCCCAGAATGCCGTAAACTCGCATACCACATTTGGATATTGTATTGAAGTTTCTAAAATGCAGCAGTCCTTTGGTGATACATGATCAACAGTGTGCACTAAAACAGTCTGTAGCCAAATTCATTGACCCTGTCCAAAAGGGTATGAAACCTGTGAGCCTACAATTAGTGGATTGTTATGAGCATAAAGTTCTCAATTCTAGTGTTTTTTAAAAGTCGACTGGGGCAAATTTCCTTTGGGATGCCTCAAAACTATCGAGACTAAATATGGTTCACGAATGTGGTACTGAGAGTAAAAGGTGCCGATCAACCTCGAACGCATTTTGGCATGTCACACTTATAGGTGTGGTCTAGCCTCCGTGAATAGCTAACCGGAACGATCAAAAGTAGTAACCGCTTCGTGAGAGTAGAATTAATTCCTCGACTGACAATCCCGGAGTTTGAAGATAGTTCCGCAGCTAGAAGAGACAACTGAAAGTGAGACGATTCTGCATTGACTGCTAGGTTTCTAAGCGCCATTGGATAAGGGATTCAATGAGAGAATATTATGAATTTTTAGCTGTCCGCAAAGTAGGATACGAACTCACCAACCTATCGACAAATTTAGGATACGGTTAACCATTGGGCAATGTGTGTACAGTCAATTTGTACAGATTGGCCTGCGTGACAATCAACAACAAATTTCAAGGGATACATTTTGGATGGGTAGTCGACGGATGAGTCAGTTTTTTAATGCGATACTCAGTTTGTGCAAGAATTTTCTTTTAAACGACTGATAATATGTAAGTAGTGAGGTTTTTCGGAAAAAATAACTGCAGATTTGGTCGAAGTCAGCACACTGATATGGTCCTGTTTGACTTTCCAGAATGTAGTATCGTCAGAATAAAAGACCAAAAGGTTTTCTATAAAGGAGAATGTTGGTAGCTCAGGTAGTATAAACGGTCGTTGGTTTGTTAGGGAGCGTAGTGGAGCGCTCCACTACGCTCCCTACAAACGCACTGATGATGTCACCTCGATTGGTGATGAAACGTTTGCAATCAAATTGCCCAGCTCAGCGAACAAACCAACGACCAGACTAAAAGGTATTTATTGTTATGCTAAACCACTCTTAAAATATGTCTTGTGGAGCAAAAGATAGCTCAAACTAATGCCTGTGGATTTGCGCGACAGCTTCGCGTCCTAAACTGTAAAAGAGTTCAACGTCCTTGTTCTTGGAATTGAATCTGCTAACCTACGTAACAGGTGCCTCAACCAGACAGAAGCGTTATATTTTGAACATAAGTTCGGCTGGCTAATGAAGGCCGGTTTGGGGTATTTACTCCGAATAGGTTTGTAACTCAATTTAGGACGCCACCGCTGTAGCCTGAGGGGAGGCAATTACCACTGGTGCCAGTCCGTGCCTGTGAGTATAATCTAATGGCGTAAGTGAAGCCTCACCGACTTGTGAACAGGGTCCACTCAACCACAAACCTAATCGGTACAAGGCACGATACAACGCAAATGCAAGATTAAACTGTACTAATGTGAACATCTATTCGTTCTCAGTAAAATGGAGATAAATGTTCTGGTAACCGTCAAGGAAAGTAGCTTTATTCCAGCCGTTGATTTTGGAGTAACCGACCGAACTTACGGAACTTTTTTTATTCCATCTCTATACTCTTTCAGGATTCCATCAATCAACTGGGTGGTATACCTGCGTTGTTTCCAATATTAGGACTCATGTCAGAACATTCTGTTACGAGTGACAAAATCAGTCCTCTTTCCGTCAATGCTCAAAACTTCACTGGAGAAAGTGTGACACCTACCATTACTGTAATTGGACAGGAACAGTCAGAAGACGTGCATGATGCGGGATTTAACCAAGATGATCTATTGGAGACTTCACTTGGTGGATACAAGTTTCATCTTCAGTTGTACGAGCGATTTCGGCCTCAACAGTCCACCGGTTCATCTGTCACAGTACAAATTTCACCACCAACACCAACTGATCAAAACGAATCATCTGCCACCGGGTCGGGAGGTCATATTCAAAGCTGGGCCTTGACTGAACCGGAGATATTGAGGCTATCAGTCGTGACGAAGGATTACAGTTTCAAGTTTTCTCCCCACCTAAGTGACAGTTAGTTTTGTGCATTCTTTATACCTACCTATTCGATAGCACGTTTAAAAACCTACGATTGTTAAGCAGTGACACCCTGAGTAACTGTTCCAACGATTTGATTAGTTGTTACAGTCAAGCTTAATAACACAAGTTATTTTTATTGAGTCCTCAATGGGCATCATTTGGATATCGACGCGGTGCACTTAAAACATAGCACTTCGGAGATGGCTTCTCACAGCACTTGATTGCCTTTAGAGGGCACAAAATCTTTCGACAAAAAGGCTTTGGCTTTCCAATTTCGGTGATGAGAACGTACTCATCCTGACAATCTTAATCCTTTTCAGTGTTGTTTCTGGCCAACATCCTTTGGTAGCGTAATCATGAAGATGGCCTTCAAGAATTGGCTGTTTTACAAATTTGGATAATTCAATGGGATGTCCGTTTATACCCTTACTTAACTTAGTAGCAGTTGATGCTTTGTAATGTCCAAGGTTAAAGTAACCCAATAGTGCTCTGTCTTAGCTGTACAAATTTACTGATGTGAATAGTGGACAAGCCACAATTCAGGGCCACATCTGCCAAATTTATTTGAATATCAGGCATGTTACGGTTGGTGTGGGACAAGAAGTTGTTTAATTTTGGGCGGCGGATTTTGTTAGAAAACACAAACAGGATACAATTAAACAATTGAAGCACACTGGTACATGGAAAACTACCGAATCGGAGACATACATGCACCCTCAATCGGATTAGATTGAGCGGTATTTCAGCGAAAAAGTGGAATATTTTTGCTCTAGCCATTCGAAGTTACTGGGAGTTCTTTGAAGGTTCTTTGGGGAAATTTAGTAGGAGCTCAGTGGAACTAGTTATGCCAATACATGGCGATAAACGCCAACCGATTTCCATTCGAATTTTTCAACAGCCTCAGCAGATTAGCCATTCATAGGATGGTTGGCGAGCTGCGCTCGATATAGCTTAGTGGTTAAGGCGCGAACTTACAGACTGAGAGCTTCGTAGTTCAAACATAGCCCCGGCAACTCAACCGCTCTTGTGTAGGCTTGGATAACCTGATGGTACCTTAACCCACTTGATTTTTCTGAGTGGTATAGTTGCTATGCACCGAAGGGGTAGTAGAGCTGAAAAGCTATTCATTATTATTATTAGAGAAGTTTGATTTGCGAGGTTGACTCTTCTCATGTGTACCAAAGGAACGGAAATGGAACCCCGGCTTGCATGTTTTGTCACAGGAACTTATCCTTTCTTGTTCAGAATTTTAAGGGTATTTTAAGGCGTACAATCTATTGCTTCCTTACCTTCTAGAATCCTTATAAAATCGAAACATCCTTTGAATTTCTCCGTTGAGTTGGAAGTGCAATTTGTTTTATTTGAAAATTCTCTATTAAACCTATGGTTTAATCATCTTCAGTAGGTTTCACTGGGATTTACACGTATAAAATCATTTACGTCATGGTGTCTGTGTGTCGAAGTCTTGATGGAACTATTAGGCTAGTTTGGCGGTTAGGCGTAATAAAAGAAGCCCTTTTGACATGTCATCAAGGTGGAACTCTGTCGCAATTAGTGGCTTGCCTTGGACGATGGGTTCACACCGCCTCCTGTCTGGTCAAACATACTCTTCACATATTCACATTCAGTGGTTTTCTTGTTTTTCTGCAAGACGTTCCTCTTTATGTTCCCGTTTATTCAACTTAACGGAACCACTGGCTATTGCGCTGGGATACTGTTCAATGTTTAGAATAATGTCTGTGATAGGCTGGCGCTAGTTGAATGGCTTTAATTGTGGTTATTGGTGCGTCCAGCTGTCGTCTAATTCAGAGTCTGACCACTGTTCCGAATTCTGCCTGCACTGGAATAGCATCGTGATGTTTGAAAAAATAAATGTCCCGGTTTAGAAGGAAGCTTTTTCATGTTGAGGCTTATCTTTGCTTATTGGGACACTTCAGTGCTAGGTACTCATTCTCATTCAAGGAGCTGTTCTCGACGGCGTTGAAGAAGCTGGTCGGTTTTCTTTCTTGGTCTTCTTCGCCGTACTGTATAGCCAAATACTAATAACTGCCAAACATGTTGTCCGCATTACATTTCTGGGCCACTGGGACATAACAGCACTAATTCTAAGTACCATAACATCCAGAGCAAACGTCAATTGATCCCTCATGATCGGCTTTAACCATTTATTCGTGATGTCAACTGCCTTATCTGTCACTGGTTGTGGAAACTCAAGGTTCCATCCGGTCCCCAACAATATAGCAGGATATTTGCCCTGTATTGTTCTTGGAATTTTTACCGACTATTCATTACCATAAAACCTAACATCCAAAATACTTTCCGATCTAATTAGTATGGAACGACTACCCAGAAACCGCAGACGATCCGACACTACATACATCTGGAAAAAACTTCACAAATGTAATCGCAAAATAACTCTAAGGCAACCTGTGCGTTGCGCATCATGCGGAGAAATGTTGGTGCATTAATGATTACTAGCCACACTCTTGGTCAAAAGTCCTGCATTTCATAGATGTTTGGGCATTTCGTTGCGATTGCTTTTTAGTCACAATTGCTTTTGTTGTCGTGACAAGCTATTGTAAATGAATGGTTTGGCATAATTATAAAATGGTTTCCATGCTTTCTTCCACGTTAAGTTTGAGTTTACTTTACGTCTTTCCCATGGTTATCCTTAAGGAAACGTGAAAGCAAACAATTCAGAGTTAATGCCACGATCTCAACAGTAGGTGGAAAACGGTAGCCAAGTACGGGGTCATATTCGGCTACCTTTAATTACCTCATTTTTCAATCACCTCGCAAGATTGATATTTTTCTCATATTTGTACAATGCACACCTTACATGGGTTATTCATCATGCCTCCTTTCCACTTGCTTTCCCATTCTCAGGTCCAAAGTCATTTGATAGCTGTGTCGGCACATTTATATTGTTGCTGCGCAACCTCATCAGCGATCATTTACAGAATCGGCGTCATTTGTGCCTCTCCAGAGTACTTCAAACGTTGGGATATCTGCTATGGAAGGTAGGTTCCGATGCACTGCGAAACTGGTTGCTAACCAATCGGTGGGATTAACCAGCGAATCTGAATTTCATACAGCGATTGGTGCAGATCGTGCATGTTAAGGTCGAAAAATGAAGTCACATCGGTGCAGTTAATTACAGATCACTTGTTCAATCATATAACCTGAGAAATCAAACTTGCTTTTGGAGGACGTCACAACATTCCAAATAGCACTTGGGTCGACGCCAAATAGGCTGGCCACTGGCAGAGAAGAAGCCTGTCATCAGAATGAACAAACTGGGTTTCTTGAGGCATGGAGACAAAAAAGCTGCTGCCCAACCATCTGTGATGACTGTACTGCATGCATCAAAGCAGCTTTTAACGGGAGCAATTTTTTCCATAAGCAAGTTAGATAAAGTAGACATAATACACTACCCATAGGGTTTTCGAAAACTCTTTGACAGCCCATGACCGCTTTCGCCCTTCTTGGGGCTCATCATGTGGGCACAGTTCCCGAGTTTCCGTCAACCTTATGTTCTACCTGAACCCAAATTGCACCAAATTAGCGAACTACATTCATTCGCATACTAATTTGGATTTGACGGGAGATTCATCTGGAATCCAGCTTAAAAACGTCGTAAACGAGAGGCTCAGCTGTCTTGTTTAGATGGTACGGAAGCAATGCGATATCTCCATCTGCTCAGCTGAAGCTCAGCCTGTGCGTTTTCGAGGTGAATATTCATAGTTTTATTCGGATTGATAGCCGTTGATTTGGTTGCATAGCTCAAACACACACAATAGCGGTCATAGATTTGTGAATCCGGATGAATTTTTCTGGCAATTTGCTGGCTCAATCTGGTAAAATATAAGTACTCTTGTCTATTTTCTCCAAATCCAGCTTCCACCACTTCGACTTGACTCGGGCGTTGTTTCAGCTTGCTACGATTTGGTCCTTCAAACAACTGTATTCCACGACAGCAAAGTCATCAGTTCTGATGCAGCCATTGAACCGGTGGATGAACAAATTGGCGGTGTGGTACGCAGGCTGGACATTCGGTTCTTGCAGCGAATCTTTCTAAATTGGAACATTTGGGACAAAGCAACTCCTATCGCCAGGTTCGAGCATATCTTATGTGTTCTGAGTCTGGCTAAGCGACATCAGCGGCTGTTCAAGAAACTGTTACCCGTGAAGAAACTACTTGAAATTTTGGAACATTGCTATAGGTATGTGGTAGGGTTTTTCTATTTCTAAAGTCTGAACCCCCAAAAAATATGGATTTATATGCTGAATGAAAAACTGAAATAATGGTAGCGAAAAACATAGTAAACTCGAACAAAGCTGTTGTTCCTAACACTCTTCAATCAAATTTGCCGTGCAAAGTTTGATTTCATTCATAGCAGGCTAATATCCAAGATGTCAAAGCATAAAGTGACCTTTTTACAGTACATTTAGTTGAAGAATATCATTGGCAAGCCATTTGGTTTATTCATATTCACACCACTCTCCTTTGAACGGTCGTCGTCCTGTTCTGGCGTAATTATTCCGGTGATTCCACACCAAAGGGAAGCACTGGACTCGAGTTTCGCTCTTATTGGAGCTCATCAGCAGTGCATATCAAGTGGCCGTGCCGGAAGTTGAACTCCGAACATCCGAACATCTGCGAGGCGAGCGTGTTACCACTACTCCACCAACGCACGCTGGACGCATCTGAATTTTCACGTCTGAACAGGCGAACGTGTTCACACTTGAGCGATGTGATTGGTGTGCCCGACCAATCGAACGACGACCCAGTAACTGTCCTGGTTGTGACGATCGATTGACCCGCTAGTCAGGACTTCCCAGTTAGGTAGCGTGACACACGCTTGAAACCCAATGGGCGATATTTTTGGTTGCATTTGGGGTTTTGCGGGATAGGTATTTTGTTCATATTCACACCACTGTCGTTTGAACGGTCGTCCTCCTGTTCTGGCGTAATTATTCCGGTGAGTCCACACCAAAGGGAAGCACTGGACTCGAGTTTCGCTCTTATTAGAGCTCATCAGCAGTGCATATCCAGTGGCCGTGCCGGGATTTGAACCCCGGACATCTATCTACCTATCCCGCAAAACCCCAAATGCAGCCATTTGGTTTAGTTTTACGATAGTTCGCAAACGGGTGTTCAGTTCCACATATCCAGCAACGACTGGTGGAGAGTCGAACAATGAGCATATCTCATGATTACCACTGTTATGTTGCTAAGCCGTACTCATCACCCCTGTAAGTTTCTTCATATGAACAAAGAATGCATTTTTGTTGCACTGTGTACATAAAACTACGGTTATTATGGGTTGTTAAGATGTTTGGAAACAACCATGCAGGATAGCCTTATATCATTGCACTTAAACTTTTCGGGGCAGATTGCATTGACTCTATTGGCGAGTTACCGAGTTAAAGCGTACTACTGACAATTCCCATTAAAGTATTTATACAAATCGATAATCGTCAGTAAAAAACCTGATTATAACCTTCGTGGCGCTGGAGTAGTTTAGGAGGACCACCTGGAAACGAATAGCAGTCCTGTAGTGATTGCGAGGCATAGATGGGGGAAGGAAAGTAAGGAAGCATAAATGGTGATGATCTTTAAAACGCTGGATCAGCCAAAACACACGCAAATGGCCACTAGAACGAAAATGTCACAGGTACTGGATGAGGAATAGAATTTTTGCAAAACTGGAGAAAGGTTTGAAAGGCTCATGAACCCAAGCAAGCGCTTTTCTCCAAGCCAAACATTCCCTCACCGGTTATGGGCATGTGACGAAATCACTGTAAAACGACAGCGTCGCAAATAACCCTTCTAGAATGGGGGCAACAACGATAAAGCGTGACAGGACGGATTGAAGACATTCAGGCGTCGTTCGATAATCCTCAATAACAGCGCTTGGTTTAACATATTCTTCCTTTGATACGCTCTACACACTGTTAAGGGTAGACAATGAGTGCGACCTTTCTTCGATCTGTCCCAGGTTTTCACGCATGGTTGGATACATGTCAATCATGAGACGTAACCGTATGCCAAATGGGGCACTTGACAAGTGGTATGCGAAAATGTTAATCATGACGTACCACGTGGAGTATACAAATGGCGAATCTAATCCAGCCTCTAATGTGGGCATACTCGTCACCGTTGTCCTATCCAGTGTGTCATCTCCTAGTGCTCAGCGTCACTGATTTCAATAGATGGATTTTGAAACTCACACTAGGTATGAAAAATTGACAACCAGATAGGTGATGCGTTGCAGCTAATACCTGGTGATATATATTTCATCGCAGAAGCTTTGGCCTTCATTAAGAAATAAACGAGCCAAAAAGCTTGACCTTCACCATCTTATCCAGGTTGAGACGTACACGTAAATTAGCGTAAACTGGCTACAGTGAAGTCACATGGAAAAGAGCATAGAGTAGTAAAGCTGTCCTACATGACCATTGTTGAGGTTAACGTACGGAACTTTGAGTGACGGTAGGTTTGATGAGCCTGAATATCAGAAGGCGGAACTGGGTTCGAAAGTCTACGGTACTATTTACACAAAAGTGAGAAAAATGACACAGCAAACCGCAATTGTCCACGTTCGTGGCATCAACAACTGCGCAAGTCCGTCACTCACCGGCACTGTGGAGTGTCAAAATCCGCAAACCAGAAAACGGCGGATGGGATGTTGGCTCAGTGGTGTGGTTTGAGGTCGTCCCTTCCGAGGTCAGTCTCGTGATTCTGACTGGCGGTGTGATCACACGAACATCCCGACAGAACGAGTGAGGGCAGGTCCAACTGACGGAGCACGAGCGTGCGTAGTTAAGTAGACCTGCTGCGCACATTCACACACACACACACACACGCACACGCACACGCACACGCACACGCACACGCACACGCACACGCACACGCACACGCACACGCACACGCACACGCACACGCACACGCACACGCACACGCACACGCACACGCACACGCACACGCACACGCACACGCACACGCACACGCACACGCACACGCACACGCACACGCACACGCACACGCACACGCACACGCACACGCACACGCACACGCACACGCACACGCACACGCACACGCACACGCACACGCACACGCACACGCACACGCACACGCACACGCACACGCACACGCACACGCACACGCACACGCACACGCACACGCACACGCACACGCACACGCACACGCACACGCACACGCACACGCACACGCACACGCACACGCACACGCACACGCACACGCACACGCACACGCACACGCACACGCACACGCACACGCACACGCACACGCACACGCACACGCACACGCACACGCACACGCACACGCACACGCACACGCACACGCACACGCACACGCACACACACACACACACGCACACACAACACATGCCAGTGCACCAGAGACGGACGGAGCGGCCTTTGCGGCAAGGCGAACGGCCATAGGCATGAGTAAAACAAACGAAGATCAAAAGTACATGGGCGGAGTAAGCAAATGGATGAGGGTGGGGGAGTTATCATGATGTCCAGATAGACTCAATAACCATAGTTGCGGTTGGGTGGATGATTACGTATATGGGTTTCCTATTTTTACCTTATGAATAACCATCCAAATGAGTTTAATCAAACAGTCAGGATGTAAGCCTTAACCAGACTTCTTAACTTGGTGCACCAACTTCCCGATATACCCAGATGAATCACTTGCAGATTACTAAGAATAAAAAAACGCCCAGCAAACTTCCAAATTTCTAAAAGTAACATGTATATCCCCAAAAGTTCAGGCAAGTAAAAAGGGCATGCAGGAACAGAACAGTGTGAGTAACCAGGGCCTCGGTCCAGTAGGCCAATAAATTCCCCGCTAAAGTGTAAATAAAACGATTAAAATGTGTTGTGAAGCGTCCGAATTGAGCAGTATATAGCGTGACTTCTGCCGAAGGTAAACTTGAGTTGAATAGCGGTTTTGTATCATCACGAGGTATGTGAGCAATTGCTGTTTTGCAGCCATCGACCAAATGCGGCTGTGATGGTGTTGTTTCTACCGGCGACGAAAAAGACTCCAAAACCCAGGCTTTAGTGCACAAATGCTTTGGGAATTTACTCAGGGGCAAATCGACCATCCAGTCTCAAAAAATTGGTTTTTCATCGCTTTCTGCTAAACACAGGTCAAGTTAGAAATCTTTCGAACCACTGCTTCTGGATGACATAATCGACTCATTCGAGCTCACGAGCTCTAGAGTAGAGATTGACTTGTTTTGGTCTCCTAAACCTTCTTGGAAAGAGTGGTGTAATTTGAATGACTATATGACTATGACTGGCATTTTAGGTTAAAATATTCCATAACATGCGCACGGGCGTTTCCGGGTGGTCCGAATCGATAGTCCGTCGCAAAATTTATCGATTTCAAGTCAGAGTTCGTGAGAATGGAGTATTTTTAGCTGGGTTAGATCCTTCTTCGCGGGGAGCTTGTTTGAGCGATTACCGCACATACGTGTGCAACTTTCAGTTCGGGGCTACCAAATGTTTGTTCGCATTGTCTGCACGTTTTTTGCAGTCTATATTCTTATCTGGATGCTATTTTTACTTCTTCGGAAATGTTTCCGTCATTAAAAATCTTTATCTACAGGCTGACATTGTTTTTAAAGTAGTAATAAAGCGTTTATATCTACCCAATTTTCGGTTCCCAGTGACGAAATCAACGGCCTTGAGAGGAATTCAATTCTTTTCGATTTCACTCAGTCATCAGGACAATCAATTCCAAATGAGATCAAATCTGCGGTCGATGAGAGATTATTGCAAACTGAACAAAAAATAGTCCAACAGACTTGCTGTCAAGTGCTTCAGCTTATAGAAGCTCTTCTGCATAAGACGATCACATTGACTGACTTGCGAGAAATGTTTGTTTTTATGTGCAACTCCACAAACAGTTCTGCGGTAAGTAGTGGTACGGATTCGTCCGATGCCCCTATTGTAAATGTTTGTTTTTATGTGCAACTCCACAAGCAGTTCTGCGGTAAGTAGTGGTACGGATTTGTCAGATGCCCCTATTGCTGATGATTCCTAATGAGAATGAAGCAGCCGAGCAGTGTTTCTTGGCTGTTAATTGTAGATTAACTTCATTTGGCTGAAACATTTAAGTAGTCTTAAGTAGTTGCGGGGTTTATAGAATTTGTCAGCAGTATGGGGAGATCTAGAATGTCGTAGAATCCCCCGTTTGAACAATGCTCGTCCTGAATTGACACAACTATTCTGGTTGAACTATAACAAACGAAGAAAAATCTGAACCTCGGTTTTCCTTGCTTTGATTCAGACTAACCAGGATATTTGCCTCTCAACAGAAGGGGGCAGTCCAAACGAGTGGCTGAGTGCAAATTCTAGTTTGCTTGCCGTGCTAAAAGTCTAATAAGTTACCTAATCTTCCATAAAATCGTGTGCTTCGTAGTGCAGGCATACAAAACCTGTACTTTTATTCACAACTTCGCTTACTGACAGTCTTTTTCAATGTCCGGAATGAAGTGTTACCAAGCCATTTGCACCATACCGACTATTGCACCTGCGAATAGTCAACAATGGTGGAGGATACTTCACAACTTACACGAGCCTTCCTATATAAAATTTTCACTCAAGAAGCCTGCTGAAATCAGATCATGTGATGCAAACGATGTTACTAAAGTGTGAGTACTAAATTTTCCTGTCTTTATTAGAATCGCCAACCCGTAGCTGTTCAAGTTTTATTCCGAAAGATCACAAATCGCGAATCATTAGATGTAAAATGCTGGTGAGTTCCAGCAAGCTGTTCAACTCTTGTTGACGTTTCGGAGTAAGTTGCCTACATGCGGGGCAAACTAATAACTTGCAACTTTAAAATGTCCTCACTAACAACGAAATTCCGGTGATAAGATCGGAGAGGGTTCTGTTAACATGGGCAGTACAGACGCATGTCATAATTGGATCATGCGATGTGAATTAAGTGACCGAGGCATAATACAACCACATTTCAACTTAACGAATGTGATTCATACTGTTGAGCAGTCACTTATGACCGAATGATATGTTTTTCAACAAATAACCAGAAAGTTGCGGTCTTGAATTGGCCTAGTGATTTTTGTGCTTGTGACTTCATTTGTGTGAATTTTTAAATGAAAAACCAAAATCTCACGACTTCTAGAAAATATAGAACAGGGAAGCAGTACTAAATCGCGCTGTATGACTTCCTAAATGTATCTCATACCACTGAGCGGACTCATTCCCTTAGACAGCGCCTAATGCAAAAATTTGCCTGCAAGCACGGTGGGTGTTGTGATGACCTGTGAGTTACAGGTTGCCTGCAGCTGCCAGATCTATACAGGCTGCCGACACGTGATTGTGAGGTTTGGGTGGGTCTCAGAAATTCAGATCAATCCTGTTTTTCCTTGCACCTATTCCAAAAGGCTTGTTTTTCACCAAGATGTACAAAACATAGGCAGAAAATATAAGAGAAATACTCCTTTCATGCCATGTTTCACTAACGCAGTCCGTTTAAACAAAACATCGGGCGTACTGTTAACTATCGTTCCAGGTTGAAGCAACACTAGATCTTCTGTTTCGTATGTACGAACAGTCAGGACCAAATAGCAAACTGGCGCACTATCTTTTCGAGCCAGGTACAGGCGTCAATTTGTACACCCTCTTTCTGAGACCGCTGACGGAAGTGAATGAGAATTCGAAGAAGAAAGCCCTGAAGGTAAGCCACGAAGCTTTGTGAATGGAATTGCCATAAAACACAACCATGAGGTTAAAAAAATTGTCGTGCGAAAGGGCGACTTTCGAAAAAGGGAATCCTGTTTTCAGCATACGTTCACCACCTCTGAAACCTCATTATCAATTGAGTAGAAAGGTTTATACGACGACAGTTCAGCTTGTGAGGAGTTTAAAAAATTTATTGTCTAAAATTAGTACAATCAGCGGTTTTGCTCTCTGCTTTCATTGTGGTTATTCAGTTTTGTCGTTTGGCTCTGCCAACCGGATGCAATGTTCTGAGCAGTCAGTCAAGTGTGATTTCAGTAATTCGGATGGCTCTCAATATACCTAAGAGAACACCTCGTAGCAGACACCAAAAACGATTTTACACGAGTTTGCTAAAAATGTACCGCATGTTCGCTGTAGAAGGGTATCCATCCAAGGCTCTATGTCAAGTTTGCTATTAGCACAGTTACAAGTCGACTCAACTATAATAGGCGATACTGCTATTCCACTTGCAACACTATCCCAGAGATTTTATTCCCGTGCAATGGTACGCAATCCAGGACCACCGTGCTCTGTAGCTACATTCGGGATGTTGAAAATTCGTAGATTACCGTGGAAACGAAATTACACCTCCATGCCACGTCTCAGCTTAGGAAAATTTCCACAATGTTCTCAATTTAAAAAAATCTAACGGTCCTGTATTCTATCAAATACTAGCAGTTTTTGGTCAGGCCGCATTTTATCAATCAGGAATAAATGTGTCAGAGTTCTTCAGAAGACAATTTTGCCAATCGGCGTCTTGCTTCGATATGAATTCAATGCGTGGTATAGCTCTGTGGCAGTAACCGTTGTTCTTACGATTTGCACGAGAACTTACGGAGGCAGTCCCCAGCATCAGTTTCTTGCTGGTGATCTCAAGGATCATAAACTCAACAACAAATTGGGGTCTGGATCGTAATAAGTTGAACATGTATTGTTTGTATAAGCCGCTGCAAAAGTAAACGAGCAAATGATCTCGTTACAAGATCAGTATGGATTGCTGGCGGTATTGACTGGACTTTTCACTATCTGCCATAGCTATTGCTATTCCCTTTGGAGAAAAACATTTTCTCAAAGCTTCCTACAGATTCCCTGGATATTCAGCAATTTACGTAGCTCAGCACACCGATAATACCAGCTGGATTACTTCATCGAACAGTCCTTTACTCATCCATCGCGAGTTTGTGGTCAAATCACGTAGTACTGCAAAGCTTTGAGTAGATTCTTAAACCAGGTATTTCTGGTGAACTTGGTTTCTAGCCACTCAAGTCATCAGTTGAACCCATAGGTTTCATGCAGACTGCCGTTCCATTGACCTGGAAAAATAGCACTTTTTGCCACTGTATTCTACTCAAACCAAGAGGAAAGCGTTATCTATACATGTGGAGGCCAAATCGCCAAGCTACTCCAAACAACTCGGACAGTGCATTGTTTTTGTCATCCATATTTCAGCTGTTGAATATGCTAGTGATGAACAGTCGGATTTCGGAAACAAAGAAGTCTCAGTTAATTTTGGAACAGTTTGGCGGACTGACTGGACTTTTCTCCTTCAGTGAACAATTCCCTCAATTACTGGTAGATCCGGAAACAATCAACTGGTTTTTACAGATTTTTGACCGATGTGAGTTGCGTTCTCGGAGTTCATGAAAATTGTGATTACTTGCATAATTAGTTGAGTGTAAATAATAATAAATAATCGAGTTGGTAGTCGGGTGCTTCGGCAAAATATTTTGATAGGCTTTACTTGTCAGTGGGGCTCAGTGCTATCGATCACATGTCGTTCGTGCCAACTTGAATAGATTGGTATGGTTGTATTTGTTGACCAACTGTGTTTGTGCTATTACATTAGGATGCTGGTCAAGTTTTGTTTGTTTCGGTGATAAAATTGGTCAAGTTGCGAATTTCGCGTTATTTATTAAAAATTAAAAGTTTTCATGCTCTTATTCTCAAGGATTCAGACAAAGGACAAACACAGCATAGAGGCTCCGATTAGTGTTTCAGGGGATGAATAGCTTTCACCACTATCCTGCTGGTTGCAAGTATTTCGCCGTTTCATCCGCGAGTACACCCGTGATAGATAGCGGATCCCGTCCAACATTTTACCCTGTGTTGTTTTTCGCAAACGCGTTCATCATCCGAAGAATTTTATTGTGTTGGCGTCGTCACATCAAACATGTCAGGTGACCAAAATCTGTCTTCATATTCGCTTTTCTACCCGAAGGCAACCTTCCAGCGTGCAGTAAGACCCTTAGAGGAAGCCGCCAGAATACAGAGGCATTTATCTTCTGAAATAAGACGCCCCCTGCTTATTAATAAAAAAGTTTGAGTTTTCGATGGCAATTAATTGGAACGTAAGGAAGTCCCATCTCGAGCTACTAGGCACAACTACAGGACCACACCAGAGCAAATCGGAGACGTTGTTGAAGGGTGGTTAATTGATCTGTGTATGCTGACCTGAGGAAATAGTCTTCAAGATCGTATGGACAACAGAAGTGTGTACAGTGTGCTGGTTAAAAGCACGATGAGGCTTGCGCAACTTTCAACATGGAGTCTGATCGCATGAGTTGACTGAGGTTATCATTATCCTTTCAATTAAGTGGTGAAGAGTGCTTTCATCCCGTGGTGTTTTTGGCGTTTGTGTTCAGGGTGGGAGAGCTGAGAATTTAACTGCTTGCGTTCAGATGAGGGATCAGTTAGTTCGCTAGGTATGTCAGTTTAGTGTAACATTGTACTCTTGCCTTGGTTAGATTGCGCTTTGCACGCATTCAAAGGAACGGCATTTTCTTCCAGAACACCGGTTGGTTGAATGCGTAAGCTTAGCGAGTTACTTCGCCTAGTGCCCAACTCACTTAACGCAGCCGAGTGCAATTCACCTGTTGTCACTGATGTTTTTCGCTTGGCTCAGAACGGCTCGGAGCCGTTCGATAACTTAAAGTTGTTGGCGAAAGAGTTAGGAGATTTTTCAGTGAAACCTTAAACAGGGATCATCGTCTGCTAATGGTGTTACTCAAAATTTTATTTTATTAGGGAAATTTTCCTCCCAAAAGGCAGCCTGAAAATATGTACCTGGGGTCTTCCTAACTAGCATTACCCTCTCAAGTAGGCACCAAATCGGACGACCTCGAATGTGATTTCTTGTTTCATTGGCTACTGTACCTGGCCGATTGGTCTAACCACATGCAGAATTCAGGAGCAGACATGCTTACCTGTCAAGCCGCGATAATCCAAGCGCATCCAGCATGCGCTAGTTTAGTACGAATAACACATTCGTCTTACGCATTATCTAACCAAAATTCAACTGATGTTATGATAGGTAAATGTTCTGGTGATTTACTATATTTTAAACATATTTCATAGTTGGCGAACTACACCCACTTGCTAGATCCAGCTTCCAGCTGAATCTCTTGTTCATGACATTTGTCAACTGAATGTGCTCACAGAGGTCGCCTTATGTACCAGTCGGTACGATCTACGAGATGTCGCGGGGGTTAAGTTCTCAGGCTGTCAAGGAATTTTCGACGAGCACATGGTTGGTATACTCCATCAGGTAAATTTACTTCGGTATTCCGAGTACCAAGCCGACTAAAGCACAAGGCTGTCTTTCTGCAACGCATTCAATTAAGAAATATTACAGACGAATCTCGGGCGAATTTCAACTGCGTCTCCCAATATTATCAAATGAACTTGCAAATGCGCGTTAATCGCAAGCATTCCTATTTTTGTGCCATTTTTGTATGTACGCTTTCCTGCAGATTGCATAGTTTGAGAAGAAGTCGCGCGTTGATGAGTCTACACATTTACCTATGCAACATATTATCTGTTACGCAACAATGGACTTTAACATCCTGAATCAAACGACTTTAGTTCCAAACCAGAAACGACGTTCACAATGTCTAAAAATGTGTGCAGTGTGCGTCTCTGGCTAAAATTTAGAGGATTACG
Source organism: Clonorchis sinensis (assembly GCA_003604175.2). Lineage (NCBI taxonomy): Eukaryota > Metazoa > Platyhelminthes > Trematoda > Opisthorchiida > Opisthorchiidae > Clonorchis > Clonorchis sinensis. Next base: position 130,304,705 of record CM030370.1, read on the forward strand.
TTCACAGTTTCAGAGTTAGAGCGTCGGGAACGACTGCGTTCCACTGGCTGGATGAGCAGGTTTCATTTCAACCACCACATGTTTCATAAAGTCTTGAGTGGTCCAAGTTTTTCAGAGCAAATGGTTACGTCCATGCATTCGTACGTGAGATTTACCTTAATTCTCTGCAAGTCCGTCCGATGGATCAACAGTCAATGGTTTCCATACTTACATCGCCTCTATATTATTTCTCGATATATCGATAAGGTCAAAGTCTGGACAGTTTTTGATTTTGCACCCGGAATCTAGTGTTGGTGCGGACAGACCTCAACTGTTGATCACGTGACTAGAAAAGTGGCCGTACTGCGTGAATTTCGAGTGCATATCCGTGCACAGTAAACAAGGTAAATCAGCTTGTAAGCCAACGTACTGGCAACCGAGGGTTTCGGTTTCGGTTTCGATTTCCGATTGAGGTCATCCGTCAAATAATGCTTATTGGTTTTTAGTTCTCATCCGTTAACGTTGTCTCTCCTCAGTGGGCACACGTGACTTCAGAGGTTTCCTGCAATTCATCGAACTGATGTCAGAGCAAGACTTGATGCAAAGGATCAAGGTTATCGAGTTGTTCCTCAAGCTGATTGATCAATCGCCGGAATATCACGCACAACAAATTCTTCGAATTCCAGCTTTCTTCGATTCGTTAATTAAGCTACTGGTCCTCAGAAAGCGTTGGTAAGTATCGCTGCTGATTTTCTTACATATTTACAGACGACTGACAGATGAATAACTAACATATATACCTATTACAACGTTAAATTATTTGATGGAGAGTGAGTTTCTTGGAAACTGGAATATCCACCTGTCATCCAGTCATTTTTCAGGATTTTGGTGAATCGTTTGAGGAAAAATATTTAGCACAATTGATTACTGAAACGAGTATAGCTTCCTCTCTTAAGTGAAGATTGCCATACAGGAAAAGTTCAGACATCTCCGAACTTTTCACAGGAGGCTTCGCTCGTGTGAACTGATGAGCGATTGTAACGGCCATACTATGACGTGGAAATGAGTCCTCAACGAGCGCGGAATGCAGGGTATGTTAGACGAGAAGTGATGTCGGCGGGAAACTGATTTTGACGTGGGCTCACTTGTTTTAACTCATTAAATTTGCTGGTTTACTAGAAGTGTTTATCTCACAGGTTTCTTGTCCTGCTATGCATATCATAAAACGTAGCTTCTGTTAGAAGCCACTAGACACCCTCAGCTCTCGAATTCTACTATTTGGCCAATGATTTTTGGGTCATGATCTCATTGTGAGCTCATTTTGAACTCAGACTATGCACGTCATGTTGCTCTGATGAGCCGAAAAGGTTTCTAGCCGGGCAATCCAGTGGAATCTTCTTTCGTAACGAAGCCGAATGAACTTTGTGGCCAACAGTGCTCAGAATACCTACGTAATCAGCCAAAATGGATTCTTCATGCAACTGCTTCCGTTTGCTTTCCATTCCCTTACTATTATTATTATTATTATTATTATTATTAGTTTGACTCCTGCACAACGGCCGATTTTTATGCTTCCATACCTGAAGGCCTGCAGTAATATTGAGGCAACTTAACCCTACTGTTCAGAAATAACTCGAAAAAAGGGCTGGAAAATCCACAACATATGCCATCTGTAGTTCGAAAATATTGACTACTGTCGGCCACATAGCAAAGCTTTGATAGGTGGGTAACATCAATGCATAACAGTCACACGTAAGAGAGGTTTGTTTCCAGGTTCATACCTGGCCGTCTAAACCCCCCTTCCCACTTCTGGTAAGTGTGCTGCCGGATTTTCATTTACATTCTTCTACCCACCAACTGTTCCAGGAGCCCGTTCAGAAACTTGGAGAAACTGACTACAGGATTAGTTCCAAGACATCCCGTTCATCTCCTATAAAGAGACATGACATACAAATCGGGTGATTTATCCAAACTTGTTTAGAAGGTTACCTTATAAAGGGATGCCCATGGCCGCATATAAAACACTTCAAGAAGCAAATATCCTTACATTTCAACTCAAAAAGTCCGGGCGTGCGATGACTGAAAATCTCCTATTGAGATGCTACCTGGGGATCGGAAGCCCATCTTGAACTTAGGGACTTAGGATGTGCCGGGAACCAAACGGCCATGAGTCGCGTCAAGCAGCGCATGGCAGCGCTGAAGGTGGCTGTTAAAACGCTTGTCCCTCTAGAGCATCTTAACTGAACAGTTGGACACCACTGGATTTCTGTGGAGACATCTTAAGATACTTGTCTGGGATCTGGTCATTCTATACCACCAAATTTTAATGTTTTATCATAAAGTCAACAAATAGCTCTAATATTCACGAAATGTCCACACATTTATAGCTAGCCAGCCTGAAATACTCACCAGCAGTCACTGTGTCAATTCAATTCTCCAGCTACGTAGGTGCGATCGGAGACCGCTATTTAGGAACGCTAGCTGGAGACTCCAGTGTCCAAACTCCCTACTTCTACCGGGTAAGCCAAACTGAGCAAAAAAAGCCTGTCTTGGATGGACTTTTCAGAAAATACCCTAATGATCTATGGACAAGCTTTTCCAAATCAAGAGCCTGTGGTTCGACTGTCCTGAGACTAAAAAACAACGAGACTACTCGCGAGTAGTTCGCAGGTAATGGAAGAAAAACTGTATTACAAATTGGGATATCATACAAGTGAATTCACTGAATGCTGACAAACGGAGAAGCACCACACACCTCTGTCATTCCTCTTGGGATTTATTGCAATGCCCGAAGTGACGCTGACCCGTGACACCCTGGTTGGTACTTGAACAGGGATTGTGAACAGCCGGGTGCTCAGCTTGTAAGTGGACGAGCCGATCACGCTGTTCACCTTACTTTATGCGGCGTTTCCTAGCCATCCGAATGACAACTTCATATATCGGTAGTCCATGCAAACTTGCCGTTTTTCTTTGCTGAACGGAATAAACCATCATTTTTTGCAAGTAAACTGGTCCGGAAACAATTCTAAAGGCAACCTATCTGGTAAGCAGTCATTCGAAAACCTAGCGAACACCAGATTGCCCGAATTGAACTTTTCGACTGATGCATAGTGGGGCTACACTCTCCCCGAGTACGGGTTGGTTGTACTAGTGAGCAGCCACCAATTGATAGGTTCTAGGTTTGATATTCGTGATGATTTTTGAGATCTGACCGGTTGAGTATTCAACTCAGAGGTTAAACAGCTATCCAGTGCTTCTTCGTAGAGTATTTTTTTCGGGATGAAAAGTTGACGGGTGCTCACGAAGCCAAATTTCTCAATGATGTCTTTAGCTAGCAAAAGTACGTAGCAGCTGGCTAGCTAGCCGTATTTGTTTGTTTATTTTGGTTGCCTCACGACCTTTTACCATCAAAAATAGGAGGCAATGGTTTGAACATTTGCCAAGAACTTGCTGAACTAAGACTGCGCACATGCACGATGTGTGCCTGTTTACCGCCGAACATTTTCCGAGCCCTATTCTCCAAAACGCCGGAGAAGCTGAACAGTCAGGTTAAAATTTCCATATTTGCAAACTATAACGATTACCAGCTCACGTCTAAGGTGTTAACCATAAAACATAACGTAAAGACGAATGTTGTGTTCTTCGGTTGACTACTGGTCAAAAGGTCCAAGGAAGCTGAAGAGCCCCGCATATATCCAACAACCAATGCAGAGGCAAAGTAAAAGCAAGATACTGGTTACAGTGCCTTTTAAGGTGCCAAAATCTTACGGTATGTTCTCGTCTGCCGAGCATAGTGCCCAAAGAATCCAGGCAGCGATGAATTTCTTGGAACATGTACCCTGGGGCACCATCACCGCGGCAAAACCATCAGGTGTTTTGCTTTTTTCCCTGTAACCTCCACATATTGACGTCAAATGCGCAACATTTTACCTCTACCTCATGTAGCTCGACACCCTTGAACTGTCTATCTTTTTTCCTTTCTATAGCGCTCCACTTGCCAGCTGTCGCGTGACTGCATCCCGTTTTGGACTTATACGAAAGCCAGTAGCTCCATTGGAAAAACGCTTGCGTAAAACGGAGAACGCTATCGGACAACCGGTATGCCCGTAGTGAAATTTCTTAATTAGTAATTTTTCGAAGGTATCCTCTAGTGAACCCGTTCTAGGTTAATCAGGGTTCTTGTGTCACGAGTAGCCCTAAAAGCGATCGGAACTATCGAGTCACTCAGAGCATGTAAATTCGTCTACTGGCCCTGTGGATACGCAAGGGAAGCTTTCTGTAGTGCAACCCTTTGTGCAATTTAATTGGTTATCAGTGACCGTTCAGAGTTCAGACAGATGATATAGCTTCCCGTCAGCAACATTTGCTAGAAGATCCAATAGGTGCATGGTACACTGCTGTAGTTTTTGTGCTTTGCGCTCACGATAGCAAAGCTAACACCAACAAAAGTGCTAAAATGTTACCTAACACTAGGACACAAAAAATAAACTGTCCCATCAGCGTCTAATTCAGTTTCCTTTTGAGTGACACCATAACCCACAATTGCGGATGTAGCAGGATAAAATGGACTATGTTCAAAAGCTCGTTGTGTACTCCATTTTACATACTGGACATTATGTTTTTAGCTTGGAAAGGAATTCCAGAAGGTCAGTTGTATGACTCGGGCTCATTCGCGAAATGTTCATCAGAAAGTAATAATACCATTGCAACACCAAAAAACTATTGCTCCGTACCTGGTTCGATAGCCAAATCTATAAAATGGTCCAAAGTATCATTTGAAAACAGAACTTTTGTTTATAGCCGGGTAGCTTTTTCAAGCAACGCAAGTCAAGTTCCTGGCTGAATAACCTCGTTTAAAAATTGTTTTGGTGTTACCGGGAAACGCAACCGATTCCCAGCTGAATCTGCTAGGCAAAAGCCGACTCATATTTAAGTTGTGGACTGTCGAAGAGTTTTCCGCAACTTTGTGGGTATTGTGTTACGTCAAGAAGTCCTTATTCACCGACAGGTAGTTCATCAGAGTACTGCTAATAAGACGTTTTGCCAATAGAGCGTCATGCAGCAGAGCCAAACTAGAACGCCACGCGTATTTCACTGCATTCTGCATACGAACATATAGCAGTTGAAACACTCGCGTTGAACCACATTTCCGGCGCTAACTGACAGGAATGTTGCAAATAGCCTGATGAAATTACGTTCGGCGAATTTTGACGTCAAATGCGGCAGACGATCCGCTGCCAGTCAAGTGATGACATCATTGCGGACAACAAGACCAAAATAGAGCACTGGTGCTTCGCTAACATACAACCATGTCAACTTATAATGGAAGGAAGAAAATATGAGGCAGAGAGGGGGACCTATGGTTAGTCTACGACAAACTCCCTAGGCCTCTACACCTCCAACAATCACTCAGACATTCTGGACACGAAGTGATAGCATAAAAGCCACTATATGGATCGGTGTCTCTAGCTAAGCGCAGAGAGAGTCAGGTGGACCCCATCCTGGAAGGTGAACAGAACCAACAGAGCCTTAAATTTTCGCAGTATCCTTCATTACCTTCTGTCAAGGGCGAAACGACGACAGGCCTAATTCAGAGTGCTGGTTGCAATATAAAAATTTCCCGAAGAAATCGGACACTTATTGCGGAACCCAGACAAACAATGTTTCCTCTTTACTTGCAAGAAAACGTTAAAACGAAGCTTGACAGGACGACCAACCCAAAATGTCATAGCCTTCTAGCCGACAAATATCTTTGCGTTAGTCAGCATGAAACTAAATTTCTGGTCACAAAGTCGTAGCGACATTATAACCTCTTTTCTGAAGCAGACATTACGTCGATTTAGGCACGTTTACTTACAGCAGACAGACAGTGGATGCATCAACAAGAGTTAGTGTTCCGGCACATCACTACTATCCGACTGATGCCATTAAGCCCCTTCCAGATTGTTGCAGAAAACGGTGTTTCAGTAGTTTCCTCCAATTTGGTCATATTAACTAGTTATGAAGGCAAAGGTTTTGTAAAGTAGAGACTGTAGGTAATCATAATGGCATTAAATTTAGGCAGTAACCACAAAGTTCAGTTCACTTCGATCATAAATAGCACTTCGTGTAAAATGCACACCATGATCGAGCCGCACAGTCGATTTCAAAAGCCCGCCGTAGTTGCTGATACGAATCAAGTATTTTTTGATTTTTTCGGTTTGGAATTTAAAAATCAACCTTTTTCATTTCCAACAACAATTGGGTGAGTTTTTAACCTTCCTACAGGGCTATAGTAGGCATTGTCCCATTCTATTTGTTTGCAAAGGAAACAGCAAATACTCAACTTGACGGCGAACCCTCTGATAAGCCGAATGCTACGGACGCCTCCGAAAAGGCTCGGCATTTTTACCGACAAATTGGTTCGACAGATTTGATGCAGCAGGATGAGTCTCAGCCGTTAACCAGGATGCACTTGACTGGTCAACCAAACAGCCTTCATCCTGACATATGTCCAGAGGGTTTGTTTTCTGAAGGTGCAGTTGACCCCGGTGAGTGCGTCACGCCCGTGGCAGACTCGCAGTCTTTGTTGACCAGGGATGCGATGCAATGTACTATGTTGGCTGAACTCGTATTGCTGGCAATGCACAAAATAATCTGGCAGGCTCATGAAGTTGACCGACGTTTGTCCAGATTTTCGACGCAAATTCCAGACCCGTGGGCTGTAAGTTCTGTTTCGGTATGTCTGAGTTGGTTGAAAAATATTTAAACTGTTTAGTGTTAAGTGCAAGTCGTTTTGAGCGACCCACTACAGAACGTCCGACACTCTGTTGTGACGCGAAGTTTCCACTTTCGTTTCAACGTATGCCACTAATACAGTCAGGGTGTTCCATAAAAAACATCTGGATACAGCTATGAAAGAGTTACTTTGAGAATTTTGTATTTCATTAACTGCAACTTCAGGTTTGCAACCCTTGGTAAACCATATTTTCAATCATAGACACCATTCTCCAATATAGCTTTAAGATATGCTAAAGGCCACAGAAACATTTAGAAATTTTGCAATAAGTTGAATGAAATTAGCTTGAATTTTCAACAAGACCGTGTGTAGAAAGAAAGTATGGTCGAATGTTCCATACTGGCGTCTGAAATACTTCATAGGGTCGCCTACAACATGGGACGTACAGAATGCCACCCTATTCGAACATCCTTCACCCCGGTCTTAAACACTACACCTCCTTGTGGTTTCGTTCAAGCCAAACTTCAAACTCTAGAATAGTTTTCGAAAAGGTTTACTTTTTGGCGTCTCTTTCTGTGTGAGAATGAGTCGTCTATAATAATTCCATGCTTGTGATTGGCAGCACGACCAACACGGAATACCGTTGGAAACCTTTTTTTGGAAGTTTTGGTCCCAGTGAGGAACTATCTAGGTGGCGTATGATTTCAGGCGCATATCATCTGTCAGGATTTCTGATATTCGAGTTCCGGACTACAGTGGATTCGAAAGCACCATCCCGGGGAAATTAATATGGCCAGCTTTCCATCGCTTTTTGTAACCTTTACTACCCCAAGGCTGTAAAGATGAGATGTTGGATAAAACGCTGTCTGTGGCAATAATTCATGATAATACCGGAATGTTGATGGTTCAGATGCGTTCATTGGTGTTTGATCAGGTGGCCGTTGTTCCGTTCGTTGACCTTGGCAATCAGTTTACAAGTGTTTCGTCACCAGTCGTGGAGGCACCAACAGTGCGTGGATCAGTGATGTCCCCACGAGTGATGACGAAATGCTTGCAGGCCAACTGAAAAGCTCGACGAACAGATTAACGAACACCTGATCAACCACCAATTTATGATATTGTTTCAACAAATTCATAGCGCACAGGAGCCAGAAGTTTCTGAAACATGTGAATTAGCCGTGGCCTTTTGTCCAGCACCATGCTCACTTGAAACCTGTCTAAATCATTAATGTTGAGCGGATAAATTTTCCCCTGTCATTTTCAGAGTTGAAACAGACGAACCACAAGCCGTTTACTCAATCTGGTTTACCACTGTTATACCATTTTATTCACCTTACTCCTGCACGAGGGTCAGTTCGGTTACTAGTCTTCTCGAATTTTATTTGCACTTTAGACTTATGAACAGGCAATAGCTTTCCTTCGTGACACCAATCAAACGTGGGAAATGGTCAAGCCATACTTCTGGATAATCCAGCGCTTTCTACGAATGATTGTGAACTCTGCGCAACAGGGGATTGGCGCATTATTGCGTAAGTATGATAGTGTGACCACGACTTTGTTGACGTTTTGCTGAAACTGATTCTAACACCAAGATACTTTAAGCCTTGTTGGTAATGTGTCAAAATGCTGGGAGCTTGGGGTGTTTGTTGGCTGTTCATCAGGTGGCTGTTGATCTGTTCACCGAGCTTGGCATTTGGATTGCAAGGCAACTGCCAACAAGTCAGCAACCAATTTTACGTCTTCTTGGGAACATTACTCTAGCTATACTATGAAATGACTTTCCCAGTGAATAGAACTCATCAAGCGTAAGACCCATCGCTTTGGGGCAATCTTCTAAGAAGAGAAATGTAAACAGTATCAAAAAATGTGCAATACATATTGCTAAAACCGACATACCAAGTGCACATCTACGGGAACCAATTATTCCACCCAGCTGTTGCAATATTGATTTAATCCACTGCAGGATCGCAAGCTTATTGCGTCTTCCAAAGCGTGGATCAAACCATTGTTCCGGCCTAAAATGACCTCTCAGCACCTTCGCAGCCATTATGACGGTCTGGAATAGTCCCATTGCCAATAAGGCACAGAATCATCAGAACGAAGGTGGCCTTTTCGATATCTATTCCTTTGGATCAAACATATATATATATATATGTACGCACGTGAAAGGAGCTGGTAAACGTCAAACTGATTAAAATCACTAAGGCGTACCGAATGTCAGGACTGAAAATGTTGAGGGGAATTTGTTCGGTCAGGGGATATCGCTAATTTGTTGTCCGGTCAATCGAGACTTTATCTGTACACAAGTAGCTTCTGTATGCAAAGTAAGGACCAATTGTGACCGCACTAGAGAGGAGCTAGTTATTAGAAGCTCTATTATCTTGAGTTATGCTCTACAAAGTGGTTTAAGCAAGGCTGGAACGTCCGCTTTTGTATCCCACGTCAAACAGATTGTACGAAACAGGACTAGTTACGTTGCACCGTTGTCGTGTCCATACTACGGAAAGTGGACGCTAAAAATATGGTTTGACAGCTGCCTCATGTTCGACCATTGTAGCCAGCAGATAACTTGATGGGTGCCTGTGATAGTAAACGAATCATTTACTTCAACTGCTTTTGCGCATCTAGTCTGGTCTGGTTTGATTTGATCAGCAGTACTTCGTTTATTCCTAAAACCCTTGGGTTTGTGTTGCGCAACATGATTGCGAAGAGGTTGATTGGGTCAACCCAATGACCAATATCTACATTTTGGGAATTTTTTCTGCTGAATGTTCTGCTGGGCATCTGTCTATTCTACCAAGGTGTCTCCGCAGCTTCAGGAAAACTCGTGGACTGTGTGACATGCAAATAGATTAGATGGCCTAGGCTCACGCTGAGCAAACCCTCTAGTGGTCGGCATGAGACGTCGTTCGGTCACTGCAGAACTCAGCTCACCTCTCATGTCGACGCTATTGTGGTCGCCTTTTAACTGAAGAATTAATTGTATGTATTTCATACTGACCTAATTATCCAGGGTTGTTATATTCCTATTCTCCTGTGAATTGTAACGAAACTCTCTGAATAACCGTTCTGCAGCAGGGTTTTATTCGAAAATTCCTCCCTTTGCACTGTTTGATCCGGTTTGCATAGTCCCTGCGCTCTGAAGATAACATCGTTATCAGCCCGCGTCTATGAGCCACCAAGTGTAACTAGAGTGTAACCAGAGAAGTGTGAATTCTGACAGCTCGAGGTACGGTAGACAGAACGTTTCGAGGACTCGCTGGAGCGTTCAAAATTAGTTATATCCAAAGGAAGGTAGGTTATCAGTTGAATGACATTCAGACATACCACGCAGGTTAGAGCGGGTAGAATTAAGGGTGTCTAAGAGGATAAAAGTGCTTAACATCGATAACAGCGAAAATGTCATTAACGAGCAGCTTGTACAGCAAAGCTTTCAAAGTTTTATCGACAGACTTTCGTTCAATCATCCTCAAGAAGATACCCGTAATTCTGGCTCTAAAGGACCGGTTAACGTGCTTGTCACACGAACTCGAACCTGAGATTGTTTGCACAGAGTAAAATTAAGCCTTTAGTGCAGTCAGTAGGGAGCCGTAGGTTTATATTATGTTGGGAGATAAAATCACCTAAGAAGTCAATTGCCTCGCGCATAGGTACATTGATGAATAACGAATCGACGGCTGTTCAGCATTGTCTCTACTCTGGTTTTGCCGAAAACATCTCACTGTAGACAACAATCGTTGTGTCTTGCTGGCGAGAAATGTTTCTCTCCCTGGCTTACTTTTCAGCCCTATCTGGAGAAAACGAAAACATTCGTGCTTTCGTGTTTCCTCTAATGCGATTGGTGGTCGATTTGACGTGTAGTCGGCCGAAGTCAATGGATGACGACTATAGTGTTGAGGTAAGCTTTTGTAAAATGAAAAGCAACATCATATGAACTTGTGGAATATGGAAAGTGTTTGTAAACAATGGAATGTTGCAAGGCTTGCTTAGGTTACAAGTAAATGGCTAGCCCAGCTGAAACTATGTGGTTATTGAATGAAAACCCTGTTTGTTCTGGTCATAAAAATGTGCGTCTCAGAAGCTGCTCTGCAAGGTCATTGAGTTCGCTACAGTAAGTTCCGCGGTACTGTTTGTCAACTGATAATACATATATCTTCTCAATGCATATTAACGGTATTCGAATGACACTGTCAAATAACTGCTTCGCTACTTTGTTGTCTCAGAAAAAACGCTCACTCGTCATTATTCAGAGGCATCGCAAAACACCAGACGATACAAAACTACCACATCAGTAGCCCAAATCTCTTATTACTGGCAGTCATACATTAGATGTTGCTCCGTGTAGAAATGACAGCCTGACAATTGTATTGTAGTTGGACCTCTCATCCAGTTCAGATGCAACACCCTTTCAGTGCAAGCTGTCGTGTCACGTGAGGGAACCAGAGGGGTTGAGATACTCCTAAGTTGCCCAAGCCTAGACAGGAGCAATTTAGATGCTGGGGATAGTTTTGAACCACAAACCTTCCGGTCAGTAAGTTTGCGCTTCAACCACTGAGCTGCCTAGGCGCTCGCTCCTCTTGGGGTCTATCAAATCTTTCATTTCCTGATAATATGACTGTATATATGTGGATTGAGTGTAGCGTCAAACCTCCCCAGTACCAGGATACGAAGAAACCACTGATATATATATATATATATATATATATATATAAACTCTGCGCTATTTTTAAGGCTGGCACACCGGAGAAATTTTATCTCTCAAAGCACGAACATTAGCTGTCTGTTTTTGTGGTATCGGGCCTCAGTGATCTGTCACTGGCTGAAATTTCTCGAAAATAATCCCTCTGTCGACTGCCCGAATTCTGCTAGAAACCAATGAATAACTGATGTGCAACGGTAACGATATACTATACGATAAAGAAAGTGGGGAAATGATCTGGTGTTGTTCAGGTGTGCACAATAGAATAGCTTTTTGGGCCGTGACCCAAACCAGCTAAGCGTTAATTTATATCGCGAAGCAGGCCTTTTCACGCGATTGCTACTGAAGGAGACGGTTAGTTCCGATTCCTTTATCAACCAACTAGCCATACGCAACCTTTGCTATTATCGTAGGTTGCAACGCTGTACAGTTCAGCTCAGCTGATGTTATTGGTTACGCCTTGTAACTAGCGGCGTTTTTTGTCTCCTCAAGTTCTACATAGTGAGCATATGATGATCAAAAAGGAGGTGCAGCAAACACAACTGAGACATCTATTCTGGGCAACCAGCAGCTCTAAATTATATCAGCATGTGCTTGTCACTTTATCCATGCGCAATATGCAACTCGGGCTGTCCGTAATACTTTCATGTGGAATGTCCGTCCATCCACCAGCGCATAATCCGGTCTCTATGGGGCTGAAAACATGCTCAGACATGTTGAATGGACCGTTTGGAATGTTTCGGATTCCCCATAGAGATTTCACCCATACACTGTTTTGTCCCGAAATCATGAAAAGTCAGTGCACCACTCTGTGAAAATCTGAGTGGTGCATTATATGACGTATGAACTGTTGGAGTTTACAGTAAGTACTTTCGCCAGGCTGCTTGAAGATTTGTGTCGGTTCGCTCCAAAACTAAAAGTTCAGGTGCCGTGCCTGCACGGGGCGTAGAGTGAAAACTAAGCAGTGTTCTCCGTAACCCACAACATGCTTCTACAGGAACACCCCCAGAGTTTGTAAGCTGGTAAGTACGGACGCATGAACCTACGCAGAACAGTAAGAAAAACATATCACCATTTGCGTTATTTCTTTGTACTGAATCAACATATATTTGTGCAAAAACATTGCTTGTTTTTTGGTAGTTACTACATCCAAGTAAAATACTAAGAGGTGCTTGGAGATTCATCGTTGACTGAACAACCCATCAACCTGTTTCTGTGACGGACTTTCAAGACCAAAACCAATTCCGCAGACTTTTATGTAGGACTCGTAATATGCTTCCAAATTTTATCTCGCCGGATCTTTCCAATCGAAATAGGGTGCCGCAGGACTATGTCACTCTGCAGTGTTCCAGCTTCAGACAAGCACCTTTTTCTACTCAGTCTAATCTCAAAAGCTGAACATGTGTCATGACAGTAAACAACCTCTCTTTGTTTTTCATCAGCTTTTGGACACGATTATACAACTGACACAGGAAATATTGGAGGTATGGGAAGCAAAGAAACCGTGGGAAGACATGGAAGTTCTCGTGCTGCATTTACTACTGATGTGGATCAACGAAGGAACATCATTCAAGCGTATAAATATTCTCCCCAATGCCCTCACTCGACTACATTACATTCTAGATCGATATGCTGAAAGGATGACCTTCCAGAAGGTAATGAATTAACCTTCATTTTTTTAATATTGTGCATAATCCAGGCACCTGGGTTCGAATTCAGTTCCAACGACTGAGTCGATATTAATCCGTTTTTCCTTCGACTGTGATGTACCGCTAACATTACGTTTGACGCTACAACTTGTTATTCTTGGTACCCACTGAATGTCAACGCATATGGCATGACAATTGTAGACGATGTGATTGAAACAGGAAACTTTCCCAAGCTTTGACTGGAAGTGAGTCACCCTGGGACGTAGCTGATTTTGCTTCTGGCAAAGGCAATGACGCTGGATTACTCGAGTAGAATGCCTTAGACTGAACTACCATTCCGATCAACTGGCAACTTCGACTGTACTTGACCAAGGACGAGTAAAACTTGCGCTATAATCGATCACATTCTTGGTACGCGGCTGCGACTTGGCTCGCTTCTTCTGACTGCCTAGCGTTGTTCCGTGTTGCTTTCCACTCAAGGTGCAAACACCACACCAGAGACAGGAGATATGAAGCTCATGAAATCCTAACAAAAATAGAAAACAGATATTTTTGATGAGTTTTAGTAACTGTTTAATACAACCACACGTAGAATGCTCCCAACTAAGAACCACCTCATCAAAGGATCCGTTCTTCTACTGCAAAAAAGCTCATCGATCAGAGTAGACTAGAGGCCCCTATGAAGCCTACATTTAGATAAAGACTACCCGACCGTATGGTGCAAATGCTTTTGAGTTTAATGAAAGACAAGTAGGACATTTCAAATACTTTTTCTCCACTAACGAATACATGTGACAGAAAAATATACACTCTGATCACTCAAGGTAGGGGTCATGGTCGTGACCACTGGTTTTGTATAAGCAAGAAGAAATGGTGTTCATGTGGAGTGCGTGAAGGTTTCCTTTCGAGTATTTTCCGTCCGGACGTGGAACGCAAAAGCTCTTTCAAGGATTATTTGGGTTAGTAGCTAAGCCATCACTTTCAAGTGCGCAAATGCTAACATATTCTTGGAGTACTTCATTGGAGGAAATGAAATCGTCGTGCTTTTGTGTATGGATATCATCCCAAATTGGTTGGCTGTAACAAGACTCACCTTGACGTGTAGCCCATTGGCAAATCGATGGTTGCCTATAGAGGAAAATGTTAATAGCTCGGGCAGCGTAGATGGTCGCTGGCTTTTTCGCTGAGCTGGGGGACTTCATTGAAAACGTTTCATCACCAACCCGAGGTATCATCATCAGTGCGTAATTGGGGAGCGTAGTGATGCGTAGCGATGGGTTGGTGGATGTGCCACAACCACAAAAGTCGATAGTTTTTAAATTAGGGGAGATTAAACTCACCCAGTTTGCAACTAAGTATCTTGAAGCTCACCTACATTAGGAAATTGCGGAACTAGTCGGAAACAGTCACCTTAAAGTGGCTGATTGCTATAAAGGAGGTTGTAGCACAGTTCCTGCATTTAAAAGTTTTGCCTAGCCCTTGGCTTTGAAAGCTGTACCAAACTATGACATTGAGGTTGAACGTCAGATTCAGCTTTTTACCCCGAAACTGAAGGTTTATCACCCTTGATGAGATCACAATACAGAATCTCTGTGTTTGGATATTTTGCTGCCAGATGGGGTTCCGTTGCATTCTAGGGTATTTCGAAAAACCAATCTGCAGCTTATGTCGAATTTTCTTCATGCTGAATTTTAATGATGAATTTCCATATATTGCATTTTCATGTTGAATTTTTGACCTATCCTGGAAAAAGCCTCTGTCACACTCTGTGCTCTATGGAGTCCGTTGGTTTAGAAGCAGACTCCAAACAGTAGTGAGGAAACAGATGGGGGTATAACATAAGTGCTGAATAAGTCGTAAGAAGCAGTCATTTTCACGCCTTCGCAAGAAAATTCGTACAAATGCTTAAGTGCTGTTCCAGGAGCAGACTTTGAAACGGTGGAATCTATTTCATTCGATTCCACATGAATCGGATGAGGAAGGCATGAGCGAATGACTGCAGCAGTGATTTAAACCTTTATATTCGTCTCGCATGCCAGTGAGCCAAGGGTGTTGATGCAGGTTTTTAGTCTCGCGCACAAACTTACTTACTCAAGCACCCGCGTCATAAGCCCTTACTCTGGTCCATTCATTACGGTACCTCTAAGAACTCCAGAAACAATAACTGGGTGAGACCATAATTGCACCTATGAAGCATTCATTACGGTCTAATATGATGAATTATTCATGAGAACTGCTAAAGTTAGAAGGACGGATTTTCCAGTTTTACGTCTGATTTGTGACATGCCATTTAACATTAAAAAGGCCAGTAGTTCGGGGTTCTCCCATCAGATCTGACTAGTTACAGCTAGGTTTTCTTATCTGCAGAAACAAGGATACAAGTAGCCACCACGACACTACTCCTGGCCACGTTTGTTTCAAATCCGGCTATCCAAACTCCTAGCTAGAAGATCGTTCCCTCGGACAATCTTATTTCGTCGAAGTTCTGCTTCTCAGGAAAAAAGGTAGGATTTGAAGAGCCTCACTCAAAAGAATTCTGCATTCAGTGAGGCTCAAGTTTGAGTGCCAGTGTAATAGTAGCACTGAACTGCCCTACATTCATTGCGATTACCTGGTGAGAAATTTCTCGGGATCTGCCAGGAGTGGTTAATCTATGGGACAGCGCTGTGTAGACAAGTAAGATATGGGAGCGACTTAACTTTAATGTCGTTATGTTTTAAGAAGAGTGCTAAATAGTACTGTGGATATCCAAGAAACGTGTCCCCATGTAAAGTTCGGACTTGCGGCGGGTAGTTTTCATTCTGAGGTTGCATGCACAAAGGTCACTAAATTCATGTTACTTGTAATAATTAGTGTAATACGTAGCTGTTCACTTGCTTCGCCGTGGTCTCTGACTGATACTACAATCGGAAAATGCTAAGTATGCATCTTAATATTTGCTACACTCAGTATGTTTATACTTAACCAACGAGAAGTGCCAATTTATACTTCCAGCATTTTTCTCTTTTTTATGGAAAAATCCATCAGCTTGGGTTCATTCTCTACCGCTTGAATCACACCATCGATTACTGGGCACGCCTGAGTGACTTGGAGGTGTTGGTCAAAGCGGCAGCCTCTGAGGACTTGAAGAACGGTGGGCGTCAGCTGGAATCGGAAAATACTAAAGTAGCAGCTTCAGGTTGTCCGGATGATCTGACGCTCACAAGTGCCGCTCCAGTCTTACATACGTTGCTAAAAAATTTCGGAGAAGTTCTCCGTTTACCCGACGGATTTCGTCAGTATCGTAACGAGGGTTTTGACCTTTTTAACAAACTTCAATCGTATAAAAAAGAACACGAAGAAGAATGGACAGAATACATTGAAAATCAGGTAAGGGGGTTGATCGTGCTTCGGGCTACATGTGTTTATGTTGGCAACCTTCAGTAGCTTTATTATGAGACCGGTCATTTCTACATGTTTTCGGTAGAGTTGAACGCTTTCCCTTTTCAAAATGATGGGAAAATATGACGTGTGTGTGAGGAGTGCTGATGTTTTCAAGACTAGCCAACATATAGACCGGATGACGTTCTGTTCTGTTAGTTTGATTCTAAATGGGTATTTTGTAATGCCAGGTTGAATGGAGGTACCCAATTCCACGAGGTTATGGCCTCTGGGGTTGAAATGCAATCAGCGCTGAAGCCCATAGGCAATAACCGTTGGTTAGGCGGTGCCGCTGCTGATAGCAGCAGTAATTATCATGTTAATAGTGAAAAAATATATCCCTATGTATCCTCTACGTCAACTCTTCATGTTAAAAAGATAGAGGTGATGAATAATGAACTGCTGTTTCAGCCGGTTGCCACCGGAGATTTGAGAACCTTCTCCTTTGCTGCCAAAATAAGAATTTGACAGGTCTGCCAGGACGCGGTAACCATAAAGGTTATCGGTGTGGATCCTGATTTAACCGCACAGAAATTCATCATATAATAAGATTAGTCTAAAAAGTGGACGCATAAGGTAAGGTTAACTAGAGTCTAAGATGATATATTCAACCGGTGTGCACTTTGCAACTTCTAATACAAGAACTGTGAGTCTCAGAGTTACAACTCAGTTACAACTCAACCGACACACACCATGTGGTATGCGTAAACATGCAATTTTTATCTCTGAGAAAGTTTATTCAGGTGTATTGAGGCTTAATGCGGTGAGGCAGTAATTTAGGCTTTAATTTGGCATATTTATTTACTGCTACCTCTACGACATAAACAGGCAAGTCCTGCGATAACTGATCAATACTGATCAATCCTGATCAATACTTTTTTATGGTTTGTATCATATGTTTACTGATTACTTATAGGCTTCAGCATAGTCACGTTTTGTGTGTTAGTTTGATCCCAGAGAGCAAAAGGTATTAGCTGGTCAGCCGATTATATGGGATTAAGTTTCTTCTGAGCAAATATATTTCAACATCCTAATCGATGGCTTACAGTTGGGATTCCCATTTGAGAAGCCAAAATGGTCGAAATATTGGTAGTTCTGGTGAGTTGATTGATTGTGGATCAGGTTGATGTTGATCTGTTCGTTGAGCTTGGCAACTGACTTGCAAGCTTTTCGTCACCACACGAGCTGACATCGTCAGTGCGCACATTATCCACTGTGCGCTGATGATGTCTTCTTCTCTTATGCGTTTGCAAGCCAACTACCAAGGTCGGCCAAGCCAGAGCTTTCAAAGTCTCATATGAGGCCTGATTATTATGTGTTACTGATGCATTGCTCTGATCAACCATTGGCTCCTTCCCTAACTTAACCAAGAATATGCTATTTTCAATCCCTCACAGATTAGACCAGTTGTCGAAGCGTATACAACACAGTACATTATGAGTATGATATCTGAACAGACTATTCTGTGTGCGCTGGCAAACGATGAGCTCATTAAATCTCGGCGCTATCGACGCTTCAGCGAAGATAAATTAGCAATGGAATTGTCACAAAACTTGCCCGTGGTTTGTGACTACAAGACCCAAACACCTGACTCACGGAACAGGTCCGAGAATGCCAGTTTGTCAACTGCAGAAAGTCCTCCGGGTGATCAAACTGGTTCTGTCCCATCCGGATTCAGAAACAAGCTAGGAGCTTTGTCTGGAAGATGGGGAGAAAGGAGCTCATCTCTGACACGCGGGAGTTTGTGGGAGATCGAACCACTCAAAGAGCAGACGTATATTTTGCCCTCTGACGACTGTCAAGTGAACTATTCAAAATGGCTGTCGATTCTCTATCAGCTGACTTGCATTTCTCCTTATTCACCATGGTTCACGGGGTGAGTTCATAAACACGTGGGACGATGAAGTTCAGGAATAAAAGGAACGTAACAAACGAGCCTTGCGTGCCTTTAATTGACTAGCTTTAACTCAAATTTAGCATACCCTAGGTCGTCCTTCTTGGTGACTCCTTTTTGAAGCCGCATAACTATCGCTTCATTGCCCATCTTAACACTTCCAATTATCTGATGGGTCCAAAAAGGGTGAGGTCTGTAGTAGATAGTGAAACAGTTCCTCCCAACCTTAAAAGTTGCTTAGCATCAGAAGAAAATACTTCTGCTTATATATACCGTCACAAAGAGACTGGACCTTACCCTGGCGTGACGTCTTACGTGCGTTAGCGACCCACTGATCTATATCAGGGCTTGTCCGTGCGACATTCATACCAGGTTAGTTAATGGTTAGAGGTCTGATGAACACAGTCTCTCGGTCCTCCAGGCTTGGGATTGGAACATGGGTCGCGAACCGTTCTGTGAAAAATTGAAATGCACTTCTATTTTCCGCCACATTCTGCTGCCTTGTGGTCAGGGTTTTGCGCCAAAAGCTTTGGTCGAGGACCTTAATCGTCCTCATGTCTAGGGCTGAGCTCCCTGGCAGTATCCCAGCCCAAGCACAACCATGAAGCCTCCAACCAAAATACTCTCATACTATATCGGTCGTCGCATGGTGCCACCAGCCGGGTCACCTTACTTGCTGCATACAAACGGGCGAGTAAGCGAAAACATGCTACTCTTGATGCTTCCCCTTTTACAGGTTCACGCATTCCAACTTTTACCGTAGCCCATAGAAATATGAACACTCTCCACAGATCCTAGCACCAGGAGTGACTGTCTTGTTCGCCATGCGTCCCGTTTAACTGCAGCTTCAGTGTGTTCTACTTCAGTAGCAACCCTAAACGATTTGAGTGTGTTTTCAAACTGTCTTTAACTTTCGCAACCTGAAGCAAGCTAGACAACAAGTGACCCTTGGTCTTAAGCTGGATTCCATCTGTATTTATTCATACTGTCTGTTAGAAACAAGGGTACGGGACTCAAGTACTGTTCCGACTGCGCACCTCTTGTGATGCAGCAGCTCTACTTGATGGGATATCCGTTGGTATTCGCCTCCAAGCTGTTCGTTTGGTAAGATCTGTGGGAGAATATCGACGAAGTGAGGTTCATCGCACACTTTGTTGTGTGTGCTTACGCCCCAAGGGATTGTAGCTCTGAATCTGTCCAATTTTCTCTGACATCCTACTTGCTCTTTTACAACGAGCTAAAAGCTCAGACATAGTTGTGGTTGGTGGGGAGATGGGCACCCAGGTAGGTAAACTAGGCGCTGCTTAGGTCCAATTGGGTGATCGTCTCCGGTTGGGTACGAGACGCGGACAACAGAAATCGTCCAGTTTAGATGTGTGTCTTTGTAGTACCGATTTCGATCACATGGTACCCACCAACGAACCATCCCGAATCTAACTAGACCACATCACCGTCAGTTATCGGTGGCGATAGTCGATCACTGCCTGGCGTTCCTTCTGGAATACCAGCTTGGATCCCGATAGTGAACTTGTGCGCTGATATTTTTCATTACGCTTTTCAGATCTAAGCAAAACGCGCACACCTCCCTCAGCCAGCAAGAAGCTTTTGGACCCAGAAATCAAACGAAACTATCAGAACCGACTCCTTAAACGCCTGGCAAACGGATAGTAACGGCTACAGTGCTACTCAAAGCCGGAACTTCCGTCTGCGGTTAAACCCAGCCAACCTTCTCCAAAGATTGAATCTCCGATAGGACTGTGACTTTTCTAGAGCCCCTGCGACAGAAACCTCCTCGCCGTAACCACATATCAACAAGACGCATCATCTGACACAAGGTAAAACTGAGTGTCCGTGCAGACCAAGAGGCTTGGTGAACCCGAAAGACCAAAGAAATGGAATGTGTGAAAAACACTTGAAACCTCAGCAGACTGTTTTACTTGATTCATTCGACTGTTCTTTGGAAGCCTCTTGTCGGCAAAAATCTCAGGGGCCGGAATAGCTTTCTTATTTCCAGCAGAGGAAAACGTTTGGGCCGCTGGGCACAGTATTTTGAACATCAATTCAGCTGGGCACTTGCTACCTTCAATCCAGAATCATAGCCTTCAAAAGGAGGGTGGACTGTGAACATAAAAACCCCTGCAGTCTAAGAAGCGTCTGGGTGTATATCCTCACTCAAGGGTTATCTGATGGGCCTGACAGCCTTCTACCTGTTTTGTTCAAGGATTGTGGTGAATTCTTCTGTCAGTGCTTGTCTAGCCTATCTGAGAGAAAGAGACCGTCCCAGATAACTGGATTGAGTCGATAATAGGGCACTCACAGTGAATGTAGTGACAACAGAGGTGTCAGCTTGACTCCCGTTCTAACGAGGTTTCCGTCCACAACAAAACGTGTAGCACAGGGCAAAATAGTCGGAGCGAAAAATTACCTTGCCGTATAATACCTAAACTAACATGCAACGTGATATAGTCAATAGAACCAATATAATCCTAGGAGGACGTTCAGGTCACCTTTTGTGGGACTTGTTCAGGAAGCACACTATTGATATAATTTGTTTCTCACCTTTATAACACTGTTTTACACGCTATACGGTGGACGATTGTGCGCGCCATAGATTCATCTCGTAGCTCTGTCATTCTCGTAGTGATTAGATAATTCACTGTTTTAAACTGTTGTAATTACTAAATTGAAAATGGTTTTCATCCAGATAAGACCGTTTATGGAAAGTTGCTTAGACTGCTGTCATCCATCTTTCTGACTACTCCGTGCGTATATAAAAGCAGCTTTTGACTAAGTCCTCATTGGACCGATACGAAAACCGCCTGATTTACCTATGGTTTGTAATTTGGGCGTAGAATTTACCTGTTCTCTTTCTTCATCTCATCTGATACGTGGCCATTACATTATCATGCATTTCAAGTGGACATTTGGCCTAATTTAACATTAATGAGAACGCAGACACCGATCGATTCTACCCTCCTACAATGTGTACAAGACGATTTGTTCTTCTCGGGCCACACCAACTGGCTGTTCTAACCATTTGCGTCATTCGCCTTACGTGACCGAACCTTTTGGTTTTTGTGAATCTGCTTGCTTCTAGGCGACCTAGTCAAATGATGTCGCATTAGTACCCGTTGAAGTGCGACTGAAACTTTATGCGTACAGATTTTTATGCAGTTCTACATTTCTGTTTAATGTTATGTTCACTAAGATCATTGTATACACTATTTATTTTCATCTGAGGTCTCAGGATATCTCCCTTTTATTTAGTCTTGGTTTTGTTTCGATCGATGAGAGATAAAAGATGAGACACCAATCAGGAAGGAAATAAAGTTAAAAAAATAATAAATAACATCATTGAAGTTATATCAGCAGATACGGTATGCGCTATGTGCGTATTTACAGATTCGGCACAATAAGCCATTGGCGCTTGTCCCAACTGGAAACCTCGTGTCGTGTTCGCCCGAAGTTGGAACCAAATGTTTACTTCGACCCACATCTCAGCGCTAGCTCAGCACGCGAGGGGTTGAGCATAGAAGAACTGCTGACACGTAGAAAACGACTATCCAAAACCTCTATTGTGTCTGTGGAAATAAGCTGCGATGATTCCGAAATAATTAATTCGCCAACAGCAGAAGCGGTCGACGAGCTGTGTGAAAAACATTTACATTCTCCGGATCAGTGGAGCAAAGTGATGCGTGCCGTTTCAGTTCAACGACGGTTGAACCACATTTTGGCTCAGTATGCTTCTAATGTCTCGAGAGGGGATGACGAAGTTAAAGAAGAGGACTGGGAAGCACTTGCCACAACAAAACTGTCTGAAGAGTACCCTTCAGGCTCGGAACTACAGTCAATCGAATCTGATACGAGCAGTGCAAAAGTATCCGGAGAATTTCAAACACACGCAATTCGTAAAGAGTAAGCTATATGGGATAAATTTTAGTTTTTATACGGTTATTTAGTGTTTGTTTATCACTGATCAGTAATTTCAATAAGTCACACGACCACTCGATTTTAGAAGTCCTTGAAAAGGTTGCCCATGATAACCAAAACGTTGATTGGATCTTCTTATTCCACAACGCAGTGCTTTGAATTTAAAAATTCCAAATTACATACCACATGGCGCTAAATATTTTTAACATTATCCAATCCTAGTTTGACCGCAAACTCTTAAGTCAAACCCCAACTGTGGGCATTGCAATCAACATATCAGAAGCAAATGCATTTCACTAAGACAGAGTCGACTGAGCGGACTGTGATTCCATAACAGCCGAATCTTTAACGGAAGTGGTTGTAAACTGCTAAATCCACTGATCGAGTAAAAATGATTGACCAAAATATGCAAAAACAGCAAGACTCTAAGTGACTCGCTAGTTTAGCATGGCATTTACATCGAAATTCGTGATCAACTGCTCAGCGTGCAATGCAACCAAAGCGGATCAATTTGAAAGACTTCTATAATTATGAAAGCAGAATGTGTCTTTAGTCCGGGCAAAGCAGTCCACTGCATGTTTCATTCTGGCTGGTCAGGCGGATGATGTATAGTCGACCGTGTCATTTCGCTAAGCAATTTTATCCATTTGCCAAAGCGCCACGTGGCCCCAAATTATAGCTGCACGCATGGTGAACACGAACCACGGTGATTGGGTATTTTCAGCCTGTACCTAAAACCTGCCTACTTGGGAGCAAAGAAGTTAATTTCCCCAAATTCTCACGGTATTCGTAGAGAACCTGGTGAGCACCGAGCCACTACGTCACGGACTTGAAGATGGCAGTTATAAAGTCACAATATTGTTGATCCTGAAGTGCAATCCACCACTCGTTCTGTCTTGTTTGGGAGTGGGCAAGTGGATGTGGCAGAATCAGTCGCAATTCGGTGAAGTTGAAAGGCTTAGAAAAGTGCTCTTTAGGACTGAATTCATACTGCTTCTACAATTACTATCTCCAAATCCAAGTCTTCTTGGTCTGGTCTTTATCAGTTTCTTCCTAGGAACTGCGAAATGCAACGAAGATCTACCTCACTACTCTCAATTTTCAGCTTCCTAAGAAAATCCTTTGAATGAGGTGGAGAAAAAAATTACACCAAGGTCCCAGTAACTTTGAATTTGGTGCACCTTATGTATTTGTGATTCGAAGCAACATAAGTTGAATTCTGTCAGATGGGACATGCTCCTCTTTTCTGAATAACAGAACGGAGAATGAAGACCAGAACTGGTTTTTAGTAGATACGCTACACACGTTAGCTGCTTTCCAGTCCAGGATTTTTCTTTAAGTGATGTTTTCCGTCACCTGCCGTCCACTGTGGTTGTCAGTTTTATCTGCTTTCGTCCGAAACTTAATTTCAAATACAGTATCATACACAAATCATGCGGACCTTTATCCGCATCGGACAGCCTACTAGATAAATATGCAAATTAAATTACTTCTAAAAAAATAAGGGAATCTATTCCAGGGAGACGGTTCACAATTTTCAGTCAGAGTATATTGTAATATACCACATGGTTTTGGGAAACCCACTAAAGCCTTGGTGGTCTTCACGTTGTGGATGGTTATGCGCAAGCAGGTTTTACAGACGCAAAAACCTTTGCTGAACTGCATCCCGGAGGCTCTCCATAACTATTTACTGAAAAATCTGTGTTATCAAACCACATGACCTCTTTCGCAGCCTAGGAGTAAACCTGTGCTGAGTTCCCATCCCCATACTTTACTGCTAGAAAAGTTTCACGCCAAAAAGATTCAAATACTTGGAGCGGCGATTAAAAGCAAACATTTTCCTTACGAATTTTTAACATTTATTATATGTGCAATGTGTAAAGTATCAGCATAACAGCGTAAACAAACATACAGGATCTGAAGAAAGCGTCTACGTACTGCATGAAAAACTTAGCTCTAGGGACCCGGCGTGCTCCAACATATACCACATGTATAGTGCTCATTGATTTACAAAAACTGTTTGCAGGTAATGCAAAACAATCTCCTTATAATTACTCACAATCGAACTACATGGTTAAGGCTGTATATATATAACTACATCAACCACGGGAGCCGCAGACAACGACGAGAAAGCCGTCACTGCGGACAGAATTGTATTTACAAAACCTGATCTAGGAGCAACTTCGGTCAGCATTCACTGAGATTGTAGTCACAATTGTTATTCGATATACATTAGCGTCATATCAATACCCCCATAATTTCTGTTGTTCTGTTGGTGGCTGCAATGACCCACTAATGACGCTTCTTAGATTGGCAATGGGTGCTATGAAGTATGACATATCTGCTGGCGGGAATGTTTATATATTTCTGACGGCTTCGTGTCACATTCATTGAAACCCACAAGTTAATCTCCTGCCCTTGACGATAGTATTGGTTGTATGTATGGTGTAGCTCAAAGCTGCTAACATCTGAGTATCTGGTTAATTCCAATCGGCTTTCGAAGTTTGATCCCTATCAATTAGCGCACATGAAATAGCTAGTGTATTTGCCTTACTAGCCAAACTAATGAATTCAGGAGTACAGATCTTCAAATGTTATTATTGTAGCTCAGGTATGTTGGCCACGATACTACGGAAAATCAGTTTACTTCCAAGCGTATGGACAGCTGGATGTAGTGGATGTGGTCAAGCAATTCGGTCAAATCCAGAAGCTCATCTTTGAGCTGCGAATTTTGTGACTCTTTACTACTACTACTACTACTACTACTTTAGTCGGTCCTGATAACGTCGAACATGCGGCCCTCCCGCTGAGTTAGCCTTACAAGCGTTTAAAGGTTCTCTTGTCTACAAACTCGTTTGTTTTCCTCATTCTAAGTATAGCCGCACCTGCTGAATGAACTGACAGACACAAACAGAAACCCACTCCACGCAACTCAGGCTGCTGCCAACGGTTGGTCAAATGGTTGAATAGTGCACCCAACATTTCTGCTGTTCACAATGTCTTCTTTCATCGAGCGAAGTTGTCAGAAAATCTGATTCTTTGTAGACATTAAGACATGCTTTGGACTTTTCACTGGAGGCATCTATTTCATACTCTGGATTTACATCTACCTACTGGTGTTGAGCGTGCCGATTAGCTTGTCAGAGCAGATTGAACTCGTGTATTTTTGACACTTGGTAACCGCGAATTGGTTTGTTAGTTCGATAGCTGTTTCGTCAGTCATAGCTTCTGGATCATTCGTACTTATTACCAAGTAACTAAAGCCCCCACTGTTCATCGAACAATCTGCAAGGAAGTCCTTAATCTTCTGTGTGTTTGTTTCATACCTAGGACTCGCAGGCAAGCTGTCTTCGAGTTGCCATCCGAATTGCTAGACGCTGAAAGTCCCAAACGGGATTCAGACATTAGCTCGGAGTCAGGTATCTCTTCTCTACACAAACCTTCGCTGTCCATTTATACTCCGAGAGGATCAGCAACGATCACATCAGTTGCCCGAGTCTCATCCCAACCACATTTTGCGGCACATCGAGGATCCCCATCCCTGCTTCCTTCCAAGAAGGATATAGTAATCGGTGTGGAAGCCCAGTTGGTTACCGCCCTGGATGTGGTTGCTGGAAAATTTACAGCTACTAAAACGTACGTGCTGTTTGAGGGATTCGCAACTTATCAAGGTCAACCTCAAGTCCTATGGCAGCTGAACAACCCTAATGGCCAGACGTTTGTTGCCATAGCATCGCAGCCTTCAAATGACAAGTATCTTCCCGGTCCACAGTCGGAAGCTGGTAAGCTTTTAAGTTCGACTGGGGTGAACGAAAAGCCTTTCATTCTTTGTTGTCCTGATCTTTGGTAAACATTTGACGAGGTTATCGCAAGACCAGTCTCCATTTGTTTTCTGTAATTGACCCAATGACTGACATTTCTCAACATATATCTAGATCAAGACACCGACCAGACACCAAATCCGTATCTATCACTCCTTTTTTAAAAATCAAGCAATCTATTGTTCAAAAGGTATAGTCGTATCTGTGACAGGCAACCAGACAAACGTCCTACCCTTTTACTGTTCCACTATAAGGGGCATCGTCATACGGAGGGTTCAGTTTGCTAACATAGGTTTGCACCAACCATTTAACAGTAGTTTGGGTTTTAGCAAAATGCATTCTGAGTTTTCTATACCTATCTCAGAGGAGTCAAAGTGATGTGGACATAACAGGCAGGGTTACAAAGACTTCGTGCAGTTTGTCAACAATCTTACAGAATATGACGCGCTTCCTCACGTCACTCCATTATGCACTAAGCTTCTCTACCAGCTTAGCAAATTGTCCAGGGGTTCTGGTGCTCAACCTCTACATTTGAATCATTTTAGTGACCAGAGTCACAGACATTACCAGGTTTGTTTCAAAATCCCCTGACAACTTCCTTGATATCAAGAAAATGCGTTCCTACTGGAGTTTCGCGCTCTTGTCACACAGCTAGAAGACAACATTTACAACAAATGGTACGAATCGGGTGCTAAATGTGGCTGATAATACTGCAGCAACGAAACCAGTGAGCTGATTTGGCTGAAATTCAAGAAACCAGGACAGAAAAAAATCATCGGATAGATCGACATGTCGTGTGCATGGAGAGGAACTAACGCGTAAACACTGAGAGTAGCAATAGCGTACATGGGACCGGTAGAGTTCAGCGTAAGCTTCCAACAGTTCTATCGGAGGTATGCGGTAGAAACAGCGAATACGTGTACTGATGCTGTCCCCCATTTTAGGGTTCGCGCGCAAAATAAAAACACAGGTTAAAAAAACAGCACCATTTACATCGGTAAATTTTTTCATAGCTGCGAGCTGACAACTGTGTTGGTTGTTGTCTCCAACGGTTACGTCTATCATAAAAACATTGAAAAAAAGAACATTTTAGCGGTTCATTACGTGCTCAGGTTCTCATGACGGAGCGGGCATATAAATTGTGGGAATGCGCTTTCAGAAAAGCTGTGCAAAGGTTGTCTGAATTAAGCACAAAAATAATGTACCGAAAATGTCAGACGAATGTCTAAAATAGGAGATGGTCGGGGACTGACTGCAGGCTAGCACAAGTTTAAAAGTTCACACAAGAAGTGTTTCGAACACAGACGGTAAAAGGACTTTGAGGCGGAGCTCCGATGTCCTCGGTTATTGACGACAACAGAGATCACACAGCCGGTGACCGACTGTTGAGTATCTGGCGTTATGTCGGTTGTGGAGCTCCGATGTCCTCGGTTATTGACGACAACAGAGATCACACAGCCGGTGACCGACTGTTGAGTATCTGGCGTTATGTCGGTTGTGTCTTAAGGTGGAAAGACCCACAAAATGTACATACGGATAGGTCAAAATATATCTACCGTCGACAACTCGCAATGGAGTCTCGTCCTGGCTATACAATTCCCAGACATCTAAGAAGCTAAGTCTCTAATGAGGTTACCCAGAGAACCCATTAGCACCTATTTCAAGTTCGTGTCATTCTTTGAGATGACAGATATGGAGTTAATTTATCGCTTGTGGGCAGTGAATTGCCTGATGTCTGTGTTAAGTGTATGATATTCCAGTTTACTCAAAGTCAGGATATAGAACCGCCCCCAAATTCACTCAGTCTTTTAATGGTAGATTTTTTTGTTAAAGTTAAATGATACAATGAGTTGGAAAATGTTTGGGACCGATTGGGTAGTCATCGTTTCAGAGAGGTTTGGTAAACAATAAATCCACCGATTGTTTACCAAACCTCTCTGATACAATGAGTGCATAACTGGCTTAGCTGTTTTATGCAGATTCGGTGTCCAGCTGTGAAAGACACACAGAGGTATTCGGTGTGTAAAAACTAGTCTGTCTTGGTTGTCGAATCGGAGGAGACAGAATCGCGGAATTGACATACGGAAGGAACTGACTTGCATACATCTTTGCAGCTTTCAAGGTTTGTCCGACTTTCATTCTCCTCCTCACTGAACAAACATAAACTACCGAAGACAGCCACTAGGAAATGAAATGCTCCCTTTCGGGCTAATGCCGGGCAATCTGTTTGGATCGTAAAACAAGACGTTTGGCGGGCCTTGTGAGCGAACGTATCCTTTCCTCTTTAGCCGGGAGAAACTGCTAAATCAGTTCGTCATCGTCATCATCATCATCATCAGCTGTGAGCACCGTGTACTTGTCGTTGTAGCTGCCATAATTTCGTCCATCGATGATTTCAGAAGGTAGGGTAGGTAGGTGCATATTGGAGGAGGAAGCTGATAACTTGGTGCCTAAATACAGGTATGTCAGTGGACTTGTAAGTGGGGGGACTGAGAAAGATTGAAAACTATGCATTGAAGACAATAGCTTGGATGCACGAGCGCCATTGAGGGCGCAGCTGGGCCATATCTGGCAATGTCTCTAGCCGTTGATATGACCCGTCTCAGGGTCCCCATCCAGGGAGACCGTAATGACCAGCACAGTTAAGTTTGCTGTTCAAACTGTGAAGTAGCAATCAGATGATCAGTCCTACAAAACATCCCGCGTTTGTTACAGCACATCATTTGCTGACAGGGGTATTCAACCGTTTAGTCTTTCTCGTCTCAACTTTGTACATTTTATTTTTGCTGCTGTGTCAACTCACAGATAATTTATTTCATGGCGAGAATAAACGAGTTTAAGTGACAGAATGCGCACAGGTCACACTTACGGATGGAAGGATAAAGGGAGGTGGCCACATTAAAGATAGGAACTTTGCAGCAAGGCAGCTGAAGGCATGGGCTATCTATCCAGATCACTACAAATACAAGTGAACTTGCAAACGATCCATGAGAGACAACGGTGGTACCAACTTTCAGTCCGAAATGCAAACCCTTACAGTTTGTCACGCACAAGTGGTTGGATCGATATTCGAAGTTTACTATAGATTTGAGTTTCTGTTTTATCTCGTCCCTGAATTGTTAACCTATTACTATTTCTCTCTTTAGAGTTTAAATTTGAGTTTCTGTTTTATCTCGTCCCTGAATTTTAGTTTAAAATTAGAGTTTAAATTGCTGGATAAGATTAAAGTTTCCGTTGCTGTGTCTTACTTGCTGACCCGGTCATACGAAGGTAGTATTTCATCCTTTGAAACTTGTCGCAGGCGTGCTACCCAGCCACCCACATATCTAAAGATATTTTAAGTTTAAAATCTTTCAGAGTAACTGCGTTGTTAGTATCTCGCAACTTGTACATTCTTATTATTCTGATAAAATGGCGTCGAGTTATCAACTGGCCACGCACATCCTTCAGCCCGAAAATAGCCGTTTCAATTTGGCCTTTGCGTCCTATACTACTGTACGGTGTTTGGATTGGAACTTTCGTTTTATTGAACCCTGGTCGATGAAATCTCCCACGAACTTGTCCTGTTGTCTAAATACAAATTTTGTTTGGACAAGCTGCTTCCCGGCACGCACATACACATACATTGGATAGTTTAGTAGATTCCGCTAGCAATAAGTATCGTCTTTAACACATGAAAACAATGAATGGGCTGTCACGGAGCGACCGTAATTGTAGGTTCCATCACTCCCCCTCCCCGGACAAATGCAAATTTTCACACTTCTGCTTAGCCACGTTCTCATCTCTTATAGGTTCGAAACTCGTAAGATGCGCGTTTCCAATTTCCAAAGTACGAGAAATCCATTTGCGTCGATACAACCTACGTCGATCAGCGATCGAGATATTTCTGCTGACCAACCTGAATTATATGTTCAACTTTGACGTGAAGGTATATATTTTCTCTTTATCTGTACATATTACGGCATGTCTATTTTTTATTCGCAAAAATACGAGCGCTTTATTGGAGATCTCGCCTTGTAAGTGAAACCAATCTATGCTGGAAAGCTAAGAAGCGTGGCACAGTTTTTTAATCCTTACTGGATATTATCAACAGTATACATCGCACGAATCTGTGCTCTCCTGGCTAGTAGTGTGACACTTAATCGTTCGGTTGTGGGTTCGAGACTCCCTGGAGTTTCGTGAGATACGCATTGCTGATGAGTGTCACTAAGCAAAAAACAACTGTACAGTGCTTCTCAGCAGAGATTGGCTTCAATTACAATACGAGATCTCCCGTGGAGTTCCCCAATCTTTTCACACTTTCAACAATATGATCATTTGCTTTTCCTCCAGTGGAAAGCGTTCTATAAAAATTAAGCCCCATTCGTCTCAGTTGGACGTCTACTCTCGAGAGGAGAAACGAGGACCTCATAGCCGATTGCTGAATTTAAGCAAACGCACGAATTTTTGCCATGAATAATTGACTAAAATAGATCATTTTGCTTCATTTCGTACTTGATGGCACCCATGTTTTACAAGCCAGAAATTCGTTCAGTCTTTACTAGGAAGCAAATCCCTTAAACTTTACTACCACTGTCCGGAAAGGACACCCTTAATCCACTGAATAGCTGGTATAAATCGGCTGCACTTTTGCGGGATAATTTTTTAGATATTTGTTATGCTAGCAAGACTGTTTTAACTCAATTTTTGTCAATTCCGGGGAAAGCAACTGCTTCGATCTTTGCTAGACTGTTCTTGTTTATTCCGCATTTGCAGTAGAAAACAGAAAGCATTCAAGAGCGACGTGATTTTCTTTGTTCGACGCTTCAACCAGAACTTTCACTATGGAAGGTTTAGTGAAGCACCTAGATTGACAGATAAGTGCAGCCAATCAGCGAAGCAGCCGAATAGTCGCGGCCAATAGCATGCGGCGGGCGCACGTGATTTTTCACATTTTGTAAGCAGCTCAGAGGAAGTAGTAGTTCATGATTCTCGTGAACCTGCATTGTGAATTCCGTGAGTGAAGGACGAGTAGGACTACATTTCCAATGTGGGTTGATCAAACTTCTGATCAGCCACTCGTGGCCGAACGGTTGTGTTCAACCACTGGTCGGGAGATCGTGGGTTCCAATCCCCCTTCATGGGAGGCGCCCCGCTGACTGTTCTCAGTAGGGGGCGAAACACTTGTAAAGTGCTCCATATTCTTCCGGTATAGATTAACTGTACCTACAGGACAAAAACTCAATTGAAAACGTCTCGCTCGTGCTTAAAAATTTCCTTCTTGGCACTGGATTCCAGATTCCTTCCTAACAGAAAGCATCAGTATAACTATCCTTGGTCATGCCTGAGTTTGAACCTCTGAGCACAATGGCGGCACATAATGTTTACATCTGAATAATCGGACTATATTCATTATTCCCATAAAAGCAAAATACTTGCCTGCTGTTATGCATTTAAAGTGAACCAATCGAAATACGCACACCAGGAGAACAGAAAAACTGATTGATGCGACAGCGAAGGTTCGCTGTTCCCACCCAGTGGTGCCAGCACATGGCAAATGTGCTCAGGATCTTCAGGTGAAATGAGATCCAGCATAAATTTTGGACAGGTGCAACGTATTCAGTTAAAAATATCACAAACAAGAAACTGGTTTAAATTTCCGATAACGCAAACCTGATTTTTAACTGTGTAGTTTTCCAACTGCTCATGTTGAGCATAAAGTGGCAGAAACTCAGAGATCCACTTACCTGACAAGCCCCAAGAGAGGTAAAACCGGTTGCGGACTGTCGAAGAGCCTTGAATAACCGAGTACTTAGTGCGTTAGGTCTGGCCGCACTATTTGTTGATAAACTCACCAAAATGGCCAAAAGTAGCCTTCCCTAGGGAGAATATGTAGGCAGATTTACGCAGAGAGCACGCCTCCAACTGAGTTCTTCTGTAGCAGCGATGGTGTCACCAGACACAATTATGGAATGTGATTGTCTGGCATGGTAGTCGGATATGACCTTGGATCGTGTTTAAATCATGATTTCGATGGCGTACATCATGGGACACCGTGAATTTACATCAAATTCAGGTGATCGTAAGTAAGGCAACCGAAAGTGTGGGCTTCAACTGATCAAACCTTAAATAATAGATTAATGAATCAGTTTTTAACTTACAATCTTGCGACCGACAGCACAATATTCAGTAATCGAACTACTGATTTAAATATTTACAGGGTTGGTATTAGAAAAGACTGCAAAAAACTTTTCGACTCACACATATAAGAAGAAAATGTGTGTGCATCTTTATATCCTGAGATCCGTTACGATTTGAATTTTACCTATTCCAGTGCTGCAGTAATTTAATGCTATAATTTTGGCGAAGATTAGCAGCGGGTACAGAGTTTGTGCTTCGACACAGTCAAACAGGCATCAGTCAGTAAACATCACCCTGAAGGCGATCCTAGTTCAGTTGTGCATCGGTCTGCAGGCAACGCGGAAGCACGCAAATCAAACATTTATTTGTTGGTAATGGGAAGAGATTTTTTAGTTTTCAACAGAAGTTTCGACCTTTTAGTGAAGCAATTCTATGTCAAAAGTCGAGAACGACAAAATCCTTACTAAAAGCTTCCAAATCCTCTCACATTACCAACGATGTATGAATAGTTCAGGGGAAAATAAAAATTCGCCAGACAAATTAAATCTGAATCGTTGTCCGAAGAGCCAGTCAACATATGTGATCATGTGGCGTTTATCCTGTGATTAAAAGACCAGCGGGGTTATATATTATCTAAGTGCGAGGTAGCCACACTGCTGATTAGCGGCTCGTCATTGAATGGTTAGGTATCTAAACTGCAAGGCGGGATGTCCTGGGTTCAATACTCCCTCCAGTTTCGTGAGGTACGCGCTGCTGATAATTCCAAATCAGGATGAAACGGCTGTACATTGCCACTGCTTGTTGGTACGGAACGGCTTCACTTACACAACAAAGCTTCCATTGGAAACATTTATTTGTTTTATCAGACAAAATAATCCGCTCCGTTATGCATTTGTGAAATGTTGCAAGAATTTGGCCGCAACATTCCTACTGCATTATGGTGGAAAACCTGGTATCAATATATTCTTGGCGATTACTCGTGTACAGCTTCATACCGTTTATGTGTATTATTTTAGCAGGCATTAGCTAATCCTTAGAAACACGCGTAAGCCTAGTTGTGCACAATCATGTAAATTCCTCATCCAAGATATTCTGAATATTTTCAGGTACGAAACAAAGTGTTTTGTAGCTTGGTCAAGCTTTGTTCACCAAAGCAACATGTGTTGAGTGGTCGATCACCTCGTGAAGTGTTCCAATCTTCCGGATTGACTCAAGTAAGCCAGAATCGCTTTTGTGTGACAATTCGCTAAGCTTACATTCTATGCAGCCAACCATCCGTTTGCTACCCCAAAAGGGATGGTCTTTGAAGCCAGTTGATGAACCACTTTTGGCTTTCAGCACTCAAAGGGATCTATCAGTCTCAGTCGATATTAACCATTCTTCTCGATTAATTCTTGTCTTTGTTGTTCCTATCCACAATAACAAAGCGCGGAAAATACGGGAATAAGATCCTTGTGTTCCTCATTTCCATCAGCCTAGCGATTGACGATGAGACCAAACGCTTCCTCTGAGCAAAATCCCGAAGACGATCGTTCGTTTTGACTTACTGAAATCCACAGTTTTTGGTGTTACCATGGCTACCGAAACACTTCCATGCATGAGCCTACGCGATGGTAGTGACGTCTTTAAAAATACTGTGCTGTACGGGCTTGTAATCGCCGTGCTTGTCTGGTTACATCGAGGATACTAAGAGGCCAAGGATACATAATGCTGCAAATAGGTGCCAACTGATCTGGTTGCAAAAAGACTGATTAGATTTACTTGTCCGTGAATCTTTGAATCCATCCGAAAAAGCGCTTGCGGTGCAATGCGGAAATCTCGGTGGTGGCAGCAAAAACAGCCAACAGCAATGGAAATACACAGCGCACCGCCTAAAGGCTAGTCATCGAAGCACCCAATGCCTGCGACGGACACAGGTGGACATACGCGCACTTGTCCAAACAGCACGGTTCGTTTGTCTAGGTCAGAAAATCAGGCAATACAATGTGAGCACTTCAAACAAATGATATTAGACCGAGGTAACCAGTTTTTATTACGTTTAATTCTACGTATGATTCGTGCGAGCCAGAAGGCGAATCACTGAAGTCACGTGTTCACTTAGTGTTTTCATTTCCAGCATCACAGACATATTTGCAGCATTCCATCAAATTCGGTCAGCCTTCCAGATAAACATTATCCGCAATCGCTGCCAGTACACTCTACCTTGGGTGTATGACCGACACCAGTTAAACACAAACTGAAAAACATACTACCATGTTCCAAGTGTAGTACACAGTCAGTTCTCGTTTGAACCGATTTGCCACAACGTAGTGTTGTAGAGCATTTTCTCAATCCGAAAATGAGGTTGCTTTAGGTCTACTATATTAGTCACATCAGAACAGTTTTGTCTGACTAGTCTATTCGGTTTTCTATGGAGGAAAATGTTGGTAGCTCAGGTAGCGTAGAGGGTCGTTGGCTGTTTCGCTGAGCGGCGCAATTTGATTGCAAATGTTCCGTCACCAATCGAGGTGATACCATCAATCCGTTATTGGGGAGCGTAGTGGTGCATAACGATGGGTTGGTGGTGATGATTAAACGTTTGCAATTGCCCAGCTCAGCGAACTAGCTGACGACCAGTCTCTTCGGTGGTTGCATTCCAGTACCCAATGGTGTATTAATTGTAGTATCCTAGCTAATGAGATTGTGAAAACATCCAGGTTGATCAATCTGAGCACCCTGAACTGTGCCACGGGTGGTTTGATTTGCTTTGATCTACACGGAATATCATACTTTGCTGACCGCTTGAGGGAAACATACGCACGCGTTGATAAACCTAGTTATCAAATCTAGCTCTAACCACTAAAAGTTTGAACAATAAGCAGGATTCAATTTCACTGACCATTCTTTCTAAGCTTACCTGGTGATGAGCGACTCAGGTCTTTCAAAAATGACTGCATTTAGATGACTTATTTGGAATTTCCTCATAACATCGGATAGCACTCTTCTAGAATGTTTAAACCCATAATGTTGACAAGTTACGCAGTTTTTACCGGCGGAAACTCTCGTTCAGAGAAAATGCCCTCTTTAAGGAAATGTTGCCTTCACCACACATTCCTTCACTGCGGTCTTGTTCCCAAAGCAAGCATCTTTGCTTTTTCCAAGCTAGCTGCTTCAACCTCACCCCTGAGGTTTGTCAGTCGATTTTCCGCCTAGAAATATTCTACCAGTTGTACAAGACAATACACTATCCTAAGGCATCAGCGCCCCCTCTTCGCGTTATTCATTTGCTTCAGCTAGGGGTTTGCAATTGGGTCTCTTTAAAAAAAAACTACATAATTCTTTGTTAATTTTAGATGTGAATAACCTCTCACACGATATGATCGGACTCATTTGTGTAGCAATAAAGGTCGGATACACTGACCGACAGTTCAGCTTTCACAGTACTGTAGGTATGGTAGATATTCAACATCGACATTCATCCGTAACATGAGTTTTCCCTGAAAACCCCGAGTAAAAATGATTATTGCAATTTATCGGATGTCTTCGCAGCTTGAATACAAGGAATTTAAAGTTAATACGATGCTAGGATTCCCTCGCACATGCTCATGGCGTCTGAATTACGAAGGGTTCGAAAGTTTATCCATCAAAGTGGATAGATAATTGCTAAATCAAGACTGAACTTTTACAGTGGATAGTGGATACACCAGATCCATAAGAAAAGAGAGTCCACAGTCCGGCATACTAGGCGAATTCAAATGAGGACCGGCGTGCAACAAACGAAAAGTCCGAAAACACTTCTCCCTCTACAAAATGATCAGGAACAGTGCATTCCTGTAGTTTGACTTCACCCTCGACCTGTTTGGGTGAACATACAAATTCCAGTCATGATCATGATTTCGTAAATAGGTCTTACCTCATGACATCCTGTTTAATAATCTGAAGGATAATGATGACGACATCAGTCGGATAACTAACCGACAAGTTTAAACTTGGTTTATGCCAGTAAAGGGATCGTAAATAGTTTGCTGTTTCATCAGAAAATATTTTTTATCCCAAACACTAGAACTATGCATGTGAAATGTTCTAATATGCACTTTCATAAAAAAACCGATAAGTTGATGATGTGCGTGGTGTGTGCATAGAACTCTCCGTCAAAACAGCAAAATTGTAAACGCTATAGAGTATAAGCGACCACCGACAGGTTGAGTCGGTTGGTTGGTTACCATTTGAAGACACAGTCGTGTAGATATTTTAATACTTATAAAGATTGCATAAATTTTGGTACAGAACACCTGTATTGCGCTCGTCTGAGCTCTCCTCCTCCTTTGTAAACTTAATTATTCGGGTTAGTCTACTACTTCCGCCTCTATTTTAGGCTACCTAAGGCACGTAGCCTAAGCCATCCATGCTTAGAACTACGATCATCTGACACTCAAGGCGAGCGTGTAACAATTAGACTGCTATCCTAACCTGAGTATCCGTGAATTATCTTTATTCGCAGGCAAGACGTGCTTTAGCCTTCTTTGGGTTTTCGCTTTCTCCTCGAACAACGACCGGAGCTCCAATACAGATGAGCCAAGTATATGCATTGCTGAGTAAAACTAACAAGAAGAGAAATCTAGTTCGGCACTATCCTCTCCTGTATGTACCATTAAAAAACTAACCAAAAATTTTTAGTGATCAAAACAGTTTAAATATCGCAACTACAGCAGATTCTTGCAGAGAGTGCAG
The DNA here is from genome assembly GCA_003604175.2 of Clonorchis sinensis. Classification (NCBI taxonomy): domain Eukaryota; kingdom Metazoa; phylum Platyhelminthes; class Trematoda; order Opisthorchiida; family Opisthorchiidae; genus Clonorchis; species Clonorchis sinensis. The sequence continues at coordinate 130,341,645 of CM030370.1, forward strand.
ATAAGCAAAAGGCTAAAAACTACTGGTTGCTAGCCCAACCAGCTAAAGTTTCATCCACCGTGAAGTATGAAAGCGGAAAATGAATAGCCAGACAACAAATAAACCAGTGAAACAGTACACGTTGAACCAGAATTTGCAATGGTTGCATTTGTTCCTGTCTGAACACCAAAATGTATCTTGATATTGTTACCCCATTTACAGTATTTTTTTCATTGAAAGTACCAACGTAGCAAAAAATGTGATTAGTTGCAGTAATCTGGATTAATGCAGCTGATGATTGGTTACTTTTGCGTTGTAAAACGCAGCTGTTAACAGCTAATCAATGGTGTTGAGTATCCGGGACGTGCATTCTGACTGCTTAGTTCCGCTGAACCATACTGTCAGCGGTTTATTTTCTTCGTTCTATTCAAAATGAAACACTAATTAGGAGCGGTAAGACCATCATAGAAGTTAGAAGCATGTAAGAAGCCGGACTGATTGGGAAAGCAGCAAATTAGCTTTGATTTGAATTGCTCATTATAAGGCAAAGCGCGAAATACAGTCTAAGCCGTAACTCACGATAGACGTGGTCATCGTACTTGCCATCGCTGCCAATGACCCATAAGAGTGTCTAAATGGCCGTTTCTTTCAGTAAGCTATTACGAGGGTGTTATCGTTACCATGATTGTCATCATCGTCGTCATTGTCTTCACCATCACCAACGTCATACTCATTTAAAGGAACACTTTGTTGAACTCAGTGACTCGCGTTTCCAGCCGTCCGTTCTCACTGCTCACTGAGGGGTACGGATTTTTCCATCCACAAAATTAGGACACACTGTAGTTTCAAGTCTAGTGAATGTACACCACACAAAATTTCAAACAAGATGCTATGACCTTCACTTTACTGGCTTTGCTCTCTCCTATTTTAAGAGATGGATACAACGAGAAATTTCCAACTACGAGTACCTGATGTGCTTGAACACAATTGCCGGTCGAACCTTCAACGATCTAAATCAATATCCCGTTGTAAGTCAACTTATTGGCTTTTAATTTCTCAGCTCCCTCTGTGTATCATATTTGGCTGCGTATCACAGATCACTTGTATGTCTGGTAATTGTTGAAATTATTATGGTGCCCCCACCGTGTAGCTCCTTGGGGGCTGAAGGCTGTGCTCACTGAGGTCAACCCACCCCGAGTCAACTATGAACATCTCACCAACCAGCCGGAAAGGAGTCATCTAGTTACGAATACTAGGTCAAATGTGCGATTAACTCGCGTCTAAATGATAACCTAGCCCCACACAAACGTAGACCATTTGGCGTAACCTGGCGGTGATTCACATCTCCATTGCAGACTCCCCTATCATATGACTGGTCAGTGTTTCCATTTCTAAGCAGATTACCTACCTCTTTACCTGGGGAGATTTTAGGGTGGTAGGCTCGAGCTAGGTCTATGATGGTCGCTCCTGAGGACTAACAGTGATATCAATGAGCTACGCTTTTTGTTTCTGTTGTTGTTCAGAGCTTCCATCGCACAACGATCGGTATTATTCTGCTTCCAATTAAAACGAACTTCCCATCGCAGCCAAAGTATTCGCTCGTTGAGTCCTCTGGACTTGAACCCAGTGAAACGTTGTGGAGGAAACTCGTGTTTATTACTTCTTTAGACCTCCGCTTAACCTAAGTTATTGGGGTCTTCTATACGCATCATTCAAGGTAGCTAATCACTGATCAGTTATGATCAGCTTTGATCTAGTTTGTACAGAACTCATTCAATCATGTTTCGGGCTAAAAGGGTATGAAGCATTTTTACGACCATCCTATCAATTCAATCAATAACTACTTCTGAGTTGTGCCCAACATTCGTGATGCTCAGTGGTACATTCAATGCCAGTTTGGTGTCACAGTGGCTGTGTTCTCGATCGTTACGGACACTGACTAATTGTGCTCTCAATATGAGCAATAAGATAGTTCAATTAAAAGAGCATGCAAATTCTCGTTACTTTTGAAGAACTAAAAATATGTATCAGCTGACGTGGTTACTGGAATAAGAAAAAAAATGTGACTTCTTACAGGAGTTTCTAGGCGCTTCCCGACCTATCTCCAAATAAGGTATCAAGAAAATCAGTAGGCCATTGCAAACTCCGTGCGGTTACATGGAGCGAAAGTACATGGGATTGTAGAATAGTGGGTAAAAAGTGGCATAATTATAAAAGGTCCGTTAATTCTTATTTGACTGTCATGTATTCCAAGAAAGTGCCTTGGGTTCTCCGGTTGTGAGATTCCCAAAAATGATCATTTCTTCACTGACCAAGAAGATCCCGAAGAACATACTTAAGCTAGGGCAAACTTACTGGCAGGAGTAATGTTTGGTACTCACAAAAGTACACTTTAGGAGGTCTCGAAAGCCTGATTTGCTTTTGTTGGTGGTGGCGGCAGTAAAAATCAAAGACCTTCAGTGGCTCATGGTTTGGTCCCCTTGCTAGATGGATATCATGTGGGTAAACCAAGAGCCAAATGGTTTACTCCTGTTTAGGGATGCTCAAAGATCCTCTGCTTTCGTTTTTGCATGAGGAACAAGTAGGAAGACTGGTACACCAACGTCATGAAACTCTAATCCTGATGCTTCAATACTAAGCTTACTATTTAGCTCCCGGATGTCCCACACATAGATATGTGTATGAACCTGCTCATGAACATGTATACAACTTAAAAGGACTCTTCAACACCAAGGCTGGACCAACGAGATCAATTGTGGTGTGTGGTGCAGTTTGAGAACTGAACCTCTACAGAATCTAAATAGGATTATGTAAAAATACTGTCTTTGGCGGTCAACAATGAAATAAAACCTCACATACCTTGAAATTCGATGATTTTCCCACTCAGTTGGAACGGAGGAAATTATAAAGTGCCTTTCTCACACTTTACTGAAGCACGAATCTATCCTTCAGTGAACTTAGTCCGAGTGACAGCCTAGCTGATTTTAGCCAAATTAATGTTGCAATTTCGTCCTGAAAACTAAGTTAGTCTGTCTCTGAAGTGAGTCTGATGGAGTTGAAAGAGTTTACACTACGGGTCAGTAATCCCGGGTGAAAATGTTGCTGACTACATAGCAGATATAGCCGCGAATATTTCCACGTTGTAGACACCAGTATTTTTACTATAAGTCAGTCTACGTTGAAAAGGCGAAAACCACGGAAATTTGTTGCACACTTGACTGGAATCAGTATCAATGAATGCCTTGGGTTTTTCCCGAGCTCACTGTGATAGAAGAGGCGCCTATTTTAGTCTAAATGACTCCGATTAATTGCGAGTTAGTGCATGCTACACCTCTCGTCCGAAGCACTTATCAAAAAGACCGCCTTAAAAGATAAGACCTACAGGAATGTGATTTACAAACATTTATGTTGACCTTGAAACTACACGTGGATGGCTTGACTGATTGCGTAGCAAGGCGACGAAGAAGTGGTTAAGAAAATGGTTATTCATGTTATTTTTCGCACACCTGCTCTCTTTTCAAACATCAGAGGAAATCTACACTCGAAGATGGCTAGAACTACGCATTTCCCACAGAAACAAAACCTTCTGAGTTTAGTGACATGCTGGTCGTGGGCCTAAGTAACCAGAGTAAATCATTCCAAACTAACAGGGCCTCATTGGCCACTGATCCAATCCAGGCGTTTCTGTTTTGCGTTATGGTCCTGCACGCTTATCAGTACTTAAGTACATTTGTGCATCAGCAGGCAAAAAGTCGATCACTCGAAAGCAAACTTGCGAGGATTGCATGACGCAGCTGTGCAGAAAATATCACAGAACTTCCGAAAGTTGGTTAAAAAGGGGGAAGATTACAGAGCTTCGAGTTTTGTCAGATTACAGACCTAATACAGCATTACAAATAACAACAAACAGACAAAAAAGGCACTTTGTTAGTTTTTTCAAGTGTATCACATAGCCATACCTCTTTCACACAAGATTCCAATGGCCTTGATTTTTTCAGGCTTAGTGCAAAATAAGTATATGTAAAGAACAGTTTGCGCAATTCATGCCGTTTACTTTTGTGTCACTCCTCAGTTCCCCTGGATCCTCGCGGATTATACGTCACCGGAACTGGATCTAAGTGACCCCAGTGTGTTCCGCGATTTATCGCGTCCAATTGCACTGGCAAATCCAAAGTTTATTGATCAAGTGCGGATGAAGTAAGATCACTAATGGTTGATACCGTGATTACGTATACCTACGTGAGCCAGTCTATAGTCTTCTGTTACCGTTATCCAAGAAACTAGCTGAGATATTTAGAACAGGTTTAGAACAATTCAATTTTTGGAGATCTTCATGAACCAAGCTTAGAAGGGACATTCGTGTGAACTGGTAAAGCATAGTTCTGCCTTCGAAAGTCAAGGTGATATCTGGCTTCCAATAACGGGCGATCATTTGTGGGCACAAAACAAATGGGCATGTGCTTCTGTTGGGGATCGGTGTACAAACCACAGCACTTGGATTTTGGTGTGAGGTTAGCTCAAGAACTCTCGAACTGCTTCTTCATCAAGGTCAATAGGGATGACTCATTGCCAAACCCTCCGTTTGGCGACTTTCCTCGTTTCATCAGCATCCATCCATCAGTCATGATGGATAGCTGCGCTGTACCTGGAGATGCTAGTGAGCATTCAAGTTTGGTCACAGGGATTGCTTTACATACCTTTGAACTCAAAAACCGGATGCATGCAACTGTATTCCACCTAAAACAACTCATTCTCCTGTGCAGGTACGAATCGTTCGAGGATCCGGGAGGAACAATCCCGAAGTTTCATCACGGCACACATTACTCCAGCGCTGCTGGAGTACTTCACTATTTGTTTCGACTAGAACCATACACGTCATTCCATGTGGACCTACATGGAGGTCGGTAAGTCAGTCAACCTGCTTGGCTTGAATTCAGTTTGATTGTAATGTTGGTGTGTGAATATGAACATGAATATGAATATGTTGGTGTGAATATGAACAAAATAAATATCCCGCAAAACCCCAACTGAAACCCAAAAAGTTGCCCAGTGGGTTTCAGGCGTCTGTGACGCTACCTGCCTGGCGGGTCAATCGATCGTCACAACCAGGACTGTACTGGGTCGTCATTTGATGGGTCGGACACACCAATCACATCGCTCAAGTGTGAACACGTTCGCCTGTTCAGACGTGAAAATTCAGATTCGTCCAACGTGCGTTGGTGGAGTAGTGGTAACACGCTCGCCTCGCATGTCAGATGTTCGGAGTTCAACTTCCGGCTTGGCCACTAGATATGCACTGCTGATAAACTCTAATAAGAGCGAAACTCGAGTCCAGTGCTTCCCTTTGGTGTGGACTCACCAGAATAATTACACCAGAACAGGAGGACGACCGTTCAAACAAGAGTAGTGTGAATATGAACAATATAAGGTAAGACTTACTTAGAGCTGGCTCTATCATATTCAGTCAGACGGAAAAATGCTTGAAGCCAACTGAGAGAACGTTTCCCAGAAAGTTTGGAAATCCATCGGTAGATCGATTGCTGAGCACTCCTGGCCACATTACATGGTTGGTCTGGTTTCAAGGCAGAAGTGGGACAAATCAGCAAGTCCAGTTTGTAATATCAGACTCAACGTTAGTTATTGGGTCGGAGTTTCTTTTTGCTATTATGCCTGAATTGATGTTAAGACGGATGGTTTTGGGGAGGACTCACATGAACTTGAGCTTCAAATTAAGGTTCCCCTTAAGCGTTGTTTGCAATTTTTTGGCATGTGATCGAGTTATTGCTACGATAATTGGTTTGGGGGGAGAGATTACATGAATTTCAGTGGGGTTCAGCTTTAGACCGAAACCACTTCTGTCAATAACCCGCTTATCCTGGAAACAGGGGAAGATCTCGTTAGGCAAGCATCAGATTTTGAACATCCCGCAGCGATTGATGGTTTGGAATGTGAAGCAGTAGCACATACGGACACACAAATGATTTTAATTTTCAAGGACTCGGAGGTTCGGTAATAAAAAAAGACTTGAAGCTTCCAGCACAATTTACTTGTAAATTCTTTTTCACCCAGGTTTGATCTCCCAGATCGTCAGTTCCACTCAATACCCAAGAGCTGGCGCTTTATCATGAGCAGCCCGAACGACAACAAAGAGTTGATCCCTGAATTCTTTACGCTGCCTGACTTTTTACGAAATAATGATGGTAAGTTGGTAATTGGCTTTCTTCTAATTGTACAAAAGGTTTTCTCTGACAAGCTGGTGTATTTTTACAACTTGAGCAACAAGCAGAAATAGTTTGGTGAGGTTTGGGGTAAGAAGAACAATTTTTATGAATTTCTGAAACTCACCATTGCTTCACCAAGGATTCATCCATCTAGAAACAGACTCTAGTTGAATCTGCTTTACACTAATAGATCCGGAGTGGGAAATTACCGGCAAGGCATTCTTAGTAGCATCACCTGAAGACCTTTATCATACTATCACCAATCCGTTCGTATGCTGTTTAACAAATAGCAATAACCCTTCTGATGTGACACCTTTTCAGTGTGTGTGTACTGCATGCAGTACTCTTAGCTCTCTGATTGTCATATCGAGCGTTACCACCTCGAGTTCTTGAAAAGATGGCTTTATTGGTACTTGGGATGCGTTTCAGGATTTGGGTTACTTCAGCATCCGCACTATTTCATACTGTCATCCTCATTCAAAACGCGATTCAGTTTATGTCGAATGCTGAGGAAGATTGCGCAACTTTGATGAGAACACCATAATGGGTATTACAGCCACCGACAGACTGTAGTTGTACAGTTTGGCAGAAACATCAGACGCTTACCACAAATATATACCTTCTCCCAACTTCTTCTAGCAAACGTTTGCTTAGTTGTTTGAGATACTATGCGAGGTGTATCTCCGAGATGTGTTTTCCTCGCATGTATATCATATGGCGGGGACTTCACAGTTATTGGTCGTGTGACTCAGATAAGTGTTCTGCGAGCGCTTTTACACGTCTGATACTTGTCCTCAACATCGCATTCGTATGGAGCGTTTGTGTATTTGGTTACATTGGATAATTGTGAGAAAAGCATTTCGTTTACTCGCTGTTACACGCAGGTTTTTTATCAGTGACCGGCATCTTGCGAGAGTCTGTAAGTGACATGTCTCATGAACTCGCTGGTTCCCACCTAGGCGAAGTCTTCAAGGTTTGACATCAACAATGAAGTGAGATCTCCTCACACAAGGGACAACCACGCAAACGGTGTAGTTCGGTTCACTACGTGATCACGATAGCAACAAGGAACATTTCAGAAGAATCTAAGGTCAATAGTAATTAGGATAATTGGTTGTCACGATGGGGACCTTCCACTGAATGTACCCAGCTGGACGAAAGGTATTTCAGAAAGTTTTGGTGAACATTTGGAAAAAGTTGCGCTTTTGACACAATGGCCTTGGTAGACCAGTTGAGGATGTTATTAGGTTGGTCTATATTTAGGGCAACCGGAGACCAATCAGCAAGACCGCTGTTAAATTAAGGTTAAAAATCCAGGTGGTTCTCAAAACAAAGGATTCAATTTGCTACTCCGCGCTTATCTGATATCCATCAGCACTCATGTTGGTTCAGTCCCGAGCTTCAGATCACACTACCTTCTGAAGACTCCCGGTTACTCAACACAAAAATGACAGAACTGAGGATCATCCAAGGCAATATTGAAAAGATGGATGCATACGAAAGTTTGAAAAGTCACTTTACACTATTCAGCCCTCAACTAAGTTCATAAAAAGTGCGAACCATCCGTACTGATTGTAATCCAGCAAATTAATGGGTCGCTAAGTAAAAAAGCGAGTTGTCTGTTAGAGAAAAGCTTGATTTGTACAGTAATTAAAGGAGTTATAAAGTCAAGAGAAATAGTTTCAAGCTTTGAAAATGTGGTTCAAAAACCTCCTTTCATGAAAGTGGAGAAACTAAGGGTGCATTTGGTCCCAATTTCTAAGTCCCAACAGCCGACATTTCCAGATATTGGACCGGCAGAATGGAGAGTGGTAACTGTCATACAACAGGCCTATTGATTGCAAAGTTGGATAAGGGTAAGGCCATTGTCGTTATGAATAAAAGGGACTATATACAGGCCGTCGAACAACATCTAACCGAAGGACGCAACCGGCAGGTCTTCCAAGAGCACGCGCAAAGTTGGAGTTGGTGTTCATTGGCTAATCGTGGTAAACAATTTAGGCAAGGTAAGCGATACCGATTGTACCCTAAAAGTACAATCCAACCTGCGGAAAATCCACAATACAGATGAGACCCACTATAGCAGGGATAGGTATTCTATGAGCTGACCATACTCCTGGCACGTATGCTAAAAAACTCTTGCCGGAGTACTTACATTAGAAATCCATACATGATTTTGCCAACAACATTTCAGCTTCCCCCGTCGGACCATATTCTTGTGAATTTCAACTTCCGCCCGTTATATACGAGTTTGTCGAAAGATGTAGGCGAATAATTGCTAGTGACAAAAATCACGCCTTCATAACGGACACAGATGACCGCAGATAATATAATGAAAGGCAAAAAAGCATGCCTGAACCTCGTCAACTTCGTCTTTGACTCCTTGGACTTCCAGCATCCCCAATCTTGGTAAATATCTCTATGGATGAATCTGAACAGAGAGCTTCGGTCTTGTTCACCGTAAAACATTTTATTGTTATGTGGATGACAATTTGTCATGAATAAACGAGATGCGATCGGCGAATTTTACAACTGCTTGAATGACCCCCGGAACCGCACACCAAATTCAGCCTGGAGATAGAGTCAACTCCGGGATTATTACTCCTCCTAGAGAGTGTGATACAAGATTGTTGGGAAACTAAAAACCTCACTGTGGAGATTTTGAACTATTCGTTCGCACATCCAAAGTCTGTATTCGCGAGCATTTTCTCGTCAGTGTTTATCCGAATAAAGGCTCCGTTCACAAAGGTTTATTGGACAGCTATTCAAACACATGTGAGGAACAGCCTTTGAGATAGTGGATGCCCAATGATTAAGTACCAGGTAAAAAAGGGTATTAGTATATGTGGTGGAACCCAGCGAGTGGGGAGTACTGTTATTCCGTATAAACCATGGATGCCCCAAGTCATTCAACGGATCCTAAATACGATTAACCTAAGAGTAGAATTCCATAGGGAAAACATTGTGCACTGGTGCAACTGAAGGAGCGTATCTTACGAGACTGCACCTACAAAACCAAACACAACGATGTAGGACAGACAGCGGGAGAAACTCACGCCAAAATCGATCAACAAAAGAGAAGAATAAACAGGCCGTCAAGAAAAGCTGATGACTATATAACACTGGCAAAAGACTCAACAGCAGCAAGAGATGCGCTAGATACGGGGTATAAAATGTTGAGGAATGGATAACGATTCACACAGAGCAACTGATGGACAAGGCATTGGAAATCGCGCAACACCTCAACGGACTTTGTAGACCAATCGAGCTGACACCTGTCGGCTTGGCCATCAGAGGTGGCCTAGATATGAATCTCATTGACGAAGCCGACCACTTAATACATGTAACCTCCTCCGGCAAGCAAATTGTCGTAACACTTACGAACCCCAGCAGGTGAACGAAATTTATAAATAACACCAAAAAGGAAATGTCATCTTAAGTCTCATAAACTGGTAGGTCAGCGATCCAAACCCACCTAACATAATTTTAAGTTCCATACGAACCCATCGATCAATGCTCCCTAGTAACTGACAAGAACTTTTAATCGACAGTCAATACTGATCCAGCGTGCTAGTCGAAACTCTTATCTCGAGCCTACCGATTGTTTAACAGACTTTTCTAAAATGTGGCTTTCATTCGTTTTTGAAAACCTGTGCACCTCAGATTTCACTCCAGGTGCCTGAATATAGTGGGAGTTCGATTTACGCTTCTACCGTGGAATCAGTACTCCTATCCTCGTTCCATAAACGAGCCCTCATGTACCACGCTTGATGAAGTTTTTTCAGATCCCTATTGAGTTTGCAATCTTACTGAGGTATAATAACTAACTCTTTGTCTGGCTGACCCCTGTTTATTCTCTAGCTTTCGATTTTGGGGCTTCTCAACACCACAACCGCATCGGTGATGTTGAACTGCCAGCTTGGGCCTCAAATCCTGAAGAATTTATTCGGAAACATCGCGCGGCTTTGGAATCAGACTACGTCTCATCCCATTTGCACGAATGGATTGATCTTATATTTGGGTGAGTATGAAACGCACTGTAAGGCATTCACAATTCGTTGAATCGGCTTCCGCGGTATTGACACCACGGGATGGTCGATTATGCAACCAGCTGAGTTTATGTGAACCGACCCTTGTTATGTGAAGACTTCGGTTTGAATGCCATTCCTTCCAGTATCTTTTGGATGGGGTTCTAGAAGACCGGACAGCAACGTATTATAACCATATTAGGTGGCACGCTTACCAAATAAGATGGGTTACACGAAACTATGACAGAGTCCAACACATTTCTGCGAGTGTCGAATGAGAGGCACTACGGATCGACAAGGCGGTACTGCATCCCTCTGATAATTTTCAGTTGCATCCAAATTGAGCATTCACATGTAAAACATGTTTACTTTCGTTGTTGCTGGCTCTCGTTAATTTTATCACCGTATATTGGATGACCAACACCAGTGTTTTGTTTAGGTTGAATGTAAGGAAAGTGACCTAATCGCCAAAATATTCCGATTTTCCCGATGAAAAAAAATTGTTTCGTGCATAAAAGGGCTTTTACGAGATGCCTTGAAAACCACCATCTTCCACCAAGTATTATAAAGATGCGTTTATACCGGCGGTGCATAGACGATGATCATTACCAGACCCACCCACCTAACGCAGATTCTACCGAACTTTGTTCAAAAACATCTAGCGATTCATTTACTTCCGAAGAGGACAATAACGGCCTCTTCCGTTTCCTAGACCTACATCTGTTAACATATAATGGCTCAGTTGTACGATCAGGTTGCCGGAAACCAACCCGGACAGGATGGTGCACCAAGGCTCGTTCAGTATTAGTATCTGGCTCCGGCTGAAGCAATTGCGATTTTCTCAATCACACAGCAAACGTCCGCATGCGCACTGAAAATTCAATGGTCTGATCACGTGACCGCTGGCCACTCAGGCCGATTGATCTTAACGTAAAAAAAAGATTTTGTATTTTTACTCATAAATCCGGTTTTATCTTTGTTTTGCTTGTATCGTTCTCATCGAGTTCTATAAACTCTCAATCCTTACTGACCAGAAAAAGATCGCGAAAGCACTACTATTAATCACTTTGTGTCCTTTCAGGGACTACGTCCATTTGATCAGTTTCGAGGAGAGCGAAATAGGCAGTCTCTGTGAAAGCCCATTTGTAGAGTACGATAAACCAGGGATTTAGTGGAGACCCACATAACTAGACTGTTGACACCGACCTGATTTGCAAATGACTGTATAACTCCACAAGATGTAGTCATCGAGATAAACTAATTACGGTCACGAATGTCTCTCTTACTCGTTACCTCAACTGGACTGTTTGTGATTTAGCCGCAAGACTGTGAATCGATTGCAACCTTGAAACAAGGTAATATTGACAAAGTATGCAGTAAAGTTGAACGAAGTATTCGTGTTCGTCATTTTGCAAGCAAAGCACATCGATTTCTATAATTATCTTTTTATCTCCTCAGTTACAAGCAAAACGGTCCTGATGCTGTTGATGCATTGAATGTGTTTTACTACGCAACGTATGAAGGAGCGGTCGATTTGGACCAGATACCAAACCCACTGGAACGTCAAGCCATGGAAAGTATGATAAACAATTTCGGTCAAACGCCTTGTCAGCTACTCAGAGTACGTTAATCATTTCATATCGTCATCCACCTTGAGGCATCAAAAAAATTTGAGTTATCTAGAGCTGAATACGTAGTACCTCCTAGAATATTGTTTTGCTCATCTGTTTGGGATTCTAATGCGATATCAGTTGCGCTCCGAAGTGCTCCCGATACTTTATAAGAAGAACGGTCAAAAGACGTGTTTCTGGATGGTGATGTCTCAACTACTGCTGTGTACTGGGTGCACAGTAGTTGCTGTTTCAAACTATTCGACCATCCTGGAAGTGACCCTCCCAACTGTCTTTTTGAGCACAAATCACTGTTTTACTGCTGGCTCCACGTCTTGTGGATCCATAAAGGTCAGGCGTTTTGAGTTTGTGACCCACCAATATAACAAAAATGCTACAATTTCACAACCCAAGTTTTCTCTCTGCTTCCACAAAAGGAATTTAGAGTACTTAGAGTTTCACAGCTTGAACCGAATTGCTTCTCAGTTGTGTTTAACGTGTGGTTTCTCTTCTGATCCGAACACATACCCACTCATGGTTAATCTTCAACAGTGTGACTGAAAATCGAACCCTGGTAACTGACTTGGCAGTTCCGTGACAGGCGCACAGAAACGAGGTGTTCGCTCAATCCTCCTAGACGCGCGTTAACTTCCTTAACCTCTCTTTCTGTATTAAACCTGAAAGACAATAGCGCGTATGAAAATGGCTTCGCTCAGCAGCAAAAAGTGGAGATGAAATTCAATATAAATCAGACTACTTTATCTGTGCTTGCCAATCTTGGGTGGAGCACACAACTTGCGCGCACTATGCAAAGGAACCTATTTTCGTTCCTCTCAATTTTTTTCCCGCACTGGTTTAAACTATAGTCCAAAGCACCGTATCAGTGAACAATAGAGCTGCGATAATGCTTTTTTTCTGACGAAGCTCATTACTCATAAGGCTGATGAAGACAATTTGACGACCAACTACCATTTTCGCCTTTCTTGGGGCACATCAGTTAGGCGCAGTCCACAGGTTTTCGTTGACCTCATGCTCTTTTTTAACACTAACTTGTATGCAATTGGCGAAGCACAATTAATTGGAAATTGAGTTGATTGCTAACAGCGGACAAAGCTAAATCCCAACTGAATCTTTCGTTCATGATGTTCTCCAACTGAATTTGCTGCACCATACCGTCTAATGTTTCAGTTGGCATGATATTAGAGATATCGCAATACATTTTCTAAGCGCGACACATCACTTATAAGGTCATCGACAACCTACGACTAAGCTGGGATTTAGGTGAGTCTTTTGTGAAAACCAAATGGGTATTCAACTGAGAGTATTCGTCGAAGTTCGTGCAAGTTAGGTTCAGTTACAACATAGGGTTGACGGAACCTCGGGGATCATGCCTACTTCATGAACCCCAAGAAGGGCGAAACTGATCGTGGGCTGTCGAAGAGTTCTCAACAACCCTATGAGTAGTGTGTTTGAGCTCATGTTATTTTACCCCCTGCACCAAGAAGCAATTGAGAAATTATGTTATATACTAGCTAGAATACTTGGATCAGCTCAGCTTCCGTAGTACAGGAGCCCCATATACATGGGGCTTAAAAATTACAACATAGCCATCCTAGGCTTGTTATCCATGGTTGTTTCGTTCGCAGATAACAACACTGACCTTTTTGAAAATGTGCACGACGAGCCGGTGTAATTTTGGGTCGACTAAATGAAGACAGCATAGTGAAGCGGTGATCGGGAGTAGAAGGTTCTATCAAGGATCCTTTTGGGATCTTGAGTTTATCCGTGTGAATACAAAGTGTTTTATTTGTCTGGAAGTGAGGTATCACGCTACAGCTTCGTGGGAATAAACATTTCGCCATTCGTTATTGTTTATCATTATTACTATCATTGTTATTAGTAACGTGCTACAGTCGCTTGATTACTTTCAATTAGTCCATGCGTGTTTGCCGGTTGGCATCGCATGATTGGCTGGTGCATCCGGCTGAGCTTAAATATTCTTTTGGTTGGCCAGGTATGTTCAGGTCTCCAGTGGTTTTTAATCAGCATCGCCAGACAAGCTCATTTCAGTAATCGGGCCTACTTTGGGTACAGTGATGTATTGAGGAAAGGATAGTATCATGGAGAGAGTAAGTCGTTTCTCTTCTCATGGTGACCTCTCTTCGATGACATTATCATAGAGGTATGGACAGTTGAATGTGCGCAGGAAACGGAGCTGGGATCTTTATCGGCTGTTAGCTAATCAAACGAAATCACCTGATGACTCCATCCACAGTTGCTACTAGTCTTCCACAGCCACAGCATAGTTTTGTGGTTAACGACATGAGACGATACCGTCAGTCATCAATTTCATATTTACGACACAAATCAACTTATTGTCCATGTATACTTTGCTAGACTGATTGTATCCTAACTGCATTATTGGAGAATAATCCTTAATTCTATTAAGGAAACATCTTTTGGTTGTATTTTTATGCCGCAGAATCCACACCCCAAACGACTTACCTACAATGCCTGGCTTCAAGTTGTGTTGGACGAACAAAGGATCCCTCTTACCAGTCTGCTAGCAGCCAACTACAACGACTCGCAGCAGAGATTCACAGGTGATCGGCACGTGAGTGCTGTGAACTTAGATCAGATCAACCAGAATGAAGCACCTGAAGAGAGTGCCGAGGGTGAGTTCGGAGGTAGAACACTTTCCGCAGTATCAGGGGGGGCAACTGTGGCTACTGAGGAGGAGACAGCTCAGGCGCTGGAGGTTCGAAAAAGTGACATCCCCCTTTCCAACAAGTTATGGAGCTTTCCGTGTGATCCAGACTCACGATGGAGTAGTGTAAAATTTGGCATATTTTGTCGTCTATATCCATTGGGCCACAGGAAGAGATCCGATGCGAAACCTGAAAGTCTTATCGTGTGTTTGGCTGTAATTCCAGCGGCCCGGATTCCTTCAGATTATATCCCCAACGAAGAAAACAGAGACCGGATAACAAGATCGATATCTCGCCTGCCAGATACGATACCCATTCCGCTTTCCACACGACGTCTGACTAGCTTTGGAAGTCAAACACTATTGGTAGAGGATGATGAAGTTCCAAATGCACCGAACAGATGGGACCGCCTGGTATCTTTACTATTAGCAATCGATGAATGCGGTATCATCAGCAGGTACCTGTGGCGCCCTAGTCGGCTGAGAAACCTACCCCTTACAGCAAGATGTTCACTTCAACCACTGGACTTATTCCAGTTGCAGCTTAGCAGCAAAAACCTACTACAGTGAGTTTCCTCATCGTGTATGTGAATACCCTTTAGTAATGAGATACACTAAAAAAGCAGAGTAAACAGATTAGAATATACAATTTCAGAAAAATACCAGTAGTTAGTCGAATGTGACAGTACAGTTCGAAATGAACGGTCCTCCTTAATTTTCACGACAAACAACCCAGTCTGCATACTCTGTCTACTTTCGAGCAGTGTTGCTGATCCAGCTTCAAATGACATCACTGTGCCAACCTTTTAGTGAGATTTTCATCATAGATTATTGATTTAGCTTAAGGTCTTGGGACCGTTTGACTATAGGTATTCTGATTAGAAAGGAACCTTACGAGTGGGATGACCGTTCCATCCGATAAATAGACACTGGCCAGTATGTGGTCACGTGACTGAATGGTTGAAGGATAGGCTTGATTTACACTGCTGTCAGCAAGTCACAGTCGAATGCACTAGGTACCGGGGATGCGAATGATGCTGAAGTCCCAAAAAAGGATATGGATCATCTGCATGGTTTCACTGAGATGCACGATCTTCTGCTCAACATCAACACTTGTCGGTATAAAACCGAACGGAGGTTAGACGCCACGCTAACGCAGAGCATATTATGCCTTAGGAAGTGGTCATCAGACACCAGGTCAGATTCACAAGGGTCCAATCAAACTAGGCGAAGACCCCCTTCAGAACTACCAGATGCTGTTTTAGGAGCCATATAAGCACAGGCAGAAGAGGAGGAATTCACCCACTCAACCCCGCACCGACGATGTCACTTCGATTGGTGATGAAACGTTTGCAATCCAACTGCCAAGCTCGGCGAACAGACCAACAATCAATCAGCGCACCCGAGCTACCTATATTCCACAACATTGCCGACACCTGGGGTTCTTTGGGATCCACAAGCGTCGGACCACAAAGAGAACGTAGTAACTAGAAGACACCAAATGCCATGGGCACTGCGGCAAACGTCATCCTCATGGAGTTTCCAAATAGCCCGAGGACCGTTTGGCTTACCGTTGGACATCGTCGGTGCGGGGTTGAGTGGGTGGTGATTGGTGATGGTGATGAAACGTTTGCAATCCAACTGCCAAGCTCGGCGAACAGACCAACAATCAATCAGCGCACCCGAGCTACCTATATTCCACAACATTGCCGACACCTGGGGTTCTTTGGGCTCCACAAGCGTCGGACCACAAAGAGAACGTAGTAACTAGAAGACACCAAATGCCATGGGCACTGCGGCAAACGTCATCCTCATGGAGTTTCCAAATAGCCCGAGGACCGTTTGGCTTACCGTTGTTTTTTGCGCGCTTGTCTTCGCATCTGATGACTTCATTTTTATGTGTGTGTCTAAGGCTTGAGAAAACTTCCTGGAATATATTTCCAGCGGTGGGTCAACAACGCTCCCCAGGCGTGCGATTTTTACTCAGTCTCGTAAGGACTACAGACCAGAGAAAATAACCGTGCTCATCATTCATGGCAGTACACAAGTCACATATATGCGAACTTAACTGTCATTTAGCAATTAGAAGAACGACAGCAAAGTACGGAGATGGAGGGGTAAGGTTTGAGCAAGTAAACAAAGGTCCTGTGTCCCCAGAGAAAACGGTCAAGGATACACCGTCTGTAACCCTAAAAAGCACTGCCTCAGTATCCTACTGAAGTAAGGCGCCATCAGCGGGAGTGACTCAGTATTCTTCGCGAGCTTCATCCCAACAAAGCCCAGCTCAAATGACAGGTGGACTTTAGCTCGCCAGTTTGGCTTGAAAGTGACAGCACGCGCGCCAAAATGGTCAGGGAGGGCCACGTGAGCACCAGACAGAAAGGGGCGGAAATGCCACAGCACTCAGTTTTTCTGTAGTCATTTTCATTTTACATTGGCATATCTTGGCGTGCCTCCGTGAATCTTCCATCAACACTGGCTTGGAAAGAAAAAGAAAGCTTTACTCTATAAACAGTGATTAGCAATCCGTGGTGCATGCAATAATCACCTCGGTGGCCGGACACCCCGAGGTGTTTAAGGTTCCTGAATCGGAGGAGCCCGGTTTCTCAAGCACAAAGTCGAACCACCCTTACGGTAGCCTTATATACATGGCCCTTCAGCTTCAGCGAAGTCCGATTGTGACGTCACAGGTGATAAAGTTTACTGGACGGTGCTTGTGCCTCGATGACGCACGCATTGACTTCGTCTGTTTCGGTACAATCATGGCTTGTGCAGCTGGCGATATGAATGAGCCGATAAATAAACCCAAGCTCCCCATTTGAAGTCCAAGAGAAAAGTGGATGCGATGTCCTACAGCACGACTTTACACTCTGAAGGTGCAAGACGCATGCCGAAAAACGGACCATCACCTACAGTCTGTTTACAGTAGTTTGTGCAGAGAGATGATTGCAAAATAATTGAAAGATACCGCCCGCGTAATACAATCCTGTTGACATTTCTATACTGATCTAACAGTTAGCTTCGTGGTATCCGCGGCAATATCAGTGACAAAAGTGAATAAAAAGAGGGCGAAAAAGCAGTCTTGCTGAACTCCAAAAGTCTTCTCGACACTAAGCGAGAAGCCAAAGAGGGCGTCTCGCTCAGGTACCTCACTTTGAGCCTTCGACTCAAAAGTCTGACCCACAAGGCAGTGGGAGGATGTAAAATTTTGTTCGGAGACCGTTACCTTAGCCTCTGATTCGAAAGTCTGAACCGCGAGGTAGCGTTGTTAGGGTTTTCTTGGGGGATACTTCCCGAAGCCAGTGCCTCAACAGCCCTGACCCACTTGGTTACAGAGGGCCGGCCTGGCCCAAGGACAACACTCTCTCACTCCTAGGGCGGCTGTGCACAGTAGGTGCCCTCTGATTAGCGCCGGACTATGGTTTAAAAAGGATATCGACCGTATGGAATAAGCCACCGGCGGTCATGGTCGACCGTCGGGCGATCGGAGTGTGCGGTTTTTAGGGTCGACCTTTCCTAACCCCCTCCCTCCTCGGGGAAAGGCAGCATCGCTGCTCCCACGAATATGAAGCTGCTGGTCGCTTGAAAGAAACGCCCTACTGCCTTCAGACTGAGTGAGCTAACAACGGGTTTATCATATCTCAGGCATGTGGAATAAGTGCTGCGGTGCGGTAGATTGAGCTGACATAGAATGTCAACATCTCACGCTCTCATCCAAATTAAACCGATTCACATTAAGAAGAAAAGAAAGTTTGAATTGTATAACATTCTTAGATACAACTCGCTTCCTCATCCGTCTCAAATGAGGGGACGATAGTTTAGCGCGCGCACGGTCATAACAATGAAGTGCACGAAAAATTATTGGACTCATTGACAGCTTCACTAGCATATCGCCAATGTATCATATTAGGGCAATGAGGTCATGTAGACCCCCAACTTTTAGAGCAAGTATAGAACTGTTAACCATTCATGCCAAGTAAAAAAAACTAAATTATCTTGAGACTAATGAAGCTTTCACTAAGATACTCCTTACGAATTGTGTATTCACTCCAGTTTCGCGTCGTCTTTTTTTCATCGCAGTCGATCACTATGCGGTGTTGGACCGATCGACCGCAATCTTCTTTGGGTCGAATACAAACAGACTGCGGATTGCTGCGTGTCAACCGCAAACCAAGCTTCGTCGATGATTTCCCCTGTTGTTGGATCCAAGCTGTTTGCCACGAGTGCTGATGGGTGTTGGTTATTCGCTGCAGGAAGGTTGGATAATCGGCTTGCAGTATACAACGTCAAAAAATCCCGCCTTGAAACTTTGCTTATTAGTCCACACACGAACACAATCAGCTGTCTGGCAATCGACACAGTGGATGGCCTGGCAGATGTCAGTAGCTTTGTTGTCCGCCCTGATCCCGCATTCGGAAGGGGTTCTACGACTGCAGGCTCAGCACAGAACGCTTCTGCCACATCAACAGGTCAGACGTTCAGCTCATCTGTGATGGATCGACAAATGTCTACACGATTTCTGATAACAGGAAGCAAAGATGGAACTTGTGCTGTCTGGTTATTTTGCTCTCCCAATGACATCGATGCCGAGGTAGTACAGGAAGAGTTGTTGGCAGATTTTGACAGCACCGAGCTTTCTTATCCACAAGATCTTTTGGCCTGTAATGAGGAAGAAGATATGAGGGCTTTCAAACTGCATAAAGCTACTGCCGAAGGTCCGTTGGATCCGCTATTAAACTTGAACCTACATCCAGTGCCGGAAGGAGTTGTAGAACATCAAATACACTCTGAACAAAACTTTGGGTACCTATCCTCTACAACCCAATTACGTAAGGGCTCTGACAAACAGCTGTTCGCCCAGGCAAACCTACCATCCTTCTGGCGCTCGCATCGAGAGTTCGTGCAATTGCAAGCTGCACGATCACCTCCGGGCGACATGACATCCGTGTATCATAGAGTCGGCCTCCCCTACTTTCCTACACTCTTGGGATTACCGCAAACCAAACCTCTGGCGAAGTTGGTTCGGCTGTTTTACACTGATTTCACCGGAGCCGCGGTAACTGCAGTCGCGCTTTGCATGAATTTGGACGTAGCTTTGGCAGCAACACGTCGTGGCCAATTGGTCTATCTGTATTCCGTACGACGCTCCAGCTGGTCAAGAGTTGTCTCGTTTGACCCAGCTGACTCAGTTTTAGATTTATTTGACACCTCGGCAGAGGAATGGGAAAAGAAGACGCAGAAATTTTCCGCCGGAAACTATCGGGCGGAACATATGTTGATCTCAGCCCAGACTGGCTACATCTATCTGCAATGGAACCAAACCTCGTTTGATCGAAATTTGGCTAAAGCTGGTGAGGCTACATCAGGACAACTAGGTCCTTGGGTAGGACTTTTCAAAACTCACGGTGAACTGATAACTCGCCAGCACGTTCTCTCCTCGTCTTACGATTTCTGCGAATTACCAGATAAGAAAAAGGTGAACACTATGGTGACGCGAATCATGCTTACTTCGAACTTAACTCCGACACAAATGAAAGGTGATTCAGATTTCGCCTCCTGTCCAACCCAACACTTAATCGTAGGGACGAGTAGTGGTCACCTGGTTATTATGTCAGCTAGCAGCCTGGCACCTATTCGGTGTTTAGACATGAAGAGTTCCGTGTTGGATTTCCGCTTTAGTTGTACTTTCACGCGCAGCGGAAATCTGTTTGACGGAATACATTTGTTTGTATCGCTGGCAGATGGGCGTTTGATCACATGTCAGCCAGGGTTTGTGATCACACAGGAAGAGAAAGAGATAGAACACGACACTAGTGTGGTGGTTACTTTTCAAGGACCAGAAACGTAATGCACTTTTGTGATCCAAACTTTTTTCCGCACCGTTTTTGATACAAAAATTGTGATACGGTTTTTGTATGGTCTCCGGACTCATGAAAATACGATTATTTCCTATGTCGGTGTTGCAGTTAACATATCAATCTGTCGGAAATTTTGTACAGAATCCCATTTCAACATGTCTTCCGTCGATTGTGTCACAAAATACAGCACTTTCAAAACCAGTCACACTTTTTATAAACAGAGCCAGATAGACGTGCTTGTGATGTTCAGAAGAGTGAGCAATCTGCCAAAGAACTTGCTTTCGTTCGGGGAAAATGAGTTAACGTTCCTTCTAATTGCCTCTCGCCTTATGAAAGCTTTTAATTGGCTTAATAGCCGAGAGTAATGAACCAGTGGGAGCTCCATGTTTGATATTGATTCTGTAGACGGTTACTCTTGGTTAACCATTAGGTTGGCGGACGACTTTCGAATAAAGAAATAATCGCGATAGGGTGGAAACGTTAATAACAGGGCAGGTGCCTCGGGTGAGGTTACCCCCCCCCCCTCCAAGCAATCACGAAGCAACACCAAATGATGGTTTCGTGGTTCATGAGAAGGCGGTAAGATGTCTTTTATGAGGACTGAAGTCTCCTGGTTCGCGGTTGTTCCAAGCAAAACCTGGGGTCAACTATTTGAGGCGACTGTTTATTTACAAATCCTTTGAAAGGGAATCGTTTCCAAATTCTGCACACTCACCACGGCATCGACACCGCTGCTATTTACAAGACCCATTGAGCAGTAATCTCTACAATGGGGTTGTCAGTTTCACATGAGTGACTAGAATAACTGCAGTAGGATCTCTGGAAGCACTGTCATAGAACAATGGAGTGATGAGCGTGCGTTCCCCTCAAAAATCGTACAAGGACAGGGCTGCTCAGTGTAATCAACTGGGCTGGGGACAAAAACCAAAGCCAGAATACGCTGCAACCGGTTAAGCTCAAGGTAGCTCAGTGGATAATGTGCAAACTTACTGACCGGAAAGCCCCTGGTTCGAACCCAACCTCGACTACTCCCGTCTAGGCTTGGGCAACCTGACAGTATTTTAGCCCTCGTGTTTCCTTCGGGTGGCATGGTGGCCAAGCACTAAGTGTTACAGTTGAACAGCTATTAGTGTTCGTCGTTGTGCTGCACTGATGACACCATGGATCATAAATAAATGACAGGAGAGTAAAAGTAAGTCTGCCTACACCTCAATAATCAACTTTGCAGTTTAGCGTGAATTAATTGCTAAACTGCTGGTGCGAATGCTTATTATCTACATAAGCTTTCCCCTGCTCACCACAACTAACAAATTGTCAGGTAAGCGCTGGTCTATTCCAATTTAAGAGAAAGGACGACTGTTTGGGTAATAAAAGGAGAACAGAACTTCTAACGATTGGCTCATGTATACGGCAAATCAAGAGGTTTGTCCCTAATATATATATATATATATATACATATATATATTCCTCGAGCCAAGTGAGGGAGTAGCGCTTTTCTACTTGTTTAAAAAAACACCAATGCGACTTCAGATGGTGGGTAGGAAGACGGAATTACAGGCGCATAAGAAAGGGGTAACCACCATTCCTAATGTAAATCAATACGATCCATAGTGTGCCAACAATGCTGTGGAACAGAGATAGCTCGGGTGCGCTACCTATTTATTGTTCACTGAACTTGAGAATTCGATTGCGAACGTTTCGTCACCAAACAAGACATCGTCAGTGCAGAATCCCGCCGATACAGTGCTTTCTGTATAATGACCGTCTCCCAGATACGACCATATAGCTGTGTACGGCAGACATATTATATATTATATATATATTACGGATAACTCTGTAATAAGACTGGCTTCTTGAGATTTTAATAGAGTGGATCACTCTCGCAGTAATTGGATGTCCAAGCAGAGATTTCCCGTCTCGGGCACCGGAGCGGTCTTCTTGAAATAGCACTCGATGCTACTCTAAACAAATACAGTACGCTATCATGGCGCGTAATCCTTAGATGACCTGAAATGAAAGTGCTACGGAAGTGGGCCAGCATATGTGTAATTGTGGCGCTGTGCCTGTTACGTAAATGTCGCAATTGTCTGTTTCCAAATTATAGAACAGGTGGTTTCTTATTTGAAACATTAGGGATGATGGGTAAGGTGTTTGAGGATTCCCTGGCCCAGCGTGGCGATTTTTGCTACCAATCGAGGAAAAATGACTCGTCGGCTAAAGTCAAAAGTAGAAGATATTTGGTCCATCTAAAAACGTCAGCCTGTTGGGCAGCTATGATCATTGATAGACGAGAAAACAATGTGTTGTTGTCGCGTTATCTCCCATCTACCTGAGGAACGAGTTGAAACAAACATGTCGTTTGTACATGGTTTCAGTTCGAAAATGAATCCGCCCCGAGGTTTGTCAACGGTTTTCGGATGAGGCGGTAATTAGGGTGACTTCAGACCAAATATACCTCCAAGTCAAATCAGCTTAGAGCAGAATTTTCCCTTGAGAGATACTACTAAAAGACTGGAAACAGTAACAGACAACGTGCCTATCGTCCTTGGCAATCCTACACATGAATGTTTCGCGAAATGAAGGCGCCAAACACTGGTGGAAAGTGAAGTAATCAACCAGATGATCCAATCCCCTGTCCCATTTAAGTGGAAAACAACTAGCTCACGGGGCAGTAATCGTGTCATACATCAAGTAATGCGTTGGAAAACAAATGCAGCGAAGAACATAAGAAAAAATGAAGCCACAAAATAAGACAACATAGGAACGCTGACGAGAGCACAAAGCATTATGCACTGGTAAACGATGGGTGGACAAGAGACTGGCACAACAGAACAGGGCAAATGTGGAATGTAGTGTACTGAATTCCAGCGTTCAAGAAACAGCACTAACGTGACTAGACATAGAACCTGCGCTTTCTGACAAAGGTGTCAGAGGCTTGAAGAAAAAAGGAAGGCGGTCATACCAGATCAATCTCCTCCAGGTTGTCAGTATCAGGTAGGCCCGAATCGGGAAGCTTACTATACCGCTTCAAACGTTGATTTGTTAGCAAGCGAAACTTCTTCGGCCTGAATTCCATGGAGGGATGATCAGTGCCATTCTGATTGTTTGACTGCTCCACATCGTTGTCATATTCATCGTCCATCGTTTCTCCACGCAACATGGCCAAACGACTGTCGTCCTCACCTTCTGACTTCGGGTGTTCGACTGGTAATAGGCGATAGGAACCGCGAGCATCCTCTGTGGGGACGCCCATTGATTTTCCAGGTTGGCATCGAGTCGTTAGGCCACGCCGAGACATTGCGTAGGGAGTTCGCGGTCGACAACAGAAGCGATAGGACAGCCAAACAGTGGCAGCTGATAGTATGGTCACGAGTACTGAACCTTCGAAACAAGAATGGATATATATATATATATATTATATAAAGCAACACCCAAAGAATGACTCCAGTCGTGTTGAGCGACGTCAATCTAACCCGTTGAAAAATTGAGGGGACGATCAGTATGGTTTCAAAAGAAAGTATCGCTCAACGACTGAAAAATTCTAACCTGAAGTTCATCGCATGTTTGTCCAACACATCCTGTGGCTAGATTGAGCGAATAAGACAACCCGTTCGTCGTAGTAGTCGTTGTTTCAGAAGAACGAATAAGTGAAAATAGTATAATCATCTAACATGACCACATTGCCGGTTACAGTCCATTACTAGAACCCCTTGTAAATACCTATACGAGAGCGACATCCAGGCCTGGTGTCAGTGACTAGTTTGAATTCGAACGTATAAAGAGGCAGCACCATCAGTTGTGACTTTGGAGCAGCAGGCTTAAGGTTCAGGTCTCCGACAAAAATCACGCTGACCTATAGCTCGAAGTCAAGACATACATCGTGAAGTCAGAATAGACCCTAGTCAACACATTCCACCCACCAGACACCTTCAAAAGGCCCATGGATCGTCAAGTTTCGGTTTCTATATTCAGTTTCCCGTAAGCTTTTCTACTTCACCAGAGAAAAGCACCCTCGGGATTTTTTAGCCTACACATGAGCTACAAACAAGCACAAGCACTTTTGGCACCAGCTCAAGGTGGATGGCACCTGCAGAAAGAAGTTGGAGTTTACGCCTGTCTTTTAACTGGTAACACAAGTGCACAAACACGGGGAGCCAGTACTGGCTCATCGGTCGGAGAACCCGTCTATTAGAACTACTGAAAATCACCGATTTATCAGTGTGCAGTAACCAGTCTGGTGTGCAGTGTGCAATCCAAGACACTATAGCCATGCAAGGAAGCCAGATAGTAGGCTGTACCAACACTTGGAACAGCAAAACCTGTGGACTGACTGTGGCTACTTTGGTGGATTCACAGTGTCGAATCAACTAGGGGATGAAAAAGGTTGCCAGCCAAGCTTTCGGAGTGATTTCTACTTTGAACGATGAACGATGCATCATTAGAGAGAAAAAGGAACCGTAGTATGAAGTTGAGACGAAAACCATCAGTAGTTCCAGGGAAATTCGGTACTGTAGTACGGTCTACATTGTTAATTACCCTGAGCAAGACAGCAAGAAACATCATTTTGTGAGCTGGATCGAGCGTGTTCAAAGAAACGCAGTGAGTAACATGTATCGGTCCTATTTACCAGTTGGACCTCCTCGTACCGCACATAAAGCCTCAATAATGGAGCTCACGACTTAACTAAGAGATGTTTGACGGCTCCCTGTAAATGCCTCTATTGATTGGTTTTGGCTTCAACATTCTGGAATTTTGACGGAACAGACTTGTATACCTTCAGTTGTAGCCGACCGATCCGCTGCGGAATGCGTAACTAAGGACAATTTCAGTGCTCCGATGGTCGCGTTGCTTGATAGAGAAGAGTTGGTGGATTCGCCGATAATCAAGAACCATCAAAACATACGGATGTTCTTTGCGTAGAAGCCGGAGTAAGAACAGACTGGACAGTTTTAAGATGTTGATAAGTACAGGAGACTGATATGCACTTGTCAACGATCCACTCTCTTACACTAGAAAGCAATAGTACTAAAAATGCTCGACACTTAAGCTGGAAAGAACATGCAGAGATTCAGATTTACCAAATCAACGAGTTGCAAAAGATGATAAAGTGCCAAGTTTGAGGATGAGTTCAGTCTAAATAAGCTTGAGATGGAAAAGGCAAAATGCGGTCACAGACTTACCAGAAATGATCATCAAATGCGTCCGTGTATCGGTGGATAGAGCGCTGACAGGGGTGAGACGGAACACGTGATACGTCGGACCTTTCAACATCTCGACTTTAATCAGTTCGCTGAGATCCACATAGCCGGTGGCTCGAACACTGAACCGGAATTTCCCAGGTGGTAAGGCAATAACGAAATGGCCATGGTCTTCCGAGGGTCCGGTGGACAATTCACTGTGCATATAATCCATATGGATACGGGCCCAAGGAATGGGATAACCAGAGGTCGACTGCACGCAAAGAGGAACAACATGACGAACTTAGTGCATGAGGATGACAAGTTAAATCAATGACGACAAAAGTGAAAAAACAACGTACCTCAACCCGGCCAATTAAACCGGAACTTCCTGGCACGGTCAATGTTGCGTGACCGATGAGACCAAGCAAAAGACTGGGGAAACGGAAATCTTTCCAAATTCGAGCCACACCTACTGGTGTGGGACGGAGACAGGCGGGGCAGAGTGAGAGACCGAGACTGATTGGGCCAGCTAGTGGTAAGGGAGGTTGAAAAGAAGCGCCCGACTGGAGCTGTCCACGTGGCGAGTCTAGCTGGGCGAAATCGGGTGAGATCGAGGACAGACGTAACGCTAAAGAAGCCTCCAGGGTCAACTGGGATTCAGTTGGTCGCGGGTTAGCAGGAGTTAAGTCGTCAATGAACATCATTGTTTGAGGTCGGCGACGACGGTCGTTAAACGAGTTGTGAGTCGAAGAGACAACATGCGTCGGAGCAGAACACACGCGTGTAGGATGGCGAAATCCTGGTGAAAGAAGCTGTCCGAGAAATCGCAACCAGTCGTGAATTTCGCCTTGAATGTGCTGAGCGTAAGGAGTCTCGTTGGGGTCTGAAAGTTCGGTAACGCAATTATGAGCTACAGCTGAACATCCACTTGAAAAAAGTGAGTTTTGCTTAATTTACGGTAGCGGAATAAAACAGTTTGTCTGTCTATGTTAAAAACGATCAAGGGGAATTTACCCAACTACAGGCCATAAGACGTTGTTCTAAGAAATCCGAAGAGTCAAAGAGGCATTCGGGGTAGAGAGTCCAACATCTGATGAGATTTCGAGTGATAATATGAGACAAACGACGATGCAGGTAATGGGAATCCAACCAACAACAGTTCACTTACTATGAGCGCCCACCTCACCACACATCTAGGTACTGAGATTCCACACTGATTCGCAGCAAAGATTGTAAGACGAATATTCAGCATGACTCGGTTGACAAAGCAATCATGCAGTGAGCTCGAGGTCCGAGGTTGGGTTCTCACGCTCACCTCAGCAGCACAGAGGTTACTGTGCTGTATCGTGTTGAAAAAACGAGGGAATTTAAAGTGAAAAAGGCCTTATCCTGGTTGGGCAGACTCAAGCCGCGAAAGCGCAATTGAAATCATAACGTGCATATCTGGTCTCTTTCTAGAGAATCATCATCATCATCATCATCGACAGCAAGACATCAATATTCAACACGGATGCTTCGCTGCCGTACAACCATGATTTATTTGAAAGCCTTATTGTGTATATATAAGCCCTAGAGTGATTTTTTAGAGCCGTAACATATGTGACAACTTCGGCGAAAAGGTTCGTCAATGCCGGAAGCTGTAGGAGGAAAGCGATCCCCGAAATAACTGTGTGTATTTACAGGCCTGCGCGGTGACTAGCACCTATTGAAGGGCAGAAAGTTAAACAACCTTTAACTGATATGACTTTTTATAATATCAGGAATAAAAAAACTGACCAGTTCAATATTGTTTACTAATGTTGCCAAAGTGCCGATTAGGGTAGAAGTGTAGGACATTCGACTTACCATTTTCTCTGCAAGATATATCTCTGATAACTGACACTCCTAATGCAATATAAACAGGCAGCAATAAGTGGCAATATGAAGCGCTGCCATTAGCGATTTAAACATTTTACTCATTCGCCTTCGGTTGGGCTTTAGTAATTGAATGACAAAACCTTGGCACTGATCCAGAAACACCAACCGTGCGATAAATTTTCGTGTAAAAGGAACACAACATACAGCATCCAATCTTTTGCAGCCCAAAGTCGAACAAAGTAAAATTGAAGGGTAAAAGGAGATAATCTGAATTCGCTTAGCTTTATGGCCTTTAACAAGTAAACATAGAAAAGATTAAGTGTTTCTCGACGACAATTTTATTATTTGTGCCACCTGACCAAGACTCCCTACGGGCGTTTCCTGGAACGGGCACTCACCCAGTCACCATTCGATGCGTCGGGCGACAGCTTCCATTTCGCTCAGTAGACATGTGCGCCTGATTCGGGACAATAATTCAGTTGTGCTTAGCGTCCGTTGCTGGGGCTGTGATAAAACGCATGCCTAACATTTCGGATATCTGGGGTTCTATACCCGATGCGATCAATGACATTTACTGATGATTAGCTCTAGTATGAGCTAAACCTGGATCCATTGTATTATGTGTACTTATTAAAGCAATTGTGCCCGGATAGCCAGGGAACCATTTAGACGAGTGATGTGGATGTAAGCGATGATGCTGTCAGACAATTTTTCATTATCTTCACAGCCGTTAAACTATATTCGGAACAAGCAAACCAGAAGTTTCCACCGATAAAAAAATCGGAACAGAAAAACGCGTTTCAGTCGATCACAACAAGTCTCGTCTATCTCGGTAAGCGGACGCGTTATAACGACACTCGACCTCCGGCACACGCCAGACTCCGAAAAGTAATTCTGCACTGCAACCCTCGCCATACGGTTTTCCCTTTGCTATCTGGCATTCAGCACATAAACCGACTACCATTGGTTGCACCAGCCCGTGCGTCAGCCTTTTTCCAGACAGAAAAGCATGGCTTCAATATAATGCGCTATACTGTCCATAAAAATTGGACCTGTAACCAACAAAGTAAACCAAGGTTACATACAATCAATCCCGTAATGTAGCTGACCCCTGACAAATGAATAGCCGACCCTACAGCGGGGTCTTACTACATTCAACAATATATCACTCGCCATCTGCTAGGGTCCCAAACGTTGAACTTAGCACGCTCGACTGCATCCTACAAAGCCCCAGGGTTGTACGGCCACGGCTGACCTGAAATTCTATACGCAATGCGAAGTTTGATGGGACTGTCAAATCACCATCATCGACCGTACTACTTCAGTAATAAAGACTGGTGCTTAATTGCCATTAGAGGGGTGATGAATTATTACAAGCAACCTTATGTCCTAATGGAAAACTATCAAGAACAAGGTACCTACACCTTGGAACGGAAACGAATTAAACGCATCTGAGCATCACATCGATCGGAGTAAGACGCCATGAGCGGGACACCAACATTCTTTGCGAAGCTCACTCGACATCAGCCCACTATACAACGACAGACAAAATTCACCTTGGCAATTCGACTACGAGGTGACAGCATCCTCGCTAGCGGGCCCGGATACGTGCCATGTCCAGCGGCATTTCTAGCCACGTGCAACGAGAACACAGGAACGCGCGAAGATTCCACAACACTCAGTTTGACGGTCATCGCCTTCAGTTCATGTTGTGTAGTCATGACCTTCTTCGTTGGCTCTGACTCATCACCAAGTCCTCGTTTAAGCGCAACTTCATTAAGAAGAAGCTGCAGTCAACTAACGCTCAAGACACTGCGAAGATACAGATGATCCAAAGTGTGAATCCGTTTGAGGTTCGCGGATCGGGGACGCTCTGTTTCGAAGGCAGAAACAATCCCTTGGATTTTGTGAAATTCGGTCCTGGTCGCATGAATGACGCAAGTTCGCGAATGTTGCTAACACACTGGTAATACATACATTGACTTCTGTCACAGTACAGTCAGGGACTATACAGTTATCTAGATGGGTAAAGCGGTCAGACGGATCAAGCTTCTCTCTCTGAAGGTTCAGAGGGACACCGGGGGGAGGGGGCACAAAATCCCGAAGTAATACTTTGTACACCGTACTTTACAGTTTGTAAAGTGCGTGCCGCAATTAAAGGTCACATCCAGAATTCGATGTATAATAGACTGTGTGGACTCGTAGTAGTCAAGTAACAGGACTGTCGTCCGCATCATCCAAGTCCAGATGCACTTTCGGTACCAAAGACCTCGATCTCCTGGAGTGTGTGTTCCATGATAATATCGATGACCAAAAGTAGACAAGGTGATAGGGAAGCCTTATCCCATTAGTTATAGGAAGGCTTCCGCATAGTTTGTTGTAAACTCTCACACGAATAGAAGCGTGAAACTAGAAAGTACGAAGTAAATTTGGAAATTTCAATGGCATTCCTCTTTGGTAAAAGGCTCCAGGAAATTCGCAATGCTTTACCGGTGGTATGTATGTTGCTGCTCAAGCATCTGACGTGATATGAAGAGGTGGTCAATGCAACTCCTACTCGGGCGAAACCCTGCTTGCTGCTGTCGGTGTTGCAGTTAGTGAAGTGAGTAACCGCGTCATGACAGGCATCAGGGAAAGTCGTTTCACGTAACATTTTTGAATAGAAGCATGACGGTCGATTGGATCCGGTTGTCTGGAACGCGCTCTTGTTCTTGAAAGAGCCCAACTAATCTATTCAGAGCACAACACAAAGCAGTACAGACGAAACTTCATATTGCCAGGCAGCTAGATGGCTCCTTAAACCAGGAAGGCAGCTAAGCATTTTATCAAAGAGAGCAAACTCAGACCACGGCTCGAGATGAGTGGGTCGAATGGAAGATAAAGACATAAAAATTAATGATCAATCAAAATATCGTGGGAAGTATTGTTCCCAATGATTTAGAGGCTGGCATTAACTATGTTTTAATTAACTAACAAAGCGAGATGGCTCAAGTGGTCGGAGGGTTAATTTACTGACTGGAAGGTCCGTGGTTCGAACCTGACCTCTGCCTCTCGATTTCCCCTGTCTAGGCTTGGGCAACCTGGCAGTATCCCAACCCTCGTGATTCCTTCAGGTGGCATGGCAGCTACGCACAGAAAGGGTACTACAGCTGAACGATTCACTAACAAACAGCGTATTGGATTCTGTTTAGCGAATAAGCTGGAACAAGCTGCACTGACCTCCTCCATTTTCCGAGCTTCTTGGTTCCACCACACCTCCCTACCAACGCTCACTTGAGAATTCGTCCGAGGTGACCAGTTGATCAGACCATTCTAGACGGATTGTACTGCACTCTCAAATAGATACAAAGTCTTGTATGAATAAATGACACCGACCGTTCTGAGAACCAGTGGTTAATATGTGCACGTTCGGAAACATCACACGCTGCGTTTCCAGTGTCACGTGCGGCGGTTTTTACCTCGTCATAGTCACAATCCATATCTGTTAGAGGAACTGCTTCCAAAGTGTTATATAGCGGACTTTTGGAAGCAAGCCAAATTCGTGGCTCAGAAGGCTGTTGACCAAGACGTTTGCCGCTTAGACTTGCTTTGGAATGGTTGAGAGCATAATTCGAACCAACATATGTAGACCAGAAAGATGGACGGTCGAGTTTTGAGCCTCGCTACCGGTAGTCACGCGATCGAGTTAACTTCACGGTTATTCTGAGTAGGGGGCCACCAGGTAGCACAGCGCCCTCCACTGCGCCTAAAACCAGTACTGCTGAGAAACAACTGGTGGTCAGCACAGGGCTATAAAAAACGTTCACCCGGAAATGAACTTAACTTGCCAGTGAATCGCGCCTCGCATGAACTGAGACGCCCAAATCGAGCATTAAAATCTCCTGTGACGTAATTGAGGTGTGTAAAATGGTGCTTAGTTCTCAATAGAAAGTGCCTTCCACAGAATCAGTTGGTTGGTGCATAAGTAGAAACTATAGAAGTGAGAAACGAACAACACAGAGGCGACTGTTTACAAGTGTCCAGTCAAGCCAAGGAGCCTCGGTTCGGGAGCTGAGGGTTATACCATCATAGACGCAACCAGCTATGGTAAATGGAGAATCCACATTTACATCATCCTCGCTGGGGAAGTCCTCCTCCTGTGCTGGCGTAATTATTCTCATGAGTCCACATCAAAGGTGGGAGGCACTGGACTCCAGTTTCGGTCTTATTAGAGCTCACGACGAGTGCATATCTTTGGCTGTGCAGGGACTTGAACTCCGCGCATCTGACATGCAAAACGACCGTGTAATCGCTACTCCACCAGCGCACGCTGGACATTTTGCGTCCAAACAGGTGAACGAGTTTGGGTGATGTGACTGGGTTGTCCGATAACCCGAAGGACGACCTAGTAACTGTTCTGATGGTGTTGATCGATTAGTCCGCCTGTCAGGACTTCCCAGTCAGGTAGTGCCACGAACGTCCGAAACCTGCTGAAGAATCTCATGAAATTCGTAGTCTATGGCATCTAGGCAATGGTGTCGCAAGTTCAACTATTGTGCATGGAACGTGTATTCAGTTTGCAGAAACGCAGTAAAGGTCTATCGATAAAGTAGTAAGTGTGCGCAAGAGCAGTTTGTTGGGCAGCTTGCTTAGAAGTTCGAACAATAGAAGTTGATTAGTAAAAGTCAAGCAGCAGATGTGAACAAATGATTGGTCGCTCAACTGGGCGTCTTGCTGGTGGACCTACATCAGGGTCCACGGGAGAGTGATCACCAAATAGGGAGGGAGAGGTGTTTAAGATACAATAATGGAAGAAAGATGGGAAGCATCAGTGTTCGGGTTTTCATTCATTCACCCTGCTGTATATAGTGAATGATGCGATCTGATTGATGTCACTATGCGATTTGAAGTATATTCATGGTTTCATGTGGGCTGAGATATTGCTAGAACTCTCATACCTAGAGAGGAAGACTAGGATCCTCAACCACAGACCCAACAGCCCAACAGCGGTCGTGGTTGATATATGACTACCGCAGCAGTCTGATTTTGAAAAAAAAAACGTTGCGACACTTGTTTCAAGTCTAATATGGAGGACTATGAAACTGTTTGTGAGATTTCCATTCACTGACCAGATTGATAGGAGGTTCTGTGGATGTCACATAAGCATCCTCCAGTACAGCTCAATGGGCTGCTGAGATACGCAGGTTACCAGACCTATATGGAAAAGCCCTTTTAGGAGAAAAAGCAAGTATAGTGGTATAATGCAGCTATCCAATGCCAGTATACAAAGCGCCCGCATATGCAAAAAGGTGTTGATATCAGCAACAATTTGCTGTCCTGCACCATGTCCAAACAGAACTATACAGGTTCCATCGCATAGGTGTCACGGTGGCGTTTCCAATGTTGTAACCCAACGTTTGTACAGCTCGTTGTCCGTGTCACGCTGAACTGTGCATGGCAAGCAGCACTATTCTTCATGAGAACTCACACGAGCTGCGATTCCTTATTCATTGAGCTGCGTTCGTAATCGGTTATGTAGGCGAATGTACTTGTTTCTTCGCTGTTGTGGAACGCCTGGGTGTAGTCAACAAAAATGATCACTATAGAAACGCGATCGCAGTTGGAGGCAGTTCACATTATTATAGACAACCGCTCATAGACGAAAACTCACCGAGCCCGTAATCAATACCAGGCACAGACTGCGTTGGAAAACTGAAGATCACCGTGGGCTTATAGGACCGAAACCAACTGACAATGGCGCTAGTTTCCGGTTCCAGGTGGATGGACAAATTTGCGCGTTGTTCGTCCTCCCACCACCAGTGTGCACTTTTGTTCAGAGAGCTTCCGGTAAGATCTAAAGAAAATGAGAAAGAAGCATGGGGGATATTAACTGAAGCAGCAGTTCTGTCATACCAAACTCATAAGTTGTTATGGCAGATTCGAAGAGAATTGGGAAAATACCTAGCTGGGACTTAGTTCACCCAATTTCTCTGTGAAACTTAACAGTGAAAAGTAGGTTAGGTGTCGCAATTCTGTACTCAGTGGTTGTGATGCGAACCTACCTACCGGAAGCTTCATGGTTAGAACCCAACTCAGCTCCCATGCATCCTTCGAGTGGCGCGGAAGCATAGGTCGAAAACGTAACCCAGTCGAATGATTATTTTAGCTACTTTTGTGTATTGGACCACCGATAACACAATGCTCGCATTTCCCCACCGAAAGTGAAAGGCAACACTTGAGCCCTCTCAATCTTACTTGCGTGCCACTGAATTTCGGTGGTGTAAAACTGCTACATAGACATACGCAATCCTACGTAGACAAACAAGTGCCCCCGAGCTGAGGAAACAAACCGAAATGCTTCAATACGTAGCTACCCAGTTCCCGAACTAAGCAAGGCTTGGCTGTATGTCCCACACTCTCCCCCTTTCCGGTGACCGAAACTGTAGCAATTGGAACCAATGTGCCCACGGGACACGGTTTACAGCTGATAAATTGACAATAAAATTGAATTCCCCGGTGACGGTCGTCCCCAGTGAATATACGAGGACTAAATGCCAACGGAAGAACTTATATCTCCCAGAATAATAAGGCCTCCATATGTACACAATGTGGCAGTGGTTATTTGACGTCTTACTGTACAGAACGAACAAGATGTCACGATACACCCTAAACCTGACAGATAATCGCGTCTGACGTGTCGCTGATGGAAGAAGTACCTACATTATAAGCTTAACCAAGAAATCCTAGAAGAGTTTCGTACCTATAAAAGCAGGTTAGTAGTGAAATGAGGGTGTAGAATAATCGTCTCTATATGGAGACCACTGAATGACATTAGCGACGTGGGGGCTCAAACACCAATGAACTAAAAGATGGCAATGTCGACAAGACGTGCAGCCAATCACGACCGGGTGGATATAAGGTATTTTTTAAAATTTTTTATTTCTTCTCTACTGAACCACCTAGAATCATCTAGCATCACATAGCCACTGAATTATACTAACTACTAAAACTTTCAAAAGTTACATTCAACTGCTCCTGCATTAAGTAGGCTGGCTGATTTTAAGAATCCCCAATTGGCATGCTTTTGCCTCACGGATGGACATTTTTAGTGTCTGCATCCCAAATGTGGGCTGATCGCCTTTGTTTTTACTCGTTCGTTCAATGTCATCCTATATAAAGATCGCCGGGAGTTGTTTCATGGTAGTGAAGACCTAAGCTTCCTGATAACGTTCCCAAGCATATTCAATAGTGAAATCCACCCGACTCTGGTTTTTCCTCAAAACAAACACACTTTTTCGGCATCTACTCCACAAACTCTGTTTGTTTCGAAGCTACAAATCTTATCAACGAACAAGATCTCGTCTTGTATGGAAAAGCCGATACGTGGTCAGAAATAACCCAGACGGATTGCTTTTCTTTGTATGAGGACTGTCTGTTCTTCTGACTCAAGTGGAGCATGACACTGTGCAAGTTCAAATCACTCGGAATTGCGTCCCACGATAAGTGGATGAAAATAGTCGTACCCTATTTGCTAACAGAGCCTCTGCTGTGAACCAAAAGAGTTGTGTGAGTGTTTGCAGCGTTCTACGGCCGGATCTCTAGTTACCATGAGCCTGTCCAGTAACCTACCATTGTCGGCATCTTGTTTGTCGTTTCCGCCTACGCTCCAACTGACTGTAGTTCTTATACCACCAAAGACAAGTTTTGTGATTCCCTGAGTGTCCTTTTGCGGCGAGCTGAAAGCTCAGATATCGTTGTGCTGGTCGGAGATCTGAACTGGCAGGCTTAACGCATCTGAGACTCAACTAGGTGATCGAGGCGTATTGGACCCAGTACGTACGGACAATGGTGAACGATTGTTTCAGCTGTGTTGACCACAGGCTGTTTTTATGCAATACTACCGGAATAGCCGAAGTCGTCTGTCCATACGGTGTCCTCCAATGACTTAAAAAAATAAGATAATCGTTCAGCTGTAACATCTTTCCGGTGCCTAGTTGCCATGCCATCAGAAGGAAGCACGAGGGCTGGGATACTGCCAGGTTACCCAAGCCTAGACAGGAGAAATCGAGAGGCCGAGGTCGGGTTCGAACCACGGACCTTACGGCCAGCAAATTCGCGCTTTAACCACCGAGCCATCTGAAGCCATGGGGAGGCGAAAGGTATCAAAAATCATATTTTGTTTGTGGGCGATGAGGACATCTGACGATTTCAAGCACTCAGTGCTCCTCACTTTTTCAGCATAGACTGACGTCATCTGCGAGAGAAAACTTCAACTAAAACATTGATCCACAACGTGGAGCACATAACCTCGAGTGTTTTGGTATGAGACGAAAAAAGTCCTGACTTAAATCGAGTATCAGAAGAAAAATAAACTTTCGCACATCGGGGGAAAGCACGGATTCGATGTCCAACAAAGTCTTCAGCGTCAATGTGTTAACGGGTTGAAAAAAGAGCTGTAGCACCCTTTCCGTGCCTAACTGCCATGCTACCCGAAGGGAGCACGAGGGCTGGGATACTGCCACGTTGCCCAAGCCTAGACAGGGGAAGTCGAGAGGCAGAGGTGGGGTTCAAACCATGGGCCTTCCGGTCAGTAAATTCGCGCTCTAACCACTTGGGCCATCTCGTCCCTTACGGATTGAAAGGCCGATAATGATGCCCGCCAGTACTCCATCGCATGAGGAAAAACCCTCTGGAGATCGGAGCCTTCCGAAAGTGATCTGAGGACATTGACCAAAGAAACAACTAACCCAGTGATGGAGCATGCAGCGAAAAATTTGATTAAGATTTGGGAAGAAGCAGGCAGCATCCTAAACCTGAGGTTGTAAAATGCCAGTGGGCGGAATTTGACAACTACCGACTCAACCCAGCGGGAGAGAGGCTGAGACTCTTCTTCCTCGTAAGTGGTCTTGGAGTGGGCGTCTCGTTGATGATGAGAGATGAAAGAGCACTGAGTATGTAGTGACG
Source organism: Clonorchis sinensis (assembly GCA_003604175.2). Taxonomy (NCBI): domain Eukaryota; kingdom Metazoa; phylum Platyhelminthes; class Trematoda; order Opisthorchiida; family Opisthorchiidae; genus Clonorchis; species Clonorchis sinensis. The sequence goes on from CM030370.1 coordinate 130,378,028, forward strand.
TTGTCGAATCCAAAATACGGTTGATTGTCTGGATGCTCTGTGTCGACGTCGGACTTAGAAATTTGGCAGCCGGAATCAACTATGACATTTCCCGCACACTTATTCGTATATGGTAGAGTCATAAGATGATATGAGAGTGGTTACAACCTAAGAAACTTAAGGTGATGAAATCACATCGTAATCACCTAAGCATACAAGTTTTGTAGGAGCGGTTGACGACCACAGCTGAGTACTCCTGTGTCCACTGACGAAATCAAAGACCTTTCATACTCAAGAGCAGCGCATCAGCATAGCAGTTCTAAACTAGATACCCATCACCCGATACCCCTAAAGCAGACAGCGTTTCCTACTGATCAATTGATCACATTAAAGCAGATGATCATTTCATTGCAGAAGACAAGAAGTTGTACGGAAATCTTCAGTGGGGATTTGGTCGATCTCCGAAAAAAAGTAACCGATTACTAGGTAAAACATTCCATCAGATTGCACGCTTGTCTTAACAGTCATCAGGCTCTCTGTAAAGACTGATGAACATATAAACAGTCAGAACTAGTCATGCGGTCCAGCTTATTCACCAGTTAGTTGGATGAAGGGTCATACATACAGGTTTCTCAAATGAGGTCGCTCAAGGCTTCCCGATGTACGGGTTTGGTGAAGCTATGGCGAAGCGAGAGTTGTGTACAAAGATGTGCGCAAATAAAAATCACTGATCGGTTATCACACGACAACCTTCAGTAGACAGTAGAGAATCAAGTTTAACGAAAGGGCATATCGGCTGTGTTCGAACACTCACGGGTCACAGTATTCCGAATCTCGACTGGTGAATAGTTCGGCTGAAGACTGGCTTGTTGGAAAGGAATCATCGGGTCGGGACCATGCCCGAGAAGTCCCGTCAGGATTTGGGATTGGAACTACAGCCAGCTGGACAGCTGATAACATTTGGTTGACAGACGGGCGAGTATCCCGGTTCTCACATAGCCACTCAATAAAATGCACCAGAAGCTGAGGCGTCAACTGATCGGACGCGTGCAAATTACCAAACAACACGACACGAACGGAATCCAGTTTCGGTATGTGAGTATTGTTTTCCGGAAGGTTTTCTTCTACTACGAACAGGGCGTCACCATTTCTCGTTTCAGGCTGATGACTAGTATCTAGTGGTCGAACGTTCGTTATACCGTGGCCAAGCTTGAAAACATAGATCGGTTCACCCTAAAAAGACGAGATTACGGAAGACGGAATAAGGTATGATTGGAGACATTTGATGATCAACGCGAACCTGCGTAGTAGTATGACAAACTTCAGTCACCAAGATAGTATGATTGGAAATGACAAATCGCGTGTAGATACCATGCTAAGGGTAATAATTGTAAGCGTTCAAGAGTGCTGGCGTGTGGCAAAAGCACCTAGCTGACAGTGACAGAGCCTGGGAGTCCTTTTTTCGATGGAGCTTCTTTGGGAAGCTGTTGTACGTGAGGATAGAAGGACTCACCAATCGAGATTTCCCTAGAATAGTCAATTGACCACAGCGTCCATCTGCACCCGTTCCACTACTGTAGTGTTTCATTCGATCAAACAAAGATTCTGGTGTGCGGAATTCAATTTTTCCGAGTTGGCGCTCCAGTCGAATCTGCGCACGCCCGTTATTACGATCTGGACGCAGCGCGACAGCGATTGCCATTTCCTCGTAGGACTGCCCCAGTGTGCTGTTCTCGGAGCCAGCGGCAGCAAAAACGAGGTATGTCCCTATGGTGTGAAAGTAAGATTGAGACGTAAAATAGACGAAGAGAGCACGAAAGTAATGCTGGTCGGACAATAAATTTGAAGCTTGGAAAGAAATGGTAAGGTTGGGTGAAATTGAATAGTCAAGGAATGCAGCAGACAACGAACCTGAAAAACAGGACACATGGTACGGGAATACGTGAACATCTAGCTGAACTAAACATCGATAGATCAAGGAGCAGAGAAACTCGGCCATAGCACACATTGCTGACAACGGCTACGTTATCAGCACAAATGAATTGCTCCGTGTCACATACAGAGTACCTCGCAGACTACTAGTATCGTTTATTCCCAAGCTTTGAACTTCGGCAATGCCCGGCTTGAACGACCTGGTCGGCTGTTATCCACTCCACCTGACTTGTGATCTACAACCACAAGATCCCCAAATGGACCAAAAAAACCTGTGATCCCATATCGGCTTAGTTCCACCATGTTTTCTCGGCCAGCCTGAAATGAATCCCACTGCTCAAAGAAATGCAGTCCTGGAGAGCAAAATTGTCAAGTAGCTTCAGATTTAGACCGTGTGGAAAGAGTTTGAAAAGTCAAGTATTATGTCTGCCAGTCTACAATTCGACGTCAATTTTCCCCACTGCTACTTCAACAACATTTACTAGGAGACTGAATATTCCACGCAAGGATAAACTCTCCTTTCATTTGCACACAACTTCTAGGTAAGAGTGTGTAGATTAGGTGAAGCAGATTGGATACCTATAATCGGAATACACAAACGGACGAAACAGAAAATGGGACAGTGTTGCCTTATGAAATTCGGAGCAAATAACCAATTGGAACGCGAAGCTGATAAATATAGGTTCGCATAACCACATAACGTATAGAACCTTCGCAAGCAATTGATCGTCAGAAAACCGAACACATCTATACGCGATCGATAATCATCGTACTCCAAATCGATAGCCGCCTTCTTAGATGTTGTAGCTCCTCAATCGCTTTAGTTACGGCTTCATTCCCAAAAGTTGTTTTGCAAACACTCTTCAGACGGACAATATCATTCATTACCTTCTGCAACACCTGTATGCATGAGGCGATAAGCGTTGAATAGGCATAGAACGGTTAATACGAAGAATGAGGTCAACACCGGATCAACACATCAGAAAGTTAATTTAAATTACCAAATCTCTTCACATTACCATCAGCCTAGAAGTGGCTCAGAGGAAGAGTAATTTCATAAGATTTCCTTGGGGGAAGTCGTCACTCGAGGAGCCAGTCAATACACGACCACGCCATGGGGTTTCCGTGGTTGCAGGATGGGTGACACAATGTTCTGTCTAAGTGGGAGCTAATCACACTTCCGAACGGCCGCTGGTGGCTCAATGGTTAACTGATCACCCACAGGTGGAAAGGTTTCAGTTCCGAAACTGGGTTTCGTGAGATGCTCACAAGTGGTGATTCCCAACAAGGATGAAACAGCTGTACAGAGCTTCACGACTTTTCAGCATAGGTTAGCTTCACTGACAGGACGAAATCTCCATTGAAAATAACCAAGTCTCCTCATATCACTAGCAATTTTACTAAACTGACATCTCGATTGAGGGCCGACTGTCACCTCCCACACATCGCGCGTTATGTATTTCGGAGGATTTTCGGCTGCTGCAAAGATTCGGACTAATCTTTTCGTTACTAGGACTATAGTGGAATCGCGACCGAGTTGGTCGAAGTACAAGAGAAAGAGTAACGACTGAAGAGAGATGAGCTCAACCGATTGGAAACTGTTTGAGACCGATTGGGTGGTCATCGTTTCAGAGACGTTCGGTAAGCAATCGGTGAATTTATTGCTGGGCAACGTTTCGCTTTTGACAGACACAAAAGCTTTGTCAGGCCAAGTGAGTAAGTAAGCAGGTTGATTGGATTTTAAGGCAGTCAGGGAACCAATCCGAGATTTCTTGTGACTGGCCGACTTGATCAGTGCTGGCTGACGGTGTGAAGTTCCTCTATGTTGGTTAACGGGAACGACCAACACTTACGACAGGTTGGTTAAGGAAGTTTGTCATCAAGTTGATTCAGGATTTTGCGGTCTAGGGCAACTTGATGGAATATTCCTCTTGGGGGCCGTTCATAAAGTTTGTTGGTCTGTGTGCTTTGGGGAAGGGAGGTGGTAGGGTAATTGGATCGGGGTTGGGAGGTGGTTAAGCGGATCTTAATCTGCTTGGATTTTGTACTTTTATAGCCAGACCATTTTGCTGATAACTGCACACCACCTCGTGTCATCTCGGTTGATCTAAAACCTTTCTCCACATGCTTGCCAGTTCTACATCCCCTATTCTATTCACGCTGGGATGCTTGTTTATTTCCACTGCCTCGGCCACCAGTCGCTGTGGTGTGATAATTAGTTCCCGTCTCAAAATGTTCGTATTTTCCAAATCTATCATGTACCCACTGTCGAGTGCACGCCCTGTCATTGCCGAATCTTTGATTATCGCCTGATGTTCATCTAGATATGAGCTCACTTAGGAGACACGCGGAAGCTGTGGAAAACGCAGAAATAAACGCTGTACCTACCTGTCGGAAGAAGGGATCCAAAAAAGCCTGTTTTGGGATCAACCGGAAGGGAAAACCAACGAGATGTATTCCCGTTTGCCTGTGAGTTCAGCGAAAACCGATCCTCCCTGCTGGGAAACAACGCTGATTGTGCGATCAGCTGGGCTGACGGGGGAGAGACCCAATCACCATCGGGCAAAGGACTTGTGAGATTGGGAGTTAACGGTCCAGACTCAATAAGAAGTTGGCCCCTGAAGGAGACTGGATGAATAATCATTAGAAAAAAGGTTGCTACTGTTAGGCACGGAATACGTGGGCAGTGCAGTACAGCATTTCGCGTCGATGTTGTAGCTGATACGTCTAATGTACCTTTAAAAATTGAACTATCTGAATTTTGTGAAGTTTGAATTTTCCTCCGGAAACACCAGCTCTTAAAAGAGGTCCCTTTGGATCGTTTTAATCGACACCTTCAAGTGGCCTTGGAAGAGGAGGATAAACGTGCGGAAGAGGCGCATACAAAAGAATGACCAAAGGGGGTAGAGAAGAGTACTGCCGTCTGCAGGAAACTATAACATCTGACTCACGTTCAAATTCCCGAAAACCATCGAAAAATCACGGCGAATCCTCTGAATTAAGCCACTGAGGGACATCATAAGACCAGTGACGTATCCCATCACCTTTCTCACAGCAAAGAATGCAGAAGATTATTTCACCATCCGTCCAACTCAGGTGTTCAGGGTTTCATTAAAATGACGATGTGACGGGTGCGGTTTGTTCGTCTCAGTATCCCCATGAATGAAAGGTTGTAAACCTTTCTGGTAAACAGCGTGTAAAGCAATATGAAACCCATTTCTGGCATACTGATCCCAGACTTACCAAAAAACGAGGCACGGACTATAGGAAACCTATGCAGAACCGTGTCTCGTTCACGGAGATCACAACTGGAGGGGACGTTTGGGGTTCTAGTGACGAAGATACAAATCCGACCATAAATCCAACGCTTTACGAAGTGAACCCAGGGAGTGTCAAATATTATGTAACTCATACAACACAATGATGTCCTGCATAGACCTCTTGGACAGGTAAGTTACAGGAGTTACAACGGCCTGTTGACACCTATCGCTCTTACGTAAACATCGGTGATTGCACCCTATGTGACTGGCTTGTAGACAATGTCACCCTTATAGAGGGGGTTGGAGATAGTTCATTTTGTGAAATTTTTACCAAAACATAACCGACCAAGCAGTAGAATGCTGTTCTGCATTTGATGAGGTCCCCACAGTTGCCTGCACAGCTAGCCGGTTTGCATTGGTAGCTTACTGGCTTGAGTGCTGCCCCGTGGCTGGAACACCGGCACACGCAAACCTGATGAGTTCCAGTAAGGGTGAAACAACTGTCCTCCGCCTCGCTGGCTTGGCGGAAATTTCATGTGGGTGAACGTCTGCCGTATTCGCATGTGAAGTCCATACTTGGTAGTAGGGTTAACGCCAAGGCCTGACTCCCGGTGTATACCGAAATACAGGGTTGAGAAGTCAATATTCCGGATGTGAACATCAGTTCTATTCTACATTCGGGTTATGTGTCAGTTCAGTCAAGCAACGCTAAACACAATAACCTAATCAACTACAGGAAAGCTAAGTTCACAACCCTGAAATTGTGCCCAGCAATCGGTTGTGGACACTGCACTAAAGAGAAGCAAGATTGTGAAGAGTTTGTCTGGAAAGCCATTCAATAAGAGTGAAGTTGTGATGGAAAACCTGGATGGTCGTAGAGCTTTGAAGCAGGGTGTATATATAACTCTGTGTTCACCATATGGGTTAAACTATGGAGCATAGTTGTGCATAGTTACTTTCTGCAATCGGTGCTCGCATGAAAGACTTTAATGGCCATGGGATTGACCTGCGCTTCGTTGGCGCTAGAATCCAACTCACTGAAAACCGTAATCGACGGTGTTCAAGCTATCCACAATAAGTTCAGCGTATCACTAATAAAGCACTGAGTTGAAATGGGAGCAGAAACAGTTCTAGAATTAAGGGTGTTCGATCTGGTGAACTCATCTAAAAAAAATCGTCCAGCTGTAACACCCTTCCAGTGCGTAGCTGCCATGCCACCCGAAGGAAGCACGAGGGCTGGGATATTGCCAGGTTACCCAAGCCTAGACAGGGGAAGTCGAGATGCAGAGGTCGGGTTCGAACCACGAACCTTCAGGTCAGTAAATTCACCCTCTAACCAAGCGAAAATCAAATCATTCAGTTGTTGGGTCCTTCGGTGTTTCACTACCATGCAACCCAAAATAAACCCGAGGGCCAGTATACTGCCGGTGTGTCCAGACCTCGACAGTAGCAACCAAAAACCCAAAAGTGAGGTTGAACCTACGCTTCTACCCCATGATAAGTAGCTGGCGCCTAAATTTAGTACCTAACTCGGGTTGAAAGACAACAGGAAACGGAAGAATCCCTGATAGACGGAAGTACGTACGGTTACGGATTGCAGTGAATAGAGCCACAATGCCATTCAATGTTTGGTGCCATAGTTCTGGCAAAATGTGCGGCGCAGGTAACTGATTAGAACATCGCAGACAAGCTATCCGAATGGCTAAAGCAACGGTAGGTAATGTGGGAAGCGAGTGATTCTCTGCCGGGAGACCCCGTTGGTGTCCGTTGATGACATCAGCTAGATGACGGTACAGTGTTGTCCGAAAGTGGTTTTCTAAAAGGATAAACAGGAATAGAAACATCTTGTCAGTGGAAGAAAGCATACGGTTAAAACCCAATCTAGGTAAAATAAACAGTCTAACATTGCGGGAATAGTAATTGGGACAATATGCAAATTATGACACATGGCAAAGCTTAAGTTGCCTATGGGTATGCTGCATCAAAATTTGAGAAAATCTGACCGGTTTGGGAAACGGTAAGAAACAATGACTAAGTTGAAAGCCAACATTACCCCCAAAGCACAGCGGATACACGGTCCGAAACCGGTATAAATGTGAATCCCCTAGTCTTATGGTTGTTAGAGTAGGTGATACACTACAATAAAGGGACAGAACAGCCACTGAGCACGCAACTACTCGAAGTTGCAAACTGAAATTTAGGCTTGGAAAATCAAGACTATTGTGCTAGTTTTAAATTTTTTAACCACACACTAAAGATTAGATTTCGAATGGGATACATAACCTAAAACAGTTAGTCCTGGCTGTGCGTTGGACACCCAAATCCATTCATTTGCCCAAAACCTGTAATAAGCCGCTGTCGGACGGATGGAGACAGTTGAACTCACAAAAGAGCAAAGTCGGAGTCAAACTAAAGATGTTTATTGATCAGTAAATGACTTGGCCATATGATAAGTGTCAAAAAACATACTGTACGGTGTTCTCGGGTAGTATTCACACGGACTTCCTATGCTCAAGTTGACGGCAAAATAGTAAACTTATGGTTACTCGAACGCAAGTTATTCACTTTAAAAATTGCTTTTGTGGCAGATGACATGCATCCAGGTTTCTCGGAGATAAATATTTCTGTTCGACAGTATTCTTTTCATCATAAAAACAGCATACATTCCGGTTGCAAGTAAGTAACATGGTAAAATTACTTTAGAGGTCGGTTGAAAGCCGCAAACATGAGTTCTCACATTCGCGTAGCAACAATGGGGGTAAACTGGTGCTCACACGTCAACCGTACAACGGCCAGCCATTTCCATTCACTGCTTTTATATGTGTCATGTGCATCATTATCCAAGGTCAATTACAACGTCCATCCCTATGGAGTGATAGTTTGTGACTAGTTCCGTTTGTAGTCGCTTTGGAAGAGGTTCACATTGTCAAAGTGTGCAATAATAACTACTTTTGCAAGGCTCTACAAAAACCGAATGTCCCAAAAGATTCTGGCCGATTGCCTGTCTGAGGAAGAACAACTTAGCTCATCCTTGGTACTGATGCGTAGATAACTAGTGAAATCTCGGCGAAATTCGTACACTTCCCTATTGAATGTCATTTCAGGTTACGAACATTTCTTTCAGTGTGTTGGAAGCAACAGCTAGCAGATGCATTGAATTGAATGGAGTTGGCAGACTTATGAAAATTCAAAGTAGGACGGCTAAGGTATGTTCAAATCTTGAAACCAGAAACCATAACAAGATATGGATAGCATAGTAAAACTTGGCTATCAAAAGCGTCGAACCAAAGACCGACCTCCAGTTGCTTCGCGTGTTGTCGAGGCACACGCTTCATCTGATCGATTCAAAAAACCTTGTCCGATCGCATACTCGACAGCCAAATCTGCCATTAAATCAGACATTGACAAGCCAGGAACGGTTGTTTCTGGAACGAAGATTGGCGCGACAGGAAGCGAGACGGAGTGGTCTTGCACATGCCACACGTGGTTTGCCCAGCCTCCAGTTTCTAGACTAAGTACCACATGGGGTTGGAAATCCCGAATGAACGGTGTCAAACCAGATCGTAAAATGGCCACTACCTGGGCAAAAGAAAGCAAACAGTGACAATTATTTTCTACATGGGGCCCGGATACAATAGATTGCGTAACACAGTTCGAGGATGTGCTTTGCAGAATTACCCATTTGGGATCATTACTTAGGGGAATCGACCGAAGATTATTTTGATTTGTCTCCTTCTGACTGTTACTCACATAATGGGTGTAGTCGCCTGTAGTTACAGACTGATCCGATGTGCTGAGTGCCCTCACTGTCTGACTAGACGCTGTTTGTCGTGTTCGTGTGTTTCTTATTTTTTACGGTGATTGGCTAATAAATGGTCTATTCTTGCCGTGCTATGTTGTACGTAAGGGACATAAGGGATACATTCGGCGGTGGTGACTAAAGCAATCAGAAGACCCCGATGACTTGGCTTCGATCACAACCCATAAGGTTAAAAGGTGCTTTCGTAGACGTCCGTGCCCAAGGGAAATCGTTGTTTGTTAAACCTACCAACCCCAATCGAACACTTAACAAACATCGGAGAACTGAAATTCACCATATGCACAATGCGGTCGGCGGTCGAGCCGTCTTCCAATGAACAAGACGCCATCATTAACCAGTCATGCGGTCAACTTTTCTGTGACTATACGATGAACCTCAGTAAAATGCGAACTAGTGCTCCGCTGAATCAACCAGATTCCTTAGGAGCGCAAGAAAGATGCAAGCAGCTTTTTGTTCCTTTAGGTCCCTAAACGATTTTGCTCAAAGCGAGACTCTGCATCAGCCAGGTACCAGCGGCAACCACGTACGCCAGTTGACCTGCTGCCGTTTAGAAAGTGCTGTATATTCATCTGAGATCAAGTCAAAGCGAAGTTCAGCAGCAACTTAGACGTAATTTGTACAACCGATCGATCCTGAAATAGCACATGAGTTCCCGTTTCGAGGTCGACAATCAGTTGGAATATTAGTAGCTCGGGGGGGGGGGCACTTATTGATCTCCTGTAGGTTGACCAAGCTTGGTAACTGATTCCTGAATGTGTCGTAACCACTCGAGGAGACGCCGTGAGCGTCACGGTGGGTCCCATCCAGCAGTGCGTCCACTAGCTGAACATTTACGAGTCAATGCCAAGCTCGACGAACAAATCAACAATCATAGTGAGGTCCGCCATGAAGCCGGAGAAAATACGGAGAAAGGAGATTAAAACTTGACTTCTGGCTTGCCGTGATTCCAGTCAACCGAATTACCACATCACCCATCCGAGTGACGCTACGTAGTGACAGGCTACATCGACTACATTATTTAGTGAGTAGTTTTGGAACGACATCCTGATGTAGAAAAAAGCATACTGCGATGAAATCAGCCTCATGGTTGTTCCGCAAAATGACGCTGACTGAGCACCATCACTAAGAGGGTTCAGGAATATAAAGAAACCACTCAGTGTCTATGTCACTGCGATCAAGACCGTATACCACCGCGCCTGACAGCAATGAGAGCAACACACACGGCATGAGTATGCTTGCGCAATTGAAGGGGGACTGGAAAAGGATAAAATCATATTGACTATCTCTTCGTTTAGTTCACGATTGTAAGACCATAAGACACACAAGTTAGTGCTAGTACGCTGTTAACGGAAATCAAAAACACTCCCACGTTCCTGCGTAATCACGTGAGTAAAACTTCCAATTCCCTATCTGTTCAAATCGAAGATTTTAGGTTATATGCCACACTGATTCACAATATAGCGTCAATGATCTTCGTTGCTCCACAATACAAAAAAGGAATAAATTGCAACAGTTCCCCGATGTAGCCGTCGAAAGTAAACAAGTGAACTGCTATCATTTACATGGGTCTTACTCTAAAAAGTCATCGTTCTAAGAGAGGTACCATTAGACCACATAAAACGAAATGCAAATCCCAATGCCTACTAAGCAGGTGAATGCATAAGTAGGTTCATTTAACGTGGCAACAACACTTACTAATGAAAGCTTGTTATCCTACATCGCCATCGACCTCTTGATTTGTGGGCCACCCAGTTTGACATTTAGGACTCACCACTTTGAACACTATATATATATATATATATATATTCTGCAATCGAGAAACTACAAACCAAAGGCAATTTGCTCAGAAAAGCCCGACAACTCTAAGGCGCCGTCATCCGGTGAGTTGATTAACAGAGAAACGCGTGGCGAGAACGACTGAAGGGTGGTGGCTGGGTGACTTTTATTTACGCCGCTTGCAGCCACTTGAGATCGAATGTTCAAACTCCAACAGGAGGGTTTCGCGCTAAAAGCTCACCGCAGATCCGTGAAACTCGCACAACTGATGATTCCCACCAAGGAATAAACAGTCGTCCAATGCTTCTTGACTTTCCGGTGAAGACTGATTTCATTTTTTGGATGAAAATCCCACCGAAACTTCAAAATTGCTTCAATATTTACGAACTATGGTTAAACAATGTGACCACAAGTGCTTTATCAACAATTTTGATAACAGGCTTTAACAATGCCCTTTTTGAAAAACGAAGAATGATGTTACAACGATGCTGAACTGCACTAGCAACGTTAAAGAGGCCTTGTGGGTTATCTAACGAGTGGAGAATTCACACACATTTAGGGTCACTGAGACTGCCGAAACCAGCCAAAAGTGGAGAATGACGTAATTAGAACAGGAATCATCTAACCAAGGTGTAAAGCCACTGTAAAGCCACAAAAACCTCACAATGATGGTTTACCACCATATAGCTACGAATAATTTGAACAACTCATTCTGAAAATAGAAGAAATCCAGCGCAGGCTACCCGAATGAGTAGCACATATATCCAGATACTCACTCAGACAATTCTGATGGAAATGCCATCGGGATCAAGTCCTAGTCATGACTTGTAGGATTGCAGGCAGGATCATGCGGATCTAGTCCCAGATGACGAGTCGAATCGACAACATCCAGATATTCTGCAAACACTAATTCGATTTAACTCATTGAAACGCACTTTCGCAACACAGACTACGGAATGAATGGCTTACCACCTTCTCTCGCTGTAAGAAAGTGACTTATTTATACGTGAGAACGTCCCAGAGAGAGTATGCTTGGCCATCCGCGAAATTTCCGATAGAGGATACCCCCAAAATGATCGGAAAAAACATGAAGGCAACCACAAATGTCTTAAATTTAAACCACTGTCCTTTGACTTAGATCAGTGGAGAATCTTTCATCTCTCTGCTTCCCGGACTGTAGTTTCACGGGTGTTTAGCTGTCAAGACACCGCCCGACTTCAGTCGACGGGAAGTGCATTTCTCATCTCGTACACTTAATGCGGTCTTTCAATGCCATCGCAGCTGCATGCATCACTGGACTGCATGTGTGAGCTGAATGAAACCTGGCAAATTCACTTCAGGTGATGGAAAGTGCATTGCTGGTCGAGCTCCGGTAATTCACTCGTGTCATATTCATTCGCCGACGATGGATAAGCGACTCAGTTACGTAATAATGAGTGTGGACAAAATATCCACTAGAAATACGAACAATTCGCTCATTTTTTCAACCGAATATGCAGTACAGGGCAGCTCTGAACTCAGGCCAACACTCAAGATATCAAGGTATGTTTCTTTGAAAAGTAGTACTACAGATGAAATAATTGTCAGCTAATGTTGTGAGGGATGTCAGAATCGCGAAAGTGATACTCGTTAGGGATTTGTTTGTTTGTTTGTTTGGTGACAAGCCATAGCCAGATGGTGTGTATTGTTAGGAATATCGTTCAATCGTTTGACTGACCAGTGAAAAATCACCTGGGAAAGGCAACCCCGGTGAAATTTGTTGGGGATCTCACAGTAAGCAGTGAAATAGGTGATCCAGATAAGCACTGCTTTTGGATCGAGATAATATAGTGATATGGAGCTTGAGATAGTTCAGTGGGTAAGACGCAAAATTTCGGGCAGAGAGGTCCATGGTTCGAACCCGAACCTAGCTTTTCGATTGCTTCTGTCTAGGCTTGGATAACCTGGTAGTAGCTCAGCCCCAGCGCCTCCCTTGAGTTGCACCGAGTGTCACAGCTGAACGATTGCATCGATATAAGATGCACGATGGAGTGGACAAAAGTTGCAATCCTTTCACTCGGTCAGTGACATGGCTCGATGAACCATACGTCCGTCGCAAATTCATGTAAACCCGCATCCCGCACGCATTCATTAGCGATCGCAAAAGTGAATAAATTTGCCACAACCCAAACAACTTTAGTTAGATGTCACTTCAAAAGCACGTAGACATTTCACAAACTCATCTAAGTTGGTGAGAAGTTCATGCTGGCAGTCAAAAATCAATCCAGTACAATTTCGGTGAGGATGTGAGATGAAAAAGTCCTCGGTAAAGCCACATATTCAGTGGTCATCGATCTATGTCTTTTGGGTTGATGACCTTCATAAATCAGCACCCAGAAGAATCATTTACTGGATTTTGTGGTTTGACCGTTTAGACCGGGCTGTTCGAGCCATATTCCCTGGTTTGTCCGTCGCAAATCTATCTTGTACTTTATTGACTTTTGAGGACCTCAGAGCACTTTTCGATCTATATTTCTTGTATTGGGAGTCAGCGTATTCTAATACTGAATTATAATAGGAGACACTGTAGTTGAAGTGTGAATTGAAAATGAGGAGTTAGTTCACACGCTCCTCCAGAGTGTGAGTGCAAAACACACCACTGACGTTACTACTCATTTGCGAAAACCCCACCGCTGTCCTAGAAACTGTGGAATAGAACTTTGCATCATGTGGGCAATTCTCTTTCCTTTTTGAAGGCGTCACTCACGCATATAAACGTGCTACACAGCATTCTTAGCAGCGGGTTTAGTTGGAAATCACCAGAAAAATCATTCATCGTACTGCTTGATCTAAAAAGTATGGCGCAGTGGAAACCTAAAAGTTACTAGGAAAAATCCCCAGTACCTTAACTAATTCCTCTTCAAGTGAATCCTCCTTCGAACACTCATCCGTCACGTGAGAGTCATCATCCGGATTTGGGTCAGTTCGGCTCTTGCGAACGCGCTCTGTTGTCCCCTCCGCGTCCAAATATGGCACGATGACGATGTGAGTGGATAGCAAATGTCCAACACGCCGGTCAAATAAACGAACACCTGTCGACCAGAAAACAAGACAGAGCGAGTGACTATTGCACGAACACGGTGAAAGACGTGTGACATCTACCTTCAATAGGTAGACGACTACGAAGGGTAGTGATAAAGCGCATGGTTGTAGTTACGTGCACCAGCTACGAGCACGTTACATGCACCAAACAAATAAAAAATAAAGCCACTTCGCTGTGATATTCTATTGCAGGCTAGCTAGCATGCGACTCATGCGAAGTCCCTACATACTTTACTTTAATGCCACTATCTTGTGACAGAAAGAGTGAAATCTGGAAATATTCCAGGGGCGACGAACGACGGCTAGATCGACGTCTAGTGCGACCTGGTGCTGGTTCAGACAATGAGTTATATTGGACAAAACCATTGTTCCATGCCGCAAACATTCAACCGTTCCCCGAAGAAGCTAGTGCCACCCATGAAACAGCGCAGAGGTCAATGTACACTTGGAAGTGAGCCTGGCATACTATCGGGTATATCAGACATATACGATGACATTCCAGATTCCTGCACCGGAAATCAAACCACTGACCTTCCAATCCCTAAACCACTCATTCCTCGCGAAAAGATCAAGCCTTACACTGATATTATGGTGGTTTGCGGACCCCGATGATCCAGTGAACTACACTGGGAGGCTATTATAGCAAGTTGACCTGTGGTTATGGGTCTGTTTAGCAGCAGCACCCTTCTCCGCTAGATTGGGGTTGGAAACATTGGGACAACTTATTCTTTTAAAAACTGAAATAACTTGGGATTTTTCGCCACATACTGCTGTAGTGATGCTGGGCACCTGGAGCTGTCTGGGTTTTGGCATTTTGGCAGTATTCGAGCTCGCGTACAAACACGCTCCACAACCACATCGCTTTACCCGTATTGCTATTCACTGCGTTACCTTACCAGATGCATATAGCTATTGTTGACGCTTTCCCCACCTTTGAACACCCATTCTTTCCCCCTAGCCATCAGAGTGACTGTACTCTCCTTGTAGGCCCTTCTTTTAGGGAAGGCGGCTCGACTCGTCTTACATCACCCTCGGCTGAGACTTCCGCGTACCAGTCAGTGCCGATAGTCGTAAACGCCTCGAAATCAATCTTCAGGCAATCGGCGTCATTTTCTTCTGCGGTACCGGGCCGCAGGTAGGCACCCCACTTAGTAACTGAGACGTTTGCGGGTCCTGAATTCAAACGAATGCATCACAACTTTCTTTCGGAGTGGCTCCCAACTAGTCCACCATCAAATGTCAATTCTCAATGGAACGTGATCGACACATGTCTGCAGATTGCCGGAAGTTCCGCCCGCGCACAGCACAGCCGGCTTCATTCAAGCACTGGACGACAGATTAAACAGTGAGATTGGTTTAGCCTCGGAGAATAAATTCAGTCCGGTGGATTGTCAGACGTCCGGTGAAACTCAGTGTGCACGGCGACCTTAAAGTCCGGGGGATGCGGAAGGTCAAGAAAATGAAAGGAGCGAGGAATGCAGGGAACGTCCGAAGTTACTTCATTTAATTTGTGCGACGGGTCCTGAGTGAAACCATCAAGGATCAAACTGGTTTGCTCACTTTCAGTAAAGAAAAACGCATTGGCAGCTAGGTCGAGCACTTTGGACGTTAATCGTAGCCACCTGTCTTCATTCAGTCGGATTCTAGGACCGCATTAAAACCCCGCGAGTTGAACCTGGAACCAATTCACCAGGTTTATCAAGTGTCACCGAGATCCTGTTTCGGGTAACCTCCATTCCGTATTGCTCAAAAATGGTTGTTGACCGTTGACCTGTTCGCCGAGCTTGGCACTTCGGAGCCAACCAACAGCCCTAGCAGCAGCAGTAGTCAGGGACAACTCAATGGTAGAGATAGCCCTAGATACTTCAATGGTTAGGGGGCGAACTTACTAACCAGCGGGTCCGTGGTTCGAAAACAACCCAGACATCTCGACTGTTCCTGTCTAGGCCTGGGCAACCTGGCAGTACCTCAGTCATTGTGCTTCTTTTGGGTAGCATAGCAGCTAGATTGCGAAAGGGTGCTACAGTTAAACGATTATTATGGTTAATATTAGCCAGGGACAGTAGTTGCGCATTAGGTATGTTGGTGGTGGCGCACTATTAATAACCAATGGAGACGAAAAAGAAACTAATTCCCGTATGACTGCCGGTCAAACAATAATCCCCAGTTCTCTACTTAAGTCCCCTTGTGACAGTGACTCCAGAATTCAAAATAAATAGCGGCCAAGCAAACAGCAAGTCCAAATGACGTAAGTGCGATTAACCGAAGATAAATGCTCCCTTTAAGCGCACTCAAAAGAAATAAACAAGAATGAACGGGATCTTTTGATAGCCTAACTGGGATGATCAGACAGCAGCATCCTGCTTGAAGGTTAAATGTTCACCGAAAAGCCTCCCGTGGCCTAACGTAAGCAAGTGTGGTCGTAAGGGAAGATGTAGATCAAAAGTGGTTTATGTAGGCTGTGACAATAGATTCCACAAGTTTACTGATGAGTCTCAAAAATCAGTAATTTTCGGATTTGTGGTGATAGTTTCGATGAGTGCAGCTATTGATTAAGAAAGCAACGCTATGTAAAGAAACTCATGGGGAAGTGGGAATCAGTCACAGTCGCGATGCGTCCAAACTCACCTTCGGCAAAATGACGAGCAGCCCTAATAGCCATTTCAGTAGCAACCAAGTCAACACCACGCAAACCAGCAAGTACCAAAATCCGGATTCGACCGGGCAACTTGGCGATCGGATTGGATGCGTCCCAGGCTCTGTTGGGCATGAACTGGTGAGATTTCCTGCCAACGATAGCAACCTCAACTGCGACGAGGTGGTCCGTTTTGATGGACGAGTCTTTCGGTATCGAGTAGGGAATCTGTCCAGTGGTGACAAACTCAGTGGAAACCGAAGCACGAACAGCAGTCTGCACATCTGACTGAGGGAAATAGGACGGGAGCCGATTCAAAGCAATATCAAAGTCCAACTCGTGAGACCATTGGGAAGTCATATCTGGCCATAACGTGAAATTCAGCTGTTCTGATCGAGTATGCTCCACGTACGGCAACTGAGATGCGTTGATTACAATAGGTGAAGATGCAAAATAGCTGGAAGAGCGTTAGAGAGAAACGAAAATGAGAAATTTAACATCATCATGATGTTTAGATGGCATGAAGGGTGAATAATATGGTCACTACATGCATCGTGGTTTATATGATGCCCAAATGAAACTGCATCCGTCAGTGTTGATGCTGTGAATTGGTACTAGGAGCTTCATAGGGTTCATCCGAATCCAAAAGTAACCATAACTAGCCAAGTTTGTCCGACAGGGTGAAAGCGCCAGTCGAACTCCGCAACTGAGATTTTGGCTGACGATTCCAACATTAAAGCCATCAAGATGGTCAATAAGTCATCTTTCAAGTCGCAGAGTCATCAACATCCACACACTACGAGCGCGCTCATGTGAACCCGGAATTGAAACCCTGTCTACGAAGTCAGTACACACTACATACTAGTAGTAGGTGTATCTGAATTATGTCCCGTCTGCCTGCATAATTCAGATTTGGGTCATAAAATGTTATCACGCTAAAAATTCGAAAGTACGTAAAACTCCCATCCACCTACTTGTTTACAGTTTTATTTATAAATCAACAATCTTAAAAGATGGTAGGATGTAGATCAATAACAGTTTTGGAAATTCTCCCGGTACATCAAACTCTGGTCAGCCGGTTTCAGAGCATCGATTGCGCATAGTTTCAACATTTTCGGGCCGAAAAGTACCGTTTCAGAGTACTCAAGTTAGACTTTCACTGCTTTGTGGCTTCACTTTCGTCACACTGGAACGAAGAACAAGTAGTCAAAGACAATCTAGGAGGACTGCTACAGGCTGCTACTCACAAATTATTTAGATGATCTGTGGTAACTATTGTAATGATTTGAAGACCGCTTCCTATTCGTAGAATGCCGGACACGACAGTCATCTCTGTCAGTCATTCCGAGAGGAATTCTTACGAACTGCTCTGAATAGAAGATGGCCTAGGAAGAGCTTCAATCACTCTGGTACATCCAGCGAAGTCGGACAGAAAACCTGTTATCAAGGAATGTAGGGTCAACTCCAGAATGGCTCAACCGCAAATCCACCGCCTGAAAATTATCAATTACCCCATCAGGTTTAATTGCTAAACAAGAAGCTCCGAATATCCATGAGCCATCAAGTCACCTAAATGCATAAACGATAAGAACCAGTCACACCACATAAGACTTTTGAATTGGCCGTGGCCGCCGGCGCACTACTCAGTATGGTCAAAATACTTTTAGAACCAAAGAGTTCGGTGCTGCTCAAAAGGTATCCGCTGTGCGCAGCTGTATTACAAGTGAGACAGTAATGCCTTACTCCCTGCGTCCTCGGGCCAGGCTAGCCACCCGCAACCAAGTGGGTCAGACTATTGAGTCATTGGCTCCGGGAAGGATCCACCAAAACACTCTAATAGCCGCTGTCTCGCGGTTCAGACTTTTCAACCAGAGGCTAGAGGAGCGGTCTCCGAACAAAACCCTACATCCTCCCACTGTCCTGTGGGTCAGACTTTTGAGTCAAAGGCTCAAGGTGAGGTACCACAGCGAAACCTCTTCTTCGGTCTGGGCAATCGGGAAATATTATCTGCCATTTCAGCTTTTCGCTCACCGGCCTCCCCACCCCCTCCCCACCCATCGAACGATGCCGTGCGGCCAACCCATCAACCAGTCCCTTAGCCATTGTTCCGTGCCTGAACATCGTCCGAAATAATTAACCAAAATAATCACTTACTAGCCTCCAAAGGATCTGATTCACGTAACAGCCTTCAACGTCAGTAATCTACGTCAGATTGGGTAACAGACAACTCTTGCTGTAACTGTGCTTTCCCTCTCTGTCGATGTATGTTGTGCCTCCGAAACACGCATACAAGACCCACTTCGATCGTGTACCCCAAGTCGATTAGGACGAGCTCAGATGTTCTACATTTTACTCTTAGATGTCCGGTGATCCTGAAGCAATGCATCGTCGCATCAACAGTGTGGGAGTTGCACTCAGCCCTAAGGATGAAGGCACCTTGCTGGACTAAATCTCAGTAAACGGTCGTCTTTGCGCTGTGCGATTGTCTGGCTCAATTAAGATCAATGCAAGTCGGTGTGGTAGGTGGTGTTTATTTGTTGTATCAATATAGGCCCCAACAGATTGCAGTTCTGAGAATGAGAAGGACCAGTTCTATCAAGATCTGTCGCGATTGGTTGGGTCAGCAAGAAAGACGGATACAATAATCCTGGCGGGTGATATGAATGCCCAAGTTAAACGACTGAGTCTGGAAGAAGCACAATAGGTGGTAGATTTGGAATCGATGCTTAGCGTACGGATGACGGAGAGCGAGTGCTTCACCTGTGTACAGATCAACATCTTTTCCTGGCCAGTACAAACTTCCAGCACAAAATGCAGGCATCGAGTCACTTGGACGGCACCAAATTCAAGACACTCATGAACTCAGTTGTAGCCATCAGTTACCAATGGAGAGCCCTAGTTAAAGATTGCCATTTCTTCTGGTGTACGCAACTTGACTCTGATCATCCCGTTGTGGTTATCACTGCCCGTTAGTATTACATGTGATAAAGCAGAGCAGTTCCATTCACCAACTTCGACAAGTTTCGGTAGTTTCGACCTGATCTGGCTAGAAAGCTACTGGAAACGAACAGTAGTATGAATGACGAAGTTTGCTTGGAGGTCCAATGCAAGCGAATTGTAGAAGCTGGGCTCTCTGTTTGCAGAGCTGTTTGTTCAAGCCATCTGAGTCGACTAAATGAACACTGGATATCGTCCGCAGATCAGCAACGGCGGCACACCATTTCATCTGATTCGGTCAACCGGTCAAAAAAGACAAGTGCCAGTGAAACAACCTGCGAAAAAGACGGAACGGCAATTCCTTCACGAAATCGTCATCTTGAGCAATTGGATAGACACTCCAAAGAACATTCAGTTGATCTCCTTCAACCTAGCAGGCCTGAATGGAACATCGACACCAGCCCGCCATCAACAACAGAAATCCAGCATGAGATATCAATCCTCCAACGCGACA
This sequence comes from Clonorchis sinensis, assembly GCA_003604175.2. Lineage (NCBI taxonomy): Eukaryota > Metazoa > Platyhelminthes > Trematoda > Opisthorchiida > Opisthorchiidae > Clonorchis > Clonorchis sinensis. The sequence continues at coordinate 130,397,962 of CM030370.1, forward strand.
AGGCACCTGACCCGGATGGTCTGCACTCCACACTCTTCAAAAGTGGCGATGTCCTGGTGATCCGTCGGACAACCATACTGCAGATTTTGGAGGAAAAAAGAATACCGCTGGAATGAATATCCTCGGTCGTCCTGGGATTTGAACTGCAGCATTATGGCATCCGAAGTGCGAACAGACCAACAATCAATCAGCGCACCCGAGCTACCTATATTCCACAACATTGCCCAGAGTCCAACGAGCCTGAATGGATTGAGTCGATTATTGGGAGAGACAAACTTGTGAGAATCAAGCTGGGTTTTGTCCTAGCTGAGGATGTATCGACCATATCTTTAGCTTGAAACAAGTTCATGAACAGTGCCATTCCTTCGGACACCCCACATTGGTCGTTTTTCCGGATCTACGAAGCTGCTTTGACTGTCGGTCGTCAGAAACTGGCGATCCAAGGTGTTTTCCAAATTTATATCCTTTATGAAGGCTATGTATGCGAACTCCTGTAGGAGCGTACGGGTATACCGCAAGGGTTCGCCTGAGTTCGCCTTTCCTCTCCAACTTTGTTATTATTATGCTGTGACAGATTTCGCTGCCTGTCTCTGAAAACTCGGGTGGGGGTGAAATGCTCCCGGGACCATCGCTCACAGAAGTTGAGTGTGTGGATGATATTGTGCTCTTGGTTCAGATTCTTCAAAAATGCAAACCATTCTGCCGCACAGTCTGGCATGCCCTTCACGGCTGCAAAGTTTAAGGTGCTGCCACAGGACGAGGTGGGATCAAACCCGAGCCTCATCCTTGCAGAAACGGCAATCGATGTGACAATAAATCCGTTCACCTGGGCGGTTGTATAAGTTCCGGTGGACTGGCTGAAGATTATCTCTCGAACGGGAAGGCCAGGACAGCTTTTGTCACCAATACTCACCAGCGGTTAATGACACTGGCAGAAAGAGCCCAGTCGCACAGTCAGTGGCTCTGGTGTAGCAAAGCTACCACCTTCAATACATAGCTACCAGTTCCAGAACTAACCGAACATGCCATCGCCTTTAAGGCTTGAGCGTTAAAATCGATGTGTCCATGGTACACGGTTTATAGCTGGCAAACTGAACTGACTGAACTGAGTTTTCTGTCCAACTCTTCAAGATCGTGATGGTTACCGGCAACAAATAAAATTAATCTACCTGCGTGGCTTGTGTAGCTGATAGACTACAAAGACTGCGTTACACCTCCAACTGATTCAAATCCCACATATGGTACGCACCCAGCGTGAAGGTGCCAACTAAAAAATAATGATGCATATGCGGCACGTTGTGGAAAACAAGGTTCAGAATTTGCTTTGTCGTAAACAGGGGGGAGCAAAATCGGCCGCGTTAGTCGGCTCTAGCGCGGTCGTTGATGGAACATACAAACACGGCGAGCTGTGAATAGGTGTTTCAGAAAAGTTTGGAAAATACTCAGCTGATTTGTTGGGTGATCGATCGATCCAGCCACCGTATCAGAACTGATTAAATTCGGTGTGCAACACCCGATAAACTGAATAACTATGCCACCTGAGTGCGTATATAACTCACAATTGTAAGGTTAACGGTGCAACTGACGGAGCAGCCGTTCCTCTGATTCGAGCCAGACTGTTGCGCTCGACGGCGAAGTTGGTGAATTCGTCCGTCTCAGTGTCTGCACATGCACAAATGCGCTAGTTGGAAGTTGATCTTTGATATTTGTGTTAAGTTGAGCTTTGAGTATAGGATGCAAAAGCAGGCCTCCTAAACCAGAAACATATGTAGCCTCACAGAATTCGGATTGTCTGAGATGCGGTAGGTCAGCTGCTGATAGCCCATAGGTTGTATGGATACATGTCTTCCGAAAATCAACGAACTAACTCTCTGAAAGAATGGACTGTTCGCCCAATTATATTACGGATCGAGATGGTCACAGAGGAGCAAATGAATCACGTGGAAGCCATAAAAATAAATAGAAAATCGCCTGCAGCTCCTGCAACCGATACTGGTATTCCAGGGCGGATAAAATCTCTCGACAAAAACCAAGACGGATCAGTCCAACAAACAATAGGGTTCACGCGTCCGAGTTATTATTTAGGCACACAGCTATCTCCAACCCATATCCGGCCTGAGAGAAAACGCAAAAGGAAATCGTAACGAAAGTGAACAAAACTTCAGTACTATGTGAAGCAGCTGAAATTACTAGCATGTGGCTTCAAGTCAATTAAATTAACTGAACCCAAACAAGTATGCTTATGCCAGCATTGCATGCAAGTACATGAACATTAGTCACCCACGCTAAGTTGCACAACATTCAGCCAGTCCCTTCTAGAAGTCAAATTAGTTCACCAAGCTCGTATGAAACTTGACAACAGCCTAAAAGTGCATAAAAGTATCAGTTAAAAACAGTTGCAGTTTATTGGAAACGAATTATGCTGTTCGCCAAAGAAACCTCCACAGGCGCACTGCTAGCATTGGGGAATACTTCAGTTGATCGCGCCATCTGTTTCCACATTCTTGCGTTTTGCACATCGGATTCCCACACAAGTTCCTTCAGCACTTGATTTTTTTCCAAATAAAAGCAAGTTGTCTCTTCTGGCTGCAGTAAGTCCTTAAGGGCTCTCCGAGGGGACATAGTTGGTTCTTTGCATTCTGCTCGATGCTAGTTGGCTAATCGGGAAAATGACGGTTTTCCATATTCTTTCCATAGTGATGGTAACTGAAAATAACTGGTATAATCAGTAGACAAGATTGTATCCTGTCCATTCAACAAAGATCACGATCTGGTGTTTGCGACCCATCATAGTCACACTATGGAAGAATTCGCGGGGACAATTGATGGAAACACGCAACTGTACGCGACTGTAAGCGACATTGGAAAATGGCATCTTTAGGCGACAGGTATCTCGGGATCCTCACCCCTCCCCCCCCCCGATGGATCGTCTCCGTTTAAAGTGTACAAAACTGTTTCTCATTAGCCACAACCTGGTGTGCGAACTTCCTTTCAACCGTGGTAGTCATTCTTAGGGGGCTTGTAGTACTTAGATGTTATCTTCGTGTTGTGAGTTGACAGCTCTAGAAGTGCTCATTCCATAAAAATATCTACAAGCGACTTGAAGAATTAGTGGAGGTATTTAATACGCTGCCAAGTGTCCCGAAAGAAACTGGCAAGAGGTGAAACCCACCCAGGTTTCGATGCCCACACAGTGTACATGCCGGTGTCTGGGAGCAGACGCCAGTATTCGCCCAAATCAATGGTAGTCTGAATCGTGTGGGAGTTGTTCATCACATGAATAGTTGCATTGCCAACTGGTTGATGCGTTACGGCATCGAAAACGAATCCACGTAGAGCGCGGTGAACCTGAAAGGCGAAAAATGGCCACAATATTGAGCTTCGTTAGCGTGCAAACTGAGAATGCGCAATAGTCACCAGTGAACGTCATCATGGCATTGGTCGGCCGTGGGAATATAAAGGATAAACTAAACAGAACCCTGAGCTAAAAACGGTCCTCTTTTAGAACCATATCTTCCGATTTACTTCATGCGAAACCCTGTACAGACGGGGGACTAGCGTCAATGGTTTCCGGCTCTCACTGTGCATCAGTTTGAGATGCGGTTTGATGCCAACTGTATTCACAAGCAGCAGTTGGATCACCGCCGACAGCGTACACAATTAGTCAACACAAGCGCAAAATAATCACACGAGAAACAATCAAATAAACCATCAGTTCAGACGTAATCTTACGACCTACGTCAGCACTACCCTCTTTCCTATTCATACCAGATGCAAACGCACGAACTAACCCAAAGAGGGAATTCATTTGCCATAAGTAATTAGTCTAAATTACTCATGAAGTTTCCCTTATCAGAAAGACTACCAAACATGAGTCAATCAGACAAGTCGCTCTATCCTTTGAACAGAGGGTGTTTCTAGATGAAATAACCAATGGTATCAGTGGAGCACCGGGTCACAATCCACGAGATCCAGTAGGTCACTGGGCCTTGTGTGATTCCGAAAGCGGAGATTTCATCAATTCTATAAACTGAGTTGCCTTGGTAGTAGCGCAGCAGGTAAAAACGGTACTATCGCGTTCGCTAAGTTGTACCGCCTGTCGCATCAAAAAAGACATCACCCAAGGTTTCCCAGGTCGGATGCTTGAGTCTAGAACATATGCTGCTTAGTTCGTGCCTGAAATAGAGACTCCTTTGAAGACCTGAGAGGACCTGAGAATATGTAAGACTGGTGTGTCCTGATCCTAGCCTTCTTGTTGTTTACATCTTTAGAAGAATGAGCAACATTTAGGAATGTCGAAGTGGTGCGAGTTCGATAAGATTAAACAAAATTTGATGTAACTGGAATGCTGAAGACATCCGACCTTTGGTCCTTCGGGGCCCGAAAGTTTAGTCAAAAAGGGCATACACAAAGCACCGGGACGATGTGTGTAGCTAAATTCTCTGAAGGCGGCCACCGCTCGTTCAGGCCTTATGCTGCTGAAACGGACACAATAAAGCATTCTTCTGCAGTTGGGGTCAAATACGGAATAACCCCATAAAGCTGCTTCATCGTTGCCGTTAGTTCGCAAAGATGCGTAGCAAGAAGTAAACCGCGATATGACTAGCGTTGTGAAAGATGGGTGACGAACTACCATAATCCAGTAAAGTTCGCTGCTCAGTCAGATGTTGTGTCCGTACATCATGACAAAAGTTTCAGTTTTTGGTACGTCGAGCGACTAGCACGGGGGCCCGCATTACCGATGTTTCTCAGTAGCTACACAGCACTTTTAGACTTCGCAACATAAATTGAAAACGCATGCGTTCTCCTCAGTAGCAGCAAAGTAGTACAGAGGTGAATCATCAGTGTTTATCCAGGATTATGAAGAAAAGTGGAGCAGCACTAAGTGTAACCGATTTCGCGATGTAGAATGAGGCATACTAAACCACTAAGTCCCGATAAATCACCCACTTCCGGTAGATGACAGAACGTTGTTACTGGGCGGTGATTCAATACGATTGTTTAGTTTCGTCGCAAAGTTATCACGTTACCACAAAACCATAGTGTCCCATGGAAGGAAGCCTTGTTTAAGAAGTAAACTGAACTGGAAAAGAGATCTAATACTAGTCAAACAAGACAGGTGAAAAATAATTTGCGTAGTACGGTGTAACTGTAGGGATAAAACGTAACGGGTCAGCTTTGTTTACGTTGGCAGTGAGACTTTGGCCTCATGAGAATTATTTATACGTCCAAGAGGCACTGCAAGTGCTCCATTCGGTGATTGAGGAGACGATGAACTGAACTTGCTACAGAGGCGACCCGATTCTGGACTCGATTCAGTCACTCGACTACATCTGCATTTGTCCGAAGAAATATTGGCTAAGTTAAGCCGTCAGTTTCAGTTTTCACGAAATCGAGGTTCGTTAGGCCGCAGTAGATGCATAAACCGATACATACGTCAGGAACAATAGGCTACAACGAGACTCAAAGTGGTCTTGCACAAAAATGAAGCATTTCTACAAAGTTAGTACCAGTGCGGAAAGGATTGTAGCAAGACATTTTTCGTTTGCTCGAGTAATTACCTGACTAAAGAATACACGAAAATTATGCAACCAGCATTGACAAACGACATGGGCGATCGCAGAAAGTAGACATAATCAGTGGAACAAAAAGCTCACCTCTGCAAGGAAAACAACTAAGGAGTTCCGATTATCTTCCCAATAGGTGGGAATCAATTCAGACCTCGGGTATTTAGCACATCCAAGTTCCACAGTTACTTCCATGCAGTTGGCGTACAGGTAGTTCCAATCTTGCATACCCCCATATAAAGGATACCATTTGTTCCCATTGGTAATACCCCAATGGAATGGTGGCTCATCACACGAGATGACGCCTTTGTGCATTTCTTTGTGTGCCTACAAGCGATCACATGGGAAACGCAAAACAAAACAGTGATTACTGAATAGATTAATAGCATTGTGACCTGCGGCGGGGTTAGAAAACAAGAGCAGACAAATCCAAATCGGCCAAGCATCCCTATGTGATGAACAGGAGTGAACAAAACTACCGGTTAACTGTAGAAACAGCACAAAGGCATTCAGCGGTGATGCAGACACATGCAAACAAACCAAGTTACTGGGACAAGAACAGGAAATGCAGAAGCCACGTGCAAACGTACAGGATTCAGTCTGAAAGTTCTGAATGATTGGCAAAAGATGGGGTATACGTAAAATTCATAGGGAAAAAATCCCGAAACATGCTAATTCAAAATGAGTGAACAGTGTTCGAAAAAGATTCAGCTAATCCGCTTTTTGACTCGGTATGTATCACAAATTCGTCCGACGAGGATGGACCTAGAACAAGTCAACCGAGCTAAGTTATACGACGCCTAGCACATACACGGGCATGAATTGTCAGTGGATTCCGAAAAAAACGGTTAAGTCTAGATTACACTGCCCAGAAATCTCAGACTTGAAGCGCAGCCGAAAAATCGATCACCTGAAGTCAGTAAAAATGAAACAACTTCGATAGGGTAGTCACTGAATAATACATTGGTCTGAGTTTCAAAAACGAGGATTCAAATCTCTGCGCAGGCGTCATCTAAGTAGTCATCCGCTCCCACCTTGAGGTAATGTAAGCATATTGCTTCATCGTGTGTGAAGCATACCTTAAATGAGTCGGCCATAACAAAGCGATTAAAAGACCAGTACAGTGGAGCCAGAATAACCAGGAGCACTTTCAAGAGAATACGAGGACGTCTCTAAACACAACACGACTGATAAAAAATATATTGGGTCAGCTGTCCAATATTAATGAGAACCTCGACTGATATGAAAGCAAAAACGAGTGACTCACTGAGGCCAGGAAGTAAAAGCGAGGCACGTAGAACTCACCCAGCTGTAGACCAGCGCTAACCGCCGAAATATTACATCATCCGGTGTAGCTGAATGGTAGGAGGTGTGGTTTGCACTACCGTCAAAAGGATAAGAGGTAACCAAAGAGCCAGCATGTAGGCTCATCGACAAGATGAATCGATTATTCTCCGTCCAATTCATCACAGCCAGCGTCTCTGGCTGCTGCAAATATTAGCGAAACAAAGGTCAATGAAGGTATGGAAGGTATCACAAACCCGTGGTCCCTCTTTCGACGCGTCACGAAACTGGTCGGGAAAATCACGGTTTAAATCAACTGCATTGGCATTTCCACGTCCAACAACGCCGTTGGTGTCGCCTATAGAGAGGGGAATAGGACCATGGAGCACCGGTTCCCATATACTGTGATCAACGCGAAATATTTACGAGGACTTGCTGATGACTTGCTCCAAAACAAAATACCTCCACAAGACGTACCTTATCAATGTTCTCCCAAGAAGGGCGAAGAAGCAAGGTGATATATTGTCTCTATCTCAAATACGGCTAGTAGGCAAAAACAATGAATACAACCCAGTCAAATGCCTAAAAAACTTCCTGAGAGTGATCGTGTGCTCTTGTGTGCATTTGGCATCGAAAGAACCGGAACAAATCATAGACATGACTGTGCATCGCTAACAGAATCCAAGTAATCAAGCCACAAGTGAGCGGACTCTAGTGGCTAAAATGTTGGAATCACAAACCCTACCACGTTTTTAGGCTGGGTAGACCATATTAGGAAAAGGATCCGGAATAGAGGGGAATCATTGAAGGAAGCCCCTCTGATGGAGTGCAAGATGGGAAAGAGAGTTGCGACGCACCGTTCGGTATCCTTGGTTCAAACATGCAAATCATGAAGCCGTAGAAGGATGCACAAATCTTCTTCATCATCATTAGGTAAGTGCCACGAGGAGTTCCTTTGAGAAGAATGTTTGATCCTCTAATTGCTACCGATAGCCAAATTTCTTTGCCCCCTTTTCTGCAACCTCTCTGCCCCGAATTACTGATTGTAGAAACTCTTGGAGGTTGCGGTGGCAACCATGAAATCGGACAATACGATCCTAACCCATTTTGACTCTAGAGGTTCCATAGAATATAGTGTCACTGTTTTTTTAAGCAATTTGTCAGGACGCACCCAGACATGAAAAAAGCGCATGTGCAGAGAATGACGCACTCCCAAGGTCACCAGCGGTACCACACGTTTCGGATACCAGGTGCGTTGGCGGAGCTCACCAAACACGGTTTAGTAACATACGATTAGTGGAGTGGGGCGGAAACTGTTCACGACCGGAACACCGCCACTGACTGTACAGAACGAACAAGTAAACGACCATAATTGGCCATTTAGTCATCCTATATATTTACGCAGAAGCTCTGTATGTTTTGTCTTGACAATACAGCCGTGTCCCGAGTTCTCCGTCTTCTCCTTATCGCGTAGTCTGGCAGGCTCAGTGCAGGCGTAACCAACAGACGGTCACCCACGATACAACATATGTATTATCGAAAATTGTGGAGTGAGAAAATTCTCTGCAGCCATCGCTTTATATCACCCTCCCAGAAAAACACTGATAAAGACCGAAACGCGGGTGCCCGGAAATTTTTTTAGTGTAAACTTGCTTCTACAAATTTAAGGTGGAATAAGTGTGCTAAAGTGAAACAGTATGAAGGCGAGGAACTGGTGATTTGTTTTGTTTATGGGTTACACAAGACAGCTGCCAACCCAACCAATGTGGTGCAACATCAAGATCACATGTTTTTCGATAATCTCCGTACTCAAGAGAACAGTAAACTTGCTGTGAACGTGCTAGCATTTTGATTTCATCGATTAACATTTTGCGGCGGCTCTCACCCCAGTCCAATGGATGTCAAGACAGACTCAACGACTGGTCTGAACCGACTGAAGTGATCAGGCACAGAAGGTACGCAAAGTCACTTTAGGAGAGAAAACGCATCTGAGCCGAGAAACTCCATGATACAGCCTCCGCGTATAAACCAGAATTTAGTGATTATATGCATAGGAATCGGAAAGCAGAAGGTCCGCAACTCTTGTGTGTGAATAAGGACGAATGCACTGCTGCGGTGAGTCATAATGACTTACCTTCCACGGCAATCTCGAAGCCGTCTGGGTTCATTGAAGGTAAAAGATGAATCTGGGTATGTTCCAAAAGCAAAGTGATGAGGTCGTCTCGTCCATAGTTACGGCAAAGAACCCATGCAAGACGAATAAGTAGCTCACGTCCGATAGCCTCGTTTCCATGAATGTTAGCTACTACTTTCACTTCTGGTTCCCCAGGCTCATGTTCATCAGGATGGTCACCCAAGGAGAGGACCCAAAGGGTGCGGCCAAGTACCGACTTTCCGATTTCATACAGCCGAGTGATCTTCGGACAAGCTGAATGGATTGTAGCCAATTCTGCGTACAGTTGCTCAGTATGAAGGTACCTAGAAGAGGGGGTTAAGCACACATAAAAGAAAACTATGCACCTGTTGCCGAGTTCCGGTTCAACGATACTCCAGTGTACAGGAGTAGTGGCATTCGAAAACCGCGAGGCTAGAGTAAGTATCGCGGAAGAGCTAGAACGTGTCAGGATTAGCGTGACGTTTAGTGGAACTCACTAGTCACTGTTGGTCGTTTTCACCGCGGAATTATCTGCACCATGGAGCCGAATCACTCCAACGATGAACACTAATAAGTAAATATGCTTGCACTGCATCGTGAATCCCAAGTATTCACGTGATTGGCAGGCTGGAAAACAGAGTGTATACGTTGGTTCGGTGATGGAAGCAGTTGTGGCACGTAAATGTCACGACATACATGAAAAACCGAGTCGAATTAGGCGAAAGCTTATGGCAGGGCAAATGGTGGTGAGACGGAGAGCAAGAGTGAGATGATAGTCAGCGTGATAAACAGACGCTGGTATCCACCATCACCAAGATCAGCGTACAACTACACACAGGGAAAGATAAAGAGTAGGTTGGCGGAATATAAATCGGCGCGTCGTCAGGGTGAATTGCCCATCCCATAATCACGTGAGTGTTGTCATTGTCATCCATAAGTCTCCTGTATTAAGTCGTTCAGTCACTCAGTCGAAGCCTAAGAATGCGGACATATGAGGTATGGATGGAGGGCCACCTACTTGACTGCGATCTTTCCTAACTAGAAACGACACCGAGAAAAGCGCGTCACAGCTTACATAGACTTTTGAAATCGAAGCTTACAAGGCGATGGTAGTGCTAATCAATTACTCTCAACATTTTATCATTGAAATGGATGCACCGGACTTGGCAATAGGCGCACCTGAATCAGAATGGAAAGCCCAGTTGCTTTCTTCTCCACATGTTACCCCTGCCAAAGAAACGCCATTTGGCAGTCGAGAAGGAAATATACACAGTCATAAAAGCCATTAAGAAATAGAGACTACCTTCTTGGAAATCATCTCAAACTTGTCAGTGGTTAGCAGTCAATACCAGCATAAATTAAAAACACAGGACGATGAAGTTTTGCGCTGGAGAATCTAGTTATCACCCTTTCCATTGTGGCGTTATGTGTTGTTCCGGTAAGGAAAACAACATAGCTGACGTTCTCCCGCGGTTTGTGTAAGTCACTGTCAACCCCTGCTGAATTTAAAGATACAAATGTCACTACTTTACGTTACAACGATTTTCTCCGGGAGGTGGATGGATCGGCCCCAAAAATGGCCCGGATGGCCGTTACCCATACAGCACGATCGATAGCAATATCCAAGCGTAACGTCATCGAGCTTCTGTTCCACCGATCGTGTGGAAAAGCTGTAGACCAAGTAGTTAAACGTCGGTCTTAACTGCAGACGTCCAGATTTTCAGTCACCTTCCGGTGGGACAGTTTCCCTTTGAACCGGTAATGAGGACAGGAAGAATTTGGACAATCCTGACTGATGTGCGGAGGACATGTTCCAGTCAATGTAGTCCTTGTTGTTGGTTCAGTGAAGAGAAGCTGGACATGTTACAATGCCATTGGTTACCTTATCGTTCCAACGTACTTCTCCCTAGGCACTCATAGTAAAAAACTTCGAGTCTTCGAAAACCGACGGTTCGGAGAGGCCAAGTCTCACAGGTGTATATTGGTAAGAACTGGATGGTTGCAGTGTACGCACGGAACTTTGTACGAAGGTTGATTTCCGAGCGCTTCGACAGAGCAGTGTGGGGCTGCATGAAAATCTTCCTAGCGATTTCGATGCGAACGCCTATCCTTTGTCGACCCTGACTAATTGCTAACACGATGGAGTCCAAATACTTGAAGAAATCGGCTCTCAGTTAACAGTAAACGGGCAGGACTGCACTACGTACCTGCGGCGAAATTCGTGTAACTAGCGAAGCGTGATGGCGGATACGACCAAAGACATGCTGCATTTCTATCCGATCCTCACTCAGGTCATCATAGGAGTAATCAAGGCCCTTGATTCATGTGATAGTATTTATTGGCAATCCAGAGAAGCCACCGAGGCTATGTGACATTACCAAATCAATCGCAGCATTCCAAAGCATCGACATAAGCAACCTTACCGAACACCGGAGGTTGGAGCAAGCGCCACAGTCTCTTCCCGATATAATGGAATGCGAGCTTTTGTGCCCGAGTGCCAGGCTCTGATGAAACCCAGCAGCTTCTCTGGTACCCCATGTGCTTTCAAGACAGACTAGGGGCATTTCATATTGGTTGAGTCGAATGCTGCAAGGAAATTAGTGAAGCAGGTTGTGGTTAGTTGCTGGAACATGTAGCGGTGTTCCAAAATAAACAACTGACCAACACAACCTCATCCTGTACGGAAACCTCCCTAATTTGCCCTGGCGTGAGATCTCTCTTTTCTGAGGCGGCATGACAGTAATATAGTGGACATTTCGGCCGCAACATCCATCAGGCTGATACCCCGGTAGTTCTGTCACCTTTTTGGGTATCAGTAGCAGTATAGGGGCACCCCGGTCAACCGGAAATACTTTGTTTTCCCACAGTGAGCAGAAAAGCTTGCAAAGCGGTTCAAGGACTTTCAGCAAGCAGGAGTTGCAGACTTCCGTCGGGATGCTATCCTCACCTGAAGACATTGTTCTGTCGATTATATTACCTTAAGTAGGGTGCTCGCAATCGAGTGTGGAGACTAATGTGGTGGGTAGCTGATGTCTGGATGTGAGATGGAGCGACCAGTCGAAGTGTTAAGTCCAGCTCTTCAGCTTTCTTTCATAGTCCGTCACTAGTTGGCCGTCAGCTTCTCGGGGGTTACCTTGCAGTTGAGTTGAAGTGCGGCGGACTAGTCGGGAAAGACAGGAATAGTCATCAACATTCGCAGCCGTTCCTACGCTACATTTCTGACTAGTAATCTACACGATCATTTCAGACTAAGCGGGTGGCATGGTGACGTAGGTTGTGGACAGTGAGTGCCTCCTTCCTGAGGTCTAATCTTTGTGTCATCGAGATGTAGACCCAACATTCGATGCAACCATTTGTTGCACAGAGATCCTTAGACGGAACCAGGACCGTCGACTGAGACTCTGGGATGCGATAACATGGCGGTAAGTTGGCTGGTGATCTCATCTCAGAGTTGGAGGCTCTTTTCAGGGTCTTCGAGGTGGCTTGATCAGTTCTGTATGTCTTAGTTTTTGTCGGGCAGTAAGATGAAATTTGAACCTCGCACATGAAAAGGGTGTGGTTTTAACCGCATTTACTCCCAGTTTCTGTTCCTTGATAGGGCCTACGTTCTTCGATAAATGCCCATCAGGCTGCCACCAGAATGTGGTCTATTTGGGAAGCTGGCCGACTGCTGTTGGGATACCAGGTGCAGAATGAATGGTTGTAGCACTCTTTCGGTGATCAGCTGCCATGCCCCCCCCCGAAGGAAGCACGAGGGCCTAGATACTACCAGGTTGTCCAAGTCAAGACAGAAGTCGACATACAGAGGTCGGGTTCGAACCTCGGACCTTCCGATCAGTAAGTTCGAGCCCTAAACACTGAGCCATCTCGAGTCCAGGAAACGTTTATTGAATATAACGGGCGAACTGAATGCGGCAAAGTGATCACTCGATCGCCGTTTTCACAGCTTTACCCTGAGTTGCACTTTTCAAGAACGTGACGAGTGACTCTATTGAAGCCCCAGTTGTCGCGTTCCGGTTGCCAGAAGCCATAAGAGTATTGCGGTTGCGTGCAGCGAAGTACCACTGTCTAACACTTATGTTGCACTACCAATGCTGGTGGTTGTGTACACAGTTGATCACTAGTGGATCATCGTAGAAATCGTTCTTGACGAGAAGTACGAGACTGAGAACGCAGAAGGATACGACGGTCATTAAAAGGCCTTTGAAACGAGCTGTTGCAATCCTGCGCGATACTTGTTCCGAAGAAGGAAGTCTTAGGCGCGTTTCCTAAGAGCAAAGGCCACATTGTGCAGGCCTGAGTTGTCATTCGGATCGCTACGGCACACCTCGTAGGAGACTTCCATCCCTTTGATGAGTTGTGAGCCAAAACCAGGAATTTGTGTCTCTAAAAGGCAAGTAATGCCAACCTTGTAGTCAAAGAGGTTTCTTATGTTGAAACTCTGGCTTTCCATGCCAAACAGAGTACTGACATTCCAGCAACATATATGCAATACGCGCCTAATTTCGAGGGAAGATGAAGGAGACCCAGCTTGCAGATTTGTCACCTAGACGGTTGAGCCAGCGCCGGAAACTTCGCTTATCGGGGACGTTACAGCATGGGTGGTGCTTCGCATCTTGGATATATTCATGCAGTAACACAGAAATTCGTATACAACCCACGTCTCAGCGCCACACGACTTTTGTTGGAGAGCACATCTCTGGTTTTTGCAAACCAAGTATGGACTGCATGAAGTAGAAAGGTGCGGAGGGCAGAACTGTAACAGAGGCTGCTGCAGCAAAAGTCCATCTTAGTAGACCACTTCGTCAGATCTGGTGTTTGTTCGAGTTCGCTTCTCCAGTCCTTGTACATCCAAGTGCGGCCCGCAGGGCAGCAGAATTCCTTAATTGCCAGTGGCCAACACACGGTCCATACGTCAATCCGGTGGTATAAATACTTACAAGGGGTCCACGCTTTCCCTGTGCCAAGTGAAGTCGTGGCTCGAACCCAACCTCTCCATCTCAATTGCTCCTATTTGGGTTTTTGCAACCTGCAATATTTCATCCCTCGTGCTTCCTTCGAGTGGCATGGTAGATAGGCACCGAAAGGGTGTTACAGCTGAACGACTTTTTAAGTGACACCCTTTTTCGGCTAATTTAGGGTCGCCACGTTGTGATTTTGCCATTGAACTTGTATGTCATTGTGTATGAGATCTGATTTCCAGTCGAGAATCCATCACACACTGGTGGCACATATATAACGGAAGTCACATCACTGTTTACACTATGGCGACACAATGAGAAGGGGATGAACTTTGCGACACCCCGGTGTCCCAAGAAAGCTACCTTTTGTTGGTCCGAAAAACTGCCTCTACTCAACGGAATACAGAAAGACCCGTAGGCATATGCAGAGATTAACCATAGATTCTACAAATCAACACAAACAAAACTCATCGAAGAGACCAAACCACTTAGGAGACTCAATATTGCCTTCAACGTGCCGCTGTCTTTCATTAGCCACAATGAATGATTACAGACTATTACAGGCGAATATTTTCATTGCTTTTTTGCAGTCGCCTGCCCGGATATGCAAATCATCTACAATTACTGAATGTCTGCCAATTTTCAGATCTAGCTGGTTTGCTTACTTACACCCATTCTGGTCAGGACCCGTCTTTCATCTGCACTACACATCTACAAATTGCAAAGGTGGGATCAAACCCAAACTTCATGTTTGCAGACCAGCCAAACCAAGGTGGCAAACACATTTGTTTACCGGAGTAGTTGTGCATCATCATCATCATCATCATCAGCAACATCAGTGTTGACACTGATGCTTCACTGCCGTACAACCATAAAGTTCGTCTAATTTCATATATATATATATATATATATATATATATATATATATATAAAAGCCCTAGAGTGAAAAGAAGAGAAAAAGAGTGGATGTGGGAGGGGACCTGGTGTTGGTTTATGTCAAGCATTCTGAGGTGCCTACACCTCCAACCGCTCAATCAGACAATCTGGAAAGAAACTGACAGCATAAACGCCACTGACATCGATTAGCCGCTATTTCTTGCAACGTCTCCAGCCAGGCACAGGCGGGGTCACAGGGACCCCAGCCTGGAAGGCGTACAACACCAAAAACACCCAAACTCTCCATGATCTCCTTCATGCCTTTCCGCCAAGTCATGCGCTGTCCATCTCGCGGTTTGCGCCATCTGAAGGAGGCACGGAGAACAACACTCGTCTCGGTAGACGGTGTTTCGGCATGCGTAGCACATGACCGATCCATCGCAGTCGGTGGTGTTGGATGATTTCCTCAACTGAAGTACCTGCAGCACAACCAAATACCCGTTTTCTAATCACCTCGGTAGTTGTGTACGTTCCGGTGGACTGGCTGAATATGAGATTACTTTTCGAATCGGGAAAGCCAAGGCAGCTTTTGGCAACCACTAACACCTAGGGCACCGAGGTAACGTCAGTTTGTTTGTCCATGCCAATACTGCGGTGGTGCAGTCCACATTGTTTTTGTATCAGAAATGTGGCCTCTGTGTGCGGAGGAATTAGGAAAGCTGTCAGTGGCTGACCATCGGTGTCCCCGAAGGATTGACTCGGTCCGGTGGGAACAAAGGATTATCAATGCGGAGGTAAACCGGATGGCTTCATGAAAAAGGGACTCTCCCACGACGGAGGAGCTAATCACACTTCATAGGTCACACTGGTTAGGACGACTCCGTATACTAGAAGATCGTCTACCTCGCACTCTTTTCGCCCATCCCTGTGATGAATGAAAACGACCAAGAGGTGGACCTGTCGACGGAGGACGAAAACACTAACCAGTAAACTCCCGCCTCCCTGGAAGAGGACCCACGGGATGCAATTTATGAATGACCAGTAACACTAACTGATCACGCCACCACTTTCGATGGCCATATCCCCACGCTCTCCCATTTTCTGGTGATGGAAACTGTAGCAGCTGGAGCTAAAGTACCCTTAGCACATGGCTTGTAGCTGATAAATTGAACCGAACTGAATTTAAACAAAAATGGATTGGACATTCTTTTCGGATACCACAGCTCGTAGGGAAACCTTTGGAGAGTTCATCGTACATCCAACCTGCCCACAAGTATGCAATCAGAAAAGATAACATCCTTTTGGTGCCAAGCTGCCATGCCACCCGAAGGAAGCACGAGAGCTGAGATAATGCCAGGTTGCCAAAGCCTAGACAGAGGAAGTCGTGATGTAGAGGTCGGGTTCGAACCACGGACCTTCCGGTCAGTAAATTTGGCTTTAACCACTTGCGCCATCTCGCATTTCTACACACATATGAATACAGAAAGCACATGATATTCACGAAGCTCTTGGGTATACTCTTGCAGCAGGCTGAAAACGAAGCGGTCGACGGAATCGAACGCCGGCTTGAATGTAAGGGGCAGCAGAGGTTAGGTCATGTTGTGGTGCTCAGTTCAGCGATGCAGGCGTTTTCCTTTTGGGATGAGCGATCCATTACCGTTGATCGTTATCAAGCACCTTTTTGACGCAGCTATTTGGTACGATTTTTGCACTCCGAATTTCCCGTTCCGTTCACGTTTTCAGTTTTTTAAATATTTCACGCTTTTCGATCCACAAAGAGCCTCTTTCCCACCTGATTCCTAATAGTTGTCTCATACCCTCAGTCGGCAGGAATATGTTTCGGGCTTGAGGCAAGTTTAGTTTTGCTCGAGATCCAGTGCTTAAATGTAGCTGCTTGCGCCATTTCACTGGCAGAACGGCCAGCATCTTGCAGTTGTAGATATTACTCTCCAGTAGCGGTCAACTTCATAAGAGACTTCAGGAAGTGGTTCTAATAATTCTGCTTCATATTGTTCCGAGAGCTCTCGATGGCCGGGCGAGGTGGGTGCACGCCGAAAAGCGCAATGAAAAGCAACGACAGACAAGCGCATGATCAGATCCACGAAGGTGTTGCACAACGAGCGACTTATTAGTTGGTCCGCGCCACCTATGGCTGATGGTGATGTGGTTCATCTGAGTTGGAAGTTAGTTTGAAGGTGAGGAATGCCATGTGGTTTCGGTTGTTCCGGAAGTTAGTACTGTACAGAAACAGTCAACACAAATCTGTTGTAGGCATTCACCTTTGGCCGTGTCCAAGATGGACAAAAACTCAGGAGCGCCAACTCCAACTACTTGCGCATTCACGCCCCAGACAAACAACGATATTTGGACCTCTAGTCCACCATAATAAAAACTATCAACGTCTTCTGAGTATCAGAGCTAGCCTGTTGTCAGGGGATACAAAAAACAGGCGTCAATGGAGCGTCTACGGGATGATTCCACAGATTTTTACAAACAAAAAGTACACAGGCAATTATCAACGGCCATCCAGCCAAGCAGAAGTCCTTTAGCTGAGTGGCTTAAAATGACAATGATGCCAACAAAACCAGAACCGGATACTTCTGCGTCACCGCAGAAGGAAGCAAGAAGAAACCTACATTGAGCTCTTCGCTTAGACGTTCATTTCAGACAGACTGTCAGGCGGAACTCCACGCCAAAACACCTTAACCTTCGCTGTTAGGTGCTGCTAAGGCCAACAAGCTTAACCCACCAGTGATGGACCAGAAAATCTGGCCGCTTGCCTGTCCAGCATTTAGTTGAGGTCTGATTGGCCGAAATTGTGGGCCTAACAGCCAATCAAGATGCAGTGGCTGGCGGGTGCTGGTTGCCAACGTTGCGTCCAGACTTCGTCGGAATTAACAGAATCTTTTCACCTCATACGAGTTATTGACAAAGCGCTGAGACATTACCATTAATACAAGTTTTACTGCAATCGAAAGCAGTTCAAGGGTACAGGCAACTTTGGCCTCTGGTCCAGTTCTTTCAGAGTGAGAGGGTCGGAGGCGTCTAGTTTTGAAGAATGATTTCGAGGTTGCCACGGTCTTGGTGACCGTGACAGCAGTTAATACAGCGTATGGCAACAGGTAGCGAAAGAATCTATCAGTCCTTAAGAACGGGTCCACGAAATTTCGCTAGCAAAGGGGTGAGGAAGGGAACAACTATGCGAAATAGGCATAGCTATTAGCCACTATTCACTCACCTGCTCTGCCGTATACAACAGGGTGCCCAGTTGACGGCATCAAGCAACGACCGATGCGACATGCTAGCTAGTGGTAATGCGCTTCATCGACTTTTACGCGCAATAGATGGTACCAGATCGTCGATACCTAGACGGAAGGGCGAGTAATGTCCTCAAACAAAGCTTTGTCCCAAAAGCCTGGTCGCAAGGCACCAGCTGTTGGCGCGAGGCATTTTCAGTCAGAAAGCTACCAGGACTGTTTGAACCCTAACTCGCATGGTCAGCAAGCCGACGAACACCGTAAACGTCCTGGTTACCGCTGCCTCGGGTGTAACAAGAAGCAACTCCCACATTAGAATGCATTTCTCTTCGTCAAGTCACACAATTACTAATGCGGCACTTAATGGAAACCAACGCAGACCCTATTCGGACAACGCGTTTGGACCGGTAGTTTACACAACTCCAGCAACAAATCGCGGAATATATAATTATGCGGCTAATAAATGGTCATATTTCAATTCGGAAGTCGTGTGCACCAGTAATATCTTTTAAGCGGTAGACAATAGTTCATCGCCACTAGGTGTACCGCATTCGGTATAAATAAAATGCGAGAGGTGGACCAAGAAAAACGGGAGTCTTTAAAATAAAAATGATTATTACAAGCTTGAGGGGCGAACTGCAGGCATGTTCATAACGGCACAGTCAGAATAAAACATAACCGGTGGGATTTGTGGGTACTCAGGATTCCGTGGAAACGCACAGGTCACACAAATAGTCGGTCTCATTCAAAGCAGATGCGGTCATGTCGAAATTGGCACACCCAAAAGGTGGTGATTAATTGGGGTAGAGGAGTAGGTAAAACAGTTTCCTGTATATTTCGGGAAACATAGCAAGCTTAAGTAAGATCAAAAATTCACCACTTGTAGATAATAATAAACATAAAGTTTATTCCCAACTGGTGAGTGCCATACCATCAGGCATAGTCATACTGTTGCAGTCAGAATGAAGCATGACTAACGGGATTTGTGGGTAGTGGGTATTGTGCAGAAAAAGGACGGTGTCCAAAACAGTGGGCATTATATGATATAGACGCAGTCACTCCTAGACCGGCACGGGCTGAGAAACACGGTTACCAATGCTTTTTAACTTATGTGGAAATTATCGAGACGAATAAGGATCAGATTGGAAGAATTTGAAGGTGGCGGGCAACAAAATAATAAGAGAGGACAGAAAAAGAGGCATCCCAACTGATCCACGGGAGGAAAGCTACAAATTGCGGGAAATGGGGGACCAAATCAGCGGATCTGATAAAGCAGAAGGGATGACGTGACCCAGCCGGTCAGTTTGAACAGAAACCTTAAACTGCCGCTGAGGCCTCGTGGCCTCCGGTTGTTGGTCCTACGGACAGGGACAGGAAAAGCGAGTGTAAATGATGCAGTGAAGGGGTTAACAATACCAACGAATGGTGGCAGGAATCTCAGAATGGTGGGTATGAACGGAACGGGGGAAGGCGAACCTAAGACATCATTCCCGGCATGCAATACGAAAACTGAAGATTGCGGGAAACGAGGGGCCAGAACAACGGATCTGGTGGAGCAGCTGCGTCACAGTGATTCAGCCGGCAAATTTCAACAGAAACTGTAAACCATTGCTGAGGCTACGTGGCCTAGGACAGTGTGGCTCATGGCGCGTGTCACGAAAAGCTTGAGTAAGGTTGGCGAAGAGCAGGAATTAGCAATGCGGACAAATGGCAGTTGGAATATCAGGAGAACAGTGTACGGTGGAAACGTATACCCTCACTGGTGTCGCTGCTGGGGCGGAGTCGAGTGCAAAGGATCCTCAGAAGAGAAAGTTTATGCTAACTCACGGGATAGAACGGAACGTGTACAGGGAATGACTGACTAGGTGGAGAGCGAAAACTGAACGTCCACCGAGGTTGATGTACCCAAACGAATAGCTCAGCTGGTTAAACAAAACTCCTCCCTCAGGCTGGGGCCAGATATAGCACTTATCCATAAATGCAGGTAAAGGAACGAGTGGGTGAAAGGGTACAGTCAAGAGTCGGAAGGTAGTAGTTTCGGGTGTGCCATCAGACTGGGTACAACAGTGTTCCGCAAGCACTGCTCTGACATTTTTTTCTGGGCATCCAAGTAACGGATGCCTTGCAACAAGGCGTCCCACCAGTGCAGTTGCTCTTCCTGCCGCCGTCTTCGAAAACGCACGACAACGCCTGGGCATAACCTGGCACGCAGGCTTCAACACTTTTTGGTTTTCTAATCTGTATGTAGAATTTTGCGCGGCCTGTATGTGTCATGTTGCCTTTCTGGTGTCGTAGAAATTCTCATTATCGCGATTTCTTTAGGAAGGCCCATTCTGGCTCGTGGCGGTCACCTAACCGGCACTCTACGTTGAGCAGTAGTTGCTGATGCCGCTCAACCAGAAAAACGTCACAATTCAGCTGCTCATGTTGTTGGTTGACGGCTGACCATGGGGAAATGAAGTGCCCGGCACCAAGACTACCCAAGCCATTTATCAGCTTTACCCGGCCGTGCAAAAAACGAAATATACCGCTGATCCCATCGGGTCCTGCATGGAGCGCAGTGGCGATGGTAGACTTAGAACGAGTTTCACTTGCATAGTTCGGTATTTTTACCCGTCAGCGTGATTATGTTGCCATGCGAAAAGCACACAAAGTCGACACTGGAGTCCCCGTACCCATCCGCCTGCCACCAAACCCTGTTACAGTTCCCTACACGTATATTTCACTCAACTGATGAATATCATGCTTGGTAAGGAAAATATCGAACATACTCCATCGGCGTCTGCTTTATAAGTGGTCTTGGCGGCAACATTGCCTCTTGCTCGCATTCAAAGGCGCTCACAGATCTATCCTGGAGGAACAACCTGGCAGTGGAATAGCCTGCGATCACCTAAGAAGGGGTCCTTGCGGGTTAAGATATAAAGTATATCCTGGATCATTGGATGAATGGGATTTTATTTAATAATAATGTTTAATAATGTTTATTCCCAAATTTTGGGTGACATACCGTCTGGCATGATCATACGTTTACAGTCAGAATAAAGCATGACTGGGGGATTTGTGGGTACTGCGGATTGCGCGAAAAGAGGACAATGTCATAAACAGTGGGAAATATCCGATGAAATAATAATAATAGGTTGCTTTCCCAACTAGTAGGGAACAATGGGCATGAGATCCGACTAGTTCAAAGACATGAACATGGCATGAACTAAAACTGAAAACCATTGTTGCTGGCCATGAGTGACCTTGGGCGCTTGGGCAAATGGCTGGAGTTACAACGAGCAAAAGTGGAGATGGAGGTAGAATAATTCAATAGGGAGCACATGGCGAGTTTTGTCTCAAAAATGTGGCTTAATCTGAAATTAAGCAAACTCACTGTTGTAGGGAAGTCAGTTGCAGCAGATAGGTTGGACGAGGAAGTTGTGTTAATGCATAGGGCGAACCAAACATCGTATACGGATTTGAACTTGTGGAAGAGGCAAGCCGAAATTGTGGCAGAAAATCAGGCTAGCCAAATTTGGGCGAAAATTCATCGGGTACGAAAGAACTCATCCCAGAGACGGGGCCGGATGAAAAATTTGCTCGAAGTTGCGACTACAGGCTCGATTGGGCGACGGGTTGCAGTCGAGATTTTGAAGAGAATAGTTGCGGGAGTGCCATCACACTGGGTATGACAGTGCCATGCCATCATTGCACTGACATGCTTCGGTTTATGGACAGCCCCGTAACGGTCGTCAAGGGTGCCGCGATCGGAGAAGGGATACGCAGTTCTGTGGCAGCTGGATCTGGGTGAGACGGAGATTGACACAGAAAGTCAGGCGGATGCAGGGTCACAGATAATTTCCCTTTCGTTGGAGGACCGTGTGAGTGTAGACCGGGGACCAGCCAGTTTGAATGAATAACAGTCCTACAGGGCGTTTGGGCAACTGCAGTAGAGGTTTGAAGCTTGGGAAGAGGGGCAACGAGGACAAAGTAGAATGAAAGCGGTAGCATGTTGCGAGTGTCAAGAGGCATATAATACAACGGTGTCAACAGGAAAAAAATCTAAAAGGGAATGACAGCAAACTAAATGGACCCAGGAAGGGTGGATACGTTTGCTGATCTAGCAACCAAGTACTAGTTGGGCCAGAGTAGGTGCATAGTTTTAGGATAGTAAGAACTTTGTCGTCGAGGTAGCTAGCAGGGAGGCTAGACGTTGGGCTAGTTGGAACGGGCGGCAGTTTTTAGCTTACCAAAGAATCATGACATAGGGTCTCCGTTGTGCAAAGAAAGGGGTTAATGTGAGCAGTGACAGTAGACAAGTAAAAAGCGGATAGGCAACAGGCTCCCAGAAAATGGATAAGAACCGTGGCTTAACTGAGATCTACTGCGTCAACCTAACAGGAGATTAGGACTAAGGATCACCAGTCGCCGAGTCACTGCTGTCAACTCCAGAAAACGAATGGTGCATAGCAAAAAGAACAGCCATTAAATGCTAGCTGTGACTGGTTGTAATCAGGAAATAATAATTTATTTGCATTTTGTGCATATGATCGTTATAGATGACAAGAGGATAGAACGTGTGTGCTATGTTTGGATGGTGAAGTGAGCTTGGGATGGTGTGATCCAACTAAGACGAAGGTGGCAACTCCTTGCACGTCGACATTAGCCGTGAGCCTCACACAGTACCCTCAGGCTACCCCATGCATATATATATATATATATAGACAAACGAAAAGACACCTGTCATTCGCTTGTATTTCTTGGTGTTGCGAGACAAATGACAACCTGGACAAGTCCAATCCAGCTACAGACAAACGGCAACAGTGCTCTTTTTTTGGTTTTCCTGAATTAAAGGCCAGGCTCAGAACCACCGGCGATGGGCGATACACCCGTGCTGCTGGAGGGGTGGCGAGTATACGAACGCACCATGGTGCAACGTAACAGGGCGACCCTCCCTGCAGGACGTACCCGTCCACCACACGAGGTTTTCATCCCTCGTGCATGCTACCAGATCTGCAGGGTGACAAGTCACCAAGCAGTCATAATTGCGGCTTGTGCATTAAAAAAAACCCCAGCTACCAGATATTTTATCCGGTCGGGGGAAAGCCAGGCCAGTAATACAGCTCAGTCATTTCGGACAAGCAAACGGCAAACAGCTGCTGGAAGAGGCAAGTCGCGGAGGCAAATGAAACGTCAACTACGTTTTGGGCTATGGGAGTAGAATGGAGATGTTCAGAGCCTGTGTACTATGGCTAAACGAAGACGAAGCATTGGTGTGAGCCGCCTTGTCAAGTAGAGCGCACCAGTGTTGAGTGTATGTGTGTGTGAATGAGTGGGCTGTGGGGCCAAACCAGTATTTCGTTTATGGCGCATCTCCAGACCCACCATTTGATATGCATGCGCTGCGCGTGTTCAGGGGATGCAGAATCGTTCAGAACAGCGAGGAACTAAGGCTTCGGTTTGACTTAGGTTAGTTAAATCCAGTCAAAGCAAGCCACCAGACATTAAATAGAGCTGACAGAGTTACTCAGGGATGGGACCAGGCTTGAAGAACTAGGAATAAGTTGGCTGGATACAAAAGCTCAAGGCCGGAGGAAGGAAATACAACCAGGTCAGTGGAAACGGGCTTAACGACAATTAAGATGGCAGGCGCTAGACATTCTCTGCAAATCAACTACGCTTCAGACAGCGAAAGGAGTTGTGGTCGCAGGAAGTGAACGTCTGCATAAGAGATAGATAAAGTGGTAAGTTATAGACAAGAACACTTGGGAGGGTGACTGTCGCGCTTTTGGGTTAATGCTAAAGGGTTCATTCTGGTGAGTATAAATGCTAGGACCTAGTAACAGGACAGTCGGGGTGAGTGCGCAGATTAGAAGGGCTTAGGGCCTATTTCAAAAAAAGTGTCTAGTGTAAGCTGAGGCGCGAAAAGGCGCTCAGCTCCCTCAATAGAAAGGTAAGAATCGATGGCCTTTCGAAAGCCTACATGAGATGAGATAGTACGGATATGGGAGGGGAGCTTGTTCCATAGTTTGGAATACAGGCAAAGGAAAAAGTTTTGTCTAAAGACAGTTCGACATGTCGACAATGGGAGTAAACACCCAGAGTTGCGAATATTATAGGGGGTACGGGAAGAAAATTCAGGGCAGCAGTCAGCTATGTAAGCCCTCCGGTAGATTAGGCGATGCAGAAGGCCTAGATTCAACCTGATGCGCCTTAGCCATAATGGATCCAGCCCAAGTGACAAACAGCGAAGACGGTACGGTAGTGTGGATGACACCGGAAACAAGGACTTCGTAAACGAGCGCTGCACATTCTCCACAGCAGTCCGGCATGCCTGTGAATACTGTGAGGCGAATTCAGGGCTGGATTCAAGAATGGGTCTTACAAATTGTTTAAAGATAGCAATTAAGCATGATTTGTTATGAAAGGATCGGCGAATGTAAGCGCAGAGCTTGCGAGCTTTAGCCACTCTGTACCTCGCATGTTGGTTAAAGCTAAATGCACAGGAATACCTAAGGCCTAGGTCTCTCACTTCGGGAAGAGTAGGAATCAAGAGCCCATTAA
This sequence comes from Clonorchis sinensis, assembly GCA_003604175.2. Taxonomy (NCBI): domain Eukaryota; kingdom Metazoa; phylum Platyhelminthes; class Trematoda; order Opisthorchiida; family Opisthorchiidae; genus Clonorchis; species Clonorchis sinensis. The sequence goes on from CM030370.1 coordinate 130,422,608, forward strand.
GAGTAAGCGTCCCAGGAGGAATTTGGAATCGATGTGACAGGGCTTGGCATTTTGGAACAGCGAAAGAAAGACAGGACTTGGAGGACCAGAGTGATAAAGAGTTCAGGTCGGACTGAATGTTAGCGAGAGTAGAAACAGAGTCACTGTCCTTAAACGTGTAAGCTATCTTAATGTCATCAGCAAACAGAAAAGGGGATCCATGGGTGATCGAATCGGTGACGTTATTAATGTATATTAAGAACAGTAGAGGGCCAAGCACACTACCCTGAATAACTCCACTGGTAATGGGAAAGGGTGAGGAGGAGAGATCCCCGATTTTGGTGGCCTGGGTTCTCCCAGTGAGGTAAGAGGTGAACCATCGCAGTAGCGGGCCACCAATCCCCGTAGATCGTAGTTTTTTGAGGAGTGCACCGTGGGGAACTTGGTCGAACGCCTTGCGAATATCAAGATAGATAAAAATAATACACAGTCCGGCATCGTAGGCGGACGAAACATGATTAAAGAAATCAACCTGGCATGTGGTAGCTGACCGCCGTGCCATAAACCCATACTGTCGGTTGCTAAGGGTTCTGGTGGTGAGCAGGTAATCCATGAAAGAGACTTTGATAAGGCGCTCTAGGGTACGAAGGAGTAAGCAGGTATGGGAACGTACCTCGCTCCCCTGGAACAGCCACGGGGTGTGGTATGGTTTTGTGCGTCGGAGTGCTTGAGTGAAAAGCAGGTCTGGATTTGCCTTTCAAAACATTTGAAACAGCCCGTAGACAACCTCACTAGAGCGTATACTGAGATTTAGTGGTGGCCTAGTGCTTTGAAGGCGACCCACAGGGCCGGTTGTAATTCGCGAGGCACCACAGGTTATCGTTCCTCCATCGTCAGCTGAATGAACAACTCGGGGCCTGCACGAAGTATTTTAGTGTAAATCTGCTATTTTCAAGTAAAAAGAGTCTGTGTTAGCTACAGCTTCCAAGGCAATCGGCGTCCGGCTTGCCACCGCGATACCTCGGGAACAAGCGTCGGGAACTGCGTCCAATGCATCTGAAAATTGTCATGCACCGGAAGCAAAATGTGCAAATTGGTCTACGCATCTTGTTCCACTCGTAGAATATTAGATGATTGCAAGGTAAATAGCATGAATAGCTGGCTTATCATCAGTAGACACCGTAAGGAGCTGGTCTTCCAATACCAGACGGTGAGGCTGATAGCGTCTCAGCAGGTTACTAATGTTTGGGAGAGGATGCCATGGTCTTGATTCACCTGTGATATATTGACACGACAGTGATCCCAACGGTTAAAGCACCCTGTTTACGGTGGAAACTAATTCCACAAATATTATACTTCATAGCTCGGATGAAGTAAACTGTCACCTGAGAGGTCGTCAGCTGACTGCGCCTCAAAAAGCGACACCAGTGAGGGTATACGTTTCCACCGTACACTGTTCTCCTGATATTCCAACTGCCATTTGTCCGCATTGCTAATTCCTGCTCTTCGCCAACCTTACTCAAGCTTTTCGTGACACGCGCCATGAGCCACACTGTCCTAGGCCACGTAGCCTCAGCAATGGTTTACAGTTTCTGTTGAAATTTGCCGGCTGAATCACTGTGACGCAGCTGCTCCACCAGATCCGTTGTTCTGGCCCCTCGTTTCCCGCAATCTTCAGTTTTCGTATTGCATGCCGGGAATGATGTCTTAGGTTCGCCTTCCCCCGTTGTGCTTCTGCTCAGCACCTTCAAATGTTAACGGTCTGGTCTTGCTTAAGCATGATACGTTCCCCAAAAATATAAAAATCTCTAATAACTGTTCCTGTGCCGCCGATGTCCACCGAATTTGGCTTGTGACTATTTCGACCTGACCGCCTCTGCTTTGGATGATACCCAATATCTTTGACTGCTCCGTCTTGGGACCACTGGTGTTTCTGATCTCCGCTAGCGGCCTTCCAGACGTTCTTTCAGGTCCATGTCCACTTTTTGCTGACCACCCGAATTCTTGACGTTCAAATGCCAGTGCCCTCTAAATGGATGTAGACGCTGCAAAGCAGTGATTGTTGGACTGACACCCTCCTCTAAATGACGAACAATGCGTCCATATATCATCCGAAGGGGACTCAGTGAACGTCTTTGTCGTGCATGACGAGAGTTGGCCGGAAGCGATCACGAAGATGGATGCGAAAGCGGAGGTGAATATGTAGCTCTATTCTCACTGAACCATGAGAAATTGACACAAAAGACATTTGCGGTTCTACGGATGATTCACGCACCTTCTCCCGTAGCACTCGCATGGACTTCCAAATGTTCTATTAGGCCTACGTCAGACGGCTTCTCAAGTTGTCTCGCTTTAAGTTGTTTGCCCAAAATGCAACAAAGATGTGACCCTGATTGAGGATGTCTAACGGGCTGCTTCAAAAATGGTTGCAGGTCTTAAATCCGTGGACTATGAAACACGTCTCGCGGCGCTCCACCTAATCCCCCTGGAGTATCATCACCTCCGAGAAAACCTAAAACTTACTTTTTGCTTGTTTGACAAAGGTTTTGTCAACAAGCTTTCTACTGTTGATCCAACTAACACTCGTTGGTGATATGGTAATAAAGCAGCCAAGCTCAGAGCGCACACTTATTTAAACAAAAGTTTTTCTCATTTCGGGTAGTTGCTGCGTGGAATAACCTTTCGACGGTTGTCCACGCTCCATCTAGCACCCAATTCGAAGCATCATTAGACGTTTTTTATGCGAATCCTCGCGCTAGCAGGCTTACTGTTCTGCGCTGAGAAATTAAACAGCAGTGCTGCACTCCTTTTGTTTGTGCCTTTCAAGTGCACGGCAGCCGCTGAACCTCAAGAACAAACCGGGCGCGGGGACCTTGGGCAAAAGCCTCGATTCTTTGTGCGATCAGTATTTCCGTGAAAAAACACAAACAGATGCCTTATTGGGTACAGAACTGCAGCACCGCGCCGAAGTTATAAAAGTGTCCGCTGCCCTTTTCCATAGTCCCAGGCCGCCGCTCAGTATTTGCGCAATGGAATTGATTTCCCGAAAGCTACGACATCTTCAGGGTTGCCGCTTCATTGTGAAGAATGTTTATGTATAATGTATATGTTCACGTATTATTGCAACATATCTACATTGATGATTTGTCTATGTGAGTGCATCCTCAAGGTCAGTAAACTCCATCGACTGTGAATACGCTGCCTAATGTAATAAGAAATGGCGATTTGCGGAAAATGGTGACTCACTTACATTGCAGGGAACTTTTAGGTAGTTTTACAGCTGAAATAATTTCCATAACACCCTGGAATCTACATGGCCCATATGGGTGCAAAATATGCGAAGGCGCCACTTCTGTAAACAATTTTTGCTCGATAATTGTTGTTACCAATTAAAATTGCGTAGGCCGCGTTCATTATTATTAATAATGTTTATTCCCAACTGGCGGGTGGCATACCGTCAGGCATGATCATACGGTTGCAGTCAGTATACAGCACGACTGGAGGGATCAGTGAGTACTGGCCCAGTGAGCACATGGCCAACGGTGGATATCGGTGGCCGAAGGTGGCTAAATTTTGCAACGTTATTACCACTGACAACCATCATGTATACAATCCGAATATAGTAATTTTTGCATAAATGCTTTCTCAAATTAAGGAAAACAGAATGAATGGGATATTGGATCCCTAGGTAAAGAGTTATTTTTGAGACCGCTTTGTTTTAATGCATGGTCGATTAAATATATCGTTTATTGCGCTATGTCCGGTTGTCGCTGGATGAGTCATTTTCCGCTATATTTCGTCCAGTTTTTAGACGGTCTTCAAACGTCAAACGGTCGTGTAAACGAAATGCACCTCAGTCAGGTAACGGTTTCTGATTACTTAAATTATTCTCAGAATTATCGAACCAGTGCAGCTGAGAGACTAAGGCGCTATCGTTTCAGAGAGCGTGAACCTTCTTCTCGAGTCTGTTCGCTGCGTGGGCACGGCAATATGTGGGAGCACTGATGCGTATAATAATTCGGGAATTGCAGGAAGTATAAGCTCTCCTCCAGCGCAGTCTGGTAGATTAATATATAGTAGGTTAATAATATGCCCGCAATCTTGAAACATTTTAGATGTGACTGCACTTTCCAAAGCATTGGAACCTACGCTGTCTGTCACAGAACAGGCCTCAGAGTACCCCAACCCAACACCACGTAGGTAGTAATTTGGAGGGTATCTAGCTATACATCTCCTTTTAAGGCGCAGTAATTCCGTTCTGGGAGCAACATCATCAAACACCTCGTACGCTTTCTACCGTGGAGGACATGCGCTATGCCCTGGTGCGTCTGCCGGTGTCCCTCAAGCACAAACGTATGTTGACGTTCGTTCTGCGTCGGCACTATCCTAATTTGCCGAAAGACCCAAGAACTCTACTCTTTACACCAAGAACGACAATTTCCAAAGCTATTGCCGGAGGCGTTTATGTTAGTTTGCGTAAAGCCTGGTTGACCGCTAACATGCGCAGTGAATTAAGACGGCTCAACGTTGTGCTTAACATCGATGGCATTAGGTTACATGGGTCGTCGTGGAAACAGATTTGGCCAATTCTCGCAGCAGCACCGGAATTAGCGGGAACGAGGCCATTTGTAGGTGATGTTTTTGGGGTGTTTCGAAACAGATTGACCTCGAAGCCTACCTACAAGACACGATAAGTCGACTGCAGCTGGTTTTGGACAATGGTGCTACTCCCCCAAATGATCTAGAACGTTGGGCCCGTTCACCTGGCATGCATTGTTTGCGACAAACCAGCCAGATCGTTTATAAAGCAAATCAAAGAACGCTCCGGTTAGTACGGATGTGATAGGTTCATGGAGTCCGGCTTGGAAGAACAAGGGCTTTTCCACAACTGGACGCTCGTTTGCAGACAGATGCCGACTCCCGTTTCAGGTTCAGTGTCTCCCCATTTTAGCGGCTACCAATAGACACGATCAAGTCATTCCCCCTTGATTATATGCACCTGGTGTGCCTAGGCGTAACAAAGAATTTGCTAAAATTTCGGGTTGGTGGTCAAACGCGTCGTCCTTACAGATTGTCACAAACGCTTAAGACGGAAATTAACTGCCGCATTTCAAGTGTGCGCAGTCACACCCCCAACGAGTTCCAACGTCATTGCCGTCCCCTCAAGAGCAGTGGGTCGTGGAAAGCCACATAATTTCGACAGTTTTTACTCTACTCAGGGCCCGCTGTACCTGCGGGTTTGATTGACACTGATGTTTACAGGAATTTTCTTGATTTGTTTATTGTTGTGTATTTATTTTCCCACCCAATGTTTCACGTTGATTACGCTGACTTTGCTCAGAGCTTAGCACGCGTATTAGTACAGAACTTTTCCGATATATATGAGCCGCGGGCTTCCACGTACAACTTACATACCTGGGCACAGTTGGCGGGTGACATCAGGGTACATGGACCCTAGGATCTTTTTTTCCGCGTTTCCCTTTGAGTAATTTTTAGGTTAACTGAGAAAGGATGTTTCCGGGCCGCGTAATCTTGCCGTTCAAATACAACGACGTATTGCTGAACGGTCAGCATCAGCCTCTGCTGACACGCTGGACTGTTTTCTGACAGGTGACGGTGGAGGAGGTGCACCCGTTTTATTCAACGACTTACCCGTGTGTTATTGCAAAACTTACAGCCCTCCATTTTCACTATACAAGGTTTGATCTTGCTCGTTCCTTTTTTTACTGTTCCCTCACAGTCTCGTGTTATCATCATTTTTCGTGTTAGTCGGCTGAATGAACGTGTCTTTATTCAGCCTTTAAGTAGCATTACTTGTGAGTGTTTCGCGCTCCCTGTTAATGATGAATTTATTTATATTCCACCGTTACATTCCTTTGAAAAATAAAACTTACCCCTGACCATCGGTTCTAAACTTAGCAAAAAAATTTGTTGATATGAAGTTACTCACGTACCTGCCTCCCTCACAGATGCATATATTTTTCAAGTTCTTGGATGAAGAATAGTTTGCGATTGGATGCGAAGAGTGTTTTTTTGATGAAAGAACCTTTTGTTGGAGGACCTTTGATGACTACAAAACAATGGAACGCGCCCTAATAAACAAAGTGGGCATGCCTTCAAACGGCATCACGCGCTCCTTTGCAGTCATCAGGAAGTTTGTTACGCTTCACACAAAAAATCTAATTAAGCCTTAACACATCTTTAGGAGCTTACTCTGAAGCAGCCCGCTTCCGTGCAGTGCTAAACTCCAGCGACGGCACTTTAGACACGGAGCCACAGACCTACTTTGGGTTTCATTATGGCGTCCGCGAGAGGTAATTTTTGGTAACAACCGGTCCATTTTTTAGAAACCGCAATCCAAAGTACTCGCCAACTAGTAAAGATGTTGAGAAACACCGATCTCAGAGAACTTCCAAAAGGTTCACCCACTCAACCCCCCCGCGAATCTTATCCTCACCTGTTGAGTAAGTGCGACCGTAATTTTAGTTTGATATATATTTTAAACGTGGTCCGGCTTATGGCAATTAGCCATCCGCGATTTCGCCACCACCTCTTCGGACCATTGAACAACCCAATAACTCCGGCGAGGAAACAAGCGATTCCGATAGATCACGTGTGCCCGACTACCCAAACAGAAAAACGGTGCGCATCCTGGCTGCTTTTCGAGGTAAACTTCGATCGTGTACATCCATTCATACCTAGATGAAATGCGTGACGAGGCTGTGAAAGCAGAGGCCTTCCGAAGTGAGTTAATGTCACTCTTTTATCGCTTATTCGAATATTAGAAGAAACCTTGGATCGCTTGAAAAAGCTGGATACATGGCTGAGATGTTTAGAGCAAGGCCTCAGTTCTGGTGCGTCCGCGCAACAAAAACGGAAAGGCAGTCTGGAAGAGATCAGCAGAATGACCAAAATGGAAGATTTGGATGTTTTTCTGATCAGATTGTTGGACGCGGAGTTCCGCACACAGTCAGTGAATACCTTCACTCTTGTACACACTAGTAATAAAGATAATTTTTATTTAAAGATTGATCTGCTTCGACCTCTGCCTGTCAGTCAGGAACATGATGCGTGCTCTGTTCGCTCCGGAGTTTGCAGATCATCTGACTTGGTTAAAGGGAGAAGATAAAAGACCTATATCGTGCAAAGTTGCCAAGGCTCATAAAGGGTGGGTAACCGTTTTACACTGCCACTTGTCACTTTAGATGCAATGTACTCTGTAGCCACACACTCGAGTGTCGCACTGGATTTCATTGAGAAGTCAATTTAGTCTTGGTTCAAGGGAACCTTTGAACGAATCCCTGGAAACCGGAAGCTGCGATGCGGGAGGGCCGCCTTGCTGCACATCAAAAAAATCTATGATGATGTAATGATACTATTATTAGATTTATATTTTTGCACTAACCTCGTTGTCCTTTGACCATGCAGCATGTTGTCGTAAGAACGACACGGTTGGTAATTATCTGTGGTGTTCGGTAATAATACGCATGCCATGAGGTTGAGTGGCCAGAGAGATTACTCAGGGAAGCAGTCAGTTGGCCGACATATATGCCTCGACAAATTTGTGGTTGCAACTGTTAGCCTCGTCCGGCTGCGAAGGGTATCGAAAAAGGTCATGAAAAAGTTCGGCGGAAATTTTTTCGGGTTGCCGCCTTTCGCCGCCCCTAGCCACCGGTGGCGCCATCGGTGGCAACCACCCGTTTGCCACTCTTGGATACTGATGGCCACCGGCGGCCTAACCGGTGGTGCCACCAATGGCGTGTTTACTGGGGGGTCGCGCAAAAAAGTACAAGGTCATAAAGAGTGGGCAATATCCGGTGTCGACTTGACCGCGCCTAAACCGGCATGGGAAAGGAGACACAGTTACCGGGAGATTATCCTACTTCTGGGCGGACATATCAAGTTGAGACAAGATCAAATCATTAAGGTTTGAAGGTGGCGGGAAAAAACAGGACGAGAGAGGGCGATAAAGAAGTATTCTGCTTTTTGCCTGATGAGAAAACTTCAACTTACAAAAAATGATAAACCAGAACAACGAATCTGGTGCGGTAGCTGGATTGTCACGATCTGGCCGGCCAGTTTTAACTAAAGTCCAAAACAAACGATGAGGCCTATTCGGCCTTTGACTGTTGGGCCTATGGCCAGGGTCATAGAAAGCGAAAGTGGGGATAGTGAAGTAGAGGAATCAGCAACAGGGATAAATACTGACAGGAATATTTTAGTCACGGCGTACATTGAAGCTGTGGAGACTCACTGGTGCTACCGCTGAAGTGGGATGTGGTGTAAAAGTTCCTTGTGGGAGGGAGTTAGTGCTAATGCACGAGGCAGAACGCGAATTGCCCAGAAAGTGACTGACGTTGTGAGAAGCCCAGAATGAAAGTCAACGAGATTTTTATATCCTAACGGCGAAAAGTCATGCAAGATTTTTGTTAAACAGCAGTCTTCCATTATAGCCTGCCAATTATGCTAGAAAAACCATGACGTTGATCAATTAGACACACGGAACTAACATGTGGCAAGGAGTCCACGATGCCTAATCAACTGGCCACATTGAAGCTACGTCAATCATAGCGGACAGCTTAACTATCCTAGCTGGCCGGAGCGTTTCCGTCCATTTCTACCGGAGAAAAGGTCCAAAATGGATGACATAAAAAGAGGAGTTGTGTTGGTCTTTTTGATGAATACATATGTCCTACAGGGAGGCGCATGAACTTCTTCGTGAGGGGTACCCATTTGACCACTGACGTCCTGAAATGAGTGGAATATAAGGTTTTCCAAACATCACCATGACGCAGTCGACTAACAAACTGGAACGAATACTTACCCTAAACTGGGATTACTTCAGTGGCTATAATGTTGTAGACGCTCGTTTACACAACGCCATCTTCAGCGGCTATTTCGCGTACCTTCTTAATGTATCCCGGGCCCTCATTAACAAACGAACTGTCTGGAGCTGACAGGTCACATGAAATCATTTTCGTCTTTTTCATCTAACTGGTGTTCTACAGCGTTAGTTGTAGCAGCCAGAAATTTACTCACGGCCGTCGAGTAGTTCCTCCTTAGACCCGAATAGACGGACACCCAAAAACTTCCGGGAAACACTGTGCTGGAATTCTGTGCTTCGGTCCAGGCCAACATCATAAGGCGCCCTCTGAACGGACCGGGTAGCAAGCACACCTTTGTGTTTTTTTGGGACGGGGGCTAAAAAGCAAAAGTAAATTATTCTGTGGACTGACCTTTAGGACAAGCCTGAAGAGCAACACCGCACAGTGGGCAAGGCTCACCATCACAGGAGTCAACGTAATATGATACGCGATCCGTTGCAAACCAGCGGTCACTGGTGGTGTAGTTGGTTGGTCATAGAGCACACAAAAGCCTGAGTCTTTGTCTATAGAACGCCATCTTGTTTGAGGTTCAGGTTTTCAGCCCCTGAAGTTTATCCACACTCGGTTTAGCTGTTTACGAAGGGCGTCAGCTGTCAGCAGTGGTTTGGGAACGAATGTAAGGGGTACACCTTTTTCTGATAGGTTGTAATCCGACAGCCATCGTTGATAGATTGGGAAGCAAGCTAAGAAAAAACTTATGAAGAACAGTTCTTACTGCTTGGAGCCGATTGATCTGTAAATACAGAGAACAAATGCATGCAGGGAAGCCACACCGCCTGGTGGAATGGAGGTTTGCATTCACCAGCACAGGTTTCATCCGTCTTGGAGCATCTGGGTGTCCGAACCACAAACCATAAGTTAATCGAAGTGGCTTGACCTCACCTTGTTGGTTCCAACACTGTCATAGGGCAGCCTTGGCGGTCAGGGCCTCAAGTGCCTCAAAACGAGAGAACATGCATACATAGTCATTCGAAAGCCCACGTTCAGAACGTAGCCGTCGCCCTCGAGGATTTGCCGCCTGTACCAATGGTGCGATGTACGCATCTCAAATTCACGCATGAGCCACTCGGCGTGCCGGGACACCTAGCGTGCTCCAGCGTATAGGAGTGGTGCACCCGGTCTTCAAAGGCGGCCGTCCGCGTTCTCCAGACGGTTGTTTGTCACATTACTAAAGTGAACCATTCGGGACTGTGCGTTTACCGTTCGTTTTCGGGTGATGACGAAAAGCCTACTGTACTTTGTTGTCGAGGCTATTCATGCGGTGAAATATGTGCCGGCTGATCGCGCAGTGTGGCTATGACCGAAAATAAATGGATAGTAAATGATACATACGTGCTTCCTGATGGCTTTTCTGACGAGAACGCAGTAAAGCATTACATCGCAGCCGAACACGACCCTTGCCGCCCGCATTTGCGCCGCCAACTTATCCATAACGAAAGTCATTACTGGATAATGCTCGGCCATCACTTCCTTGAACAAGTCGAAAAGTTCATGCATAGGAGCGAACCGTTCGCTCTCCACGAACGCATACATAACTGGACGCTCGATTCTCATACCGTCCGTCATCAAGAAGGTATACAGCTTGTATCTACAAGCCGAATATTGGGTGCTTTAAAAAACGCACCCAAAAAGGTTTATTTCGTGCGCTCCATCTTTGCTTACAACATCTGGAAAGCGTCGGAACAACGTTATCTTCTGTCATCGGGAGAAGCATATGTGGCTATAGCTACCTTCTCCTGACTGCCACACATGGACGCGTTCAGACTTTCGAAGTTTTGCCAGTACCGAAGGCATATCATCTGCCAAAATAAAATCCAACTATGCGGCACCTACTCAACAGAGCCGATCGATGTTTCAGGTGGTAGTTGTATATATCCTGAGTGGTGAGAATCTTGCCGACTTCAGTGGCCACAAATTGCCGCACTTCACACGGCGACATTCCGTATTTCAAAATGGCCCTGCAGGTGCCCAACTCGTCTTCGGTTAGCCGTCGATTAGCCAAAAGCCGATCGCACACAAACTTTGAAAACTTATGGTTGTGTTAAAGAAAATAAGAGGTGACTGCCAGGCGGTTCTTTTGCCTCCGTGAACAAAACTGCATAGGATAGTCTGTGCTTCGCGCACCTTTTTAATAGCGAACACGCTCAGCCTACTAGGTTCTTTGGATTCCCCGACGTTCCGTTAGTCTTAGAGGTCGCCAGTTGCACTTGTAGTACACCCATTCGTACCGCAAGGCAGCGTTGGTGCTTTGATTACTGGATGAACGCACAAATACCACATAGTTATCCTTCATGTAGTGATCTAAGGCCTCCTCAAGTGCCGTGAAGGATGAAAAGGATACAGCCCCAGATTTCTCAACAAATGCGTGTGAAGCCACTTCCCGGGCCATAACACACCAAGTCCAAAGTTGAATGTGCGCCAAAAAGTTCGAAAGATTAATTAAAAGCAATTCGCAAAAAAATAACAGCAGATGGGGGCTGTCCGGAACTCGAAGTATGTCAGGCAAATGAAGGCACAGCAGTGCCATACCCAGTTTGGTAGCACACCCGCAACTGTTCCCTTCCAACTCTCCACCGTACCCTCTCACCAAATCGTTCCATTAACTGCAAATACGAATAATCTCCTCAACTGGTCCCCTCTGCATCCATGCTATGTGCATTCCAAACTGCTGTACCTGTCCTCCGAAATTAGTCATTTCGGTGGACTTTCAGTCTGTGCTCCCCACAGAAATCAATAATTTTCTATACAGTTGGCGTTCTGGCTAGTGTGTTGTCACCATCTCGCTCTTCTAAGGAACTATCATGCCCGACTCCATCACAGTAACCGTCACAGTCCATCACAGACTTACACCAGTGAGTCTGTCTGTACAGTTTCACTGTACACCATGTTTATGAGATTCCTGTACCATTTATCTGCTTTGTTAACCCCTCCACTTCATCATCCCCACTTACGCTTTTTGTAGCCCGGGCCATGAGCCCAACAGTCCAAGGCCACGAGGCCTGGGCGCCGCTCACTAGAAGCACACCCAAATTATTTTCGCCGAAACCATAGGGTTTTCAAAGTTGAGACTTTTACGGGGAGTTAGTCTAATCCATTCGCACTTGTAGGTGCCATGTCGCTTATAGCCTTTCGTTTAAGTGAGCGAAATTTCAAGGTCACGGACCATCACCTATTAGCATTTTGTTACTGGTTTACGAGAGATAAAGCACGAAATCGCACTTTGCCATATTTTGGCGTTCTTTAAGAATAAAAATAACATCTAGAGAATATCCAATACAGGTTCCACCCATGATACTCGGCCACTGACGTTTGTTTGCTTTATACTGCCCAGATTTAACAAACAAGATCATTTTGTTCAGCGAACTTCGTCACAACACGTCTTATGGAGCTCAGCTTCCATTAAGTACAACATTGCCAGACAACAGCACGAATTGTGCAGTGGAGATGCGATTGCCATCTCTGTGGATGATTGCCTTTCCCAACTACGCACAACTAACCTGTGCATAATACAGCGTCAGGGAGTAAACTTAGGTAACTCACAACACAGTTGTATCATTTTCATAGAGAATATGACTCACCATATGTGGAATACGTCATACAGTGGCCATTTTGATAACGATAGCCATTGTCACTCATCTCGACCACGTATCGTAAGTGCTAGGCCCGTGTCTATGTGCTGCTTATGAGGCCCCACCTATGCACGATAGCCTAATCCAACGGCTAACGACAACCCGTCATACCCATAACTGTACTCAATGTCGCCTGCCTTCGCTACTTACCGGATGAGGGTGTTAGGGGCACCCACAAGACAGCCTCAATCCGTTTAATTTGTGTTAGGACTTGAAAGCACTGTCCACCTTACTGTGTTGTCTGCTTGTTCTGCCCATAAACACACTAAACACTAATTATACCAACGTTACTATCAGTGTGCGTATCTTGATTTCGATGCCACAGGTTTCGAGCTTTTATTGCGAATTGTAACTAACCACACAGTTTCTAACTAGCTCAACGTTGGTAGGATTTTCGTTTTTCCTTATGAAAAAAGTCCAACTTCCTGATGTAAACGTAACACTTGGTGAGTGTCGACTGTCGTTTAGGACAGAAATTATAGTTCCGGTTGTTTTCGAGACTATTTCCAAATGCAATACAGAAGAAAACACCTGAGGAAACTGGCTCTGCAACAAATTTCCCACCGCCACCAGGGAGACATCACGCGAAGCCTTCGGCAGCCAGTAAGATATGAATTCCGCGCCCATTGTAAACCTCGAGTACGTTTAAACAACTTTAAATTACTAGCTATGACGAATTCTTTGGCTTGGTACGGCAGGACACCTGCCACAACTTTTTCATATGCAGGTCGTGAAAAGATGCTTAATTTTGAGTTTGCGTCGACACAGACGACGAAATTATAGTTCCGGTTGTTTTCGAGACTATTTCCAAATGCAATACAGAAGAAAACACCTGAGGAAACTGGCTCTGCAACAAATTTCCCACCGCCACCAGGGAGACATCACGCGAAGCCTTCGGCAGCCAGTAAGATATGAATTCCGCGCCCATTGTAAACCTCGAGTACGTTTAAACAACTTTAAATAAAACTGAGGCCACATGGGGAGATCTTAAGGGACCGAATAAATACCATCAAGTACTGAAGCTTCATGCTAAAGTTTTCCTCCTCCGAACTATGGTTTCACAGAAATTTTGGGTGTGCATCTAAGGCTTGGCGGCCTTTAGGCAGTTGTTTTAGGTTTTCGTTCGATTTGACCGCCTGGCTGACGCCAGCTCCGCTACTTCAACGGGTCTGATGTTCTGGTTCCTCATTTTCCGCAGTTAACACTTATCTTGTCATATGTCAGGCAGGAGGCCTCTTGTTTTGCCTTCCCCCATTTTGTTTTCGGCCCGCCACCTTCAAATCCTAACGATCTGATTTTGCGTGATGTTCTCTCTAGAAAAAAAACTTAGTAACTGTGCTCCCCTGTTCGTGCCGGTTTATTGGTGAGCAAGTCTACATCGAGTGAAGCCCACCGCCCATGACGCTGTCCCTTTTCCCAAAACTCTTTCTACCCGCAGTCCCCGCTAGTCATGCCTTTATTCTGACAGTAAACGTTTGCTCATGCCTGGCGGCATGTCACCCACAAGTTGGGAATAAACATTATTATTATTATTGGTCTGAGCACAAATGCAAAAAAGCAACATTTTGGCGTATAAAGTTTTGCAGAAAAATGCATTGGTCGTCCAAGGCGCGGCTCCCAGGTCGACTGCGTTTGGTTTGGGTTTGTGCACCGCACTGTTTTCCGCAGGCTACAGGGCTTTGACATCGTTCCCCGAGCGCGACAATTCCAGAAAGACCTAGGAACGGTAGTGAGAAAAATATCAACAATAATATTTATTACCAACTGATTGGTGGCACACCCTCAGGCATGATCGTGAAGGTGCAGTCAGGATAACCGCATGGCTAATGTCAGCTGTGGTGCCCAGCAATGCATGGAAGGGTAGCGGTCACGTAAAGAATGGGCGTTGTCTGGCACAGATGAGGTCATATCTAAACATGCATGATCTAAACGCATTTTGCATTGGGGACGGAGAAACAGTAAGTGGTGTTTTTCATCTTTCAGGGAACATACCGAACTGAAGAAAGACCAGACCGCCCCAATTCGAACATGGCAGGTACCGGGGAGACGGCAACATAACGGTGAGGCAAAACGAAGTTGTTCCATCTAGCATGTGATAGGGGACTGTAAATTGCTGAAAACAAGAAAGTGGACAAAGGAATCTAGAAAATCACGAGCATTTCAGTGAATGGGCTCGTCAGTTTGGACCAAAACTGAAAAGCTTTTCCGAGGCTGTGTGGCCTTGGTTACTTAAGTTATTAGCCCGTGTCGCGGAAAGCGTAAGTGTGGATGATGATGCGGAGAAATTCGCAGTAGCGATAAATGGTGGCTTGTGTCTCACAACCACAGTGTGCAGCGAAACTTATAGACTCACTGGTATCGCTGTTAAGGCGGAGTCAGGTGTACCAGTTTCGGTTTGGCCCAAGGCATTGCCAACGCATAGGACAAAGAGGACCGACTTTGTGGGCAGGCACACTGAAAGTGCACGAGATGGTTAAATCCGAGAAAAGAGTTCGATGGATTGGAACAAACTCGTCGCAGTGGCCGTTGGGGTTAGGTAAGTGGTTTGTTCCTATCCGCAGGGCTCCAAGACGGTCGGGCTAGAACTGGAGAGAATCGTTATGGCTGGGCCACCAGGCCCGGTATGAGTGTGTTGTGCCACTGACAAACTTGAGTTCCTGAAAAGCCCCGCAAAGAATAGCATGGTTAAAGTGATCGGACAGAGAGTGTGCAGTTCTGTGGGCAGCGGGATGTTGAGTTAGCCAAGGGGATCCGTATAGGATGAACAAAGCCAGCCTAGGCTCCCAGGTACCTTCCGCTCATTTGGAGATGCAGGTGTTTGTAAGGTGGGGACCATGCAGGGTTAACGGCGACCATGCGGGGCGCGTTCGGAGCAGCCGGGGTGACTGAGAGGGGGAAAAGAGGGGATGAGATCAGTATAGATTGATGCGGTGTCAGGTAGCGTGGAATCCACTAGCAGAAAATAACCTAAAGTTTATTATAGTTACTGCGGTTACAGCTATTTGTTAAATAAGCCAGGATATAGTTAGATTTTGCTGAGCAACCTAGAAACCCAGGGCTGAATAAGCTTGTCAGTATGATGCTAATATAAAACAAGAGGCATAGAAAAACCCTTGTGAGTGTGATTCCGCTAAGCGACCATGAAGTTTACTCAAATAGCGATCCAAGAGGCCAGAATTGGTGGTAAAGCGTGCCTCGTGTTTTTTGCACCCAACGCCAGTCAAACAGAGACGTAGGATTAGGGCATGCGAGTATTTGCGTAAACATTTGGTAGATAAGGGATTTAGCCGATGTGATAACGAGCAAGGGGGCTGGCTGTTGATCCAGCTGGTATGGGCAGTTATCTTGTGGGTTAAACAGAGAATGTTTATAGCCACTAGCTCTGGTGGTCTCACCAGGAGTACTCCGTTGTGTGGAGAGGTGATGGGATAAATGACAGCAGACTCAAGGGAACAATGGAAACAAAACTTCTGAGATGATAGACAAAGATCAGTTCAACTGGAGGTTGATACATAAGCTCAACGGTCGTAATTCTAGAAGGAAAGTAAAGGTACAATTCTGGGTCACCGGTCGCCGAATCACTGCTGCCAGTTTCAATCAACAACCGATGCGTGACGAAAAAGCCAGTTGGCACTTTGGCTCTGAATGCTAGCAGTTACTGATTATATATATATACATATATATATATATGCATGTGACCACTCCCCGGAGCAACGGAGAGAAGCGCGTGTTATGGATGGCAAAGTGGACTTAGTGCGGTGCAACCTTAACTAAGACGAAAGTGGCAACTGCTTACACGTCGATGAAAGCCATGAGCATTGCAATGTATCCTCAAGCTACCCATACATTTTCGACAAGCAAAAGTAAAATTTTCTTTCACCTGTAATTCACACAGTTTCCCGATAAATAACACAACCCGGACAAGTCCAACCGAGAAGCTACAAAAAAGAAACAACGGTGCCCTTTTATGGATTTTCCGAACTAAAGGCCAGGCTCAGAACCACCGGTGAATGCGAAGCACCCGTGCTAATAAATAGGTGGCGGGTATAGGAACTCACAAAGGTGCAACGCAACAGGGCGACCCATCTTGCGGGGCGTACCCGACCACCATATGAGGTTTTCTTCCCTCATGCATGCTATCAGCTCTGCAAGGTGTCAAGCCAAAAGGCAGCCATGATTATGGCTTGCGTACTGACAAAGAACTCCAGCTACCAGAGGATTTACCCTGTCGGGGGAAGCCAGGTCAGTAGAACAGCATACTCAGTTCGAGCAAGCAAACAGTCGCTAAAACAGGCGGGTCGCGGAGGAGGCAAATGAAACGGTAATTACCATTCGAGCAGTCGAAGTAGAATGGGGATTTTCAAGACGCACGCACTATGGCCAAATGACGACGAAGCTTTGTTTTGCGATACCTTTCAAGCAGCCTGCCTGCACCTAGTGTCGTCCCAGGTATACTTGGCTGGTAAATCCAAATTGCTGAACTCCCAAATACCCTTCAACCATACATTCTCTACGCACTGTAGGTCCTTCAACTTCTCATGCCAGGCCTGCCGGGCTCCATGGAATAGCATCCACACAAATCACTGTCTACTTTTCTCTTGCTGTTGTGTCCAAATGTAAGACAAATCTCATTTTGAAATAAGGAAACATCTAGAATGTACCTTGTCCCGACAAAATAACCAATGAATTCTCAGCCTCAGTCCGGGGGCCAGCACGATGCATGCAGCCGGTGAATCATATTCCTCGTGCTGATGTTCCACATGCTTTGTTAGGAAAGATTTACACATTGACATCAAGATGGTGGAATGTTCCCACGTGCTCCGATGCGTGTGAAATACATTATTGTGGGTAGTATGTAATTCAGTCCCACTTCAGTTAAGTTACCGACAACGAGCGAGAGTTCACAAACGCTGTTACCATAAGCAGAGGCGTAGTGACCAATAAGCCAGTCGTGCAAGACCACCTCGCTACGCATTCAGCCCCGACCGATCTATCGCAGGCAAATCAAACAATAATGGATCGCAACGCGCTTATGTATGTTTCGCTGATAGAAAGCTAGGCAAACCCGAAGTTCTTGCCTGTGTAGATCTGCCTCCGGTGAGAGGCACTAAGGCACAAACTTGGTTAACTTGACACGGCCTCTATCTTTAGGTAAACCAGATGGGATCTCGAGCGGTGAGGGAGAATTCAAAGTCCCAGCTAATCTTGATGCTGCGCAGGCACCTGTCAATCGCGCGCGGAGCTTAGGAGGCATTATGTTGGTCAGAGGTGCCACGTTCTTACGATGCTGCTGTAGCAACCAACAGTGCTTCTCCACTTTTCAGCATAGATTGGCTTCAGTTACAGGGCGAAATCTCCACAAAAATTCCCAAATATCCTCGTCCTTATTTCCGTTTATTTGACATCACTCGGACTGCAGAATGATGTCCCATCCAATACACCTTCGAAGGTTTTGATGATGAAGTCGGAAATTAGGCTGATAGTTGGGATAAGCGAATTCGATAATAGCCAGTTATGTAATTTTCACCACTCCGCCTCGAGCAATTGGTGCCTTGGAAGAGTTATGAGAAATCATGTCGCTTTTTGTAAAAGGGGGAAAAATCCGTCCAACATATAAGCTTTCACTCCTGCATATACCAAAACTCTGACTTGCATGTTTGGGGTTTGTGTAATCAAATGTTGCTATTGTGTTAAGAATAGCGCATTTTAAATGGACCGCTTTTTTCTCACTTTAACCTTGGAGTCTTACAGATTTCTCAGAGGATAAGACAATGGTCAGTTCTTGATAGAAAATGCATCCGACTGATTCGGGACCACAAATGATTGGTGCATTGGTAGTGGACTCTATGAGCGGGAATAAATTAGTGCCTCACTTGTGCTGGCTAGTGCTGGCTCGTTCAAAAGTGTAAAAAGGCAGCGCATGTTTGAAATCGCCCTTGGCTTACTGAGGAAAATGTTAACACTGGTACATCGTTCTACATCTCCTGCAGGATCTCAAAACCGTTGGTGCTATAATGTGAAGACACCGTAAGCTCAATCACTTTGCGTAGCTTGCTAATTTATTGGCTTCAGAGCTTGCAGTTTGAGTACCGCGCTAAATTTATATTTGCAAGTTTTGACTAGCTGGTGTGAAAGGTTTCATGTGAGCGGTGATGGGCAGCTATGGTCGACACAGGAGTGAGCGATGAATGGGAAAGATGCGCTGTTAAGAATAACAATGAGAAAACATAAAACAGGCTAGCAGTCGTATATTGTGGCTTGTTTGCTCTACTGTGTGCATCGAATAAGGTGATCTGGCCGATATCAGCGCGCGACAGATGATTTGACATAAGGTTGACTGTGTGTGAAGTTCATTGTCATTTGTGAACTGAAGTTGCCCTTATTTTGCGGAACACATCGCCACACTTGTTCCAGTCAAAAGAATGGCATGACTGTGTTCGACGAACCTCTGTCCGTTTCCAAGTCCGATGGCGGAAACGCTGCGCATGTGAAAGGGCGCCCTCTGGCACAGATTAATGAACGTTTTACTGTGACACAGACAGCTACAGCTTGACAACATATAGCCGTATCGGAACGCGCTGGTATTTAGGTTTGTGCCCTAATGGACTTTACTTAGATGTCTGAGGTGGTGTGGCATTTGTAAAGCCATCCGAAAATGGAGAATGTTCCTCGTCCAACACCCGTATATACAAGCGCAAACAACAGGACAGAAGGATCGCACTGACATCACAATACTGACCGCAGAGAGTAGCGTGCACCAGAAGTTAGATATTTGCAAGCCCTCCTCACATCACAGGTAAGTCAATCATCGTGACAAGGTGAGATGCATTGCGCAATCAGAAATGTTAGCGGTGTTGCATGTATTGTATTGACGCATTGAATGAACTACAATCATTGCCAACATGAAAGTCACCGCATGCTGTGAAAACATTTATTCTACCAACATTGCTTCAGCAGACAGTGATGGTCTAATTATGACGAATCTTAATACTAATTTCGTGTCGGTGCCTTTCGATACCTAAAAGGAGCCAAACTAGGGACGTAAGTATCCTTAAGTATTTTGGTATCGAAATTCCCGACGATGAAACATTTCATGACTTGTTTCATTGACACCTCCATCCTCGATTATCTCACGCACACAGCAGCAAATTTACCGAAAGAATTAAAATCTGGCTTTGAAGTTTATATGAACGTGACGGCCACCGCAGTCAAACATCGCTACAATGTTTATGTACTCAAATATACGAGTTGAAATGCAGTTGCGACACTGAGGAAAATTGCTGGCAGTGAGCGGATGGCCACCGACAACTAATCATGGGGAGGTGCTCCGTATGCCCGGATGGTACCGTCTGGTGTGTAGGAAGAGCCTCTAAACATAATTTTAGATTAAAGGCTGTCATCAACCGACACGAGCAATCCGAGCTGAAGTTAAAACCATCTAAATTCACGTTCTTCTAACAGCCTAAAGAATCCGGTGTGATTCTTATGAAGAGGAGAACACTGGGGCGAGCCCACTTCGGAGAAAGCAGGTGAAATCTGCTGATTAGTCTTCTATTTTGACCAGCTTGTAGCTGGCTTCCCTCATTTTTCCTCTACAGAAAGTTACTTCTTTTGTTTAGCTCTAACGGTAGGCGGAGGAGTTCCGGCAACTTCGTGATTGCTCCTGTTTTACGTATCCTGAAGCACGGCCGCCTGAAGGCGCGCTTATCCCAGACAGTGACGCTACTGAAAACACGATTGGTGCAGTGGTGTATCAAAGTTCGGTTGGCTTGATAGAAAACGTGGCTAAATACATCAGTCGAAATTCCCTCTACTGCAAAAAGCAATACCGTAAAACGCCCAAAAAATGCAGGTACTTGTACACTTCGTTCGGTACTTGTTCGCTGCAAATTTGTTGTCGCTAATTTGGTTGCAGAACTTCGCTGAATCCAAAGAGCAGATATATTGATGGCAGCCCTATTTGCAAGAACACGATTTCGACAGTGAACAGCAAAGAAGGTAAACTATAAAATAAGGCGGAGTCAGTACTACGCAGACTGATATGTGATCACGGTTAGGGTTAGGTTTGGCCTCATATGCTGTCGAGGATTCCGCGCATACCAGAAGTCGATAAGCGGACCACTTTCAAAACCGCGAGCCTGAACAAGAACTTCTTGACCAACCCTGCTCAGTCATTCACGAAGTGTTGTTGTTCAGCTATCCGACAAGACTTCTCAGGTTTCCTGGTCCGGTTTACATGTAACTGATTGTGTCCGGCTCTGCCAAAGAAGAAACATTGAATTACGTTGCCCATTGTTGCTGCCAAAACAGTTTTGAAGCACCTCCGGAGAGATCTGGTAAGGCAAAATCGAACAGAAAAAACGTTACCACTTTATTGGTTTCGGTGAGTCTATACGCGGCGTCACGCTGCCTTACTTTGGCAACCGGGCAAGGAATGTGAACAGATGAGTGATTGGCCAACCAGGTGCCTTAACATAATCGCCTAATAGAGAAGCAGCCTCACTTATGCCGCATAAACTCACTGCCACGACAGTTGACCTGAGCACGCTTCGTACCGAATCAACATCCCGCTTGATCCACTGAACCGGTGCCACAAGAACGATCTCTGAAGGCTCTCTCATCCCAACTGTTCACAAGAAAAAAGCCCGCTTTTTTATGACAGTTGTTACCGGCGGCAAGAAAACTCCGTCTGCTCAAAGTCGAGTATGTCATACAATCGGTTCTACAGTCGTGAAAACAATGTTATTCCAAACTGGGTGTTTGCCTACCCAATACCGAACCATGACTGGTTACGCCATTTCAGCGGGTAAGACTCGCGTTATTATTTGCAAAGTAGGCGTTTTGAAACTTCCAAAAATATGGATTCCCTTTTTTTGAAAGACTTTGCATATGGAACGTCCGTCACAGCGGAAGTGGTCAGTAGGGTTTAGAAATTCGTCCGATGTAACGAATCAATCAAAATGCAGTATGCTGAAAACAAAAAAATATAATCGACCAACTAAGAGAGATCTGATTGGCTAGCTGTCGAAATGGGACAAAATGAAGCTCTTTTGTTTTTAACATACTGATGAGGATAAAGATGTTCAAGAGTAATTTCTGGCATAATTTGAGCCCCTGCGAAACATAATGACCACCGCTGGAGTCCCCTGTCATATATCAGGGAAAGAAACTCAGCAAGGACCTACTTGATTGACAGGATGTTGCGGTTAATATCGTCTTTTCTATTGAAGGTGACAGAATGTTTCGTTCTCGAGCTTGACAACGGAAATACCGTAAACGCCTTCGGTCGCCATCATATAATCATCAACCTTGGAGTCTAGCTCCTATGGAATTTGGTGTTGTGTTGGGCAACCAATTTCTCTCTTTTTTGTCTCACTGATCGACACGAGTTGACACCAACCAGTCAACCCTGTAGCTAGACTGGGTGGTAGGAGTGGAACTCAACCATTTCTGTCTTTGAACCTTCAGACCCAGACGAACTTACGGAACCGCTTCGCAGGTTTCAAGCTTTGACTTTCCCTGGTAACCGTTACAACAAATTATTATATATGCGGTTAGTTGCAAACCAACTACGGCCCCTCGGTTTTGTGCGGAACGAGATGACCTCCACTCGGTAAGCCGAGTGCTGCCAATGTCTGATTCGTGTATTGTTGTTTATCATCCGTGTGTCATATAGCTCCTGGGCGTCTTTGCAGACCACCGGATGACCTCTGGTGATACTGCCCACTAGTCACGGCCACCAACGAGGTTTGGTGCTCGATTATGAACAGGCCAAACTTGATCACTGGCATTTTTTGCGTAATTATTTTAGGAAGTCAGACTGGTACGTACTGACATACAAACCCCGAAGTTGGCATTTCAAATACTGCCATTTTTTCATAATTTGGCCTTTCATAATTATTTCGAAGGTCATTCTGTCCCAGTAACATTGCGCAAGCCCTCCAAGCCTTATACATGGGATCCTCCGTGGCATCGTAGTTGCAGCCAGCAGTTCAGTGAAACAATGCCATGTCCATTAAAACTGACGTTCATGACTGGCGAGCTCCGCATGGAAAAAGTATTGACACACACTTAGGCCCAGATAAGTGCTCTCTGTAGACTGCAAGTGGTTGACTGCAAACGTCGAGGCTGTACCCAAAGAGGTTCGAGCGATGCACCACATTTTCTCAAGCAGCTGAGATGCTGTTTGGTGAATTTAAGTCATTATTTTCCCTCTCACTATGACATCTTATTCGACCTTCTACCGATCCCTTAAGAACAAAAGCTAGATCTGAACTCACTAAATCGGCATGGACGGAATTTTTTGACTGAAATCGAAACAGTAGCGGCACAATTTCATGACGTCACTGCCCGATCGCTACCGTCCTCCTCATCATGGGGACGGTTGGTGCCTTACAACAGTGTAAGAACCAGTGGTGAGACTTGCTGACCTTAACTACCAGTGTGCTAAGAGGCCTTAGCTGACTTAGTAAGATTGCGGCATACTTGGCCGAGAACTATTGCCCATTTGCTTCGGTATTGAGCACTATTGCCATGTGCTTTAAGGCCGTGGTTAAATTTTCATTTGCCAAAAACCATCAATTTAAGCTTTACTTTCGACTACGGGTGGGTACTTCCATGGGGCCGTGTCAGCTCGAGTGTATCGCACAATTTACGGGTAGTGTCCTTCAAATCCCCAGCGGCTTGAATGCCGTTAGCTTCACCCCCTGCTCGTTACTCTCAGCTTCGACCTTGCGGTCATTGGGCTCGCCAGTTGTCCCTTTTACAAACCTAAGTCATTTAATTGCTGAAAGCACATAGAGCAATCCCTGGTGTCGTAAAGCCACCGGATTTCCCCGCGTAGGCCGTGATCGCTCGCTGCTCCTATCTACCTACAAAGTCTAATAGGAGTGCACCGACAAAAGTCAAAACTTCCCTCAGTGACTAATACAGTAAGACCGAAATCGTTTCTACGGATCAACAGGAGACAGGTTCCCTCTTATATGCAAAATAACTCATTAATCTTACCGGAAAACTCCCTCACGAAACCCTCAAAAAACCTCGACACCTCATAAGCAACCCGTAACCGAAAATTCGGCATCTTTGACCCCATTCCAATCCTCAGTCTGAAGAAATAGGTAAAGTCGTAATTTTCGTTGAAACGCAAGCTCTACAAAATTTGCCGACATTTGCACGTCCCTAATCACTCATCATGCTATTTGCCAGACCAGGTTACATGAGTTCCAAAGATTGAAAACCTCTGTTCTTTTCTTTCCGTCTTTCTCATTCCCATCTGGGGTCTGGCTCTCACGATAGGACAGTGGTCCAATCTGTGGCGTTGCGCACACCCCGTGGGCGGGCCAGCGTTGAGGTTGCTGGGCAGCATTGTCGTTGCTCGGTTTCCTACTTCGACGGGCCTGGAGCATTTTTATGCACTTTGCTGATTACCGTCAAAACCGTACACTTCTTATTCTTTATTCCTTTCTCTATGCACCCATTTTCACCAGGCGTCCTTGTAGATTCTCCCTCTATTTTTTACCCGGTATATGTTCCAGCCTTCACTTGCTTCCCTTGTTTCCGAACCGCATAACGCCATTCTTTATCGGCATTATAGAGAAGGGGCTCAGAAGTTCCTCGTTAATCAGGCACCTGTCGTGGTACACAATGGTTTCAGTTTATTTTTATGCACCGTGACATGTTCACTTTTGTGCCGTACGCAGTAATACTCGAAGTTGGTAGCTCACTCCCACCGAAATTCCTTTACCTACCCGGGTTTTTTTTGTTGAAAAAAAACGCCAGTGGAATTCAGCTTCACGATAATGCTCTATACATTTCGCAACGTTAATTTTTGAGTTCTAGAGATACTTTGTCTTCCGCAGGGCAACTGCGCCCTGATTTTTCATCGGAATGGGTTCACCTTAAAACTACGGTATTGTGGTGGCGATGGTGCGTCGACCACTGTAATCACCAACGACATCAGTAACATAAAGTTTTGGCGCAAAGTATTCCTTAGCAGGTATATGCAAAGGAAGCAATGTTTCCTGTTTGTAGGAAGGATGGACCTAAATCGGGTGCAGATATCGAACAGTAGAAAGCTCGGAGGTTTATGCCCCAAAAGCGTCGATTAGGAGACCTCATAATAGGCTTGTCATTCAAGAAGCGCTGGTGATAAGAATCATTGGTTTCACCATGTCTCTGCGATAAGTCAGGTGGGGAAAGGACATCGTGAGTCTGAAAATGCCGAAAGACATCTGAGATAACCCATACCAATCAATTATTAATTATTCTACTTGGTTCATGTATTTGGCCACCTATGCAGCGCGGGTAGCTTGTAATTACGTTAACTAAAATTTCGAGGTCGATGGTAACTTCCGCGAAATTTCGCCTCAATAATCGGGAAACTTCCGTTTATGTGGCGTCATCTTATACCAACACTGAATGAAAACGAAAACATGACCGTACTCTTATTGGGTAATCATACTACGGCACGGCAAAATTCAGAATCTCATGGTAGACTCCACCATCCAAGATCTTCACCGGACAACACTAATTTCGGTAACAGACAGAACGAAAGGCGCAGGTGTCGGCGAAGGCAGTATTCGTTATATCAATCTACATCCAAACTTTTTCATATAGACAGGAAACGAAAAGACGCTAGTCGTGTGGAAAATGATGAGGATTTCGTACAGTGTAATAAAGTCCGTATTACTCAAAGAAGATACTATCAGTATATCGCAATCACTGTATACAAATCACCCAACTACATATCACTACGCAGTCTAAAAGCTTCTCGGGCCACGACAACAAAGCCGCAAAGTTGATAGTGAAACACGCAAAACAACAAATCAAACAAACTCCACAAATGCGCTGGTAATTTAAAATAATCTCGCGTTTTGTCAGGTATACCAGCAGATGAGTTAGATCCGTGCAAAAAAACTTCCCAAGCTCAACTGTTTCCAAACAATTTTGGCAGATGTCGTAGGCTCAGCATAAAAAAATAACCAAGGATTCAGCCAGTTCGTACTAGTCGCCCGAGTGCACGGCCGTGGCGTTCCAACAAGTTGAGAACACCAGAAGGGCGCCAGAATTCTAGTTAATGACAATTGGATGTGGCATGTGATGTACGATAAGTTTAGGGAGGCGGGCTCATGAGCTGTGACGAAGCCAGACGGACCGAGCTGATTCAGTATTTTTGAATGCCATTGGTTAGCTGCACCAATGGACCTGCATTTGCAGTTCGAGAGTAAACTCAAGACGTATAATGCAGCGCTGATGACACCTATCGATATCTGCTCGTACGATGGCGAAGCGCTTGCCAGCCAACTGTGAAGTCTGTTGGTTGTTGATCAGGTGGCTGTTGATCTGTTCGCCGAGCTTGGCAATTGGCTTGCAAACGTTTCGTCACCATACCAGGAGACATCATCAGTGCGCAGTTGGGTGGGTGAAGATGTCTCCTCGTATGGTGATGAAACGTTTGCAAGCCAATTGCCAAGCTCGGCGAACAGATCAACAGCCACCTGATCAACAACCAATAAACTCACCCGAGCTACCAATATTCCAACGCATTACCAACTGTGAAGTCTGCAACGCAAGGTCAAAGTTCACCTGGCCAGCAGCCAAAAATGGACCTAATCGGTGCTGGCCCATAATGTGAGAGGGCTGGATTCAGATTCATGCCAAACATACCGAGGGAGTTTGTCTTTAGTTAGTGTTTGTATGGGTCATATTGATTCCATTCTATTACTACTACTATTGATGTCTCGCGGTTCAATTCCCATCAGCAATGCTGACCTGGTAATTAGACAAACTGTTCTTGATTTTATTCCTACGTGGTTTGCTTACAGAAGGATTACCTGGTTTTGACCCACCGAGGAGGTTGAGAATACACTCATGACTATTAACCCATGTCTGAGTGCGGTTCAGGACTTATATTCACCCAAGAATACAAACAGTCCTATGGATGTGCTTCATATGAGGTATTTAAATGCTGCAGCGCGCGGTGACCACTGGAGCGTTGTGTGCAAGAATTAACGCAGTATACGAGTTTGCCCTGAACCCATGAGCCGGGATGTGTGATGGTGGTTTACTTCCGGTAACCAGTATATCAAACACTGCGTTCCATTCATGTGTGTCCATCACATGCAAATCCGGTGACAGGAAGAAGGTTTTCGTTGCGGAGTCACTTCTTAGTAAACACCAACTGAACAGCTACCGACTATTGGACAGGAAAGCAAAACTCTCATATGCATCTTGTTTGTAAAAACCGAATATCCGTCCTCTTCTTGAACGCGTCTTTCCGAACTTTCCTGGATATTCATTGACTATCACTCAAGCGTAAACGGATGCTACAAAGCAATTCCACAAATTTCGTAATAAATCCCACTTTCCAATAGACGCAAAGCGGAGTTACGAGAAAACATATTACTCACGTGCCTCTTCAGCAGTTTCCACCGGTACACCGGTATACTTTTCTGCTGTTCTAGCTCTGCGTCTAAGTCCTGTAAAGTGCCTTCGAGTAGTGGGAGTGAATCACTAGCGTGTGAAAGGCTTCCAGCTTATTCCAAGGAGCACTGAATATTAAACATCCTGTAGCTTAGGTGACAGAAAAAGTACTTCATACGTCTGTACCGCGTGGATAGGTCCGAGGTTCAAGTGTGGCTCGCATTCTAGTAGCAAGTCATTAACAGGTTTCCTGGGCTACCTACCAAAGAGGCCATTTTCTTACACTCCTGATAATTCACTAGATATGAGACAGTCCATTCATCTGCCTTATTTGAGATTTTTACTCGCGGCCCCTCCATGTGTTGCACGCTAGTGGGAACAAGCGCAAAAGCTCTGGATATCGTTTCCATTCCATCGTTTTGAAAACGCAAACAAAGTTCTTCCTGAGGAGCACGCATTCGGTCGCTGTGAGACACAGAATCTGCTACCTTTGCTCGTACTATCTTCTTATCATGATCGTGGCCGTTGGGATTCCCAGCCGTGGCACCTGTACCCGAGATAGCTATTCGCCTCTGGTGCGTGGCTAATATATCGGTTGGTGGTAATTCTCCGCTGGCCGAATACAGGCAGAGTTCAGCATTCCGAATGGCATTGGTCCATATGCCTGAGAGGTTCTCCTGAGCAGACAGAGGAATCTGAACTAGCTATCTAATGCCAGTGCTGTGTGGGCACTGGGTTGAGAAGTGTCTTATGCAAGCACTCTGAGCTTGTAGCCCCCCCCCCCCCAGCAGAATGGAATCGCCTCCTACTCTGTAGGCTTAAGTTGAATATCTGGGGACCACCATAAGCATGGCTGGTGGTTGCAGTTTTTTCTCCTATGAGATCATGCTGAGCATGTAGTTTCTGTTTGCCTTACGAGCTTTCTACCCCCTTCCATGGATTAGGATTGTCAACAAACAATGGACATAATGAACTGAAATTGAGTGACTGTATCAATGGTGTTCTTTATAGCGCGTGATAACTGCACTGCGGTACTGTTTAGTTCACACTTGCTTTATCAGCTTTATTAACTACTGCGTGGTCAGTTACCAGTTTTTAACTCAATTGTTATTAACCCTAATCGTTAGAATATTGTAGAGGTTCTTTGTTGAGGTTCCCGATACGGAACTTTGAGTGACGCGTAGGTTCGACAATCCCGAATATCAAAAGGAAGAATTGGGTTCGAAATTCTACGGTACTGTTTACACAAGCAAATTTTTACAACAAACCTCAACTGTCCACGTTCGTAGCGTCAACAAGTGCACAAGTCTGTCACTGACCGGCATAGTGCAATGTCAACGTCGGCAAGAGGTGTCGGTTGCGGTCGTCCCTTCCGACAACAGTCTCGTGATCCTCATTGGCGGTGTGATCACAGGGCACTCATGAGAAAACAAGTCATGGCAGGTTCAGCAAATGGGACACGAACGCGCATGGGTAAGTAGGTCAGTTGCGCACATTCATGCACGTACACACATGCTAATACACTGGGGTAAGGTGAGTGGCGGTACAGATAAGCAAAACAAGTGGAGAGTCAGAAGTACGTAGAAGTAAGCAAATGAATGGAGGGAATTATGATGAGGTCCAATTATATTCGATATCCTTAAATATTTAAATTCCGATGGGTTTTCTGTGGTGTAACACGATACATCGGTGCTGCATAGCTTGCGCGCATGGAAAACATTTTTGTTTTATTGCTGGATTTCACCCTGCTCAAAGCTGCTGGACAGAAACTGTAAACCTGATTCCTTCTCGTCGGAAAACATTCAAAAGTGCGAGTCTGACGAGTCTGACGCACTGGCGATTTCGACCACGAATGAGAAAACACTATTCATTTTCATTCCTGGCATCCTGCATTTACACTGTATAAAAATGACTACCGACGGTCTTGAACAGACCGAAATCGTATGATGGGAATAGAATTTTTCTGTCTGGTGTGAATTTAATCACCGTTCAGTATTTAAAGAGGCGACGCTGGAAAAGCATTACAAATTGTGGATATCAGGAAGACATGAACCGCACATTACATATACGCAAACAGCCTTGGCTAATTTAACGAAAAGTTTATGAAAACACAACGAACCTGCGCTTCTGTGATTGACTTTCTGGGCACACAAAGCAGTCTTCCTAAATCGATAAATGCAACGGAATTAGGCTCTGCGGGTCCAAGAGTCATTTCCGCCCTTTGGGTTTCTCACAGGCTGCGGTCCTCGTTGAAGTGTAACGTGAAGACTGCATTTGTTCCGTGCAAAGAACGGCTGCTAATGTCCCGATGGGGCTTACAAACCTAATTCTCGGATTTTTATGCGGGCCATCCTAATCTTTTGGATTGTTCTATTACATCTTAATTTTTTGCTTTTTTACTTGCTTTAAGTTGTTGTCATTTTGCGCTTGCTATTCCAGAATTTAAGCTGTCATTTTCTTGCACAGAAAACTCCAAAAACTTTTGCTCTTTGCCGCTCTGTTTCTCCCCAGGTTTCTGCTGGGTTCTACGTGCACTGCACATTCAATACGAGGACATGAACGCGAGCTAAATTCACTTTTCTGGGACACTGTGAGAATTCATGCTTTAGATGAAAGCTTATGCTTGTAAACGACTTCGCAGCGAAAGTCTTCCCTCCTTTCAGCGGCACTTGAGTGCACGATGCCGTGACAAGAATCGGACCCCATCAGAGATTACGTCTGTCTGGTCCATTCTGACCCAAGTACCCTGTCTTATGTTGTCCTAGTAGGCTTGGCCAGTGTCTCTTCTTATGTGTGTATGTGCGCGCGCAAATATCTGTATCCACTACACCAAGTCGACCTTATGGACCGAAATACCTTAACACATGGAACACTCACGATAATGTTAAAAGTGATTTTCGGTGACCATCATCGTAAAGAACAAATGAGGTCAAGTCACCATTAAATACGAAAAGCCTCTTTGGTCAGATCTATTGGCAACATAGACTCATATTCTGTCGAATGCGGACAAATTTGGGTTCAATGGGCTGTTCCCACTTGCGTCTGCGTCTTGATCATTCAGGAGTGCTGAGCATACAGTAGTGCTAGCGGCTACTTTCTCTGACGATCATTGTCCAGCCGAAGCCAATTACTGACTAGCACCATCTAGCGATACGTACCTGCTTTTGGTGTGCCTTATGAGTGGTGCGAACCACCAGACCACACTTCGCAGACATTGTGTCACAATTTTTCAGTTGTTCCCGGAAGATTTGACAAAACATGGGCCACCAATTTGGCATGCTGATATCCTTACGACCGCTTAAAGACTGGTCACTTTCTTCGGGTTTACACCGAAGGTGCACACGCTACTTGGCGCAAAACCATCGTGCGTGAACGGCCGTCGGTTCCTTTGGTTCCATCGACCAATCCAAACACGAATGCCCTCTCACCTGTATTCGAACTACCCACACAGTCGAGATCAGGTGAACAACCGTTGGCGTAGATAAGATCATGCAAACCAGTTTCGGGGATTTCACGCCGAACAGGTGCGACCACTTGTACACTCGTCAAAAAGATAAGCGGCACCCTCAACGGATGCTGTGCCAGTCGGCAAATTTCATGACAGTAAGGTCGAGAACACTGACACAGTTCGCTTGTGAATAAAATATCTCCAACCTCTAGTATTAACGAAAGACAGAAGCGGGAGTTACCAAAGAGGACGGAAAACGACAATGGCGCTTCAGCGTGGCATCATTCATGATGCGTCAACAAATCTCAATGTACTTTCTCTTGCTACCCTGAAGATGATATTTTTCACCCCTTCAACGAACGTTACCCGCTGATCCCTGAAAGAATACCTCGAGTTCATTTGGTCCCGAAATGTATCTTATACATGGGAGATCGTAACGGATCTTTCAGTTGACTTGTACCAAACGAAATCAGTTATGTCAATTCTCATATGAGCTACGGTTACAGTTTGATTCCAAATTTTTGTACCACTTACATATTTGTTTTTATTCTTGTCACTACTTTTTCTCGTTTTCCCAACCAAAGAGAAGCCATGTTCGTTTCTGATGAATTTCAGAGTTATGCGCTTCATGTCATTCGTTGGGAAACACCACGTGACTTACCTACTACTATTCTTGGCAGTTACACCCGGTCATTCTAGGACTCACAGTGAAATCTAAGAGTGTTTATCTTATTCTACCAGACACGCACACACACACCAGTATTTGGAAAAATCTGTTTATCTTATTCTACCAGACACGCACACACGCACACCAGTATTTGGAAAAATCTATCACATAGCGTTTTTGTGTGCTATTTCTGAGAGGCGCAAAAATTTCCATACATAGAATTTTAGTGATACCTTATACCCTCAGTGATTTCTTGATTCTCTGCGGTGGTGAATTTCTGAAAATATTTTAACTCATGGAACACAAGTTGATGCGAAGTAAATGATTGCGTTGCGACTTGAGTTAGTATTGGTAGGCCTGAGTTATGGGACATTTTGTTACTGGGCCCTTCCAAGTGCAACTAAAGAGGTTGGAACAGGTGGACATGTTGTCTTGTCTTTCGATTCAAGACACCGCGATTCTGAAGTTAAGGGCTTATCCGACTCCATTTCAAGTCCATAATACTAATGACACACGTGTTTTTGAGTGAATCTGTCAAGTAACCCTTTTGCTGTTAGCTTTATATCAGAAATATCTGTCGTCGTCATCGACAGCATGGAGTGTGGCGTCCACAACCACGAACTGTCAGAATAACGCGGACTCCATCATGAAAGGGGAGTTGCACCGACAGTACTCGGGTCTTTCGTGACCTCATTCATACCCCTCTGCGAGTTCAAATGTTGACAACCCCCTGCCTGCTCTGCTCTAAATTAGGCACGGAAAAAAGTACTCTGTTCGCGAACGATGGTTCGGCACGCGTAGTACACAGCCAATCCACCGAAGCTTTTGGGGCTGGAAGTCTTTTTCAACCAAACACCCTCGCTGTGTCTAGTAGCAGGTTCGACGGCTCCATTCTACACGAACTATCGTTTTGAAAAGACCTGAAAACTTTTCAGTTCCTGTGCTCGTAGAGCACACGTCTCACCCACGCACCAAAACAGCCAGTGCTGTAGCCTCATATATACGACCCTTGAGATTTAGGGACACCGTTCTGTGGCCATAAGTGCTTCAAATTGGCAAACGTGATCCAGGCCTTAGAGATTCGTGGATTTGCCTCATCTGTCACACTACAGTATGTAGGCGGTTCAAAGTCCCCGGCAAATCTGAAGTAGGTATTCCGATTCCTAGTTCTAAATTAGCTGATCAATTACTCTCTTAGTAGGCTAATAGCCTACCTGGCGAAGCAGTTTCGAACGCAGCGAAGAGA
Source organism: Clonorchis sinensis (assembly GCA_003604175.2). NCBI lineage: Eukaryota > Metazoa > Platyhelminthes > Trematoda > Opisthorchiida > Opisthorchiidae > Clonorchis > Clonorchis sinensis. The sequence goes on from CM030370.1 coordinate 130,454,883, forward strand.
CTCTGATGAACGTATACTAGAGGAAAGAGAAAATGTTAGCAGTTCACTTCCACATTAGGAGGTTGTACGCACGAACAAATTGCTGTAAGAACATCGTTTGATCTTGTAACTTGCATCAAAGCATAATACAGATGGTACATTGTTTCAAAACCTAAGGGGGTATGTTGTAAAAGAATCACATAGCCAGGGGTCCTTACGAAGTGATCGTCACAACACGTTGATGAATTCTGAAACGCTTAAAAGCAAGAGGATTATGGACTTATTAGATATGTGCATGGGACACAGCGTCCTCGGGGAAGAGCACTCATCAATTTTATGGATGAATGCCTATAGTCAGTAGGAACAGCAAATTTCCAACCAGCATGACGAAACCGGCTAGTCCAGGTTGAACTGACCAACTAAAGCACTCGACTGGTAAAAGGGTCTCAGACGAAACAGGATGGTACGAACGGCATGAATGGCACCAGGGAAAGAAAGAAGCCTTCGCTGCGGAGTTATTTAATAGAAAACACCCACTGAACAGTTACAGACTATTGAACATGAAAACAAAACTCTCATATGCATCTTGTTTATAAAAACTGAATATCCGTCTTCTTCTTGAACGCGTCCCCCTGATCTTTCCTGGATATTCATTGACTATCCTCAAATGTAAACGAAGGCTACAAAGAAATTCCGCAAATTCCGTAATAAAACTCACTTTCCAATAGACGCAAAGCGGAATTACGAGAAAACATGTTACTCGTATGCCCCATCAGTAATATCCACCGATACACCCGTATGGTGGTGTGAGGACTCACAATAATGCAATGATTGCACCAACTTCCCTCGCCACATGATGAAATTATTTCCGGCCAAGAATATTTAGAAAAGCCAATCTCTCCACATAGTGGGAGGCTCCTTTAAAGTAGGACAGATCTGCAATTGTTGATAGGCTGTACATGAGGCGATGCCCAAGTGCCTAGTGTAACATAAGGATGTGATGTCTGTACCATCTGCCAGGTCGAGAACCTGTTTAATGCTCTCGGACAGGCGTCTCTCTTTCCAATGATGGGTGTCGCAATATGGGTGCAACCAGTAACCGTGCTACGATAGACGTGAGACTTGTTCTTCTATGGTTGAAACAGTTGATTCAGGTATCTTTTTAACCTAAACACGACCAACGACTGTTGCCAGTTCTTTGGAACACGTTCTTGTTCCCAGATATACGAACAACCTAGTCAAGACAGGACCGAAATTTTCTTCCCCGTCTGTGATCAATGTGCCCAATGAAAGATGCAGGCACAGAGGAAGAGTTAACTAAACTGTTGCTGAATATATATTTTGCCAAGTGCTCCAGACGCTAGTCTTTATTATACAATGGGTTTCTATTATTATCTCTGTTTCCCTCACTCACGGGAGGCCTTTTATAGGGAACAAATAGTCCATCTGGACCAACAACCATGTCATCATCATGCAGAATACCGTCTGCATGATGCATCACTTGAAGCAATAGATAGGTTTACTGAAGATTTTGAACTCGCGTACATAAGTCAACATGGTCCATGCCTGTTCGGATGGCGGATTTATGGTGTTTTCAGAAACCACGTTGAACAACAACCATCCTGAAGCCTGTTTCGGTTTGCGAAGTTATGCGCCCTAATCAGCAATCTTGGTTAGAACTGATAATCCAGGCTGCCTGCCTATGGTAAGCCTTGATCAGACCAACACCCATCTGAATGTAAGCCATTTAAAAAATCCAACCAGCTTTGTCATGAATTTACGAAATATTGTGAACCAAAAGGTCTGTTCCAACAGTACTACTCACACAATTCCAGAAAGTGACATATGAGTTCTGTCCTAAATTGTGAACTAGTTACATGCCTGCCCATTATGTTCCGAGGATCGTAGCCACCAGTAAGAGATTGTGTCCTAAATGTACCTGATGGGAAGGGCTTTTGTACAGTGTTTAGGGACCGTCTGATAAGCGGTAAAACGTGCAATATCTGAGCTCAGTATAGAAAATCCTCACGCAGTATACAATAAATAAAGGCAATGAGGGCAAGAAACCAAGTGTAAGGTGAACTGGAAAGTCTGAAAACCATTGTTGTTGATCCTTCACGGTTCTCAAATGCGTGGAACTTTGATCACCCCAGGCTGCTGTTTGACCCTATTTTTACATGTACTCTGACCTACTTTTTATTTCTGTTCCCTTAGTGAATCCGGTCCGAACCTCGACTGGTGACGGGTATGGCGCTTAATTAAATGACTGCTGGTGATGTGAAGAGATTCGATAATTTTCGATAGAGATTTTGTCCCATAAGTGAAGCCAATCTATGCTGAAAAGCCAGGAAGCACTGTACAGCTGTCTCATCCTTGTTGGGAGTCACCAGCAGTGCGCGTCTCACGAGACTCAGAGTTTTCAACCCGCGACCTTCCGCCAGTGGTTGAGCACTTGACCATTTATTCACATGGGGCCGATCAGTAATTTGATTAGCGTCTGTGTGTCGCATTCATCACTATGACTTTCGTGTAGGTTCTTTCCCCAATGTTCACGCTTGTCTCCGTCCCAGTGAATGTCTGCGGGAAAAGGTTCGTCTGACCGACTCGAGCGTGGATGGTCATGACGGAAGTTCAATCCACTACCGGTTTAGCCTCGAGCCACGTGATCAAGGTCGCTCCCAATCAGGCCGTGCCAAAGGTAGTTTCGCTTTGCATGTAATCTGTAGAATGCACGCTGTGGAAGCACCAGAGGACAGTGATTCTCCGAAGGCAGATGTTCACGGAGATTTCTGTGGATTGAAAACAGGAAGAAAGCTCATGAGCCGAAGCCCAGCAAACAAGGCCTTACATCACCAATACTCACGTATAAACCAATCAAACTGACAGACATCGTATACTACAAATCTCTCACAAACCCGGGTCCGCTTGTGTCCAGGTGTAGCGGAGTTCGCACCAACCTCGAAGTGTGATGGCATGTGGTATAACTCGCACTTTGAAGTATGACGTTTTGCGGTGCCATACGTGCCGTACTACTACAGTTCATCTGTAATCCCTTGCGTCAGTCGTTACATTTATGTTCATTCATAACTAGTCGATTGTTTTCACCCGATTGTCTGACAGTCCTCAAGGACTTTGAACATCTCCTCCATCTGTATTCTGTTAAGTTTGTTTGGATGTACTAACCTAGAGCTTCGGTTGCAACGTGCAAACCGCCACACTGAGTGAAGTTGGTTGAGGGGATAAGGAAATTTCCGCTACATTATAATTGATTTTACTGACCGTATTTTCGTATGTATGTTTTACATGAACTGAGATACGTTAGATCCAGAATCGTGGTTCCTGTTGCCGCATCTGCTGTCTACCATAGTCCTGTTGTGTGTCAACAGTGAAGAGTTCGTTGCTCAATGTCCCAAGTACGAAGTCCCGTACTGATCAACTTCCTAACTTCCGGTCTGCATAAGGTCGAACAGCAGCGAAATCCCGTTGTGATTTATCGGTCTCACTTCACGGCACTCAGAATAAGGGGAAAAAATGCTATTCTATCAGAAAAGTATGGTCTTCAAATATAGGGCAATTTTTAAGCACTGTTTAGCTGAGCGTGTACCTTAGTGATGCGAACCATCTGGGATACAGGCACAAGTAAAAAAGAGGAGTAGCCCCTTATATTTACTGGAAATATAATATCATTCGATGTTGCGCAAGAAAGGAGAGTCCATCTATACAGTTTCCTCGTGAAAGAGAAAGGACAACTATCAGAAGACGGCAATTCTGGAAGCTGACGGAAATGCCGACAAACCCTGTGTTTGACTGGAAAAGGGGTGAAATAACGCCCCAAGGATTACTTTTTCGATGATCGGGATTATGGCATACATAGATCTTTTCAACTTGGCTGCTGGTCTCCATGTTGATAATTTTTACAAATGTCCTAGAAGTAAATACAATAAGAAGTTTTCTGAAGAAAGCACATCACTGGAAGAAGATTCATGCAACCGGTAGACACTACGAGTCGCACACAGTTTCTTTTGAGGACACCAAGTTCTGGTCTACATACCTTGAAAATCATTGTTGTGGTTCCCGATACAGAACTTTGAGTTAGGCGTAGATTTGACCGTTAAGAAGGAAGAACTGAGTTCAAAAGTCTGCGATACTATTTACACAAAGGTAAGCAAAGTTACACGACAAAACTCAACTGTCCATGTTCGTGGCGTCAGCAAGTGCACAAGTCTCTCACCGACCGGGACAGTGCAGTGTCACGCGACGACGCGTACACTTGAAGCCAAAAACAGACCACTCAGTCGCCGAATCGATATCCTGCTGATTTGTACTCAACAACAACAAATGTGCGTCCATAAGGTGGGACGCATGTACCCGTGCTGGAAAAAGTGGGGACGTGGAGCATACATGTTTAGCCTCAGTCAAATTTCCCGAATAGCCTGATTAGCGTGGTTAGCATGATTGCTTCCCTGCATTTGAAATGATTATTCTTGCTGTTTAAGAGATTATCGCTACTCTTGAGGTTTTAGTTCCTTCAGCTGGTTTTGAATTGATTCGGTTGGTCGGTAAAGACCTGCAACGGAGTCAGTTTGTTGCCTAAATTTTCACGTGACATATTTCCCCACTTAGCGTTCTTCCCAACCGGATCCAGATTAGTCTTAGCTTGGCTTTTGTTAATAAAGTCTAGTGAATAACGGCGTACCTTTGACATTTTTTTAAGTGGCATAAAAGAATCCTCCTAACTACCTGAATCTTAAACGTCATCCATAGGCAGAAAAACATGTCCACGACAATTACATAGTCTACTTGTGCAGTGTGCCATGCTAGGATAAGTATCGATCGACGAGGGTGAGTTATTGAGGAGCCAAGTGATTTCAAATCACTGACACACTCACTGCCTAGCTTGCTCTGTGGCTGATGTGGATCGCTTGCAACTAAGTCAGAATGTCTGTTGAGGACATAGAAGATCTTCGTCTCAGATTTGTATTCAGCTATATCCAACTAATTACAGATGTGAAATATGACAAAATCAAAAAATTCCTGGATGATTCGAAGCAAGCTGAAAAGTTGTTGGATTTCTTCGAGCACTCAGATCTCACACACTTGTTTGTTGTTCTTCACCCGACCGGTATATTTGAAATTCACACAAAGTTTCCGGAAGTTTTCAAGTTCAAGGCGTTCTATTTCATCAAAAAAGAACGAGGCGTCATTGAGAAGAACACTGACTGGCATGCGCTGAACGCACTGCTGTCCTATGGTGATATGGATAAATCCCCCTTGCATCACTTTATTGCATTTGTAAATACCGTAAGTAAAATGTATAAGTGTCTGAATATGTCACCATATCCCCTTTCTAATTATCTTTCCTCTAAATTCATGACTTATCTACTCTGATCTAGGTACTTTCACCCATTATTCTGAATGAAAAAAATCGTGAGGATTGGCCCGAGTCTTTGAGCGAGTACATCAAACGTGACCTGTACAATCTACAGAAAAAGTCGGCCATGGTACTGGCTAGAATTGAAGGAAAGACTCATTTGGCACACCCTGTTGGTATAGAAAAAATTGACACTCAAGAACCCATCTCGTGTCAGTAAGTTTCGAATCAGTCGCTGAGTGATGTATTCACTGGTAGATTTTAGATTCACTCGTTTGAAATTTTGCTGGGCGAACCTTTGAGTGATGTAGCTGAACGAACTTCCCAAAGTAGTTTATGTGAATATTCGAGTGATGTAGCTGAACGAACTTCCCAAAGGAATTTATATGAATATTTTAACTACTAATGAATGTAACAAGTTGTACAGAATGTTTCGGTGGCGTACAACTGTCTAGCATGATTGCGAAACGCATGGATCTTTCAAGCCGAATCGACCGAGTGCTATTAGTTTTAGTTTAGGTGAAATTCATGTGCCAACTTGTTAGTGCACCACGTTACAAAATCAACTAGGTAATCAGAAGACTATAGGCACTAATAAAATACGTGTTGTGTGAACGAGGTACGATGAGACAAAAGTACATTGTCAGGATGAAACAGTTCAAAAAGGCTGACTTATGGTTTTGAACGTGAGTCGCAGTAATTCCTCCAAATTTGTGCGGTCGCAGGTGGTGTTTCCTTTACAGGTTCAACTGCTACATCTTCTGATTGTCCGTGGCCTGGGTGTTAATGGCTCCGCGTTTCCACGCTGGATCGACCCTTGCTGTTGTACTCTCGTGTACTCGTTTATATATCTAGGGTCGTTGAGGCGTGTGTCGGGGTGAACCTGTGACGTGGAAAAATAACAATGTGAAATCACATAGAGTCGCCTCGACGCGTACGAACAGGGGGTGAACTTTATTCGGTCCAGGTTGCAGGCAAGTCGCGATTTTGTCGTGTGATGTTCGTGGTTGTGGGGTGAACAAGATAATAGACAGTCTACGTGGATGTACCAATAAAATTAGTTTCAGGGGTAAGTAGACAAGAGGGTAGCCGCTACAAACTACAACCGTAATCATCAGTCTGCAACAGTATTTCCTAGTCCTTCTTATTTTTAACCGTACACCAGTGAATCATTGACAAACGAGTATGCATTAGCTACGATTGCTCGGCCGTGTACTACACATGCCAAAACACTGTCTGCCGAGAAGAATGTTGTTATCCCTCCCCCTTCAGATTAGCACAAATTGCGAGGTGGACAACGTATAACTTGGCAGAAGGGTATGAAAGAGAATGTGAAGAGTGTTGATGTGTGTGGTAGTGTGAGTGTGGTCTTCCTCCCAGGATTGAGCCCCCATGAACTCCTACTCTTGACTGAAGACACTGTAAGAAGTGGTGGCCAATCTATTTCAGTGGCGCGCATGCTGACAGTTTCTTCCCAGATTGATTGAGCACTTGGGGGTGTAAGTGCCTCAGAGTGCTTGAGATAGGCGAACGCCAGTTCCTAAACCCATTGTTAACCCATAAAAAAGCAACTTTAATAAGAGGATAAATACACTCATTTGCAAATCAATTTGGTTTTGCAAGAGACTCATATGGAACCCAGCTGAATCTCCCGTTTATGATGTTTCCAGACAGAAGAAAACATATGACCCAGAGACTTGTAATAGCCATGCGATGGGCTGCTCTATTTGCGGTTGCATTCACCTACTGAACCGGGCTTATAAGTAGTATCATCAGAGAAAAAGGATAAAGGTGTAGGTCGTTTCAGAGAGGTTTGCTAAACAATCGGTGGATTTATTGCTGGGCAACGTTTCGCTTTTGACACAAAAGCTTCGTCAGGCCAAGTGAGTAAGTAATCAGGTTGATTGGGTTTTAAGACAGTCAGGGAACCAATCCGTGAGATTCCTAATGTCTAGCCGACTTGATCAGTGCTGGGTATCAGCCTGATGTTCCTGTTTGTTGGTTAGTGGGGATGACTTCGGAAGGAGTTGTCTTCATGTTGAGCCCTGATTTTTTCGGCCTTGATTTTTCTGTCTAGGACACCTTAATGGAATATTCCTCTTGGATTATTTACACATTTTTTGTTCGCCTGTACTCGTCGAGGGGTGCCTGGACGATTGGTTTGGGGGTGGGGGTGGGGGTTGTTAATTGGATCTTACTCTGCTTAAATTCTGTACTTTTAGACCCAGACCATTTTGCTGATAATTGCACACCACCTCATGTCGTCTCGGCTTATCTAAAACCGCTCTTCACACGCTTGCCAGTATGGGGTTTGGGACCGTAAACCTCGGTGGGTCGCTGATCAATGAATGTCCCCGTACATGTATTTTCTCTAGGCAAAACTAACTTTAAATTCACCCGGAGACATAGAAACGTCCACTGATTAATTTATGTGAGGGATTGTTTAGAAAACTAGGTCAGGATCACATGCTGAAGAGACGCTGGAAGCTAGGTTTCGCACATTCTGGAAGAATTTTGGTTGCATATACTATCATGAAATGCCAGTTTGACAGCGCGGCTTCGAGCTCAACAAAAGGCCTCCAAACTGACTATCGATTCAGTTTGCTTGTTATTTCAGCAATAAAGACCTCAAATATTCCTCAGAAAATATCAACAGAGTTAAATAATTTAGGCAATTAAGCGCCGTCATTCCCAGATACGAAATCGAGATTAAATAGGAACTAGTAGACCAGAATTGTCCAGAATATGGATGTCCACTCCTCGTCCACTTCATTTTCTCTTCAGTGGAGATGACGTGATTGGCAGCCTGATGTACGCCATCGAAACTGCCGTGGTCGATTGGAGTGCACAGATCAATGATATCCTAAAACAGCAATCCGGACAAGCCATCGCCAACGGGGAATTCCCCCTACCAAATTTCGAATATGAGTTTTGGCAACAGCGGATGAATTGTATGCAGGACATCTACGAGCAATTGGTACATCCGAAAGTAAAAAAGATGGCTGTCATACTGGAGGCAAACAAGAGTGCTTACGCGAATCCTTTCAAAGAGATGTTTAAGAGGGTAGTTCGGGGTAAGTCCATTTTTTGTTGAGCTGTGTGGGAAGTTCCGGCTAGATATAGCCTTCTGCCAAAGAGCTTTTTCGATGAGACGTGATAGCCTCCAGATATGAATTTGTCCTATGCTTCGACCTACGCCTGGGTCACATAGGATTTTGCAAGAGCTTATCGGCTATTTGTACATTACTCATAAGCAATTTCGGAGTGCAGTGTCACACTGACTCATGGAGTTGAGGGTTGCTCGTTTGAAAGCGTTGAGATTGTAAAATCAGGCCGAAAAGTATTGATGGAAGTGTGAGGTAATTTTAACGGAAATTTCGTTTTATCAGTGAAACTAATCTATGCTGAAGAGCCTGGAAGCACTGCACAGCTGTTTGGTACCTATTGGGAAGGATGTTTCGAACCCACTAACTTCTGGCCAATGGCTGGAGACGAGCGGCTAATCAGTATTGTGGTTGAATCGTACACAGAATACAGCACCACTCAGTCTTTAATCGCAAAATTCTTGAGTGGCATCTTGACTGACGACTACTCAGATGGAACGTTCATTCGCCGTGAATTATTCTTCCTTTGAGCTACTTATACATTGACGGTAGTGTGAAATATGTGTAATTTTAGTTACAGCCATCAGCAGTGTTTGGAGTTCCAATGCACATTTCTTCCACTGGCGATCCAAAAATGGGGAAAGTAGGAACGGACAGTAGACATGGATTCTTGCTTCGAACAGTGAACCCTCGAGCCTAATTAACACACACGATGTATCTCGCTTTCGAGCTCTTCAGGTCACACGAAACTGCAAACTCCATAAAGTAGGTCTCGTTATTGGTGCTTTTTACTACCACGAAGACAGTTTCATACAATCCTTGTTGAAGAATGCGTGGAGCGACCAACGATTTATGCCAATTTATAGTTAGCCTGGTCACCGTGTACGTATACCATGTACATGAATGCTGCGTGCCAGATTGCGACTGGTTGAACTTGATGTTGGAGGATAGCAGTGTTTTACGAGTCATAATCAAGAATTTACCAGGAATTTGACGGCCGTTGTAATTACGCGTTCTCATTTCAAGTATAGTCTTGCGAAGGCGCACTACCTTACCTACCATCGCAGGAGGGTTATACTGTTTCTGACTTAGGTTATGTCAAAACGCATAGTTAATAATGTTGGGGTAAATTTGGAACACACTTGTTCTGGCGAGAACTGACGAGTGCTCATAAACATGTCACTGACACGCAAAATTTATTCCAAGTGCTGGAATCATTGGTAAAAAGCAGTCCCTAACATTTTCTTTGCAGCTATTGTCGAATCCGAAACCATCGTGACCTTTCTCACTCCTTTAATAAACTACCTCAATGACTTGGAAACCGTGCAGTTTGAGGAGCTGAAGCCAAAGATTCAGCCGATCGTTCACCTGATGGCCCTTCTCTGGGTGAACTGTGAGTACTACCGCAGTACGGACAGGATTGTAATCCTGATGACGGAGACGTGTAACTTGTTGATTCAGCTGGTAAGCATTCCGCTTTGCATGTTATGCCCTATCAAGACTTTGACCCAGTTCACTTTGCACTAATGTGAAATTCACGAAGTTGTAAATGCTGAGTTTGACTAGAACTAACAGCTGAAGACGCTTCAAATTGACTACAGTTCGAAGTTATGCTCATATCGGATTTCTGCTGGTATTCCAAGTTTGGGTGCGATCAGTTGCTTTTCTGTAGGTTGCAGTTGCGTGCAATACTGTCCACCTAGTATTTTACTTAAGTGTGACCAAACTCCGCGGGGTCTTGGTCTCGTATTTTGAATGTCACACATACAGTTGGCATCAATCCCTACAAAAAAAACATACTTGGGCTGATTGGATTTACCTCCACACATTTGTCCCAAAACCTTAAATAGGTTCCTCCAATTGAGCACGAGTGCGCATTAATGAACCCAGAAAAATGTCCCACTTGGAAAGGAATGGTTTATCTCCCCTAACTGTGTAAGTACGCGGATGTTCGCATGGATGGCTGTAGTTATTCAGACAAACACCCAGTAAACATTTGTGAGGTTTTCTGCTATACACTGCGTAAATCGCATCAGAATTTCCCGTTGTTAGTTTTGAGCCAATTCATGGTGGGTTAGGCAGCGACCACCATCTGCTGTTGTGTTTTCGGTTCCTCATCCCTTGTTCGTGCCTAGTTAGAGCATACGTCCACCTTCAAATCGCTTACAACCTCTCCATGTGGTCAGCTATCTGTCCAAAATATACCTTGACTACTGAAATAAATTACTGACTCTTTTACAGCCATCGAATGAAATTGTACCCCTCCATCAACTTACGCGGTTTCTAATAATATAGATATGCATCAATCATACTGGATTGATAGTGGTCCAATGATAGTGAGGGGGGAAGTCGTGTCCAGTGCTTCCCTTCTGTGGTGTAGACTCACCAGAATGATTGTGCCAGGACAGGAGGACGACTGTCCAAACGAGATTGATGCAAGCCTGAATTCTACAAATCTCACAACCATTTACAACACAGCTTAAGCTGAAATGTCACCTACAAATTTGTGGACTTCATTACCTCTCAAGACAAGACCTGCATTCAAGACGCGACGCATGAATAACCCACATACATCAACTTTTAAAAGTCACGAGATGAAGTTACAAGCCTTTTCACTCCATCATGTCAGAATGGAACGAATTCACTATCTAGTCCAAAACTCTATTGAGCTGTGAACATTACTGTCGATGCTTGTTAGGGAATAGCTGAGTTTGCTGGCATGGTGACCAGTCGTGTGAACTAACCCTGAGAATTCCGGGTTAGTACAATAGAACAGTTTCAGATAATGACTGGACCGTCTTCCACTAGAAACAAACCAATAATCGGTTTCGTATTCTGATCGCTGGTACACGCCTATGGAGCTGTTTGGCATGGTGGTTGTTAGGCCAGTGATTTTCCCACATGCCTCAGAGGTTTCTGTGAACAAAACCTACAAATCCACAGGTCATGCCGTTCCCGGTGCATTGCGTTTTCTGGGCTGATGTGTGCTGAAAATGTTACTGCTAAGAGTCTGAGAACCAGCTGAATGGAATCACGTGTAGACGGCAACAAGGTTTCACCTCCTCGCCCATTTTAGAACCCTAGATCTGTTTTTAGTCAGGTGTGCATATTTTACAGCTGTCGACGTTCGCACTCTCTCCGTCTTCAGTGTCGACAGTATCTGGATCCGACAGAAATCATCAAAGAAGAACCGGATGAGGGTCTGATCAAGATAAACAAATCGCTGGATATTCTGCGACATTTCCGTGACGTAGTTGAAGACTATCGACAAAATGTGAAGGAATCCTGTCAGGAACAAAATGTGGAACCGTCGGAGTGGACATTCCATTCATCTTGGGTTTTCAGTCGTTTGAATGCGTTCATTGAAAGACTGGAGTCTATCAAGGTAAGTTTTTCGGGTAATAAAGTCGGCATTTGACTAGTTACCCATGTCTTCTCGCTCAAATATGGTGTCTACTGCTGGTGGCAAGTTTATTTTTATAAAATGGAGACTGATCTTCCACTGTCTCATCTCATAGACCCTGTTTCCATAAACTAACAAAGATTGTGGTCAGTAATTGTACCATATATGTGAACCAGGACGACGTTTTGAGGACAGCCCAAACTATCACCCTCGTTTAAAAGAGTAGGTGATGTTTTCGTCACTGATGTAACACAGGTGTATACAACGAGATTCCATTAGACATTGTCGTAACGTGTTGTTCCTTCCAGTGCTCATTTTGCATATTACATTCTCGAGGATGATAGGCCTTCCGCGGAGTGAGAGTTCATCACGATGCTGATCAACCATCCATGACACAAATGAGAAAACCCAACTACTATTTAACGAGGTCGCGTGTTCGAACATCTTCCCCAGATTGGGGAAGATGTTCGAACACTCTGACGGTGATTCCCGGTGGAGAAGAGGTAGTTATTCAGTACCGTCAGCCTTCTGTCACCCATAAGTTGGCAAATTCCGATTTCGGAAAGCTAGAATCTTCTCACTGCTTGCCAAAAAAATATGCAAAAGCTTGGCTCAATTTGGAAAATGCAAGTTTTTTTGAGCATCTGCATGGCATTGCTGTCTGTTACACTGCGCAAGTCAAAAAGGTGAATTGCTAGTGAGGTTTACAGTCTTGGACTGTCAAGCCACCAGTCAGAGATGTGGCAAATCCTATACGCGGTATGTTGGGGAGTTCGCATTAGGTCACCTGGTAAAATGGGCAAAAAGTCTGGGGTTCGAATCCCGTCCCCGGAGTCTGCTTTTGGTTTACTCCTGTTAAGCATGTATCCGTCCAACTACACCTCCCAGTCTCATCTGTCCAGTATGAACAAGTGAACACATAACGCATGTGCAACAAATTACTTACAATCCTGCATACTGGTATGCAGAAAATTTGACAAAATCTGTAGTTGCGGAGATTCTTCGTTTATGACAAGGTCCATCAAGTCCCTTACTTAGAATGCCAGCATCATCGTACGTACTATGTGAACATTGTCTTCGCCCTATCCTCAGGTTTACTATCACACACTGCTGGACTATAATCGACTGGAGAAAGTTGAAGTTCATGGAGTTGTCGGTCAAACCCTAACCACGAGAGTCAGTATGGTGTACGACGAGTATCAAGAAGCATACCGCAAATTCACCGACACAAACATGGATTGCTTATCCACTGAGGACACGGTGAGTATGTCCTAGCTTATATCTTGGCCGTCTGGTGGTTTAAGTAGTTACTTTTACCATGGTCCCCCTTGGTTCACTCATGAAAATCAATTTGATTCGGAAGACATACGGGATATATGTTGAAGGAAACCTTTGGGAAGCCGTTTCTGTTGACGCTAACTTCATTTGCATCCTTAACAAATAGTCCTTTTTTACTGTCTTCCTTCTTTCTTCTCCGCAGACCTTCTCCACAGCTCTCAGTGAATTCATGAAGTTGTTTGACCACTGGGATAACCGGATGTCCACAATAATCGTGAAGGCATTTTTATTGAGCAACACAACGCTCGGCGCTTTCAAGGTTAGTCATATAGTCCGGATGATCTACGTGATTAAGGCCTAACTTGCAAACTAAACCGTTACACTGATAACGCTACTGGTACGGCTGGTATACACATAAGTGTACCGCTTAACTCTCGTTCCCTCTCAATGTTGTCAAAACGGTAAATGCTGTAAGCACCACTGGTTGGCTTCCGTAGTAAAATTTTCTAGCGTCTCTTCCTCTGGTCATCCCTCGGCTGAGACACGAACGATTGCCACCAGGCCGCCCCGACACTCCAAATACAGCTGTGCTGTTTCCACCCGAAGAAGACAGTCATCGGTATGGTTCGAAACCTTGGTCCGTACTATGACCCATGCTGCAGGAGACGGATAAAAAATACCGGTTTTGTTTTGCTATCCAACAGGATGTTCGTAACTCGGCAGTTCGGTTGCTCTAGCGGCACGCATACATGACTGCGTGATTTATCATGGCGGTGAGCTTTAGTCTACGGCGCAACAAGAGTAAGCATGTGTACCGAAATTCCCAAGCACCAGTCTTCTCTCTACCAAGCATAATCCGTTTTCATCCAGTCGCCTTCAAATACCAAAGCAGAGGACTCTTCTCTTATCGTGGCTGCCTCCTGCAGAAGGCTGAGGCGGCTCAATGAATAATGCATACTGCATGCCTATCGGCCCATGGCAGGATCTGCACAGGTGGTGTCCCACCGGTTGTTTACCAGTTCCTTCTGAAACGGTGATCCAGTCTTGTTTCCAGCGTCCAGCACCCCAGACACTGTGGAGGTTAAATCGATCAACGTTGGACTGAGCAGCAGTCGGCTAGATATTAATTCGTCTGACTTGGGACGGCGCTAAACCCAACACCAGGCTGCATTATGGGGCCTTCTTCATAGGCTCGTCATCCGGTTTGTGGGGCGGTCGTCATTGCGTCGTCATTATATACCGTAACATCATCATCATCGTCAGCTGTAAGAACCGTGTACTTGCCGTACAGTGGTTGTAGCTGCCACAGTTTTCGTTCGCCGATGATTTGGGGAGGTGGGGTAGGTCGCTGCGCATTGGAGGCGCGAGCTGCTAAATTGGTGCGTAAATACACCACTGTCAATGGACTGTTAAGTGGGTGATTAGGAAGGGAGCTATGCTGCCAAGGGCCCTGTTGATCCTCTGAAATTAGCGCCCGAATACCTCGAGTTTTCACATATCCCCTGCCATAGCGGCCGGATGTCGCATCCATAAATTAACGTGTACAATGCGAGAACGATATCGACGCACTTTTAGGGGAGACCAGTGCTAGAGGTTTCATCCTGTCAGTGAAGCCTGCCTGTACTGAAATTCTGAGATGCACTGTATAAGCATTTTAGATTTGTTGGAAACCACCAGTAGTGGGTATCTCACGAAACTTTGAAAAATTCGAATTCGCAACTTTCCAACCAGTGGATGAACACTTAACCACCTGGCCACCAGTGGCTGATCAATGGTGTGATTAGCTCTCATTGAGACAGGACATAGCACTCATCCTCTAATAGCGAAAACCACACCACGTGGTGACATATTAAATGACTCCTCGAATGACGACTTCTCAGAAGAGAATTTCACAGATCCAGTAAAATTATCCTTCCTCTGAGCTCCTTATTTTCGCATATCCCCGTGCCGTAACGGCAGTGCGTCGCATCCACAAAGCAATGTGGAAGGGAGGGAGACTACCAAGACTGGGATTTCAGTTCTAAAGCTAATTCTTTACTAACCCAGCAGAGTATTCTTCCGCTGTAGAAATGTTTCATCGATGCTATTTATATGCATTTTTATCTCTTTACTGCTTTTCTGTTGGGTGGAAGGTGAAAACAGAGATATTTGAACGGGGTTACCGCTCTAGTTTCGGTATCTCCTATGGCAGGCGGTGGTTCTGAGCCTGTCACGCATTAGAGGACTTTCGTTTTGCATGCTTTGGTCGGGTGAAATATCGAGAGGACACAGCTCACATCTTATAGAGTCGTGATGCCTGTGGATGAGAATTCGATGGAATCACTCTAAGGGGGAACTGGGCAGCTGACAAAAGTGTTGCATCCGACCGATTCTGTTTTAATCGAGATCCTTGGCTAGATATTCTGCTGCGCTTGCCTGATGCGTTACGAATCAGTCGGATAAGTTTGCCAAAGTCACCCACGTTAGCAGGCGTCTCCTTATTTTCCACCATTTTTAAGACATTTGTATCATCAAGATAACAGCCGATTTAACGCGCATTCAAGTTCACGCGGATTCGTGAACTTATCCGGCTTATCCGGCTTTTTCTATCAGCCCACATAAATAAGCTTCAGAACTTCGACTAAATTCGGATAAGGCTATTGAACCAGTGCCACTTTGATGATCCTGAGGAACTTTCCCAGCGCCAGCTCAAAACGCAATTTCGACCTAGTCACATGGGGAGTACGCCTGCGTTAGTATCGGGCTTGGAACAGAGCAGCAATTCTCGGTCAATGGTAAAAGATTCGGGAGTAAAACCCAACACGACCGAGGTAACACAACTAAGCGGTCGCATTTACGGCACAAGGCTGGTCAAAGTAGGTAAGCCCAACTCCGAAGCAAAGCAGTAGTGAAAGGGCGTAACCTAAGTTCTGTTACATTCGTCTGGCTACTGGACTCTAGTTTTTTTTATTTTTGCACCTCAAAGTAGGATGCACATTGGTGATATTCCACTGCTGAGTTGGGAAGTGGGACTACTACTTACTTCAATTCTTTTTTATCCACGGCCTCGAGTGCCATTCGGACGAGGCTGAACCGGACCAGTCTGCATATTTACTTAATGTTGACGTCAAATCCAAGTGACTCCGATGTTTTCAATAAACTTCACCCAACTATGCCACCGCTTCGTGGGTTATTTGGATGATTTTTGCTGAATCTCTTTACATCTAACAGTGCTTTTAAAATTCTGTAGACGCTATAAAACAGGATTTGTTCGCTGAGCTGGGCAATTTGATTGCAAACTTTTCATCACCAATCGAGGTGACATCATCAGTGCGTTGGTGGGGAGCGTGGTGGAGCGTAGCGATGGGTTGGTGGTTGTGCATTGAGTAGTGTTGTGTGTGTGTTAATCAATCACAATCAATCGATCAATCAGGACACGGGATAACAGAAAAACCAATGGAACCGACCGACCGAACAACCAATCGTGACCGAAGGTCAACCCCGGCTAATAGCATGCATATTAACGCACACACAATCACTACTCAACGCACAGCCACCAACCCATTGCTACGCTCCACCACGCGCCCTACCAACACACTGATGATGTCACATCGATTGACGATGAAACGTTTGCAATCAAATTACCCAGCTCAGCGAACAAACCAACCTGAGCTACCAACATTCTTCTCTATAGCAAAAATCGGACTTATTACAAAGAGTATACGTAGTTTGCTGACAGGGAAACCTGATTTTTGTCCATGAGACGTCCAGGAGTTACCAATGGGTAGAATGAATCACCCACCAGATGCTGTTATGGGCCATTTGGGAGCGCGTGAAACGTCTGGTCACGGTGGACATTTCACAACCGGTTTGAACATTCGTTGTAGAAACGGTTGCACAGGTCCCGGAAGTCGATAATGTGACACCGCTTCATGATGAACCCGGCTCATAAGCTAAACTTTTTTTCCAAGTTTCTACGACACTAGTTCTCTTGAACCACAATTGGTGCTGAAGGCCATCCGTGACAGCTAACTGGTTCACAAGTTGTGAAATGGGCAAAAATTGCACGCTGCGAACGACAGTTTTTCTAAGTGTAGATAAGTTGGGGTTTTGTAGAGTATTTTTGACTGAAGAACGCGTTTCGCTGACATCCTAAAAACATTTCGATTGCCTCCTGGATGACACCTGGAGAAACACCATCATTGTGGCTACAAGAATCACAAAACAAACTCAAGGGAGTCAGTCGTAGCAGTGATACAACAAACAATGGAAAGGAAGGAAACTTTTGCAGAAATCCTGAATGCTCGAGTTTAGACCAGTGCTGTTAAAGAGATGCCACTGAAGCTGACGGGGGCGAGATGGCCCAAGTGGTTAGAGCGCGAATTTACTGACCGGAATGTCCGTGGTTCGAACCCGACCTCTGTCTCTCGACTCCCCCTGTCTAGGCTTGGGCAACCTGACAGTATCTCAGCCCTCGTGCTTCCCCCCGGTGGCATGGCAGCTAGGCACTGGAGGGGTGTTACAGCTGAACGACTGAAGTTGATTCAGCACAATTACCGGCGCTGTTATTGTGTGAAAGGAATACACTGTTTCTAAAACCTGTGGCGAAATATTGCGGCTGTGACACTGTATAAAGTAACAATTCCATGAATGAGTTTTCTGCATACGTAGCTCCCCAAGATTTTCAGGAGCACTTCAAAGGAAGTGCGCGGAAAACCGCCCGGTAGTGCAGCACTTCACAATATGTCCTCAGAAAGTGCCCATTTGTGCATTCCACTGTTCGACTCATCTCTCACGGATTTTCAAAGTTTCTCCATAAATGTGTGTTGCCGATTCTCGTTTTTATCAAAAATGCAATTTGTCCTCCTCAGACCATCTTCATGTTCGGACCACTGCTGGAACGTACACTCATCAAACCTATCTTTGAACCATGTTACGCTGAATTACTGAGCAAACTACATCTGGAGTTGGACACATGCAAGGAGATTTTGGATTCACATTTCGACCAACCTGAGCGATTAAATCAGACAATCTCCAAATCACTCCCTCCAGCTGCTGGTGCCATCGCTTGGTCAGCTTACCTCCTTCGAAGGGTGCTTTCTGTTATGGGCCCAATCGACCTGCTCGATTATCCGTGAGTTTCATGAATTTTCTGTTTCGTAGCAAAAATATAGCAAGGCTTCCAAGTCCATTTGGTTCGGAGCTCATCAGTTATTTGTACTCCACAAAATTTAATCTCTTGTCTTGCTTGTACATTAAGCTGTTTATGTTGTGCATACTGCCCAGCTGCATATTCATCTGCCGTGGCCGAACAAAGAAATGGTCGTTTACGATATTTCGATTTCTTGTTTAGCATCGTCTCCGCCTTCGACTTCGGAAGAATTACTCAGTTCCATAAATTTCTTGTGTATCCATACTCAGTTTGGTGACAGTCTTCTTTACCTACTTCAAGATGGTGGCCAGAGTAATGAACTTTCGAGGCCGTTTTTCAAATCGGTCAGAGGTTGAGTTCGGTCAAAGAGCTCAGTGAGTGCCAAATCCTATGTGGTACAATGTGGGGAGTTATTAGACTGTTATAGATACTAGTGGACGCCTTAGTTGTCTGACCGGTTGGGAAGCTGATGTATGCAGTTAATCGAGGTTGTCACGGTACGAACCAAATGCTGGTCAAGTACGAACATGCTTTGCGTGGGTGAGACACCGGCTGTCACAATGAATGGCTACGTAGAGGGACAGATATACCAAGATGGACGCTCGTCTGAGCGCGTGACTTTACTGCCTCTCAGACCGATATGGTGCAAATGAAAAGTATGCTCGACTGGGAATAGCGCTGAGTGTGCAGAATAACTGTGTGATTAAGAAAGACAAAAGGATTTAGCCTGCAAATGACCGGGTTGCATGACTTCGGTCAGAAAAAGACGCATCAGCTAACGCACCGAAGACAAACGCCCTTTACACTGATTCTGATCTGAATGATTAAATTTCTTTTAGGTTACTCTTGAAAACCATAGTATGATTCTACTTCTGGATTTTAGACTACTGTATGTTCTCATTTTTCTTGAAAACTGAGTTTCCGCGGACTACCTGAATTCCAATACAAACGGCTGACAGTGGTGTCAGGAGATGCAGCAATTTTCAATAGGGCTTTCGCCCTGTGAGTGAAGCCGATCTATAATAAAAATCTGAGAAGCACTGTACAGATGTTTCATCCTTGTTTGGAATGCGCATCAGTGCGCATCTGAGGAAACTCGAAAAAGTTTCAAACCTGCGATCCGATGACTTCTTGACGTCCAACAGCAGTGATATTTCGAAGTCTAGGTAGAACTGTCTTGATCAGACATGCAAGTCGGATATGACATTTAAAAAAGATGCACAGCCCACAAACCACAATTTCCAAGCCTGGTCGACCGGCCTTGGTGGGTTGTACCAGAACTATGTTTTAACAACTCGGCCGTAACGAGGTCGATGCAACAAGCCATTCGCTCACCACGCAGGCTAGCCCGACTTCAGTGATTCGATGTGAAACTTGCATCTGTCGAAGCTTAAACTCATGTAATTAGAAATTCTGTAACAAACAGGAACACTGACAACTAAGCTCCATCGTAATATGAAGTACGAGGTCAAGGGAGTTGAATCGGGGTGCTAAAAATACAGCTGTCGTTGTACATTTCTGATGAACCTCGAGAGCCATATGCTTGGATTGTTCGGGTTGTCCACGGAGCTCTTTACCGGTTGTCAAACTTGCATTAGCTAATGGATGCAACGAATGATTTCTGGCCACTTAAAAGTATTCCATAGGTTAAGCGTCAGGACCTTAATCAGTGTGTTGAGCCCAAGAGGACTCCATGGTTATGGTGCAAACTTAATGACCGGGAGGTCCGTGGTTGGAACCCAATCCCGGTATCTTGACTGCTCCTGTCTAAGCTTGGGCAACCTCACAATATCTCACTCCTCATACTTCCTTAGGGTAGGTTAGGCACCGAGCTGGTCTTACAACTGAACGAATACAATATACTGTTAAGTGTACTCATTATGTCTATATATTATGCGACGGGAGTTGTGCTTATTCTGCCTCTTGCATGACCATGCTCCCACACTATGCTTCCATTTTTCATTGACATGGTCATGGTCAAGTTATTCTTTCTAATTGTGTAATATTGTTGACATCTGTTGCTGAATAATCGGTCCATAATAGATTCAAAAGGATTTTTTGACTTTCTCATCTGGAAAGGACATTCTCACTTTTGATTATTCCGGGAGAAGTTGGGAACATCCACAGCCAGTTGTACTGCAAAGAAAAATCCCACGTATTTTGTTGACCCAGTTAACCCCTTGACCTAAAAAGCGATCTAAAAGTGGTATGCTTTTGTGGTTTGTCACCTGAGGCCATAAATTAAGCTTACCTTTAGCTTCAGTTCTCAAGCCATTTTCAGGTTTCAATAATTAAGTTAGGTGGAGAACCTTTCCGTACCCCTCGAGCCCCACTAGCTGAGAACCATGAGTACCTAAAGCAAGCGGCTGGGCAGTCATTTTCAACCCATAATCATACTTGTCGGTGAATCACTCTGTTCTCCATGTACAAAGCAGTGAGTGGTCTACTAATGTGCGTTTCTCGGTTTACCACGAATGCGTCGGAAACCATTGGTATGAGTGTCTAAGCAAACCGAGTGACCACGTGACCAGTCATCTTCACCTTCCCCCCAACTACCTCCCCTCTTCTAATTTGAATAGCTTATTGCAGACTGATCAGGGCGAACGACTCCTTCAAAAACGAGATGAACTCCTTGAACTCCTCTCTACGTAAGTTGCATATGTTGCCAATGTACACATTTTGAATGTGGTGCTAGCAATTTGGGATTTGTTACCAAAGTTGTACGTTGATTCTAGACTATGGCCAAGGTAATGTTCAGGGCAAATCGATCACTTGACTCAGTGTCGTTAGCACGCCTTAATTTGGTTAAATGACGATAGCCAGCGACCACTAAATGTAGAGCTTACATTACGTGCCAGTCTCGTGAAAGGCGTGTTTGTTTTCTGTTTGGATCGCGCGCAGTGCTGCCGATGCCGTCGATAATCAATCGATTATTGTTGTTTCTCTCTTTCGTTGAGCTGTTCGGATGGGGTACAACCGTGTATTCTTTGACGCAGCCAACAATACGCTTGTTAGCACAAATGCGTTTGAACTGATGAATGGTTTGTGAACGGGTGGAAGCCATCTAGTGTTGTAAAAAGAAAGCTGGTAAACCTTTCAAAGAATCCATTGGCTATCAACAGCCATAAATTCATTCTCTTCTTGTGGGGCTTTCAGTGCATGCGCGATGTGTTCTGCTGAGTAGGGTTTTTACCAAATCGTGGTAGTATGCAATCGGTGCGAAGCTCGTGAATTGTGTGTGCTATCCACTCCATGTGGTTGTGTAGTCGACTGTGTATTTGAAGCAGCTGTCCGTGCGTTTGGTGGTTAATTTCTAAAAACGCCAGGAAAATGTCAAGTTTTGCTTCGCTGGTTACTCGTGAATTAGGATGTGAAGAACTCAGCCGTTTTAAAAACGTACTATATACTTGGAGGTTGTAAATATTAGTCTGTCAGTCACATAGCGTTTAGATCGTGGGATAGAGTCTGTTTGCCCATTTCCTGTTCGATCAAAACAGGGAAGCACCGATCAAAACTACGCCCACAGCTAGGCCGTCTTTTGTTAACACGAAAACCCCTAAACTGTTCTTCGAGACATGGGGATTCGGCTACGTATTTATACCTTTTCTACCTGCGGTTTTGCGCTTTTGTTCCCACGGTTTCCTACAAAATCCAGATTTATACGTGAACTCAATGTTTCGTCCGAATCGGTCGCACGGCTTGTGCGTTCCGTGAAGCGGCACCATCCTTATTTCATCACGAAGACCAAGAAACAGGTACACCAGTGACTGACTAACCTGCCATCGCTCGACTGCAGTCTGTTCGCCCACATACCAGCGCTTACGCTACCAGCCTCGCCTTACACTTGTCACACATCGGCTAGGTCATCGATAGACCGGTAAGGTGGTTCACTAATTTGGCGCTGTGGCCTGCTATGGTGAGTTATCAAAACTAGGCTTACGAGGGGTTCGGTTTGAAGACACGGCAGATGAACAATCCGTTTTGCTATGTGTAATACCTTTGCTAGCTGTTTACAGAGGCGAGCGTGCTCAGACTTCAGCTGTTCGACATTTGTGGCGACGTATCTTCAGCGGGTGAGGAAGTATAGGATACCATACAGTTCTCTAGATAACCTCAACAGTGGGTGGGTACACTTGGGTGATGGGACTTCAAACACACCGATCGATCGGATGTTCGAGGTAAACGTTTTTTCCAGTTCTTGGCGGGCTGAAAAATGGAATAGAATGAATACTGCTTTTGACGCCCGTCGATGGCTACAGTGTGTACACTGTATGGTGCTGGTGATCAATGTGTCGAAATATTGGTAGCTCGGGTGTGTTTACTTGTGGTTACTCAGATGGCCGTTGATCTGTTCGCCGAGTCTGGCAGTTAGCTTGCAAACATTTCGTCCCCTGGTCGAGCAGACATCGTTAGTGAGCAGTTGACTGTCGGTAAATGAGTATTGCAATTGTCAGACTATAAAATGGTCCTTCGGTCTACGGGAATCGTCAGTTTGCTCATTTTTGTGGAGTGGCGATTTTGTTGTCCCGCAGAGTGATGACAAAATATATTCTCAGGGCTTGGATAGATCATCGACAACCAACAGGCGAAGGCATTGATCGTAAGCAGTTCGTGATATATCTTGTCAAACATCCTGTTGCCGCTGTTACACACTGAGTTGCCTGTTCTCGGAAAGAAAGGTATTAGGGAGGGTACGGAAGAACTGTTTGAAAAATTGCAGGAATAAGATGGCATGACTCGCCGTTCCTGTAGGACTACATTCTGTGAAACTTGCTAGGGGTTAGAAAGAGGCCTTTAGAATTCGGATATCTCTAGGTGGAAATTTCTGTCAGGACGCGCCCATACATGAAAAAAGCACGTGCAGAGAATGACGCATCCCCAAGGTCACCATCGGCACCGCACGTTTCGGCTAGAAGGTGCGTTGGCGGAGCTCACCAACGTGTGCTAAGCTCACGGCTTAGCAGCATATGACCAGTGGAGTGGGTCTGATGGTGTTCACGACCGGAACACCGCCATTGGCTGTACAGAACGAGCAAGCGGACGACCATAGTTGGCCATTTAGTCATCCTATATATTTACGCGGAGGCTCTGTGTGTTTGTCCTGACAATACAGCCGTGTCCCGAGTTCTCTGTCTTCTTATCGCGTAGTCTGGCAGGCTCAGTGCAGGCGTAGCCAATAGACGGCCGCCCCACGATACAACAATTTCATTATGTTGGATATTTCAAGAGTTGTTCGTATTTTTCTAACATTCAGTCATCGTCGGGCTAGTTTTATCATCTGGCTTGAGTCCAGGATCCGTCATATGGTTTAATTTCAGCATTCATAATCCTGCACTCAAGGCTTCAGCACGACTTTAGTATGTCTGGTCGGACAGATCGTTGACCTTTGAGACCAGCTGGTTAAAGTTCAGTTTGCCCACTGATCCATTATGAGGGGCTTGATGAATTGAGAATGTTCGTATGAAATATAGTCGTGTTGGAGATACGCTCTCAACACCTTTTTGTTGCTAGGGCTCGGAAGGTTTGTTTTGATTGGATATAAAGATGGATAACAGGGTTATAAACTGTTATACTGGTTGAGATTCTGCTCAACATTTCGGATAATACACTCGAACAGACCCATCTCCTGCTTAGCTGACTGGCTTTAAGCCCAGGCTTTATTCAGTAATTCGAGAAGTTTACCAACTTGTACACATAATCTGGCTATGTTTTTCAAGTGATTTCGGAATCAGTTTAGGGTATCTGCTTGATGCGCTCAGGAGCTACGCTCAGTTTGATCCAACACTGGCGTCCCAGTGTTAAACTGAAGCGATGTGTATATTGAAGCTTTTCCTTATTAGGCCCTCCGTCTTGGTTCCTGTAAGCGTTCCTAACTCTTCATCAACGATGCCTTTAGGTCGCATCTACATACCACTTGACCTGGTTTTTGTGCCTCGTTCGATTCTTACAACATCCTAAGCAGCATCTAGAGCAGTAGGTGGGAATCACAGACTAAAGCTGAGCACAACTTTTATGCATCCTACTATATGGCCGTAAAGTTATACTGAATAACGAACTAGTATTTCTGAGATTCGTTAATTTTTGATAATTCCTCCGTAAGACACAAAACTGTCGTTACACTAATCTTGCACAAGGTGACTTTGCTGTGGCGGGTGCCGCAATCTACATTAAACATCCCCTGATTCTCCAGTGACCGAGTAACGCAACTGTGAAGTTTCCTTATTCGGTTGGTATCTTCAGACTTGGTGAGCACAACTTACAGTAAGCATCACCCAGAATGAGTAGCACAACAAACGAAGCGTTGAAAATCAACGTCGATAGCAACTTCTCCCCTGGGCACCAATCGAACTGTTTGCAATGTTCGCAGTGCTTATTTGGTCTGCATATGCAATCCGTAATCTCGTGTAACGGGACAGATCCTTGCCACTGGTGATCAGTCTTAGTATATATATATATATATATATATATATAATGTATATACACACGGTGAATGATGTTAATAGCGTTTCGTGTAACACAATGAAAGTTTAACGATCTCACTTAATTAATTCACAATGTTCCAACTATATTTTTTACACTACAATATCACATCCTGTTAAAATTCATTCCACTAAAGTCCATAAGTTGAAGTTATGATTTATAGCAGTTTGAGAGCAGTGCAGTCTTAACCATTGGTACAGGTCAACATAGGGTAAGTAGTTTATGGGAACGCTCGCACTGCACGTGACGAAGGTCAAAGGCAGGCTTCCAACAGGACTAATACACCGGTACTTAGTGCCAAGAAGGCAAGACAATCACATCCGTCATTTAGCTGAACGTTTGAACTGGACAAACTATTACTAGGTGCTTCGTTGGTGTTGTTACCGATCATAGCGTTGGCAGATGATGCTTGGAGACGTTCTTTAGAGTTAGCTAGTCTTTTCAATGTGAATTTCCGAACTTTTAATTTTTCCATCCCAGATTTCGGGCACAGCGTCTTGAAGAGTTCTGCAAAACAGCTCCTGAAAAATGTAACGTCAATCTGAAGCTGCCTTTATTACGTCGAAACCCGGCAATGCAAACAATTGAAGTGAATTTCGATGATCAGCTGGTTGAGGTCCTACGCGAAGTTCATTACTTGTTGTTCTTAAGTGGCGAGGATGAGTGCGCGCTAACTAGTCCAGAAAGTGTCGTCTTTGGTCTCCCAGAGAAGATCAAAGATTCACTCCCGGCCAGCACACTGGATATGTACAAGCGCTTGGAACCACTGCGAGAATCGAGGTTGAAGTTGGCTCAAATCCAGAACGCCTACAATTCGGTCCGTCAAAAGACACTAACCGTTGAGTTCCCACTGATTGCAGATGAAGTGGATCAGTTTGATGACCTTCTCGGTCCTGCACTGAAGACCATGACTTGGGAGAGCGGTGAGTACTGATATTCCAGTGCAAATAAGTGACATACAACCCGTGTTTCCACTAAAAAGCAGAAATTCCGGCCTTCTACAGAGAAAGAACTAGAAAATACGTAAACAGACATCCAGTAAACGTTATACATTTCCGGTATAAACGAAGATCAAATTTGGAACCTTGTGATTCGTTCCTCACCTACCCATCCGTAACGATAACTTCATATTCCAAAAGTCCAACGAACTCATCGACTGAGTATCGGACGGGAAGAACTAAACAATAAAGAAAACATCGAATGTCCTGTGTATCTTTTGTTCAAATGCGAGTGGAGAACTGTTCACTTGATTCACTTTTCAAAAGGAAGGCCAAGATAAACTAGTCTTCTGAAAGCAACCGGTCATCTACTCTAAACGGACCATTCAAATTATCTTCCTTTTTAAGATGCCCTTTAACTGAACATGCAGCACAAAGACTCCTCTGGGTCCAACTGGGCTGAGATTCAAGAATTAGGAATATTTTCACTCCAGAAGAGATTCCACTCTTTGCCAGACTGCACTGTGAGATCACGAAAGAACCCACGTTTATTGAGGTATCGGATCTTTATCACAATTATTAGAAGGGTGACTTCAATGCAGGCTTTTGTTCATACTGTAACGGGTGTTTGCGGTTAGTCGGGGACTATATAGTTCTACCGATGCGAATACGGTTACGGAACACGTTGCGGATGACACGTTGCGGTGTAGGGGATGCCAACGCATTTTCAGTGATCTTGATCGGTGAATCAGAACGTTGAACGCATTACTTATACCAATCATAGTTTCTCGGGACTGGGAAGTTAGCCAGTGACGGCACTGTGATTGGGCACTTTCTAACGACTGAGAAAACGTTGGGGATGGTGCCCGCCATATAACTGCTGGTATGCTGATGTATGCACGTTTATGTGGCTGATTGTGGTTCCGCTCGATGCTCATCCACTCGTGAGAGCACAAAAAATTGTTGTTATTACACTTCTTTCTGCTGGTGTCACATTTCTCCCCTAGTGGACTCCGGCTTCATTGACACAGCTTTAGAGACTGTCAGTGAGATTCAGTCGCGCGTGACGAAGGCCCAAGAAAATTTGAAACAGGTCGAACACTTGTCTGGTCAATGGCGCGCGTTACCGTTGTACCAAGGCAAGGAACGGAAGTATGACTGCTTGATTCCGCTTGACGAACGCGAGGGTTTGAGAGAAACCAGGTTCAAGGAAATCGCTTCTGCAGCACAGAAGATTCATGAATTGATCAAGGTAAGACGTCCAAACCTGGTATGCTAGTTGTATACTGTGCATCTACGAGTAGAAGGGTTTTATTTACCACTATCTAAGACAATGACGAATTTAGCACTCTGATACGAACAACTGTGTTCCTTTCGGACCACAACAATTTTAGAGATAAACTTAAAGTGTCTTACGGAACAAGTCAAGTGCCATGCGTCGTTACACACGGAGTTTCAAGTCTTTTCATGATATGCCAGAGCGCAATGGGTTGGAAACCGTCAGAAATATGTCAGAATATGTCAAAGTGCACTAGACTGAAAACCCGAAATATCGCGCCAATATTTTACGAGTTGTGCGTGTACGGTGGGCACATTGCATGATTAAGACTGCGTTTACAACTACTGCAGCGCTAAGGAAAAGTCGATTCACACTAAAGCTGGGGTTACCTCAACACGTTAAATCCATTACGCGTGCAAATAGCATGATGTTAAACCTGAAGCTGCGCGCAGCATACCGTACTCTTGCGCTCAATCAGACCGTGACGACACTGATTACGAGGATTCAGTTCGAATACTTGCCACAGCTGCCGTCAACATGTGTGTCGCGCGACACCTGGTCCCGAAATAGAGCTTGTCTTTCCAAAAGCAACGCTTAAAAACATGGTTCTTTTAAGAGTACAATCCCCTAACACTGGACTGGACGGGAAATGCTGTAGCTGTACTGCATTACTGAACTTTTTGCCAGTGTAGTGAACCCAACTATTGCTCTAGAAGCCAGCCGCCGACTGACTGGATTCTTTTTGCATTCCTTTTTCCGGTAGTTGTGATTACAAGGAGTGCTTCATAATTTGTTGCAAAGGAACGAATAGCTCGTTAAATTTCAGTCAAAAATCCTAATCTTGACAACATTTAACCAAAACCTGTCAAAGATAGCTGGCTGCAGCTTGAAATAGACAAACTTCGCAGACTCTACGCGCTGTTTTGGAGTCAAACGCCAGAATGTTTTTGCATTCGGAGTTGACCGCCATCAGTACTGCTATTCTTATCCGCTTTTCAGTCAGCAGACTGCGCCGGATTAGCTTAAACACTAATTATGCATGTGGTCTCGAAGATTGTAGTTTTGCTATACACTCTGCTGCCATAAACGATCTTACTGTCATCCTAGTGTTGGGGCTTCTTCATGTCCACAAAAGCGACCTGCATTGACAGTCTGAATGGGAAATTCTGCTTTCCACAGAATAAGTCCAGCCTGCGGTTCCATAGTCCGGCAATTAGCGCTAGCAAAAAGTGGACAACAGTAAAATATTACAGCTGATATTGCATGAAACATTGAGTAACGATTAACCAGTACACCAGTACACACCACAACGGCATTGCTTGGGTACCCATGCTTTTGGGATGGCCCGATAAACTATCATGATGCTGCAGCAGTGAACTTTTATCCGGTTCAGTGCGACCTCAATTTTCGTGTAACATGGTTAAATCTAAAAGCCCTTATTGGGACGCGATTCCAAATCAGCGGGAACTTTGATAAATGAGTGAAATCTGGTTTGATTTCACATAAACTTGAAAAGTTCATGTCTCAAATTGAAGGTCAGATTCCTGAAAGCAACCACTGAATGCCCGAAATCTACTGAGAGCCTCAGTTCCGCTAGTTGCTAACCCGACAGACAACGCCCCCTCAATATGCAGGGCGTGACATCCTAGTATCAAACCTAGACAGCGCGAGTCAGCGTTGCTCAAGGTCAAACAACGCCCCCGCAGTATGTGGCGCGCCACAGCCTCGTACAAAAGCCAGACAGAATGTCTCAGCGTTGGATCGAATTCAGACAGTGTCCCTCCAATAAATAGCTTGAGGCCGTTGTACTCTGGCACTCGCACGCACTCACGCTCTCGCACTCGCTTGTTCGGAATATGGCTGTCATGTTCCCTTCTGTGAATCTCTCCGGCACTAGGCACTGGAGCGAGATCAGCAGCAGATACAATAGATTGGCGAATCAGTAGATATAACACAGAGGTCATCCATAAATCTGATAGTGCTCTCCACTGAATGGGCTTACTGGCAGAAAAACAGGCCACATCGATCATCGCGTCTGCAAATATCAAAAGTTGTACAGGAACAGTTTCGTTGAAGCTGATGGATAAAACTTATAATGCCATAATGAAAGTATTTTGTGAACGGTCAGACCGACTACGAAGTTATGGAGTAGTTACAAGTGACTAGCTTGTCAGTGTTGCACTTTTCCCGTACTGAGGTAAACGAAACCCTAGATATTACTACAAGCCACCTACGTTTCAGCGCTTGCGAATGTTCCAATCCAATAATTCACGTGTTAGAACTCGCTCTTACTTCAGATCAGTATACTCCATTCCAATAAATGCAGTTGTCTAGGAGCATGTGCTGAGGGACCATGTCCACGTAACCCTCGTTTAAACAGTCCTTCTCCTATCTGGACTTGAGTTTCGCCCTTAACAGAGACCATCAGCAGTGTATATCCTTGAAAACATCATTAAAAAAGCGAGAGATTCAGCTGGGTTCCAAATGAGCCTGCCGCAAAACCAAATTGGTTTGCAAATGAGTGTATTTATCTGATTTCGTGCAATTTGGGTTCAAGTAGAACATGAGGTTGACGGAAACTCGGGGACTGCGTCTACCCGATGAGCCCCAAGAAGGGCGAAACCGGTCCTGGGCTGTCGAAGAATTTTCAGCAACCTTATGAGTTTGACTTATGGGTTTTGACTCCAAACCTCTGGCACCACTAATCCACAACATATTGGACAAGCGCTCCTAACCGACCGAACATGTTCATACTTTGATCGACGTGATTCGTTTACGCGACGTCTCGAGAGGCCAGTTACTGTCCCTGTGTCTATCTAGCTGGCTAGTTAACACCTTTTGGCACTGTCGACGTTTGGATACTGCTGGACCAATACATGTTCTATTGATGGGCTTTATTAAGAACGAGATTCGAACTCAGGTCCCCCTCTTGGTGTGGAGCAGGTGAATTAGTCGTGTCACAGCAGCAGAATGACTCTTCAAAAGAAATAAACCTGTCTACTGCCTTCACAAATTCCCCAACCACTCAAGTGAACGAATGTTATTTATTCTCTTCCCTGATGGCCTGTGACCACAAGAAGACGTCTGGACGAGTAGTCTTCTACCTCACAAGATTTCATGCTACCCTGCATAACTCACCCATCTACATGCCCACCTTAGTCGGTCAGAAGAGAGCTTCATGGTGAGCGTTTTAGTGATTCCAGGGCATTCTACATTTCTGCTAAAGACTTGACCAACAGTTCAAGAACTAGGACTGCCTTAGTACGGTAGTGACTTATTTTGTTCCAATTAGGTAGTGTCAGCAACTATGCTATGCGGCAAATCTGGCACTAAACAGTCTAAAATCAAAGCAATCGCCAATTTGCCGAACACAGCTCAGCATGAGCTGGGGAGAAACTGGTTTGTTTCGGTATCCTAAATAACCATTGGCTGTTATAAACAACTAAACCAGTTATAGGTAAATCTCGGTCCACGGTGCTCATATCACTCTATTTGTCTGTTAGCTTTTGTCTACACGTCAACGAACCTGAATTGTCACATGACAAAGTTCAGATCTCCATACATGGCACCATACTATATCTAATTTGATCCGGCCTTTGTCAGATCTAATGGTATTTTCCACTGTTTTCCTCCATGACACTTCAGTGCGATTCTCAGTGTGGTAGGCCAAAAATTGAAACACGATTCTCCAAGTCCGTTTTAAACCTAAGCTCTCAGTCTGCTCGACTGCTGCACCTGAAAATACCGCTTCGTAGAAGGCCTTTTCTTTTTAATCCGTTTCTTACTTGTACTTTCCATGTCATTCATATTTGAAGGAAAATTTAGAACTGTACAAAGCCGAAGAGGACGGTCCGGATTGGTCTGCCTATTTGGAAGCTGCGGAAGATATCATTCTCGAGGGTCTCATTGAAGCGGTTCGTTGTAGCTTATCCTATTTAGCAAACCATACCGAGAAAGGCAAAGTGGAGAGTCCGTTGATGGAAACGAAGCTGAACTTAGTCGTAAGTGATTATCTCGAATGTGACATTATCACAAACAGTGAAACAGTACTGTTTACTTTTGCTTTCATGCCTTCGATGACTTACGTCGGAACAAGATAGTTTCGATCATTTCAGACACTTATTGTCATTGACACTACACAAAAAATCGGTCTTGAACTGTGTAGATTTCAGATTTGATGTATGAGCTGCTAAGATGTCTCTTCGAATAGAGGATATATCCAGCTAGAAAGCATCCCGTGGCCTCTGTCCGCTGAACTCGTCTGCTTTTAGTTTGGTTTTTCCTATTTATTTTCCCTTTCTGCCAACAAGCTATATGCAATCCAATTTCTTACCCGATTAATCAGTTTTTGCCACTCTGAAATGAACAAAGAGAATGAAGTATCCTCCATCTTTTGTGGGGCTAGCACCACACATTCTTTCAACCGTACATTCCACCGGTCACTTCTTCGCCACGTATTTTACTAGCTCCGAATACTTGTGCCTTCTTAAATAATTTGTTCATCATTTGCTTAGGACAATCGTCTATCATACACACCGGGTGTACTAGAAAACCAGGCGGAAAACCTTCTGGATCTCGTAGACAGTTTGGTTCAGGACATCACGGATCAATCTCGATTGATACCATCATTGACAAACCAACCACAAGCACCTCCACCATCAGCATCACAGGTGGCGGCAGCAGCAGCAGAGCCAGAGGCCGTGGATGTGTCTGATGTGTCTGTCGAACAGACTGAACCATCTTCGGAGGTATCTCTCAGTCAACAAGTCAAATCCCTTGTTGGTTTTTCGCTGCAAGTCCTTAACACTCCTGAGATATCCGAGTCCATCAAGAAGATTACTGATCACGTTCGATCAGCAATGCGTTCCGCAACCGATTTCCAAAGCAACCTTGAAGCCAGCTATTCCGTCTATTGGGCTGAGGACCGGACAGAATTTATTCGCCAGTTCTGTCGCTATGGTCGTCTCCTTACCAAGGAGGATCTTGGCCCGACAGGTGAGATTGAGGCCCCGGAAAATCCACCTACTTTGGAACAATTCCGTGAACAGATTCTCAAGTACGATCGTGTCTATGAGGAAGTGGAACATTTGGAGGATTCACATGTGTTTGACACTTGGCTGCGGGCAGATCTAAAACCATTCAAAATGTCTTTGTTGGCAGTGATACGGCAATGGAGTGACAAGTTCAAACAGTATCTCGTAGATCATGTGACCTCCACGTTGGATAACTTGAAGGCCTTTATTGAAGATAGTATAAACGATTTGGAACTGAAAGGTGATCCGGAGAAAGTTGACTATGCTAAGCTGGTGACGGTGCTGGAAAGATTGAAGTTGATTCGGGAAGCTGAAGATGCGACAGACGCCGGATTCGAACCACTTCGCGAAACTGTGGCACTACTCAAGGAGTTCGGTGAAGAACTTCCGGATGCAATGAACAAATTATTAGAGGTAAGTTGAGTAAATTTCCGCGAACCCCCAGTGCTTTACTGTGAAAATCATTTTGCACCCACTCGGTAGGTCCCAACTATGCTAAAATACCGTCTGTGGTTGAGATTTTCAGGAACCTACCAGTCCTCCGTCGATAATGTTGGTTATTCGGAATAAGCTACCTCACAATTTGAAATACTAGTAGAATATCTCGATAAGTGAGTTATTCAGCTATCCAGAAATTCATATCCAGTCGAATTCCATGCGCAAGGTCTTGAAATTATGAGATTCGATATGCGATTTGATGACTGAAAAGAATAAAGTATCAAGTGCCCGTTGTGAGTCGGATTGTCTGACCGAATACACACCTGGTCGAAACACTGCAAGCTATACAATAAAACCACAGTCTGCAGTACGACAGTGGACCTGGATGTTTTGGTGACAAAAATGTGGAGTATGTGGAGGTATGATTACGATAACAGTGATTTTTTGGGACGGATCTCTTTCAAGAGTCGACACCCGAAAGACGGATTACTGATCGAGATAACCCACGACAGAGTTCCCCAGGAATCTACTTCCAAAAGCACGAACCCCGTGAACTGATGCAACTCCGTAAAAAAACAAATAATAAAAAAATTGTCGTTCAGCCATAACTCTCTTTCGGTGACTATCTGTCATACTATCCGTAGAAAGCAAGAGGACGGAGATACTTCCAGGCAGCCTAGATAGGAGCATTCGAGATGCTAGGGTTGAGTTCCAACCACAGGCCTTGCGATCCTTATGTTTGCGCCTCAACCACTGAGCTATTCTGAGTTACAGAAAGACTTACCTCTCCTTTTTTCACAATGACCGGCCTTGTTGGATCATTTGGTTAAAAGGAACACGTTTGTGTTTTTTATTTTGCCCGAGGGTTTTAAGCCAACTCGCATAGCGCACACTAGAAGTCTTACTAAACCACGTAGCATAGAGAGGTGAAATGTTAGAATAACTCTTCGTATTTTTTATTTAGTCCTAGATGAGATTTCTTCGTCACATGCCAACCAGATATCGGCTGCATGCCACTGCTAGAAACGCACCGCACGCTCTCCTAAAGCTATGTATTGTTTTCTTTTCAGTCTCTACCGGAACAATGGCACGAACTGAAGAACATTGCTGTCCTAACCAAACAGAAAATACAGCCTTTGCAAGAACGTGAAGTTCAAAATATCCGAGCAATGAGTGCTCACTACGATACCGAGTCAGCTCGACTGAAGCGCGAATTTGGCGAGTCGGAGGTGTTCACTTTTGACTGTTCAGAGCCGTACGAAAGCCTGGATGAAGTAAGTCTCCTCGGAAATTTTGTAACTGCTCTGGGTGGAAGATGGGGATATGAAAAATTCTTACAAAGTGGTGAGACCACTTACGCAAGTTCAGTTTTCAATCAACAATGTCGCGGAACTCTCTTATCCATGGATGTTGTGAACTACGTACAAAACATTAGACGGCTACTGAGTGCATCTCACAGACCTTCACAGACTTCTCTGAGAGAGCCAGTCAACGTCGAGCGTGGGCTACACGTTTGAAGGATGATTGGTGTCCTATCAATTTCAAGTGCTGATAAGTCGCTCATAGCTTGGTAATTAAGTCCTTGACTCCTCGAAGGAGGAATGAAAATTCGACTCCTCATTTGGAGATTCGTACGACCGAAGCACACACAGTACTTCAGTATAAGTCCACACTGCCTTGCAGTTCAAAACCGAAAACCTACTTCGCCCGACGGCCGAACTACAGAGCGGAATAAACAAGTAGTCGGGCTCATCAGGAAGTCTCCGGCGGTTGTTCCGTGCTCTTTAAATTAGATTTTATTTGCTTAGAACAGAGAAATCTATCAAAACGTCCTGCACCAAGAGGATTTTTCTTCAGTTGATTGTATGCGTTCTTGTATAATTGCGTTAACTCTCACAGTTTTATGAATAAAATAGAAGTTTTTGAAAACAGCACTCGGAATCAGAAACTAACCTACCAAATACCAAAATCATAGCCGTGCCTGACTCGTTCCTCACTTTTTCTCTTTTTCATCCAGTGGAACACCCGTTTGACCGAGATTGAAGAAGGCGTGGCAGAAATGCAGGTCTCCGCGAAGTCGTTCGAGGTGCGGGATATTCCAACTTACTTAGATCTGAAGGCCATGCGACGTGAGATGAAAGTTACCAAGCGAGTGTGGGATTACATCAATATGTTCCGAAGTTATGTGACTGCATGGAAGACTTCAAAGTGGAAAGAAATAGATTTCGGGGCAATTGATGAGGTAAGGTACCCGTATACTTTTCGAACGAATGCATTCATTTTCTGTTACTCCGGCACCTTGCACATGTTTAAGCATCTTTTCTAATTTCAACACAAAATCTTTTAGTAATCAGCAGCCTAGCTAAAAAATAATAAGCAAGAATAGACATACGAGGGAATGAGCATCTTCCCTGTGGTTACTGGGCTCGATTCCCTATCAGGACGTGCCTATGTATTTGTTGAGTCTAAAGCAGTTTGAACAACAGCCTGGCCTACAGTTTAACAGGAAAGACGCGAATCAACGACAAATGGGGAGTATAATGGAGTACTATAATGCACCTGCTGAACAGCGTCTATGGAATGGCGTCTGGATCCCGCGGTACTCAGCTCACCAGCAATTTATCAAAATGGTACAGGATTCAACAGAGTACATAGTTCCTTTCATCGACTGCCACTGCATGAACTACTCCCAAGTCATAGGTCCATACAGCTACGAATGGTATAAAACCTTGACAAAATATTTTTTCATAAAAGAATATTAACTGTCACACTAGAGGTGGTTTTCCTTTGGAATAAATACACCTTAGCGTCCTATCGTTTTTGGCTCTGGAGCTAATGAAAAAAACTAATTTGATGCAGATGAGATGGTGAAGTTTTCGGCCCTTCCCAGCGTTAGCTGTAATGGGAATGAACCCGACTGTTAGCGGTGCTGAGCAGACGGTATGTGGATTGTTGGGGGCAGTTTCATTTCATGACGCTACAAACAACAGTACGACACGAGGCCGAAATACCTGTCTGTACCTAGTAGATCTATAGTTTCCTCCCGAACCAAATCCATCAGTTGTTTCTTCTCCCGGATTTTGAATTTATGTGATAGTCGAACAATGAAGCCTTGATTAGACCGAGAAATTGTCAGGTCTTTATTCACACCAAAACTTCTCACCCCTAGTCACTGAAGTTTATGAATATGTGGATTCCATGGACCATGGACAGCTGCTGAAAACTGTACGGTATTAACCGTATTGGTTCACACTTGAATTTGGTCAAGCCAATGCGTAACTACACATACCACCTCACACGGGCCCACTCAGGCCACCATTCCTTGTGTCTCCTTCACAAACCAGGTTTGTCCTGTTGATCTTGGCAGTTAGCTGTTTGGCTGTTAACAGCCCATAAGATTTGTCCACTCCATTTACACTGCATTTTCCAAAGGCTCTCAGTTAGTGTTTCTCTTTCTTGGCAGCTGTGCAATCGCCCCTTTCATACCATTCAATGGACTGTTGGTTTGATTCTTTATTCCATCTCTTCATCTTTTATCAAACCAGTGATTACAATATTTGTGGACTGTGTTCAGCTAGAGTTGTGCAACACTACCAGATCACATGACATCAGAACTGTGTAACTGGTGAATCTTGCTAAGTGATCGGACCAGACTCAGGTGACTAGGTGTACAAGTGTTGATACATGACTAAACCACTCATACATCAATTATACATGGTTAACTCAGATTCATTATGGGACACCATCGAGACCGAACTATCGTTTCGGTGGTTCCTTTTGCTAGAAATCGATTCTTCCCCAATTCCGTAGTTAAATGGAACAGCACATCAGTCGAAAAATATCATGGATGAGGGGCCTAGTCAGGTCTTAAGACAGTGTCATACTTATTGACAACTGAATGATGGTGAACCTCACACCTCCGGTTTGGTATTTAAGTGTGAAACAAAACCAAAACGATGAGGCCGGGAATGGGCTGCTGAGAGGCTTTGGTCGAATCCATAAGTGGTACCATATCAAGAGTGAATGCTCATCCTGTTCAAACAGTCCTCATGTGCCAGTGTGCTATTTCCGACCGGTCAAAACCAACCAATAACTCTCAGTACCTGACATACAGTCACTGTTGTAACGCAAACGACCGATGAGCAAACTCGTGGTCACATTTGTTATCAACTCACCCAAGATTGAGTGATGGGGTCTTTCTATGATACCGTCCCAAAATTCAACTAGGTTTAGTACTGAGTACCTTGGCTGTCATTAGCACTTACTTCACTGTATTCTCCATTCCTTCCGTGCCGACACTATTTCAGGTGATTCGGGAGATTTCCATTGAAATCCGTACGATGGACAAGGATGTTAAACAATGGCCTATGTTCCAGGGTTTGGAGGCCGAACTGAAAGATATTAACGCAGCTGTAACCGCTGTCCGAGATCTACAAAATCCGGCGGTCAAAGAGAGACACTGGGTTGAGCTTATGACCGACACTGGACGAATGATTGAGATCAATGACGAGACCACTTTAGCCGATCTACTCTCTCTAAACTTGCACAAGTTCGAGGAAGAAGTTCATGGTATTGTGTCCAAAGCATCTAACGAACAGAAGATCGAAAGAGATTTGGAGAAAATAGAACAAGTATGGAGTGAAATGATGTTCGAGTATGAAACGCACGATCGAACCGGATTGGAATTGCCAAAACAAACTGAGGAGTTGACCGGTACTTTGGAAGAAATTCAAGTTAAAGTGTTAGACATGCTTGGGAATCGCGACAACACATTCTCGATAGATCGCATCAACTACTGGCACAAGACCCTGTCCATGACAGACCAAGTGCTGACACTATGGTTCGAGACGCAGCGCGTCTGGTCCGGTCTGGAATCGATTTTTGTCCTATGTGACGATATCCAAGCGCAACTGCCGGATGATACCGCATTATTTATGGATTTAGACAAGGAATTCCGTGTGCTAATTGATGAACTCCAAAGTAAACCCAAGGTGCTGGATGCAACGACACAAAGACCAGAGATTTTGGACGAAATTCAAAAGATCCGTGACGGAATGACGATTTGTGAAAAAGCTTTGGCTGATTACCTGGAAACTAAGCGTCTATCATTCCCACGTTTCTATTTCGTATCCCAAGTAGATGTGACGGATATTGTGAGCAACGGAAAGGTGCCAGCCAAAGTTCTACGTCATTTGTCAAAACTTTTCGACAGTATTTGTAGCTTAACCTTCGAGAAACCTGATGCTGCAGTGAAACATGCAACTAAGATGATTGCTAAAGTAAGTGACGCTTGTGGGGTTGACCCTTACTATGTGACACTGCGCTATGCTATACAGTACAATGCTATACTATACTACATCAAACTGTACTATACTACACTATACTGTACTATGCTATACTGCACTGTACTATAATATGCTGTGCTACAATGTACTAAACGTGCCCTACCTCCTTGTTGTTTTTTGACTAGGATGGTGAAGAGGTCAAATTCGTGAAGTCATTCGATCTTACAGGTCAGGTGGAAGAGTGGCTCAATCAGTTACTTGATGAAATGCGACACACGTTGCGTAAGATCCTTGCAGATGCCGTTGCTGCCTACGAAGAGAAACCTCGAGATCAATGGATTTTTGACTATCCTGCTCAAATTGCGTTGACCGGGTCCCAAATCGGTTGGAACAGCGAAGTGCAAATAGCGTTTGGACGATTGGAAGAAGGTCTAGAGAATGCGATGAAAGAATACAACAAGAAGCAAATCAACCAGCTGGGCATTTTGATCCAGATGCTTCTCACCGATCTGACTCCTGGGGCTCGTCAGAAGATCATGACCCTCTGTACCATTGATGTACACAATCGGGACATTGTGGGCAAGCTGATTTCACAAAAAGTCGATAGTTCACAGGCTTTCACGTGGCTCTCCCAGTTACGTCACCGGTGGGATGATGCGCGACAGGACTGTCTCGCAAACATTTGTGACGCTCAGTTCGCCTATGCCTACGAGTATTTGGGCAACACACCACGACTTGTCATTACCCCACTGACAGATCGTTGTTACATCACTTTGACGCAGTCGTTGCACCTTTGCATGAGCGGTGCTCCAGCTGGTCCTGCCGGGACTGGGAAAACAGAAACCACAAAGGACTTAGGGCGTGCACTCGGGGTTATGGTGTACGTGTTTAACTGTTCCGAACAGATGGATTACATGTCTGTGGGAAACATCTACAAAGGACTGGCCCAAGCAGGTGCCTGGGGTTGCTTCGATGAATTCAACCGGATCGCGGTCGAAGTTTTGTCCGTTGTTGCGGTACAAGTGAGTTTCTCACATGACTGTGTACGAGACCATGAGCTGTGTGCAGATCAAGTGAGACTGGCGCCTGAAATTACTTAGGGTCATTTGCAATCACACACAAACATGGTCTTGGGGGTTCCAGTACTATCGACTGAATATCCACTCAGGATGGTAAAATTTTAGTTGAGAAGTGCTATCTGTTTGATCCAATAACTGTTGTGTTGCTCACGTTTATTTAGACTTTCCAAGGGGCTATTAGGGTCGATAATTGTTTATTGTACATTTCCAGTAGGGAACACGAGGTAGCGATGCAAAACCATGCCAGATTATGGAACGGGACGAATCTGGCTGGGGATTTTTATTGGTCTTGTTGCTGGTTTTATTTCAGAGGTTGACTGCAACTTGATTGAAGAGAATTTTACAGTCTGTTAGAATGTAGGGAGCTGGAAGCCAAAATACGAGCCTTCAAATTTCGTAAGTGGATCAACCGATTCAAGGGACGGGTTGCAACAGAAAAACGGTAAATAATGACCGTTCGAGAGATGCTGGTGTCGCTGACGGATCTGCGAAAAAGAGAACTGTAGTCTGACAGGAGAGTATGTCCAAAGTGCCCAATATCCTTTCTAGACAAGGTCTATCTCGCATTTGTTTGTTGCTGTCAACCGTCTTGTAAACGTTGACCCCGTTGTTCACTTTGAACACTCGATATCAACGAATTTCGATACCTTTTCGAATCTCACTATTCTTGACCAGAAAATGTATGATGCAGCAGATACCAGAGGTGAAATCAAAATCATACACAACGAGCAACCATCAAATAAGTCATTTCCGGACATCGTCTATACCGACCTCGGGGGAGGGGAGTTGTCCTAACGGCAAGTTACCACATTAGTTACGACGCCGGAATGGGGCCGAGTTTTCACTGAAGTATACCGGACTCAAGTTGGAATGCTCATTATTTTTACCAGTGATATCTGGGGGTTAGTCGCATGTTTGTTACTTCCCGACCCAAAGCAGGGTACGAGTTGGTCGTGACCAATCACGTGAGAACGTGACGTGATGTGATAACCAGGACCTGATTGGTAGATGTTGTCAGACCGCTTGTACTAGGGGTTATGAAGGCAGCCTACTGTCTTCGATGTGACCCACCGTGACACAGTGCTTGCAGTAAATCCATACAACTGTTTGGAGTCGTCAGCTGTGCACAATCGCGAAACTGGCCAAATTCGCCCACAGTTGTTCGTAGTATTGTAAACTTTTCACAAGCGATTACCAAATCTGGACAGTAAAGTATATGCGTACAAGATTCTGTCAGTAAACTTAGGACAGTGTGACCTCCTGTGATATTTTCGGAGATGCGTTCATCGAGAAGTCGAGTTGCTAAAGTGTGACGACATGGTGGCTCTCGTGTTGTAGACAAAAAGAATTAGCTGGATAATGAGGAGCCGTACACTACTTAGTTCCTAAAATACCTAACCTATCCCATATGTGAAGGGCCTCGGTATCACACAAAATCACTGGCAACCTGAGCTCTAACTTGTTCGTCTTTAGCATTGTAAAACCAAGTTTGACTTATGGTTTTTACTTCATTGTCTCTTTTCCCATTCGCCCACTTACGCCGATACAGGTCAAAGCGATTCAGGACGCAATACGCTTGAAGAAGGAGCGATTCAACTTTCTGGGTGAAATAATTCCTTTGGATCCTGCAGTGGGCTTGTTCATCACCATGAATCCGGGTTACGCTGGTCGCACGGAATTGCCAGAAAACTTGAAGGCTCTGTTTCGGTAAGGATAACAATTTCTTAGCTATGTTCAATCGTTACTCTCTTTTGAATTCTACTCCGTGAGATCACTGCTTTCACTCACTGGGCGGTAGTTCCACACGAATCGACAAACGGTCTTTTGGACAAACCGTTAGTGTTTAGTAGTGTTTAACTGTCTCTAGCTGACGACCACATAGTCTCCGGTTAAAGTGTACAGGTAGGCCCAAAAGGGTGTCAAAACACCAAATTTTAGTGGGTCCAGTAGCCTAAATTCTTGCAGCAGGCAAATCCAGGATCGGGAAAATTTTCGTAATTTGGGACAACTTGCTCCTCTCAATTTGATACATTTTAACTGCATTTTTTTTTGGTTGCAGACCTTGTGCCATGGTCGTACCCGACTTCGAACTGATTTGCGAAATTATGTTGGTTGCCCAAGGATTCTTGGACGCCACTATCCTGGCACGTAAATTCATCACCCTCTACCAGCTCTGTAGGGAGTTGTTGTCCAAACAAGACCACTACGATTGGGGTCTACGGGCCATCAAATCGGTGTTGGTGGTGGCCGGTGCATTAAAACGAGGAAATCCAGAACACAGTGAAGATTCGGTGCTGATGCGTGCGTTACGCGACTTCAATGTGCCAAAGCTGGTCACTGAAGACATGGCTGTATTTCTTGGCTTGATTTCAGACTTGTTCCCTAATTTGGATGCTCCACGAAAGCGAAACATGCAATTCGAAGCAGCCGTAAAACAGGCTACCGAGGATTTGGGATTACAACCAGAGGATTCATTCATTCTCAAAGTAAGCCCAAAATTTCCTCGAGAACGAACAGGTAGTCACATAATCACCAATGACGGACATGAATGGGCGTTACGACACTTAACAGAAGATTTTACTATGAGCACCAAGTGTCTATGGAGCCGGCAGTCGTTGTTCGAAACTCGACAGGATGATGCATCTATATGCTTTTTCTAAGTTTGACTGTCTAAGAATTATTCTACCGCACCAAGCACTT
Organism: Clonorchis sinensis; assembly: GCA_003604175.2. Classification (NCBI taxonomy): domain Eukaryota; kingdom Metazoa; phylum Platyhelminthes; class Trematoda; order Opisthorchiida; family Opisthorchiidae; genus Clonorchis; species Clonorchis sinensis. Next base: position 130,496,381 of record CM030370.1, read on the forward strand.
CCTCCACACCCTTGCATTTTCATGCTCCGTAATTCTAAGCATGGTAAAATAATCCTAAAACGCACTAGAAGAAGCAAACCTGAGAAAGTCAAACGAAAAAAGCAGGATTTTCACGTGTCTCTAGTAGGAGCCTCCACACGCGTCATCGCTAAGACAAGATGGCACGCTGGCGAGTGGTGCACATGATTCAACCTTCAAAGGACAATTGAGTGGTTGATGTGGCAAGGGAAATCGTTGCAGCTTCACAGTCCATCTATTAACTGAACCAACATGAACTTCTTTTGTAATACTTTTTAGGATGACGTGCACTTCTTGTTTGTATGCAAGATGACTTGGAAGGATTTTATTATGCTTTTTAAGGTTTTAGTTCATTAGTTTAGTTCATTATTTAGTTCATTAGTCGCTCCTTCCTTGTCTAGGAAGGAGTGACACGATAGCGAGAGTAATTTGTTTCAACACGTGTATATATATATATATATATATATATATATATAAAGTAGACGTAACAAGCCCTTTATCAAACCAGCAGGTGAGTTCGTACGGTTTTTCTCTGTCAGTAGAGCGTAAACTATGACATTTTTCAGAAGGGGTTGGTAAACAATCGGTAGTTTCTGTTTAGGCAACGTTTCGCTTTTAACACAAACGCTTCATCAGGCCAAGGGTGCAGGTCACCGATTTGGCCAGGTTTTAAGGCGGACAGAGAACCAATCAGTAAAACGTCCTCTGGCAGGCGTGTGGATCAGTCGAGCTGACAAGTGCCGTTATCGGAAGGAATAGTCATCATCTGAGTTCAACTGGTGTCATCCACCCTCCCTCCTCCCCCAACTAACAACACTCACAAGCCCACAAACAGCAACGAAATCTATGAATGGCACCCGCGGTGAATCATCAATTGAAGCACGTTGAAGTGGAAGATTAAGGAACCAAACCCGATCGGAACCTACTCGAAACTCTCCCAACCCACGAACGCCAGATTTTGGCAACCACACTAACCGACAAGAGCCGTTACTTGACACTAAACATTGATCCAGTGCGCTAATATGAAAATGTCTTAGTGATTGGCTCTGTCCGTCTTCAAACCCGGCCAACTGTTTGACCTGCTCACTTGGCCTGGTGAAGCCTGTGTCAAAAGCGAAACGTTACCCAAATAGAAAAAAATCACCGATTGTTTATCAAGCCCTTCTGAGACGCTGTCTAGTGTATGTTTATTCATGCTTGTGAGAGTTCCTTTCCATCCATTCTTTGTATCTGTGCATGCATGATAAATAACTTACATGTTTTGACGCATAAAATCGAAACCCATTGATTTCGTAAAGGTGGTTCAGTTGCAAGAACTATTCGATGTTCGCCACTCGGTGTTTATTGTCGGTAATGCGGGAACTGGAAAGTCTCAAGTCTGGAAGACGTTAAAACAGACCTACCGGATAAAGAAACAGAAACCAGTCGCTGTTGACTTGGACCCGAAGGCGGTGACTAATGATGAATTGTTTGGGATTATCAACCCCTCAACCAGGGAATGGAAGGACGGTGAGTTGTTTGACCACAACATATCGTTATTTCTACTGATCTAATCATTTTAGTGTTGAAAAGCCGACCTTAAAAGAAACCTACCTAATTCTGGCTCCTTACCTGCGCCCATTAATCTAATCAGAGTAAATCTCCAGAGAGAACATTCTTTGCGACACCATACGGTAATTTTGATAGAGGGTAACTACTGCCGGGAGTTTAACGCTTGGTAATGATGTTTCCCATAGCTCCCTCCTCATTGTGATTTGTAAGGTAGTGTAGTCTTATCTAATCTCATCTAACCCTCAAATCGTTATTGAATCACAGAGGAAGAAAATGAATCAATAATCGTTCAGCTGTAACGTCATTTCGTGTTCACCTACCACGCTACCCGAAGGAACCACAATGGTTGACAGGAGCAGTCGAGATACTGGGGTTGGGTTCGAACCACTTCCAGTCAATAAGTTCACTCCCCAACGAATAAGCTGTCTGGAGCCCAGTCACGAAGGTGGTCAATTCAGTAAGATGATCGAAATTATTGTTGAGCCCTTCGAGTGGATGCTGGGATTTCGTCCGAATGGATGAAGGGTACGCGGATTTTATGGTAATGTGGCAGTCTTTCCTGACTGCTCAAATAGACCATCGAGTTGACGGAAACTCGAGAACTGCACCTATCTGATGAGATTTGAGAACGGTAAAACCGGCCATGGACTGTCGAAGATTTTTCAATAACCTTATGAGTAATGTCCCGTCAAGAAACTCACTGACCATCTATTTTACAGAGATTAGAATCTATACATTGGGCTTGGGTATGTCAACAATACGCTTCGGTCAGAGATCAGTCGAGTGACCTATCAGCTTGATTGCCTCGATTCGGACAAGGCTAGGTCACGGAGTCCTAATTTGTGAGCTTATCGTTCAAATCACCCACCTTCGCACTGAGGGGGTAGTGAGGCCATATTAACAGCACCGAACTGCGAGAAGACCAACAGAGGAGTGGGTTGGGGTGGGAGGGAGGTTGGACAAGAAAGTATACTGTGGGAAGGTCAGTCGGCTGAGGCGAGCAGTTTTCAACACACTACTAGGTTAGCTGACTCTTGGGTGCGACAGCGCACCGGTGCAACTGAACCTGGAGATAGAAGGTACGTTGTCGGTCCGTCCTGGGAGTGTCACAGATAGACTACGTGAATCGAACGGCAAGCATCGAGTGCGACAGACCATCATATTTGATGGCAACGACGTAAGCTCACCGACCGGACGATCGATAGCTCTCAGTGGGCCGCACGTGAGGCCAGGAGGCGAGGGCTGACAACCGGCATCCCTCATGGCACTGGTACTAAATTTTCCGTTCATAATTGCAAGCCATGAAGACAAAATGAGTCAAAAAATCTTTTTAGTTGCATTTCGAGGGTATGGAGGCGTAAACTTTACTTTGGGTAGTGAATGAGCATCCAAACTCGAGTTCATTTATCCTAATTTCGTAAGTGGCCAACTGCACAGAAAGGAACCATGGTCATCCACCTTAGCTCGCTCTAGTTTCAGTTAGTGTCCAGCTCTACTTTCTGGAGTTAGTTTGCCTGCGAAAGGTTTGTGCGACTACGAATAATCTGAAAACCGCTGGTCATCTTCATTCATGAAAACGTGTCAAGTTGTTACAACGCATCATGTTGTGTTACACCGCGACTTCGTTTATTCCTATTTCACTGGTTACCATACGGAAACAAGCGGAAGTGTTGAAGCCCTAAAAGTGCAAATCTTGGTAACACAGTCGGACGAGAATGACCGCAATCGGTCATTTTCTTTAATTTTCAGCCCATTTCGGTTTCTGATGGTGCTGCAAAGTCTTGCATGTAGGCTTAAGACAAGAAGCGACATATGATGAAACTGAGGGACCTCAGTTGAACTACACTGAGAGAGACTTAAATTGTCCACGCGAAAAATGCATAATATTTGTCATCTTTTGCGTGAAACGTCTAGGTTTATTGCTAAAGTATGCTACTATCCAGCTGACGGTCAACCCTAAAAGTGCAACCAAGAGGACTGCTTGACTCATGTTGTCTTTATGACTTGCACTTATGAATAGATGGTTTAGCCCCAGTGCCATGGGGACAACCGGGTGTCAGCTCTCACGTCCTGACCGCACGTGCAGCCTACTGAGAGCTGTCGATCGTCCGGTTGGTGAGTTTACGTCGGTTCCGTCAAATAGGGTTGTCGGTCGCACTTGGTGCTAAGTCAGCATTCCGTCTGATCCACATTCTGTCCCCAAGACCAGTCGGCAGTGCATTTTGAATGATCAGAATAATCAGCTGCACCGGTGCATTCATACCCGGGGGGACACATGGATTTCATTCCTGTCTGTCACGTGCTCGTATAACCCAGTGAGTGACCTGAACTCCATCGACACATTCCGCCCACCACCCTATCTCATTCTGTCTGCCTCAAGTCGTCTCCGGTTCCGTACACCCCTTCCCTGAACGCCGTTCTGTCTGAACTGCCCCAAACAAGCAATCAGTAGCGTGATAATACGTGTCCACTCAGCTACCTACCGGTCGCAGGCCTACGTCCATCTTAGATCTGGGGGACTAGATTGCAAGCACATTTTTTGTGAAAATATAGTTCATATGCTTGATAGGCAGGCATCAGAAGCACCAAAATGGAACGAGACCTAATTCGCTGTCTGTATTTGCATCAAAAGTGGACCACCTTCATGACATTCTCGAGGTGTCCGACAAAAACTGTCCGGTACGATGAGGCGCCAATCATTGTTCAAATTAGATGGTTTAAAGGGTTTCCGACCGCCTCTCAAGTGAGATACTTGGGCATAAACATTTGGCGGATTCGATTCAGGGTGAGTTGACGCTTTGCTGTCACCGGTTTAAACCCTACGGATTGGCTTCAATTGAACTGCAGCCCAGGAATGGCACTTTTGTTATGACTGCTATCGGAATGCATAATATCGTTGAATGATCCAGTGACAAAGTGTATAAGGAGTGATACATGTGTATCTACCTGTCATCTTCCTCTATTTAAAGAACAATTGTGCGCATATGACAGGAGGTCACATATGACACCCAATCGTTTGATCGTAAGCCGTGTGTGCCTTTGGTGCCTGCGTTCGATTGCGTCATGATAGTCCGGCATGGATTCGCTTTCTTCACTAAGAACGTATGGAATAACAGATCAGGAGGTAGGTGGTGAACATCTTCGGCAGAATGGTACAATGCATACAATCCAGAGTCTGATCGGACTTGATATAAGAGACTGATGTCACCCTAACGGATAAAACGCTGGCTACTGTACAAAAATATTGGTTTTCTCAACTGGCCCACTCACAGTTCGGGTTGAAACCCCATAGTGAGTTCGTGGACCGAAAGTCCCGGTGGGGATTTTGCACGTACCATATATTGCACAGCCAGAGCACATTTGGGCGCCCCTGCTCTCGTAACCCTCCACTGCGGGACTTCATGCCATGTGAGCGAACCGCCACTCACTAACACGTTACCCAGTAGTCTTGATTCCTCACATCTGCAGTGATCAAACTAGTTCATGTCGGTATTGCAATTAGCCATCCGTGGACTGCCACACGTGACCTCAGTATTGTCAACCTCATACGACATTCAACGGTCTACGTTGGCATCCTGGTGACCTTGTGTGCACACAGCTTGAAACCTGCGATTCCTACCCCCCCCCCCCCAGTTTAGGTTCGTCTTATTTTCTGTTGATCCATGCTGCAGCCTTTGCATGTACAACAATCTCATGCCCAAACTCGTTCCGATAATAACCAACCAAAATGCATGACGACTGCCGTTATGACACAACGGAAACGCGTGCTAACCTCGATGCAGGGACGTGCTTCTTGCACGGGTCATCGTCATGTTACATCAAGCCAGTCACCACTCGCCATTTGAATTTACCTAAATGGGCTCATAAGCGAGTCTACTGCTTTATTTCCCGCGAGCCTTGGTGAAGTACATACTACTGATTCAGTTTGGTATTCAATGATTTGCTCATATAAAGTGACTGAATAGACGAAACGTGAGTCCAACACTTTCTGTCTTTGGCTTGAACTTTGGTGTGGTTCGATGTGAGCGATGCTCAAGTGTGAACTCACTAGTTCATTTGTGCCAGGACAGGAGAGTGTTCAAACGAGATTGATGGGAATGCAACAAGAACGGCAGTTGTAGGTTTTCGGCCACAACTGATAGCAAAAGACTGACGAATCAAACTCCTCTGTGATTCGTATATTGGACGAACTTCGGCAAGCAATTCATAAGCTGTTTTTGGTCTGAACAGATCATTTGTGTCTCTATGGTTGCTTCGCTTTCTTCCGTGAAAAACCATACGTTACGTTCCCTGTACTAATCAGGCCCGAAGGCTTGTTCAGCGGAATTTCACCCCCGTCATTCGACATTCACTGGGTGTCACAGTAGTGTGAATGTATTGAGGGTGCACTCGAGATCGTTTGCGGGCATCCGATAATATCAGAGTAACGGCCAATAAAGCACATACCCATCCAGCCAGCGCTCTTTGGCAAACCTAGCAATTTGGTTGGAGCAAGAGTGGGAAAAGCCGCACCCCGTGGCTTTCATATGATTGGCTGCAGCCCTCGACGAACGCGCACGTTCCGCGTGCTTCTGAAGTACGCCCCAGCAGTGGTGACACCTGATGCAGTGGTGCATGTGCGGTACGCGTGCACAGCCTTGAGGAGCCGTATGGTTGGGAGACTGGAGAACGTGGTTGGTAGTTCGGATTGTGTGTAGGCCCACAAGGTGCGGCGTTTGTGATGTTTTTGCCAGTGTGCTCGGTCCAAGCAGCCATTTGGCCTTGTCAGCAGCAATCAGGTGGTTTGAGTTAATGCAGGGTTGCGAGTCACCGACGTCCGTTGATATAGGACTTCTTGCCGGTGCCTCAGATGGCCTTGACGGACCTGCTGCCCGTGGCGGTGGGATGTGGGTTAGTGCGTCCGACACCGTTTGTACGGAGAATACGTACCGCGAAGCAAAGGAAGAACTCCGTCGGTGCAATTCCTACGGCTTCTTCCGCAAAAATCACACTGGGACCACTCTCCCCGCTCGACTGACCACTACTTGCTATTCAGTTGGTCTATTTTGGAGGCGGTCAAACAAGCAACCGACAAAGGCGAATGGCCGCACTGTCAGACAAATGACTGGAATGGTGCGACGTGGTGATTGCAGTCGTTGTTCAGCCAACGTTAGAAAAAGGATTCGAGAAGCATCTGATGAGGCGTTTGGATGACAACAGATGGCAGCGCCGCCTCGTGTGAAAGTGCAGACACTGACGGTGCATCTAGCCCAAAGACTTTGTCATATAGGTGAATACTGGAGGAAAGAACACCTCGTGGTGCGATTTTTGCCAAAGTTCAGAGTACTCTATTTGACCGAACTTATGGGGAGTAGTAGATGGGGGGGGGGGGGTAGTAGATTACACAGTACATTCTGGTGAGATAGGTTAATTTGGTAACGAAACCATGTGACTGAATCCTGTTATCTCATCTGAGCGCTGGACGAAGAGAAACGCACTGTGTGGTGCTGCAAATATGGATGCGGTCTTGAAATTCGAGCACACCCAACTTAGCAGATAATCCTTTCCTGTGACCATTGACACAATCATCCGGTTAGCCCAGTTCAGAATAAGGTAGCGATGGGTATAACAACTACGACGAACTAACTTATAACGCCTTGTAACATCAGCCAGTGTAGGCCTTTTAACTGCGATCTTTCCCCATCCTGGATTGCCACAACATACTCTAAAGTACAGCCCTGTCGTTGTCTCTACGCGTTACTTACAATGTTCGTGTGTGATGTAATGCATGACAGCTGCGTACATCACAGTAGACCCAACCAAGAAGAAATCTGTTCAACTGTGTCCACATTTTGCCAGATTAAGGTGTGGTTTTGCGCATGAAATCGTATCATTGAGTTAACGGCACATAAATCAGGGAAATCACGAAACTACCTATAGGAACAGGCCTTTTAATGCTATAAAAAAACAGCAGTGTTATCTCACAGCACTTTCTCTTAATAACGCATCTCCAGTCTACAGACTTCGATATCTTTCGAAGAACATTCGCACTAAGTTTTCGCTGAAAGTGATGTGGTCTGTTGAAGCTTTTGCCACCTGAGTCGAAAACTGCAACCGCCATCCTTGCTTGCTCGGTTGTTCGATCGTATTGCCCGGAAGCATCTCCTGATAATTCTGCCACATGTAAGTCTTGATGTGCTACTTGGACACATTCCACCCACCTAAAGTGCTGATTAATACGCTTGAACGCATATGCGCATTCGGCTTCGTTTGGACTAAGAATTGATTGGTAGGGGGCCAGGCACTCCAGTTTATCAGCTTGATTATCCTCATGCGAGAAAACTTCCTCCAAGCGCGAATGGCATGGCACATTATCACATACAGTGACCGACCCATCAACATCCTGCGCATGAAAGTGAAAGGCCCTTGTTTTAGGGGGAATCCAGCCCGACCCTCAGGTGATAACACACCAGTGCCGTAGAGGTTTTTGCCCTACTGCTTTCTGTAACCGAGGCCATTCGCTTGCCCTTAACGAAAAACTGGTTGAACTTGGATTCTTCCACCCACACAACCATATGATCCTCTGTTTGCAGATGAGGACTTCTCGAAACTTAACTTTTTCTCGTTTTTTTGTTCAAAAGTGAATTCATGGTTTCAGCAAATGGGTGCGGCTTCTTCAGTTTAAGTAAACGAGTACTAGGATACCTTCATAAGATATTAATATTCACTTTTTTAAAATGTTATTTCGCTGCCAGTCTTAGGCGTATTGTAGTCAAGGCTGAGGTGGGACCAACTTTAATCCAGCTGACCAATTCGTCCACCCCACATTTAGCTCACATTTCCGACCTAAGTTCCAGACGATCAGAACCAGTTTCCCATAATTTTACCAAATACTCCAACGTCTGTCTTCACACACCAAACTAAACTCCCACCCAGTCGAAACACTCTATTCATAAGGTTGTTGGAAACCCCTCGACAACCCACAACAGGTTTCGCCCTTCGGGCTCATCAGCCAGGCGTAGTCAGCCTCCCCAGTTCCCATCAGTCTTACGTTCTACTTGAACCCGAATTGGACGCGATTCGCGAAGTACACTAAATTGCAAACTAAGTTGGGAACTGTGCCTACCTGATGAGCCTCAAGGAGAGTGAAACCGGTAGTGGGCTGCAGAAAAGTTGTCAGCAACCTAATGGGTAGTGTTCCTTCAATAAAATTTACTGCGATACTTCGAATATCGTGCTAACTGAAAAAGGGGATGGAATTTTGTGGTACATTCATCTGAAGGATATCATAGATGATAGATTCGGCCGGATTCACTTGAGCCTCCCGGTAATACACCTCCGCCTGTTCTCAGTCATCGCCTCGGTCATATGCTACAGAGAGAAAAAGGTGGCGGACCAGTTCTACATGTTTTCCGTCTGTGAGTTTGGTGGCCTCTCCCAGCATACCACCGGCTTAGTCATACGCCAAAAAATGCTCGCCTTAGCCTACTGTGCATTTTTCACAGAATGCCTGCTCGTCCCACCGAACATCTCATCACCACTACCCACACACCTATTAGTCTCGGCAGCGCTCAACCACGGTATCATTACCCAATCACATTGTTTCAACTTGCCCGGGGGGGGGGGTAGGAGAACCGACTCGAATGTCCGGATCGAGTTCAAAAAGGCGGACCATCCAGCGGACGTCGTACCAAAACGTACGGTCGGTTTGTTCAAGTCCCGTGTGGACTGGGCCGGACTAAGCTGAAAAAAAATCAGCAATACAAGGGAGTCGGGGCCGATTCATACTGAACCAAAGGCACATGGTTCAAATAAAACTGACAATTTTGGCCTAAACGGGCAAAAGTCACAACCCCAGCCATACCTATGTTATGATTAGCCAATCAGCACTGGAAATCGAGCCCCCTCGGAGGGGACACTCGTGTAACCTGACCGAGACTTAAGGGACGGTGGGACAGTCGATCGCAAATGAGCCACAGCCGTCCATTGTCTAGGATATTCTGACGGACAGTCGGAACGTGTGGTTCGAGTGTTAGGTCTATGAAGCCCACGTTCCAGTCGAGGCACGGTGATTCTTTTCTTGTCAAGCCGTTTGAACCAGGCATCGCACCGACGGGCGTCAGATTTTACGACCAGTCGGTTGTAGTATTTCACAGATGCGCTTGCAGTCACAATGACGGTCTACCTGGTTGACTACAGACATTGGCGTATTCTATCACCTGGCAAATCACTGTTCGTACAGAAAACAAGCTGATGGCCAAAACTGGACGAATGGTCATGTGACACACTGGGTCGGGTAGCTCAGGAGATCGCCGTCACTATGAGACCCAGACTGAGGAATGTCTACACAAACAAAATCCACTGCGAACTATGAGCTGAATAATGGCTGGTAACTGGACGAATTCTGTTTATAGAAAAAAATAATGTGACAGCAGTTGTGAAGCAACAGTCACAATAAAGGCCCCCTGTGCGTCCTGAAATTACACTGAAGAGCAGGTTCTGTTTGAGACATCAGATGAAGTTGTCCGAATATGAGGCCTTTAAAGCTTTACCTTTACCAGCTGCATCGCAAGGATCGTGGCAAGTAGTGAAATAGATCTTTGATCATAAGCTACTACTCATATCTTTTGGCGGAGATAGGAGCACGGGTATTCCAAACTAGCCACTTCTAAGTGAGGTGTTCCTGGGTCATGAGATTGCCGGGACTTCATCTCAGCTGGAAACTTCGAACTGCATTGGTTTTTACCAAATATTCGACCCCCATCGAGAACAGATTTCCACACAACAGGAAGTCTCAAACCGTTGGGTTACGTCTGTGTCAGCCCCTGCTTAAAGTCGTACAATAGAGAATCCAGTTCCCAATGCTGCTTATCGTTTTTTCCAGTGAACGTCGTCAGTCGTCAGTGGACGCACTTGCGGCCCCGCTATTTGATACTGTTTGCACTTAATCACACAAGCCACCGAAAGCCATGTCTTGAATTTCCTGTTCCGCGCGATCCGTTCGCGTATGCAAAGCCATAGAAAAACCAGAAATCGATTTTTTTGCTATTGAGGAGAATTTCGGCAGCTCGGGTAGCGTAGATGGTCGTTGGTTTGCTCGCTGATCTGGGCGCCTTGACTGTAGTCACGAAAAGGAGAGGGCTGTTCAAACGAGTGCGGTGTGTATACATGTTCAACAAACCTCACAACTACCCGGACCTCTGATTACTGAAAAAAACATGCATCAGATGTAAAATAACAGAGTGCCCTCATCTCAGTATCTGTGGCGGTAACCAGGCCTCATCACTCATGCTGCGAGTTACGGATGTGCAGTTTCTCATACTCTGATCCCTTTTGTTTTCAGCGAACTGTGGAATAGTATATCATATATCATATTTCGAAACTCTGACATGCATATGCGATAAGTGTCTAATCATTTGGACACAGTTTTCGATGGCAGTTTGGGCTTGGAAACGTCAGCCATCTGCTCCAAAAAACTGGAACCTTCACTCCTGTCTACTATGCTATCCGGTCGGATCTCCTTGAAGCAGATCTTGATAGGCCTATTGCACATGATTCTTGATGTCACCTCAATATAGTCTATACGTCTAGAATGGATCACTTTATGAAATTCGCAACAGCACTCACCTTTAGTAAGTTTGAGAGCGGGCGATTAAGGCCCTGAGAGCACCAGCCCACACCCACTAGTCACAGCATTGACTTGTATACGATCCTCTTTGGACAACAGCACAAGTCAGATTTCGTTTTTCCGACAAAAACGATCAGTCCATCATCGGTTTCTAACTGCAACCTCTCAAAACGTACCTTTTTTGAGTCGCTTATCATCCTCTCAATTCATCGTCTGACAAAGAACGTAATTTTTTCATTGTAAGTAAGTATTCATCAATTCATCTGGCCAGTGTTGTCAAACTCACGTAGCTGGTCACATGTGTAAAATGGGTAATGGTGTCGTTCAAGTTCTTTCCACCATGCTAACCGTTTCCCTTATTTTCGCGTCGTTCAGAGCACGATTTCGAGCTCTATTCCGTCCTGGAAGCTCAGGTGCAGTCTCCCAAACTCTCAGCGAGTAATCGTTTGTCGGTCGCTTCGCGCTTACTAGCTCCACTGTTTCCTCTCACTGACTGCTGACGAACCAGCCACCGTATTTTAGCAGACTGTCCGTTATAAGATCTGTGTCGAGCCATCCCAAGGTTTTCTTGGTGCACGCGTTTGATTTGAATGCTTCCATTCGGTCCTTTACATTGTTTTCTTGGTAGGGTCAGGGATACGAAACCAGCCCACTTGGCAGGATTTGCGTTCTGTCATGTTGTGGCTTACTTGATACCGTAACCACGACTGAAAATCAGTAAGACTTCCTGTTTTGCACTCTGCTGGCTGTTCGACAGGTAGACGTAGCTCCGAGCTATTTCACTGGTTCCGTGCTAAGCCTATCTTATCGGCGAGCTTGATGGCGGTGAGTCGGTGCAGCTAGCGGCCAAAGAAGGTCATCGTAATTCACGCTGCCTTTGAACCCATCGAGTGTAAGGCGGTGCCCAGCCCAAGTCAAATGAGACTGGAGTGATCCCGAACATGGGCACAGTGATCTTAGTGACCAGTCCATCTCCTGATTTTGGGCTCTGGGGCTGGATCATCGATCAGGTGATATCTTGCCGAGGCTTATGCTTAGTGGCTGAAATCGAGTTTCTACTGTCCAGAGCGTGGCTTAAAGCCGTGTAGCAAGGGCACACTAGTCTGGTATGGTATATGCTGGACATTGACATATTGCAGGGTTCATTATCTAAGGGAACAGGTTGTCTGGTCGGGGAAGCCCTTCAGTAAAATACGCAGATAAAGAAGCAGACTAGCTAGGTGCAATATATGCCATGCGAGCTTATGAATAGTGAGCAGCTTGGGTTATTTTTTGGGATGTATTACCATGAGATTTTTTTGCCATTTTCATGGTAACCTATTTCACACGATCCACACTATGCCTCATAGGACTGTTCTCTGTCGTCATGCGTGATCTGGCCAATATGACCGGACCCGATCCGAAGTGGATTGTTCTGGATGGCGATATCGATCCCATGTGGATTGAATCACTCAACACGGTCATGGATGATAACAAGGTTTTGACGCTGGCCAGTAACGAACGTATCCCACTAACGGACAGCATGCGTTTGTTGTTTGAAATCAGTCACTTGAAAACGGCCACGCCAGCTACAGTTTCCCGAGCTGGTATTTTGTACATCAATCCTGGTGACCTGGGCTGGATTCCGTGAGTCATTTTATCAATATTTTTTAGACTATTTATTGGTCAGCTCGCTGTATCATTGTAGTCAACGAGGATATCGGCAGCTTGTCGAACAGATCGACGGAAGTTACCATGCCAATCCTTCATCCGATATTTAAACTTTTTTCTTAAAATCTCTATTATCTGTCACACCTGCATAATTTGTTTGGAAAGTTTGTAAGTAGTGGGGAGATTTGAGAGTTTTAACTGAGTTGGTATCGTGCATGTCAAATCAATCTATGCTGAAAAGGCGAGAGGCACTGAACACTATTGTTTCATCCTTGTTGGGGATCATCAGCAATGTCCATCCCACGGTTCTCCAGGTTGATTTTAACCCATGACCTCCGCGCTAGCAAGTGAGAACTATATCACTTGGTCATGAGTTGCTGAACAGTGGTGTGATTGATTCAAAGTTAGACATACACTGTCTTTCAACCACACAGTTCACATTGCCTGATTCCTTATGCAGTCCTTCGGCTGACGGCTCCTACTAATTTAGGTGTTGATGGTTGCGGGATTTTCTGGAACACATACTCACATGACTCTCGTTTGAACAATCGTCCTCCTGTCCTCGTGCAATCATCCTGGTGAGTCCACACTAAAGGAGGAGGGGTGAAGCACTGGACTCGAGCTTTGCTCTGCACATCTGACGTGTGAGGCGAGCGTGTTACCACTACTCCACCAGATCACGCTGGACTCGTCCGAATTTTTACCTCTGAACAGTTGAGCATGTTCGCGCTTGAGTGGTGTGAACGGAACGCCCGACGTCTCGAATGACGACCCAGTAACTTACCTTGGTTGTGTCGATCGATTGGCCCGTCAGTCAGGACTTCCCAGTCAGGTGGTGCGATGAATAAGGGGAATGTTAGAATAACCAAGACCTACCTTAGCGGGACCAATTAATCGTAGACTGATGTGAGAGTCAATGAAAAGGAATTCAGCCATGAGTGGAGTGCGGTGGGAATTCGTTTTGGAGTATTGCGAGCTCTATAGGTGCTACAGTACGTTCTGGCTAGTTGCGGCACTGTTGAATTTGTTTTCGTGCCACTCTCGTTTGAACGGTCTCTCTTCTGTCCTGACACGATAATTTCGGTTAGTCCACCTCAAAGCAAGAAGCTTTGTAAACCCAACCACCCGAGCAAGGACCCGGTGGCTGTCCTAGTTATGTCGATCGATTGACCCAGTTCTCAGAACTTCCCAGACAAGTAGCATAACGAGCGCGAATTGGTATTCAGAACCCTCGCAGTTGACGCAGTTCTTCCGCGTGGATCACACCGCAGCTGGGACACTGAACTCGAGTTTCAACATCACCATTCAGGTACGTTCAGTTCGCACTGGTGGCCTAGTGGTAATATGCTTCTGATGCATTCATGATGCCCTAGGTTGAAATCCAGATTAGGCCGAGGAAATACACTGCACGTGAGCTCTCATAAGAGAGGAAATTACTTTAGGCGCTTTGATACTGGTTAACCAGAACAATTGGAGTTAGGACTTTTCACTCAAGAGCCATGTCAATGCGTACATAGTTCGGACTCTGATTTGGGATTTCACCGTAAGGGTCAATCACTTGGGCTACCCACCAGTCTAGCTACAAGATTTCGATGCTACATTGACTTGAGGGGATAAATCCCGACTGAAACGTCCACTGCTTTGGTTTTGACAACACCGATGAACACTGCTGCAAATCATTAAGTAACACTTACTAATGGATTAGATAGTTTATTACTTTGATGATACACGCAGCGGAAGCTGTTCTCCTTCAAAAGCACCATATAAGCCACTGCGAATAGTCCGCCTTTCCTAGTCTTACAAAGGTCATAAAAATGTTGGTAGAAGGTGATACGAGTGACCGACGCTACATATTACAAGAAAAAAAAACGTACAAGCAGCTTCGGTGCCAAATGTTTTCACGTCCATGGTTGCTTCCCTTGCATCTATGAGGACAACTCCGTCCGGCGTCCAAAATCATGAGCTAAATAGCTCAGACTACATTGATTCCACGGAACAAAGACAAGTTAAAGGGGATGACCTATCCAGTCTTATACTGGGGGATGGAGACCTCTTGAAGAGTAGCATTCTATGGATTATACGAGCAGATAGTAAAAGGCATACCTCCGTTTTTTGGTAGTACTATGAAAGGCCCAGGTTTGTGTAGTAACGTTGTGACCTTACCACATAAGATCTGCATTACAACGAACACTGCTTTGGAGGCCCCCGTCTGTACCGTCCAAGAACACAGCCACCATGGTAAAGTTCATGATAAATCCGTTTGAAAGCCCTCATTTCACACCTAAAATGGGGCCTGAGATTAGCATTTGAGTCAAAGTGTTTGTTTGATCCCATCATAAGTCTTTTTACGTTCCCCAGCACTAAAGATCAGCAAGTGCCTAAATGTGTTTCCACCAAACGAAGATTTTATCACGATGATGCAGCGCTGTCGTAGAAACGTCTCGGTACATTGGAAATGCATCCACTAGTACATAATACCCAGGTCTTCCCGTTCGCCACTTACCAGAGGGCAAACTTTCAGATTTTCTGGACAGGAAAAGACAGGATTAATGTGAGAACTGACCATTTTGTTGTCCACTATCCTGTTAATGGTGATCCGTGTGTCGGCAGTACATGTAGTTTGACAGAGCAATACACTTTCCATCTTATGTAGGATTTATTAGGGAAATTACACGCAAGCAACGCGTTGCGAACATAACAGTTTTACTCTGTTTGAGTGCAAAACAGCAGGTGTATGTATGTTCCGGCTACCCTGCTCTCAGGGTTACATATTCCGAATAAACATTCAACCCAAAGCTGATCGGTCGATACCATGAAGAACGCTCGAACGATGGAAATTGGAGATGAGGCAAGAATGCAACGGCATGCAGACTTGGGAAAACTGATCGGTGCTCGACGGTCTGAGCGTCTGAATGCCGCAAAACAGAGTTGGTACTGTGATGAATATAACTATAGCTGATGGCACTGAAAAAGGAGGAGGCAATTGCGACGGCGTCGAGTAGTCAATACAAGCCGGTTCCCTCTCAGAGTATGGACAATGATGCTGTGTGGATAGCGTGGCCCCGCGCTGGTGTAACGCAATTCTCGATGAGATATGACCAGTCAGAGAAAGGGACGTTTTGGAGCTTGCGACGAAATACCCATGCGCCAGCAGGGTAGAAAGCACAATCAAGAAGTTACTGTATAAGGTCTCCCAGGAAGCAGATTCCAAATTTGAAGGGAGTATACGGAAAAGTGCCCAGAAGTGTAACACCAAAGGATATGCATTATAAGGTGGTACAAAACAGCCGAATTTGAAGGCTTACTAACCTGCAGGTATTCCAGTGAAGCAACCTGGAAAGCTGACTGGCTTTCCGCGCTGTTTTTAGACCTCGTAGAATCATTCTGCATTTGGTGAACCGACCAGTCAGACAAAAAAATGAACAGCAAAGTTTGCACAATTGGGTTTCTGCCTCGAGGCAGGTCACTTCATTGTACGTCTTCTCAGGTTAAACGTAAAGCTAAGTTGATTGTATGAGTGAGTATTCCGGCACCAAAACTGTTGGATCCTTTCTATTTTTTCGGACAACTTGACTGGTAGGTACTGCTGTCAGTGTCCGGTTTCATAGCTGGTAGAAACGCGTGAAAAAAGTGGTGTCTGGCTTCAGGAGGATAGAGCCCTATTGCGCCAGGCCCGAAAAGTACACATGCCGAAATGGTGGATCAACAGGGTAGGATCCTTTGCATGACGCAAGTCAAATCTTATGGGCGCGTTCTAGGATATTTAAAGCGTTGTGAATGCAATAATCGATCAAGAAGACTTCAGGAGTCATTGTGAGAAGATAATCGAAACGAATTTGAAAGAAAGAACATCCAGTGCTACCGGAATGTTTGAGGGCATCCTGAATAAATACGTCCCTAAAATTATGCAAACGCCAGCATCGTGTAGTATACCAGGGTGATCTTTTTGGTAAGAGTTTCGAAAATAGACGCCTAAAAGGAATGTTTTGGGATAGACTGAGCCAATGTCGTATTCCATTCAAATATAGCGGTCGCACGATATTAAGATGGGTTGCATGAAGCGTAATTTCCAAACCCATTTTGTTTACATCTCCTCATACCAATAGCAGTCCATAAGCAGGTCAGAGGAAGAATAATTTCACAAGAAGAGTGAAAAGTCCATCCGACAAGTCCTCACTCAAGGGGCCAGTCAATACGTGACCACGTGACATAGTTTCTGTGATTAAACCACGAGTGACACTTTATCCTCTCTAAGTGAGTGCTAATCACACTGCTGTGTAGCCCCTCGTCTCCGAACGGCTAAGTGTCCGGCCACTTGCCAGAAACTGGTTCGAAACTTCTCGAGTTTCGTGAGATGCGCACTGATGATGATTCCCGTTAAGGATGAAACAGCTGTACAGTACTTCTTGGTTTTTCGGCATAGATTGGATTCACTGACAGGACGAATTGTCAATTACACAGTATCCTTACACCACCAGTAAATTGTGTGACCCAATAATCCTAAACATGGTGTTTTTGACTCCCTATTGTGCGAAAAACCTGTATGGCCCCAGTCCAACTGAGGACGTTCAGATTGCGTGATATCATTCAAGGGAAATCTGTCTACTGAATTTTCGATCAGTGTTGATTTGGTACGCACAACACTCAAAATAAGGTTGCATGGTGAGGAATTGCGGAATGCCTCTAGGGCTGCTTCACTGACTCAGATTGCAGTCGACCTGCACTCAGCACGCGCGATGCATTTCGTTCATGACTACAGTGTTCCTCTTCTTGATTACTAATCCTTAACTAGCTGTCCTCCAGATAGTGTTGACTCGAATCTTCATTATCAATGGTGCGTAGGGAAAACACTTATGCCTAGGAAGCCATTGGAATAAGCATCAGATGCAATACAGTGAGATTTGCTGGATCGATCTCCCATCCCTGGATATCTTAAGAAGAAAAGGCTGCTTGTGCGGAGTTGTACCATTTCGAGGTATCTTATCAAGCACACTGGACACCAAATAAGTAACGATTCATGCCAGGCTTTTGATCACAGGAAGACCTGAGCCAGCGAATGCGTTTACCTTGATCGCTGTGATCCGGTTTTCTATTAAGTGTGTCCTGCACTAAGAATTTTGATTTCTAATAGTGATTCCTCACTTATACGACACATAACGTTGGTGAAAGCATTCGAAAAGGTGTCATTCAGATAACTTATTTGGTAGTATGAGGATCTGAGCGCCTGATCAGCAGTGTGATTAACTGGCACTTAGACAGGGCATAGTGTCACTCATCCCACTGTCACGGGACTCACGTCTCGTGATCACTTCTCGATTGGCTCCCAGAGTGACTTCTCAATTGAAAAGCTCACCTGTGTGACTTATTCTTCCTTCTGAGGTAACTATAGTCCATTGATAGCATGAAGAGAGCCCGTGTTACTTGCGAGTTGATCGCACTACTGGCCAGCCGCTCGTGGCCGAGTGGTCTGATCTTCAACTACTTGCAGGGAGACCGCGGTTTCGAATCCCCATGGAGGTCCCTGAGATGCGTACTGTTGATGATTCCCAATAAGGATGAAGCCGCTGTACAGTGCTTCTCGGTTTTTCGGCACTGAGTGCCTTCATTTATGGGACGAAATTTCGCTTGCAATTTTAGGTTTAACTGAAGGTGTGATGAAGTGACTGTGTGATGACTTGTTTCTTGATGAACCTAGTCTACGTCATACATTTGTGGTGGACTAGTCGGGCTATGATCATGGATCCGTAACTAGTTACGAGGCGCACATGCATTCATGTAGTGAAGCGGGCACCAGAATCCAAGTTCATGCACGGTCCAGTCACTCAACCTTAACTATCGGAACTTGATTCTATAGTCTAACTGAGCAGCGGTCAAGTCTGATGCCAGAAAAATTTTGTTTTCAATACAGATACGTACACAGTTGGCTTGACGAACGGGTGCGCGCAAAGAAGACGCTTTCCCGGACAGAAAGACCTGCGTTGTCGATTTGTTTTGACAAATATGTCGGTCCGTCACTAGAAGTTGTGCGATCAAAGTTTAAACGCATTACTCCCATACCGGATATCGCCCACGTAGAAATGCTATGCTATCTCCTTGAATGTATGTTGGACGCACAAATGGCGTCGAAAGACACGCGAGAATTTACGAAAGAGAACTATGAAATGCTGTTTGTTTTCTGTTGCGTGTGGGCTTTCGGTGGCTCCTTATTCAAAGATCAGCTAGCGGACTACCGAGTGGAATTTTCCCGATGGTGGCTGAATGAATTCAAGCATGTCAAGTTTCCGTCCACAGGTGGAGTATTTGATTTCGTTTGGAGTCTGCAGAGTCGTAAGTTCGAACCATGGAATTCAAGACTTACAAAATGCGAATTGGACCCGGAAGTGCCACTGGAGGTAGGTTATATGAAGTTCGTCATCATGAACGCAACTTGGTTACATTCTTGATATTATTCATGGAATGCTTATTCTGTATCAGAGTCACCGAGAGGATTTAACGATACGTTGAAGTTGTATTCCATTTCTTGTGCTGCTTTCGCAGACACTGGGCTCAGACAATCCACAAAGGGTTTGGGGAGTTGCATTACTTTTGTGTGTGACTTTCATAGAGGTCTTTTCCTTTAGTACCACCTTTCTCCCATTTTCCTTACTTAGCATCTCCGTTCATGGGAAACAGTCTTAAGGAACAATTGCTGTCATGATATTCACACATAACCCGTGGATGTCTCATCTCACAAGATACAGATTGATGAAAAAATTCGTGCAGGCTGTTTGGAGACGACTAACTTGTCTGTTACCAGGATTTAAGCGAACATGTGCCAATTGAATTATAACGCCAAAGTATTTGTTCTTGATGCTTATCACTTGCGCACAACACTTAATGAGGACATTGGGCCTGGTATCTGGTTGCATTGGTTTGAACGATAGAGGGTCAAACCAAGATCCCTTAGGTTAATTTTATCTAGACCATTTTACCGCTTTGTTACCATAATTTACCACTGTGACAAGGTCGGTTCCCACTTAATAGTTCACCGGAAGTACAGACACTCGCAACCATAATATGGTCGCTTATCGGGGATGGAGAATCGATGTTGAACTGTACTGTATTAGTTGTGTGTATTCAACGTGCGTGAACTGTGCTTAACATATCTCGTTATTTCTCAGTTACTGGATATCCAGTTTAGGGGGAAGTGGACCAATCACTCACACTCCCATCTACCCGAGTGGCTTAGTAAAACCCAGCTGTCTTGTCGATTTCTGACATTTTTAACGTCCTCAGAATTTTACTCGTTCATCGGTACTGAATGTCCCTTTAAATTAGCGAGAGTGGGCAGCATGTACAATCTCATCCTAGGCAAATTTCTTCTGAGTGGATGGAATTCATCCATAAATGCACCGGTGAGACGTATGTAAACAATAAGTCACGAGTTTCTCTTCCTGTTACAACCCCCCTCGTTTGAATTTCGGTACCTGTGATCTATAAGACCACCGTCTCCCTGATTCACTTTACGTCATCTTGGCAGCTCGAACCAGGCCGTTCTACAAATGAAGGCGGAATCTTCATCCATAAATTGACAAAGATGGTTACCTAAGTGCTTTATGTGTGTCAAAACGCTTCAGCAGTAAAATATCGAGGTGATGTTTCTCATTCCCTAAAAAGACTTCTAACACTGAGCAGTTTTTTTAAACAAAAAACTGGCCACTGCATCGGTGTGTTTCAATTTTTTGCAGATCTTGATGGATCTTGTGGGTAGAACTGAGGAGACAGACTGGTGTGCATTTACTAAGGCGATATGCATGCAACAAAGGATTTCCGAATATAGACGTAACTAGTCTAGGCATCAGGATGAGAACATAACACAAAGATCGCCAGCCCACCGGAGACAAGCTTATGCGTCATCACATGACCAACTAGTTAGGAGCGTGCAGCCCGAAGGGTTGTTTTACGTCACTTGTGCATTCAGAAATCTCAGATGGTCTAAAATGAAGTTCTGTTGAGAGACACACTGACTTTTTAAATCGGCCTATGCAGAGACATGTTCCCATCAACCTTATAAGTAGTATATGGTCAAGGCCAATCCACTGTGCTAGACAATTTGCTCACAGGTTTTAGACAGTTCGCGGGCACTTAAGAGCGAAGTTTTAAATGAATGTTCTGCGATTGGTGAAGACAAATCTGTTGGTTCTGGTGGTGATTCCAGGCAGTGTTATCCAGGGGCTTTTGTTAGACTTCTGGACTCAAAAGCCAAATGCTTTACCTCAAGCCCATGCACTGATACTCTCAAAAAGCTCTGTGGCAGATGTATTTTCCCCTTTTTTTCATACAGGCTTCTCTAGTACCTACTGTAGAGGTCGTGCGTCTGCGGTTCTTCTTGGATTTGCTAATTGAGGCCGGTCATCCAGTCATGCTTGTTGGTGCGGCTGGAACGGGAAAATCAGTGATTATGCAAGACAAATTTGCTTCACTTTCCGAAGATTTCATGGTGAAAAATATACCCTTCAATTTCTACACTACTAGTATGATGTTGCAGGACGTGCTGGACAAGAGTTTGGAGAAAAAGGCTGGCATTAACTATGGGCCACCGGGACAAAAGCGTCTGATTTACTTTATCGACGACCTGAACATGCCAGAAGTGAGCTTTTTTCCCTCTGGATATCTGAAATTCTCATTTGGTACCTGTTACCACATCATACTAAGTACTGCATATCACCTGGGTAGACTTAACTCCCAGTTTCCAACGGTTTCCAGTGTGTCTTAGTTCTCGTTACACTGACCATCTAAGTCTAGCTTCGTTTCAAATATTTAGTTACTTGAATTTTGTTCACATCCTTCACAGGACCAGGTCCACCTAAAGAGTGAGATTCGCATTTAAGGGTAGACTATGGTGGATATCACTGTACTGATGTTGCTATTGCTTAGTATTTTTTATTCGGTTAGGAATGTCCTAACTTTAGTTTGTCTGATTTTGATAAGGCTTGGATAGGCTAGGAGTCCCGTCAATCGTGGTCTTTGAAAATCACCGGGAGCTTCCCGATACCCTCAGTCACAATACGAACATCGATCACTCATATTTCGGATTTCTCCCAATAATTTAATATTGTTGTTTTATTGTGTTTCAATATTTTTAAGGTCGATCAATACTTCACTGTTCAACCGCACACACTGATACGTCAACATATTGACCACGGGCACTTCTACGATAGACAAAAATTGACCTTGAAGAGAGTGAGCAAAACTCAGTACGTGGCAGCAATGAATCCGACTGCTGGTAGCTTCACTATCACACCGCGGTTGCAACGCCACTTCTCGGTGTTCGCACTGAGTTTCCCAGATGAATCGGCCGTGAAAACTATCTATTCTACAGTGCTTAAACAACACTTTGTACGAAACAGCTTTCCTGCGACCTTGGTTCGTTCTGTTGAGACACTGGTGGAAGCTTGTCTGGCTGCTCACAACAAGATCACTGCAGTATTTCTGCCAACTGCAGTTCGATTCCACTACGTGTTCAACCTACGTGATTTGACGAATATATTCCAAGTGAGTAGTACATGAATGATTTCCTCAGAATTGCAAGTTGTTCTGACTAAATCGTATCATATAACAATGAAAAGTAGTAGACTTACTCTGGGCGTTGTGTTAGAGGTAGGGTGCTAACCGAAGAGCATGTAGGTTTGGGATCGGCAAAAACCTTCTCGCAGGCGTACTTCTTGAACCATCCACGCGCAACCTTCTTCAACGTTGTTTTAGGATGCAGAAAAAACACAAACGTGGTCCTATTGATTTACTTCGAACAGAACCCCGTAATAATAGGAGCCGAGCAAAAAAAGAATTTACCTTTTGTCCATCAACGTTGGCAGTAATTGAGATGCTCTCGTCAGGTGAAGCTTACTGAAGGAGTGTGTCAAGTGAACAAACGAGTGAAAACTGCGGAATGCTTTCGGCGTAAGTAAACACCGTCAGCTCATCTTCAATTTCGGGTTCCCATTAGGCTGTACTTCATTCTCTATGCCGTCACCGAAAACGTCTGCCACAAACGAACGATTACTTACGAACGCCGAAAACGTCTGCCACAAACGAACGATTAGGATAATCCTGAGAATACTTACGAAGATCAGCCTATTCTCTCAGATTCGCATTCGATGAAAGAAGGCTGGGGATTCCCGTATCATTGTCGCCCGCATTTCTGAGTACTGCACTACCATACGGAAAGCCTCACCTGACGAAGCACTTGCCCAAGAATGGGACGTCTTTGCATAATTATTTGAGCCAAAAGCACTTCCAAAAACTCAATATAGTGAGAAAAAACAACACCGATAAACCTTTTCAGACAGTTCCATACAGATAGAAACTTCTATTGCCTTCATCATATGCCTCAAAGGACGTCTCATTTGGCCAGTCGCATGAACTGGATGATTCCCACATGCTAGTGCTACACTTTGTATGTGGTATTAAAAAGCAAGAGCTATAAACGGACTTGGCTGGATTTTCAAATAAGCCAAACAATTAGGAACAACGACAACAATTCTTGCTTAGTCGATCACATAGAGTTTCAGAATTTTGTGAAGTCGTCCACATACTTTGTTTTGTACTGCACACCAAGTTGATTGATGTTGAGGTTTTGAAAACGGCTTAGTTGCTTGACAAATACACTGTTTTGCACGCCATTTTGTTCTCAATGGAATCCCAGCTGATTCTCCCGTTTGTGACATTCATCTTCAACTGAATGTGTTACACCAGGCCTCTCCATGTTTCAATTGGTTCGACACCGTACTACATTGTCTAGAAGTCACACATGCCTGTAATAAGGTTACTAGAAACTGTTCGACAGCCCACGACCGGTTTGGCCATTCCTATTCGGGCTGATTGGGGGGGGGGGTCTCCGTCCCCGAGGTTCTGTCATTTAGTCAGCCTACTTGAACCCAAACTGGAGGGGATTTGCCAAACCCGCCAACTGAATCGCAGCCGAATATCCTCTTTATGATGTTGTCCAACTGAATGTGCTGCATAAAGGCCACCTAATGTTTCAGTACGTACGACGTTCGAGATATCGCAGAATAGTTTCTTGAAGGAACGTTACCCGTATGTTTTCTCACAGAATTTTCAGCAGACTTCCTTTCAAGAAAACGCGTTTTTCGTCTTTCCCATCATCGATCGCCATGGGTCGTTTCTTTCACAAGTAAGACTAGTCAGAGGGGGACAGGTGGAAGTAGAGTTGAAATAACCGCACGTTTCGCCAGGAATGTAAGCATGCATTGCTTCGTAGCTTTAAAACAATTTTGGCAAATATACCAGACATTCAGCTCCTATATTCGCTAAAAAACTGCACATTTCCAGTTATGGCACGAGAGTTCATTTTAGAAACCTTAAAAGTTGTACACACGCCTTCTACATGCTTAAAATTCGGCTCTCTTACTCTGCTTTTTATTGCAATATAGATCATCCTCCAATTAGACATTTTCTTGGTTTTAAGTTAAGTTCTTCTTCCGAGGTACTACTGTGTTGTCATGCATGCTAATTACGTTCGAGGGTATTGCGCATCTCCGTTTTGTTGGTTCTGGAACTGCAGGGTTATACAGACAGTTATTTGTCCCTTGTTTTTGGACTCGATCAATCTTAGCTCTTCCTGATCAACAGCGAATGACAGTTGATCGTTCCTCGAGGTGCCAGTGGTTGCTGGAAACAGTAACTCACGCAATCTGGGCAACCTAGTTCAATGGTCTTCCTGAAAATCACTCAGCATGCAATAACCCCACTCATCCTAGAGTAGACGATGCGTGGAAGCGTTTACTCTCAGTATGGAAATAACCGTCTTAGAATGTAGCATTTTCCATTCAATATGCAATGCATTTTGATGAACGTCCAAGACAAACACACAGCCTCATTGCAACACTAATTCTGATGTATGGGCTATAACACCTTACCTATTGCTGTCCAAGCAAAACCCAAAGGGAACCAGTAGACTGATCCAAACGTGATGACTTGAGTAACGAACTTAACAAAACAAGCCCACCAAAGCCTTTTGGTCTCTGATTATAGATTCAGTGAGTATTTCAAAGAAGCCAAAACCTTCTTCAGTAGACCTAACAAGACTCGTAGTACTTTTGGGCCTCATTAGAGCTTCAGGTTTTATCGATTTGCGTGAAATTTACTAATGACTTCAAAAGTAGTTAAACAGACACACACCATTAGAAGTGCTTAAGCTTGAGCTGCTCAGCGAAAAGTAGCACTTTTACCTTGCATCCGGACTTCCCTTCAATGTCTTTAAATTGATAAATCAAGTGTTATGTAATATGCCATTTAATATTCCTATGTGATGGAAGCCCTTAGGTACCTTTACTTCAGAGGAAATGGGATAAAACGTTCCTCCCGGGAAGTGCAACCCCCCCCCCGAAAACTGTTGGAATGGGGTTCCTCTTGGAAACATTGTCACTTCTCGGTCGCAAGCTTCGAGCCACACACTTGGGATATTTTTATGCATCCTCACTCTGTCCAACGGTCGAGTGACATTCGCAGCTGCTTGCTCTGGCGGCTACCGGAAGACGAAACTGCATGTTTTCGGGTTTCAGAATATCTTGGCCGGATTGCCTGTTCAAATCTTATTTCGCTATCTTCGAAAATCTTAATATTATTGTCCATGAAAACCGTGTTCAGCGCATCCTCCGCAATCTAAGCAAACACTGATCTTTGAAAGAAAACCCGCTTAGATATCTTGAACATCAGTCCAACTAAACAGCGAGAGAGCCTTTGCACTATATATTGGTTTGAAGGACACCATAGGCCAGAAACACATTAGAATCTTGCTGGGACCTCCTGTTCGCCTCAACAAGTATGCAAACAAATGATTTATTCAACCTCATTGGGTGGTTGAATTACTCAGAAGCGTATCGCCGGATTCGAGCGATGAACGCATTTTTCGCTAAATGAAGCAGTGTGCAGACCGCATACTTAGATCACGATGCTTTATATCGAAATCCTCTG
Organism: Clonorchis sinensis; assembly: GCA_003604175.2. Lineage (NCBI taxonomy): Eukaryota > Metazoa > Platyhelminthes > Trematoda > Opisthorchiida > Opisthorchiidae > Clonorchis > Clonorchis sinensis. Next base: position 130,522,182 of record CM030370.1, read on the forward strand.
ACCCATTGGGATGCATTGGATGTGTTCAGACAAGAATGCACATTTTAGTAAATGAAGCGAGTTTACAGGGGCACGCACCACTCGTGGGCAAGCGTTATCTTGGCTGCTAAGCGCACCCTCGAATGTACACATCACTCGGGCAAAGCAATGAAATTATTCACTAAGGACAAAATTTGGTAATTTTTTTTCGAAGAGCTTCCGGCACTCTCATGAGTAGTGTGTTACGTCTATATAGTGTATTCTGAATCTCGAATATGGTACCAACTGAAGCATGAGACGACACGACGCAGCACATTCAGTTGAAGAAAAACATCATAAAAAAGCAATTCAACTGGGATTCATTTGAGTCTCCCGTGAAAACCTAATTCGTATGCAAATGAGTGCATCTGTCGAATTACCCGCTAGCTCTTTAAGTAAAAGCAGCACCTCGCACTGAGCCCGCCTATTATGTTAACCGTTATCCCGAAAGGTGACGGAACTCCTCCCTAGGGAGTTATACTAAACGCACTGAGTTATCCCTTGGGCCTTTGACAAAATCTACGGTAGAGAACAGAACAGACCTAGTGAGGTTGTCCAGTCGATTCCATTTTTTCGGGTCATATGAATGGATCCACTCATCTCCGCTTTGTTACTCTCCTTCCGTTTGATTTTTTCTGGACATTTGTAGATGGGGACACGAATACCTCTCAATTGATTGTACCTAAACATGTGACTACAGTGCACACCAACAGGGGCCCATAGCTTGCTTAATCACTGGTAATCACAAGAAGTTGGTTGGTTTGATCGAATGACAATTGAACCGATCTCTGATCGTGTATCATGCTCAGCCTCTATGGTAGAATCATACTATGACGGCCACTCCAGCCAATATGTATAGACCTTGAGGCACACGAGACGAGTTCAATATCCACACAAACCAATTGTTCCCACTCATATTTCTATTCTCTTTTAGCGTTTATTCGGTAACAGATGTGTGAGTAATTTGGGCTGGATGTTTGTGTCACAATTGTGCATATCTGAATCATTACTGCCTTTCAGACTCCTTCCATCCAACGATCTTGCTTAGCTGCTACCTTTTATTTGGTTTGTGTGCAAGTATCAGTTACCACAATCCTAACCATATTTTAAACTATATCCGCAATCCAGTGTTTACTGTTCAGTGCTCCTGAGACATGCAATTCGGTGCTCTCACTGATTCGGCTTTATCGACATGAAGCGATGCGGGTGTATACGGACAAGATGTTGGATGTGGCCGACACGGAATTAGCCATGAAACACGTAACCAACGCGTTGACTTCACAGTTTCCCGAGGTGCTCGCGGCGGATATCACAGCTGAACCGCTTGTCTACTGCAGTTTCAGCAAAGGGCTGTCCGGTGAACGTGCGTACAGTGCTGTGGAATCAGTAGAAGGGATCAGTGAGGTGGTGATCAATGCGTTGAACACATACAATGACAATTTCGCAGTAATGAATCTCGTACTTTTCGGTGACGCGATCGCCCATGTGCTGAGAATCTGTCGTATTTTGGAAATGCCACGCGGCAGTGCGCTACTAATCGGGATCGGAGGTTCGGGGAAACAGTCACTGTCCCGTTTGGCCGCCTTCATATCAGGTTTTGAGGTGTCTCAGGTTGTCCTACGCAAGGGCTACTCACAGAACGACCTGCGTAACCATATGGCCCAACTATATTTAAAAGCCTCGTTGAAAAACATGCCGTTCGTCTTCCTTATGACTGACGCACAGGTGAGTGCGATAAAATGATACGAATGTGCCATAGAAAAGCTGTCAAAGATCAGCCATACCTCCAGTTAGCATCAACTCATCACCCCAATACCCTTACTTTCAAAAAAACGATTTTTCGGTAACTGTGGTCCTCAGAGTAGCAAAAAGAGGAAAATTAACAAGTTTATGTGGCGTAATGATTCGAGGAGTTATTGAATAAGTGACACAGTCAAACCTGGAGCGTTTTGATGGGAAACAGACCCCCTATTCCTAGAGGCTGGCTCTGTTGATCATGATTAAATGGCGCTTCTTATCGTAATACGCTGCAATGGATTCTATTGACCTCGTGAGAAATGTATTTAACAGTTGATGTTTTTCACCTTAACGTCTCACCTTGTCGATGGTATTAGATGAGTTTTGTTCAACAGGTGACCAATAGTCTAAGACGCAGAATTTACAAGCACCATATTTTGTTGGCTGGATTAGGGGAAATCGAAAGTGAATTATGCGACTACCCAGTTGTGCCCTCTCGTCGAGGAATTTTTTGTGGTATTTTCGGGGCCTTTTCACCTCTTGTAAATCAGTTCGATCAGCTAACCCATTCACTATCCGCATCCAGGAAGGTTAACAGATGATGCCATTTTAGTGCTCTTCATTGTTAGGAAAAAGAAGGAAACGAAAAAATACATGGTTGTATTGGGTTTGTAAGGTTATCATTATGAGAATAGGTTTCATTTATTACAAAATGTGGTCGAAATGGTCGAAATGCACCTACTTGTCTTAAGTCGAAACATGCAGTTGAATATTATCTGCAGCTTCATATCGAATAGGAAACCATTTTGTGAGAGGATAGGCTGATAGTATCGGTTTGCAGGTGCTCCTCGTGGTACTTGTACGCTGTAAAGTTGCAACATCTTAAAGGTTGCCCCGTACGAGTACTTTCCACTTTCTAGCAACTAAGCGATAGCTGTACATCCGGACCTTGGTTTTCACAAGGTCGACTCTGCGCTTAGCATGAGTACACGTTACATTTGGTAGCTTGTTTTCTGCGGTGCTCTTCACACGGGAAACTGGTGCGCCAGAAGCAACACAGGGAAATTTGTCAGTTTAAAATTAATAATTCGGACATATTTGAGTGATTCGGTTTTGCACATCCATGGGAACATCAAGACGTTTTTCCTCTTCATCATAGTGGGAACAGAAGGTAGGTTCGTCAAGATGTGTTGTGGCGTGATACGGTGTCTCTTTTTTACGAAGATTACCGATATGTTCAAGCGTGCCATAATATGTTGTATACTGACGTTGTTCACATTTTGGAGGATCAGTCATTCGGTCACTGAATCGGGCGTGCCAGTCGATCCGGTAGTTGCAGGTTATCCACCGTTTCCTCGTAAGTCCTCCAGTGCTATTGTTCAATTAGGCATGTTCCAGGGAGTGGCGTTCGCATGGCTTATGCTGCGGTGTATTGACGCTCTTTTAGCAGGGCTTAGTTTGGGACTGAAACACAACAAGTTCATATTTCGTGTACACAAACTGTTTGTTCATGTTGGCACGACATTCCTCACCCGATTTCTACATTGTGATCAATACGGGCAGTGTACATCTTACCAGTTTATTCTATGTGCCTTCGTAAGAGGGTTTTAATTTGTGTGTTGTCTATCGATATGATCCATCACAAGCAGGAGCTGCAATCTGGATGAGTAGAAGATGAACACGATATACCTAGGTACCAGTTTCAAGCTTGATTGCGCTTGGGACCAGTCAGGAAGTTATCATTTCGGAAACGTTCGGAAAACAGCCGGTAGATTTATTGGTAGGCAACACATTGATTTTGGCCTCGTCACTACAAGTGGCCAGGTTCTAAAATTGGTCGGGTTTGAAGGCAGAAGTAGAACCAATTTCTAGTATTCATTAGTAACAACTGTAGATTTACCGAATGTTTCCCAAAACTTTGTGGAAAGATGACATTTATTCGTAGATGAGAGGTAAAAAAGAGCCATAACTTTTCTATCATTCCGTTTTGTACCGGAAACCCCTTAGTAAAACCTAGATCCAGTTATTCCACACTAACTAGTTCAGTAATCACAACGAACGAGTTGCCAGATAAGCAGCGTTTTCGTACACCATGCATTCTTTTTCTCTATTAATAAACAGGTGGCCGACGAACGATTTCTGGTCTATGTAAACGACTTTCTTGCATCTGGAGAAATTCCAAATTTGTTTTCCGATGAGGAGATGGAGCAAATAATTGCCGGTATTCGACCAGAAGTGAAAAGTGTTGGTCTGATGGACTCCGTGGAGAATTGCTGGCAATTTTTCATTGACAAGACGCGTAAAATGTTACGGGTGCGTTACTGTCCAGTGTCAATCGACGATAGTCTTGTTATAGTGGTTTTTGAGTGAACAGATTTGAAACAATCGCCTGCTCACCTATCCGCTGCTGCGAATTGTCTTGGATTTATTGACATGATAATCCTCCAGAAGTGCCCCAGCTTGTGTAGATAGTCATCTCTGTGGGTTTCTGCACCAGTCGTCAGCATGTGACCTTGTCCAGTATGCAGCAGTGGTCGTGCCGTTTTACTCACTTGATGCATACCGCATTGAGCCCCATGACTCGTCCATACGTACAGCCCCCATCCAGTCCAATCTCGCTTCTTTCTCCGGTACTTGGCTTTCTGGGTGTTCTGCAGCACATTAACAGGTCGGGCGGTTCAGCCTAACCGCAACCTATACGACTTCCATCTGTTAGTAGGTCACCGTAACCCCAGGTGAACGAATGAGTTTGCCGTTGTTCATGTTGATGGACATTGTATTGGTGATGATAGGAAAACATTCCGGATTTGTGAATTTCGGTCATATATTGCATTAATATATATATATATATATATATATATATCACATCGATACTACCACCAGATTTCCAACGTTGAACGCTCAACTGGTAGCCCGGATGACTGAGGAGACACTATCACGAATAGGACGTGTTTGTCTGTACGTATTGAACTACACAACTCGAACATGTTCCTTCAATATTGAAAACGCAGGAACCATTCAACAGTATTTCTTTTATTAGTGCACATTTGATTATGATAATTGATAGTCATAATATAACTCAGAAGGTATATGCACTAATAACAGTTTTTACTATGGTAGATAGTAGTTTACAGTTACTAGTTGCACCATGATAAAATGTTTACAGTGCGAACAATGGAATAAGTCAAAAGGTGACTTATCGTTTGTGGATAACTCGTGAGAGTTCCTAGGTGAAAGTCCGGACGGCGGGAACGTGTTTTCTCCACAGTATAGCTGCTACACGTGTTCCGTAATTGTCCGTGGACCTGAAGTGTTTGGCTGACTCCCTGCCCTCTGCGCGTGCGCGGGTACGCGTGGTGACTGTCGAGTCTTTCCATATTTTGGAAGGTTTGACGTGTGTATAGAACATCGAGTCGCTCCGATGCGGACAAGACGGGAACTGACTTGTCGGTCAAGGTTGCAAGCGAGACAGGGTTTGTCACGTGATTTGTGTGCTTGCGGAGCAGGCGAGTCGCGTGATCTGGTGAACACGGATATGCTAGACAAATTAAGTGAAGTCGGTAGATGGAACAAGGTAGAGCAGAAAAAACAGAGTACATCAAACATGACTGTGTGATGAATCATTAAAAAACTTTACTATCGCCTTCATTTTCCCAGGTAATACTATGCTTTTCTCCAGTTGGCGACAAGCTGCGACTTCGCGCACGACGCTTTCCTGCTCTCGTCAATCGCACATCCATAGACTGGTTCCATGAGTGGCCAGAAGAGGCACTTCTGTCTGTATCCGCACGCTTCCTGGAAGACTGTCCCGGATTATCTGTGAGTTCTTACTCGGTTTTCCGTACTGTCAAAGGTAGCGTTATCCTTATTGAGACTTGAATTAGGTGACCATCCTGTTATAGAAATTTTTTGTAGACTTGGGATACTCAAGTATCTATAAGTGCGAACACAAATCAACGAGGAGGTCTTAATTACCCACTCAACTCCACTCTATCATTTTTTGATCATCACGTCCCCACTACCGGTATTTCCTTGAATTCGTGTGCTATCCATCCCAAATCCCCTGAAATTCAATGGACAGTCAGGTTGGAAACCTAATCACCATTCGAGGTTACATCGTCAGAGTGCAGTGAAATGGTACGACCTACCAGTAAAATTGCGCTGAAGAGTCAAATGCGTATGTTTGTTCACGTGGTGCTAACTTAAACCAACTTTCGCTAATTGTTCAGTTAAGCGAACAGATCAATCCCCTGACATCCCGGACATCTCCAGCCTATCTGAATTTCAGCATAAATCGGTATTTGAGTGACTTGCGCCAACATTGAAACTTTGTACAGCGGCTTGGGGGCAAAAATGACATGATGGAAAAATTAAAAAAAAAACAGTTCTGTTCAGATGTGTACATCATAGTACTATTTACGGGTTGTAAATTCAAGTGAACGCAACTCAATTTGTGCTTCACATCAAAAGGCGACTGTTGATATGTGTGTCGTGAGCAAATCTACAGTCACCTGATGTATAACCAGTTAACGTACGCCATGCCCTAACTTCTAGTGCGCACGGCTTGCATCCAGCTTCGTTTCCTCTTGACCTCAGTAACACCCCGTTTGGGCACAATGTGCTCTTCTCGTTTATCTCGATTACGGCCCGTGTCGTAGCCTGCGTCATTGGACTAAGTGCGATCCGCCCGGGAAAAATTAGTACGCAAAATCGTTATTATTGGCAAGTGGCCGGTTAGGGCGACATTCGTTTATCCCGTGGTCGGCCATAATACAGTTGTAGCATTTGCTTGTTCACATGCGCCTTGTGCTGCAGTTTAGTAAATATGACGAAATAAGAAATAGAACGGTAGTAGTTTCTCAATATATGACGCGCCATTCGGCAGCCCATGGGTAAGGATTTGTAGCACCATCCGATCCAGAACATGGACTACCAAATAAAGAGTGAAGTTTCATTCGATGTGAACAGACAAACCTGGGCAACGATGACACTGGGTTCATTGAAATAGTTGAATTTGCGGCGAAACTTGTCAGGATTAGTTGCAGCAAATTGACCTGTTTTCATTTGATCTAGGGGACATGTGATAGGTGATTACGACTTTGGAGACTGCCAGAGGCCATACGAACACTAACTCTACCACTATGTTTATTTTTCGCAGTCATACTTGTTCCAAAGGATAGAACTGGACACAGAATGAAACTAGGGCGGTATACGATTGACGACCGATTTTCTTTCCTCCGCAGGTGGCTGCCTAGGAGAACTTGAGTTTGGATTGCTATCCACTCCCTGAAGTGGTATATTACTAGTCCAAACCTAAAAAGTGGCAGGGAGAAAACGGAGAGGCTCTCATCCCCTACCCAAAGAACAAAAGTCAGCAGCTTTTTTTAGTTACCGGTCAAAATTCCTTTTACATAAAAAGCAATACCAACGGAACAGGTGAATGATTTTCATCGCGGGCCATAAGATTTAAGAGGACTTCGTCAAGGCCTAATGAAGGGATATTTCCATGAGACGAAAATTGAGTCACTGGTTAGGTGTAGAATAATTCGACGTATTCAAGAAAGCCCAATAGAGGTAGAGGCAGTAAACAGCAGGCTCAGATAAGGGAAGGAAGGGAAAGTAAGTACATTAGGTGTCAAATTTATAGATGGCAGCCGCTGGTGGCCTTTATTTCCAACTGACAATGTCGCATCACAACTCTGCATTTTGGAAACAGTTACCGGGAAAATAATCTGTTTATGTGGTTCGTTCTTGTAACGTTTCCCTCGCAAAAATGAACTTTTTTGTGAATTTCTTATGAACAGTGTTAAGTGAAACAATTTTTTTGAGTTCAACGTGCATTTTGATAAACAGCAGGCTCAGATAAGGTCGGCTGCTGAAAAGCTCCAGGTCGGCTGACACAAGAGCTATGGTACAACGGGAATACCTTGGCTGCTATATCTTCGAGTATTATTTGTTGAGCGATGAAAAGTGTTCACTCTATCTCTTCTTCAGGATCCATCCACAACTGGTTTCCTTGTCCTTGGTGCGCGGTTTAACTACTTATTTCATGCAGAGCGGATAAAGAAGCTAGCATGCCTTTCCCGCCATTTCTTTACAATTAAACAGCTTATTTGTCTTCGTACTTACAGTGGTTTTCTACAGTACTATCATACTTTCTGTTAGTAATACTGAGAACCAACTGGAGTTTTGCTGCTGATCACGATGTTTACTGTCAAATTGGCCAACGAAAAGCTAATCTATCGTGTTGAGTCTTTAGGCTGTTTTGAGTACAGCTTATTTTACAATGTTAGGGCCTCGCACTCGGAAATTATGGCAGAACTCAAGCAAAACCTAAACTGAGTCTAGTAAAATTCTCCTGGCCAGTCAAGCTGCGAGAATGACAAGCGCTACCAGGGCTTGGTCAGAACGGACGCAGCACTTTTGCCACAGCGACTGTCGGCATGTTTCTTATTCGACCGTGAACTTGATAAAAAGAGGTAGCTGCCAGGGCCTGTCTAGGCTAAACCGACTATCGAAATGTCGGTAGTTTAAGCCCACTAGCCCTCGCCATTGGCTTAACGGGGGAGCGCCATAACCTATCCGCCGCACTTTCAGCTTGCGACTGTTCCACAAAACCCAGTTACCAGCGTCGAACAGATTCGTTTTGTAAACACCTTGGTATTATTAGGTTTTCTCCATTTTTCTCTATTCTTAGGCTAATCTAGTAATTAAGACGTTGTCCCTTCCTAGTCGGTCGAACATCGTTTCGAAGGCGTTTGAAATCTAATATCCAACAATGCGTAAAATTGATAATTTCTGCATGGTGTCTTTAGGCGAATTGCTAAAGTAGGATGCTTTTAAAATTAATTGCAGTTGCTGTGTTTTTTCGTGCACGACGCTTTTGTATGCAAAAATTAGAGACATTCAGAATGGAAAATCATGTCGTACTTTTGATACCAACTGTGTGGTTCCAAAGATATCAGCGTCAAATTAAAGGATGTGGCCGAAAATAACCGCATTATCGTGCCGGGAATAGGTTAAAGCTTTCTCCGGCATTAGGTGTTTGAGCAAACACAGAGAACTTTGGCTACGTCATTTGTTATTGCCACTGTCTTTCAGGAGGAAGTCCTTCCCTCCGTGAGCCAGTATATGGCTTTCGCTCACAGCACGGTGAACGAATTGAGCAGAGACTATCTGGACAAAGAACGGCGTCACAACTATACCACACCCAAATCATTTTTGGAACAAATCAGTTTGTACAAACGCATGGTCGGTGCACAAATTGAGGAGTTGCAGCAAAAAATTGATCGCCTAGTCAACGGTCTGGATCGTTTGAGAGATGCGGGAGAACAGACAAGCGAGTTAAAAGTGCAGTTGGCCGCACAGGAGGTGATCGTGAACGAGAAAACGGAGAACGCTAACAAACTAATTGCCGTAGTGGGCCAAGAGACAGAAAAAGTTTCTGCCGAAAAGGAAATTGCAGCCGAAGAGGAAGCCAAGGTCAGTGTCATTAAGGCTGAAGTGACGCGTAAGCAGAGAGACTGTGAAGAAGATCTGCGTAAAGCTGAACCGGCTTTGATAGCCGCTCAAGAGGCTTTAAACACATTGAACAAGAACAATCTGACGGAATTGAAGGCTTTGACTACTCCTCCACCGGATGTGGTACTCGTCTGTTCGGCAGTCATGTGCCTGTTTGCTATGGATGGGAAGCTCCCCAAGGATCGAAGTTGGCGCGCTGCCAAGGCTGGAATGATGTCCAAAGTGGATCAGTTTCTGAGCAACTTGTTAAACTACGACAAGGAACATATACACCACAATAGCAAGCAAGCTGCCATGGAGTATGTGAAAATGCCCAGTTTTGATCCAGATGTTATTCGAACGAAGTCTTCCGCCGCAGCCGGTCTGTGTTCTTGGGTGATAAACATACTGAAATTCTATGACGTTTATTTGGAGGTCAAGCCGAAACGCGATGCTCTGGATGCCGCGAACGAGGAGCTTCGGCAAGCTACCGAAAAATTAGAGGTATTGCAGAAAAAGATCTCCATCTTGGAAGCATCTTTGGCTGAATTAACTGCCAATTTCCGTGAAGCAACTGAGGAGAAGTTACGTTGTCAACAAGAAGCAGATTTTACCGCCAAGACCTTGGATTTAGCCAATCGGTTAGTGAGTGGATTTGCTTCTGAGAACGTCCGGTGGGCACAACAGGTTGAAGTACTCCGTGAGCTTGGAACAACTGTAGTTGGTGACGTATTGATCACCACCACCTTTATCTCTTACTTTGGGTATCTGAGTAAACCGTTTCGTCAGCAGCTGATGGATGCAAAACTATGGCCGTTTATGAGAAGTCTTGCTGTCCCTATCCCCATTCGTTCAGGTATTGATCCTCTGTATATGCTAGTCGATGACGCCGTCATCGCAACATGGAATAATCAGTCTCTACCAGAGGATCGTATGTCTGTGGAGAACGCGACCATATTCACCTTTTGCGAAAGATGGCCTTTGTGCGTGGACCCCCAATTGCAAGCCTTAAAGTGGATCAAACAGAAGTACGGTTCCGACTTAATCGTAACGCGGTTGGGTGTGAAGAATTATCTGGATCAAATCGAAAGAGCCATTATGGATGGACATACGGTACTGATAGAAAATATCGGTGAAGTTGTGGATCCGATCCTAGACCCGGTCATCGGGCGTCAGACAATCAAAAGGGGGACTGCAATCAAAATGGGTGACAAAGAGATCCCGTACAATCCGAACTTCCGCTTGCTCCTTCAGACCAAGCTGGCCAATCCACACTATCAACCAGAGCTGCAGGCACAAACGACATTGATCAACTTCACCGTGACTCGAGACGGGCTAGAAGATCAGCTTTTGGCAGTGGTGGTCAGCAAAGAGCGTCCGGATTTGGAGAAATTGAAGTCGGATCTCACTAAACAGCAGAACGAATTTAAAATTACCTTGAAGAATCTCGAAGATTCTCTTTTGGCCAAACTGGCCTCTTCCGGGGGTAACTTCCTAGGTGATCATTCATTGGTGGAAAACTTGGAGACCAATAAGAAGACGGCAAAGGATATTGAAGAGAAAGTTGCAGAAGCAAAGATCACTGAGAAGGAAATTAACCAAGCACGTGAGCACTACCGAAGTGCTTCATCCAGAGCTGCTCTGGTCTATTTCGTCATGAATGACCTTTGCCATATTCATCCCATGTACCAGTTTTCATTGAAAGCTTTTCGTACTGTATTCGAACAGTCAATAGATACGGCGCCGGAAGCTGACAGTGATAAGGAACGTCTGATAAGTCTGTTGGACAACATCACTTATTCAATTTTCGTTTACACAACCAGAGGATTGTTTGAAAAAGACAAACTCATCTTCCTCATACTAATGGTGTTACAAGTTCAGCTAGCCTCCAAAGAACTTTCGCCAGTCTTGATGGACTTCTTGTTGCGCTACCCCGTAGTACCGGATGTCAAAAGCCCGGTAGATTTTCTCAACGATCTCAATTGGGGTGGCGTTCAAACTTTGGTAAAAATGAGCAATTTCCGTGATCTGGATAAAGATATTATTGCTTCGGCCAAGCGATGGAAGGCATTTTTGGAGACTGAGGCTCCCGAAAAAGAAAAGTTCCCACAGGAATGGAAAAACAAGAGTGCCGCTGAGAAACTGTGCATGATGCGGGCATTAAGGCACGATCGAATGACCTATGCATTGCGGCACTATGTTGGAACAACCTTTGGATCAAAATATGTTGAAGCCCGTCAAATTGAATTCGGTAGGTCCTTCAAAGAATCTGGACCGGCTGCACCAATATTCTTCATCTTGTCTCCTGGTGTGGACCCCCTGAAAGACGTCGAGGTGCTAGGACATAAGTTAGGCTTCACGCTGGACCAGGGAAATTTCCATAACATTTCCTTAGGTCAAGGTCAGGAAGTGGTTGCCGAGGCTGCATTGGAGACAGCGGCCCAAGAGGGGCACTGGGTCGTCTTGCAAAACATTCATCTAGTGGCACGCTGGTTGAGCACGTTGGAGAAGCGCCTGGAACAGTATGCTGAATCCGCGCATCCAGATTACCGTGTGTTTATCAGTGCGGAACCTGCGGGAGATCCGTCTGCACACATTATTCCACAAGGTATCCTGGAAAACGCAATCAAAATAACCAATGAACCACCAACAGGGATGCACGCAAACTTACACAAGGCTTTGGACAATTTCTCTCAGGTAACTGTGTTTCCGTTTCATTTATTTATGTGTACAACCTTGGAGTTCGGTTGGGGGAAGCTAAGTGCGGTTGGACTAAACGCAACAAAACAAGAGCTTGCGAACTCCAGGCTCGTTGGCTTCATGCCGAGAAGCGTCATTAGGCCAAATGTTTTTCAGTTTTCACCGTCTCTTTTCAGCATTGCTCATTCAACGTTAGGAGCAGATAATTATGGTGCGACATCTCGACAGACGACTGTTTTTTTGTCAGGAGAAATGCATTCGAAATCGGTAGATGTTGAAATTGTCAAATCAAGATTTCGCTAATCGGCGACTCAAATTAATCTCATCCGAATCTTTCATTGTATTATATCCTCCAGTTGAACGTCAGTTGGTAGTATGAAAAGGTTCTGAAAGTTTATTCTATGTATACTGTAAAGCCGAGATATGCTGTTTCGGTGTTGAAAGGAATCGTCGCATCTCACGAGCCTCCAGGTTGATTTCTGGTATCTGGTTCACGAGTGGCTGATGATCAACAGTGTGGTCAACTCGCACGTAAATGGGATATAAGGCTACTCACCTTTTAATCACGGCATTCGTATCACGTGGTCACTTGTTGACTGGGTCCTCAGTTGGCAAGTTCACTCCAGGGGATTTATGCAAAAGTCTATGAATTCGGTCGATTTGCCAAATATCTAAATTGACTTTGATTGATTAGTTACGGAACTCATGTGTTTTCATGTGTTTTTGCAATGAACTGGGAGGAAAATAAAGGAAAGATGGTAACGTCAACAAAACAAACTTTATCTTTGGGTACTAACTTGACGAAATATGATCCCTGCGTGGGGTTCTGTGATGTCAGCAACCAGTAGCAGTGCTTCAATGAAAGCCCCTGGCTTCTCAAACGATCTGTTCCATTCTGCGGTGCACGGAAATGGCTACTACAACATTGGTTATCCTCGTGGAATACTCTTGCGTCACTAATATTATCAAACCTACCGTTTCGACAGTTTTGCCTTGTCTTGCTGTATTTCTTCAGTGTGTTCACACACTGATGTTTTAAGTAAAGCGGATAAACACGCTTCTGCGGTATATAGTTTGCATTTACGGTGTGCGACGACATATATTTGTTTAGCTGTACCAGAGCAGCTCTCTCTCATAAAAGTATTGTGCACACATAAGCCACCCTTCAGCATGGGAGCTCAGACCACTCTCTTTTTCTATCTTTCCACATGGTCACCTTTTTTCTTGCCATGTAAACAGTTTTAGAACCGGACGACATGTTATCTTCATTGGAGCAGTCAATATTTTGAAACATTCCTTCTGGGCGAAGTACTATACGGTTGTGCTGAGCTCGTTCACTTAGTTGTCCAGTCTGATGTCTTTTCTTTCCTCTGTGTTGTTCCCGGGTCACTTTGCAATATCACCACACACTTAGCAATGTTTATTTATGTCATCTGTTTACAGGAAACTTTGGAACGTTGCACCAAAGAGGCTGAATTCAAACCTATCCTATTTGCTCTTTGCTATTTCCATGCTGTGGTCACTGAACGGAGCAAATTTGGCGCTCAAGGCTGGAATCGAACGTATCCATTCAATGTGGGCGATCTGTGCATCTGTTTGGATGTGCTTTACAATTACCTTGAAGCCAACTCCAAGGTGCCTTGGGAAGATTTACGCTACTTGTTTGGTGAGATTATGTACGGTGGGCATATCACAGATGATTGGGATCGACGCTTGTGCCGAACTTTCCTGGAGGAATTTTTGCAACCGGATCTGGTGAGCCTTCTGTTTCGGACTGCTCTGGAATTATTTGTTTTGTTTGAGATTTATATTTGCATTGCTATGCTACCATAAACTTTGTGGTTATCTATGGAGTAGAGTTCACAAACCACGTTCCTAAGGCTCTTTCCGCAATTTTCTTAGTTTCGGGTAAGTTTGGGTGAACCGACGTATTTGGTGTAGTTCAGATAGGAAAGTTGATTTTGCTTGTTTATAAATCAGGTTGTTACCGGACCAAAAGTACTCGCGATTAGGTACAATCTTAGCAAACTTGAGAGTGGTGGTTGAATGAATGAAAATGGGCCTCAGTTTTCGAGTGATGGGTTCCATTATTTCAAGGAAGGAATGATTGGGGTTATCCAGATTACGGCATACAGATTCATATTCGGTTTTCAAACCCTTTCAATGCACGTTTGCTCGAAGAAGGCAAGAGGGCTGAGGCACTGCCAGGTTGACGGACTTAAGTTTGAACAAGCGGTTTATTATCATAAAGAATACTACTCACAAGGTTGCTGAAAGCTCCTCCATAGCCCACGACCGGTTTTGCCCTTCTTGGGGCTCATCAGGTAAGCGCAGTTCCCGAGTTTCCGTCAACCTTATGTTCTGCTTGAACCCAAATTGGACTGATTTCAACAAATACACTAATTTTTAAATCAATTTGGTTTCCACGGGAGACTCAACTGAATTTCTCGTTTATGATATTCCTCAACTGAATGTGCTGCACAAAGGCGGCCTCATGGAAATATTAAGAGCGTGTTACATGTGTATTCGAGTGTGATGCCTGCGTGCCCATACTCAATGAAGCATAGTTTCAACATGCAGATGTAGGGTTGCTCTGGATGTGATCAGCAGGGTCAACAAGAATGGTTGTCGCAACCCATCCCCCCAAAAAAACAGGATTGTCCAATCATCAGTCCTTTAGCGTACAGTAGTCATCATTATTATCACTAGAAGCAAGGCCAGCGGGGAACATGAATGTTTCACTATCATACGATCATGCGAATTTACTTAAATAAAGTCCAGTCGTCATTCATAACTCATGAAACTGATACCAGACATGCTGACGCCTCTGCTGTCTGGTTAATTTGCGGTGGAAGAGGCATGCATCTCTGATGGGGTATAGGGTCGAACGCCTGCATGGTCAAGCATACGGACAAGAACACAGTAGGCCCAAAGGTTGTATGTCACACGGCCATCTGGTAAGCATAGTGATCTGTCATAGCAATGGTTGGCTGGCAAGTTAACACTAAACGAACGAAGCCGTGAGCTGTTGGACTTTTCAGCGTTTGATATCTATGATTCAATGGTAAAACGGTATCTACATACAAACCGGTGGTGTTTGGTTACCTTGAAATTTCGCTCACTTAAATAAACGGCTATGAAACACGCAATCGGACTGGACTAACTCCCTGTAAGATTCTCCATTTCGAAAACCTCATACTTTCGGCGAAATCAATTTCGACTTACTTCTAGTGAACCACGACCAGTGTCTAGCCGAATTTTGACTTTCAAATGCCCAAATCTTCTTCAGGTTCGAATGTAAAGCATTCAAAACCCACTGACTTCTCCTTTTTAGGCCTTCCGAATTTCAGTCGAATTCGAACCCACAGATGGTGATGTTCCATCTAACAGCCGGACACCAAAATCAATCAATCAGTATTGTTTAGGCATGTACACCAGACTGCTTTTTCCGGTTATGGCCTGAACCGGCTACATTCAGGCTGATGTTTCGTAGCCAGGTATCTAGAACACGATCGGTTGTCTCGATACATTCACCAAGCGGCCATCGAGATTGTGCTGTTTTCATAAGTTGCAAACCTGGTCAGTCCAGCTGAGTTGATGACATAGCTGAGTGTGTGCAGTATTGCTAATTTTTTTCGGCCCAACCTAGCTACCTGACTGCCTCCACAGATGTGGACTATGCTAACCAAATAATGGCAATAGCAGTTCATTACGTGGATGGCATCCAAATGGTAAGCAAAACCAACGTATCGTGAAATCCTGTTCTGACCGGATTGATGAATTCTGTTGTATAAGAACTAACCGCCATTTTCAACTCCTTTTTTTGCTGTCCATAGTGGTGCGGGGGAGATGTATTCTCCACAGAAAGACTACGTATGTCTGCGGCGGCTCGATTAGTTACATGATCTAACATCATACTAAACTTTTTATTTGAATTGATAACTATACCTGGTTAGGTAATGCACTACTCATAAGGTTGCTGAAAATTCTTCGACAGGCCACGACCGGTTTCGCCCTTCTTGGGGCTCATCAGGTAGGCGCAGTCCCCGAGTTTCCGTCAACCTTATGTTCTACTTGAACCAAAATTGGACCGTTTTTCGAGTTATACACTAATTTGCAAATCAATTTGGTTTTTGAGAGAGACTCACCTGGAACCCAGCTGAATCTCCCGTTTTTGATGTATCGCGATATCTCGAATATCGTAGCAACTGGAACATGAGGCGGCCTGGTGCAGCACATTCAATTGCCTGAAAACAAAAAACGGGAGATTCAGCTGGGTTCCAGGTGAGTCTCTCGCAAAAACCAAATTGATTTGCAAATTAGTGTATAACTCGAATATACCTGGTTAGCTCTTTCAATTATGTCCCCTTTGTTTGGTTACACATGATGTCATAATTAGTTTTTTACTGCCCCAAATTACACTTGCAACTGAGCTACGGCTAGGCTCACGACAAATTTTTAGTGAAGACATGATGAGCAGTAAGAATTTGTATGACTGTGTTGTTTAGCAATAAAGCGATATGGCTACGTCACACCTGCTCAACGTTGGCTTCACACCATTTAATGTCAGCATTCCTTCGGGGTATGTACACGTGTGCCCAACCATAGCCGACAACCTGGGAAATGAATTCTTCCTTCAACGTCTTATTCCGCAGCGATCCAGTTAGTACTCCACAGGCTACTGCTGGACTTCGGTTCTTCATATACACATGTAAACCTTTCCTCAGTTCTGCCAGCACCTGCTGAATTCTGTGCGCGCTCACTTCTTTATGCATCTGCATTTATTCTCTCTTACGTAGGTTGATGGAGACTTGTATTTGGCACCAAACTTCATGGTTCCACCTAATTCCGATTACGTCGGCTATCACGACTATATCGACAAAAATCTCCCACCCGAATCGCCTTACTTATACGGTTTACACCCGAACGCAGAGATCGATTTCCTAACGAAGGCTGCTGAACGCACATTCCGAGTGGTTCTCGAACTTCAACCGCGTGACTCAGGCGCGGATGTAGGCGATGCTCCAAGCAGAGAAGAGAAGCTAAATAACTTGTTGGAAGATCTTGTGGAGCGATTGCCGGACGGATTTCCAATGGCTGAGTTGTACGCACGCCAGGCACCCGAAGAACGTAGTCCTTACGTAGTTGTCGTACTTCAAGAGTGTGAACGCATGAATTTACTTATTGACGAGATACGGCGATCCCTGAAGGAACTGCGACTTGGTCTCCGTGGCGAACTGACGATCACGGGTGCTATGGAAACGCTTATCAACGCCCTATTTCTAGACCAGGTAACTATGGTTCTTTGTCGTTTCCCAGCCACTCCTTTGTAACCCAGACTACAAAACCCATCAATGGCTCTGTTTTCCGGTCGAGGCGAACGCTTCTGCACTTCACCCATAACTGATCTATCGGAAGTGTGCAAACTGCTCCACATCTCACGATGTTCGGGGCAGTCAAAAAACAATGGGAACTGCCTCCACTTTTATTGGTCAAGAAGAAAGGAAAAACCTAATGGTCTTAAATCACCTCATAGTTGATCACACAAGTATACTATATTGTTTTTATGGAAAAAAGAATCAACTATTGTTAACTACTGTTAACTACCACTGTTAACTGTAACTGTGTTTCACAACGCATATATTGTTGGTAGTCAGTGGGAAGGCGGTTTTAATGTAAAAGTAGTTAAAACGACTACTTGGTTGTTCTTCACTCTTTACTTTCTCCAAAAATATTACATATCTAATGAACAGTAGGCCGGTATCAGATCCAGGTTTGTTCAGCTTCTTTCATATGGCGGGTGAATGTTGTATTTTGTGGCTGTCTGGGGTATGATGTTGGAGTATTTGGAACCGGTTGTGCGCAAACGTGAAGACTGGGTTGAAAACCCAACTAAACCTTCTATATAATTAAAAATTATGCACCGGAAATTTGTTAGCAAAACGTAAAATAAAACGAAGCTGTTGTTTTTTGTTTCCATCGGTCAAATTGATTAGAGAGGTAGCAGGTCTTGAACAGTACCCGACAGTTAAATAAATAAGCCTCAGTTTTGGTGTCCAGCCCGAGCAACTTTGGAATCGGGTGATTGTTCCTTATGGGATTTGCGACCGCTTGTCTCCGGAACACACAGAGGTACGGCGTGTAAGGATGTTACCTATGACAGTTACGTAGAATCTTTTAGCGGTTCTGCTTTTGGACGGCTAGCTTATCAGTTATCGTCCCTGAGTTTCGTTGAATCGCCTTGTTTTATTGTGTAGTTTTGATTTTCAATTTTACTTTTAAGTTAATTCGCAACTCGCTACTAATCTGTCTGACCTTCAAAGTCGTTTGTTGGGTCACTACGTGGTGTACGGTTAGTGTGGTTCGACTCTCTTAGATGAGAGGACAAGACGGGCTTTGGCTGCCCAGATGGAGTGGCAATCAAGAAGAACATTACTGGGAGACCGCTTAGTCGTTTGTAGTCCCTGGAAAGGCCAACGGAGGATCATTCAAAACTTACCTCTTCCGTTGGAGCTACCAGGGAACAAGGCAAAAACTAGGTGAGACAACCATAGCTTGCGCAGTTCTTCCTCTTAAGTTGATGTACTACCACAGGTACAGTAACCAACTTGACTGTCAATAGAACACTGCGTATTTCTGTGCATACTGCCATGTATCTCTTAGCGTTTTTGCCTCAGTCCTCGATTTTGCTTTTGACCTCCTCTATTCATATTTTGGTTCTCTACTTAAAACACACAGCTCAACTGTCTTAAATGCGAACTACTAAACGGCACCACGAACCCTCGGTCCGAGAAGTGTAAATTTTGGAAACCTAAAACTGGAATTTAGGGGCCATATCATTTTTTGTTTTCAACTACGGCTTCACCGTCGAGTAGTCCCTCATGTTTGGAACTGTCTTTCATTGTGTAGTTTCTTCAAGTAATTTTTCAGGCAACCGTCTGATGACATCTAAGACGGAAATTCGAGATAACTTCAGAGATGTCTGAAGAGGAAACTAGTGAGGTTATTGATGGGAGAAATGATTTTCACTAGTAGAGTTGAATTGTAGGATGAATATACTGATAATAAGAGCCACAGTTGTGTTACCCTCGTCTCGCTTTCATGATTTCATCTTAAATCCATTGATTACCTCACAACAGGCGAACACCTCCAGGGGGTAATAAGTAATGTCCTCGGCAACAGCATAGTCTCTTCAATGATGCAATGATTATGGAGAACCCCTATATCTGATGCACCTGGCTGATGGGTACTCCGATGTCCTCCAATTTTTTCAATGACGGATGGAGCAGTGTGATATGAATGGTCACTTTTACTCTGAGTTTTTCCGATAGGAGATAAATTCAGCATTTCTGGACCTACAGTGATTATGAGAAAGTACTTTTCTTGGATGGGGAGTGGAATGGTCTTACTTCATGCGATTTTGATCTTTGGTTCGCTGGATAGATGCCATTGTCAGATTTGAATGTCATTTGGCAGTTGGTACTGGACCCAGAACTAGCACTTGAAAAGATTGTCTTCTGACCCAGTTACATGTCTAAACTAGCGCATTTTTGTCCTCAACCCAGATAACCCTTATGGACTTCATGTTCAGCGGGGCTTTGCATTACGGGCTGAAATCTTTCCAGTCCTGACCCTATCTACGTTGGCTTTGCTCTGACCAAAAGCGGGCTAATGTTGTCCAATTAGTGCTTCTTTCACGCAAACCCGTTTTCGATAACTATTAGCCGCGCGTCACCGTAACTAAGACTGATGCTTTCATGATAAAAGCATTTTTGGTTTAGGTTTGGTTTAGGTCAGTGGTAACCGTTTTCCAACCTCTTACTCAGCCGCATTGGGACAACAAACAGTGAGGCTAACCGTATCGTGGATTCATTTGCAGAATCGGATCGGGCTACATTCCCATAACCCATTCCCATAACGAAGCGTCGGTGCAACCACGTATGCATTTGACCACTTTATACTGCCGGGTCACATGCCAGACAAGCTGTCACCGGAGGTGTGGGTGAAACCAGGTCAACCATCGACATATCCACACATCACCTTACCCACATACATGCTGTCACTTGACCTCTGCGGGCTATGGATGACCTGATATTGTTAGCTCGGCTCACATCGTCACATGACCTACTCAGAATTATGATAGAATAACGGTGGCTTGCAAAAGGCAGAAGGCATCGGATTCTAAACCAGCCTTCTATGTATGCTTGCTTCGCTGTGGACACGTAGGTGTGCACACGACGTTCCCCATTCGAAGACAACCGTTCACATTGGTCACAGCTATTCGCGCTGGTCATCACATGTGGGATTCTGCCAGGTGACTAGGCCGAGGGTATCCACAACGAGAATTTGGGCAGTTTTCTTGCTGCATGCTCACGTTCTCTTACCTCAGTGCACAAGTTGATGTAGTTCAATTGATGCATCCAGTAGTTATCGCCCACTACTAGTCATCAGTTTTCGTGCAGCCGGTACTGTTGGTTGACACATCACCTGTCATATCACGTGAATCCTTCTTGCCAAAGGAACCACCATAAAATCACATTTTTGACAAATTTGGTGCACAGCACCTTCGTGATCTGTACGACTATGGTCCGTTTTCTAACGAGTTGTGAAAGGGAGCAAATCAAGAGGAGATAACTTTATCAATGGGCAAACAATTTCGCCAAATATTTCTGAAGGTAGTAATGGTTGTAGTACATTAGAAGTAGTAACAGTAACACCGTTACAAAAATAGCGGCAAAAAGACCACGGCACCACAGGCTGGTCATTGGAAAATCATTCAGAGACGTAAACAAAATTTTGCTTATGATGAAGTGCGTTGAAACGTGTGAAACATGAGACACTAAGTTGTGGTTAATAGTTGGCGCATCTGTTCAGCTGCAACATCTTTTCGGTGCCTAGCTGCCATGCCACCCGAGGGAAGCACGAGGGCTGGGATACTGCCAGGTCGCCCAGGCCTAGACAGGGGAAGTCGAGAGGCAGAGTCGGGTTCGAACCACGGACCTTTCGGTCAGTAAATTCGCGCTCTAACCACTTGAGTCATCTTGCTTCTAACACAGGGACTAGCATGCGGGTGTTAGATTTGATTGCGACATATCATATGACTGCAGATGGAGATAATGCAGCCGTTACCACATGTGTTTAGCTTATTGGTTACTTGGCTTATGCGTCATACATGAAAGCGCAAGCTAACGGGGTGTCGCACAAAAGCCGAAAATGGATTCCCAAAGCAAATCTGAGGTGACTCATGTAAAGTCATCACAATGACTTGTGAAACATTGAAAGAACGTGAGGTAAAAATGAAGAAAAGCTACATAAAAACGCCAGTTCTCCCTGTCGAATCTGTAGACAATTCATCTCCTCTGTACTACAATGTAGTTTATCAATCCTGACAGTTATGAAACACGCAAAACGACTGTGGCTGTGGTAGATTTGACGTGTGAAGTTCAATAGCATGCAAAAAATGAGAGGAGCCAATACGGTATCGATTGAGTCGGTTGGCCACCAACACTACCGACTGCTTTCCGATGCTTTTCCGTCGAAAAAACACGCTGGATTCAGAGATGTTTCAATCACTGTTTTCTTGATTGAAGAGTTCCAGACAAGTAATTCGGCATTTTGCTAGCCAGTCAGAAAACAGTTTGGGTTCATGAGCAGTGTTCTTGAGCGTTCTTGACGTAAACGAAATATTGTGCACTCATTTCACCTTATGCATTTAACGAGAACAAGAAGAAGCTTCTACGAAAGCCATGCTTACATCACTCAGTGGGACTGGTGAATATTGTCTACTGGCTTAAGGGCCAGCTAACGACTCCCACGGGCAACAGGATCCAGTTCTCGAAATTGGCGAGCCTGTATACACAATTTGGTCGGCACGTTCTAAGATATTTTCAGTTCCTACAGCTTGCTTCCTAGTCCATTCTCTTAATCCACTCTGAAATTTCTTTCTTCCCACTCTTGATCACTTAAATCAATGGTCGTGTGAACCACCCGCTTACAGGTGCGACCTAATGTTGCAGATAATTTTGAAGAACGTTTCGATAAGGGGAGGAGGGATGAGGCTAACTTCACTTGGTCTGCATTGTGTAAGACCCGTTCGGTGAACAAGCTGAAGAACAGTATCATTATGAGTACCTTTTTGTACTTCATCCGACGATGGACAGTCTGATTGAGACCATTTCTAAAAAGTCAACTTAGACTTACGATTTTCTGAACAACTTTCTGTTCGCCATCTGGATTTACTTATTAGCATCTTGAATTTCGGCCGCAGAGCACGGTAGTTCTTTCGGCACCACACTGAGCTGTGTGTGAAAACTGTTTAGATGGGACATTTTGTCGATATTCAGATGGCTGCTAATTGAAATCAGATAACGTAAAATCTCTGTGGACTGTTTCCTAAAATGTGAAAACCCTAAAGCGAGGGGATTAATCAAAAGGATGCTCAGTACAGATAGACTTTTCACTAGATTCTGTTGTGTTGTTCGGGACATGGGATTTTGGAATACAGAGCGAGGACTGAGGACAAATCAAGTTGACTAGCAGTTAAGAACGTGGGCGGCGAGCTCATATGAATGGCTTGACTCTTTGCTGGGGTGCCGCGCGCGCTTCTCACTGGCCTGATCTGTCGTCTATCCCTTCTCACTATTTTCGTCTCTAAAACCAAGTTCCTTGTTAGTGTATGACGAAGATGGCAATATTAGTTTAACTTAAAAAGGCACTCCTCTCGAATAGCGGACAGTGTTTCGTTTTTCCATTTTTTCTTGGGCTGATCTGATTTATATATCCTTACAAAGGTTGTCCGTGATCAGATCCTAGAATTTAGTAAAAGCTACTGCAATACTTCTCGGAGTACGACTCCTTTGGGGACCTTCATTATGAGGTTGGCAATATGTCTGCAAGTGTTAAGTCGTCATAAAACCACGCATTGTGCTATAATACCAGACCATCGTGCCACGCAGTTTACCTCCATTATTTTCTGTCGCACAGGTTCCGGCCTCCTGGGAAAGGTATGCCTACCCAAGTCTCTATCCCCTGGGCTTGTGGTTTGCTGACATGCTGAATCGTACGAAGGAGTTGGAGATTTGGTCTCAAGACCTCGGACTTCCGGGTTCCGTATGGATTGGAGGTTTGTTCAATCCACAGTCGTTCCTTACTGCTGTAATGCAACAAACGGCACGTAAAATGGAGTGGCCGCTTGACAAGATTTGTATCAGTGTTGAAGTGACTAAGAAGACGAAGGAAGAGATGGGTTCCGCTCCCCGTGAAGGTGCCTATGTTCACGGACTCTTCATGGAAGGTGCACGGTGGGATTCGGGTGCCGGCTGCATGACGGATGCCCGAATTAAAGAACTGGCACCACCTATGCCAGTCATCTTGCTCCGAGCTGTCCCGTCAGATAGACAAGAAGGACGTGTTGCTGCTATGTATGCCTGTCCAGTGTACAAGACGAAAATGCGTGGCCCGACGTTCGTTTGGACGTTCCACTTGAAGACCAAAGAAAAACCGGCCAAGTGGATTATGGGTGGCGTTGCCCTGTTACTCCAAGTCTGACGAAAATTATGGAGTTTGCTGAACAACGCAACAACGCAAGAGTAGCTCGGTAGACCAGGCAACTTGCGGCCTAACTACTGTTTCGTGCATCCTTTCGCTTTTGAGATGTCAGTGCTTTCAAACTGTGCTCTTCCAATATAGACACTTATGTTGCCGTGTTTTACAGTTGTTTTGGCTGGACTTACGTGGGTTAGACTTAAGCACCGGAGCTTTGGCAAAGTGGTGGGAGGATTGTATTTGGTTCACTGAATTTTTCTGGCGGAAAATCTGACACTTAAACTGATAAGTGGTCAACGAAATATGACCCCAAATACACATTAGGCGGCTGATAAGTTCGGCTGGGGCGAACACAGTGAACAGATGGGCAATCATTTGAAAAGACATCAGGTGACTACTTGATCACTTTCTGTTAGCGGTATCGGTAAGTTAACTTGTCTAATGTGTACTGCCACAGCAGCTGGATGCGTCGACCTACGGCCTAGCAAACCATACAGGTGCAATTGCTCCGAAGCCAAAATGGGAATAGGGCTTGGGCAGCACGTTTAATTCCATCTTTTTCGCGTATTTGTACCCGAGTAAGCGCGGTATTTTCTGTGCAGGCTGTAGTAGAGAGTTGGTGCCTTCTCTATGCTCTGCAACTTGTAGGTTTGAGGAAAGATGAGAACTATGTCTTGCACTTTGCAGACCTATGCGGCTGCGTATGCCCTCTCTTAACACGTCTGCCAAAGTCTCCTCAGAAATGATAGAACTTATCGAGAATCTTGCGTATCTCAGAAGTTGGATTAGCTTTGATAGGAGCGTTTTTTGGATTCAGTGCTGAAATCACTCTCAGCCTTGTGTTATTCATGCTGTCAAATGCTCAAGTCACTGAGTGGCAAGGGTTTGGTATGGATTGTGTTACTGTGCGGTTGTAAGACGTGGTCGCTGCGGATAGAGAACCTGCAAGTACCTCCATTTACCCGAACACCCTATCTAAGAATCAGAGCTGCTTAGAACACAGTCAGTTACTCAATAACGAATCTACTAGAAAAGAGGCCTTTGGTTGCTTGGCTGATGGCTCACTTGTGGAGAGCATTTAGCACAGGACCAATTCATACGTACACCGATTCATCGTTTATCGAGAACAATGCTGCCCATTCCAGAAGGGCGCATGTGGTCGACACAAAATGTCAGAGCCTTCAAACACAATATGTCCCCCTTCACTTTCTATTACTCCGTCGCATTGCCAGTTCTGTCATAACACTCTCAGATTCACTCTACACGTGGTGAAATTGTCCTCATCCTTTGTAATGGTCATGATAAACATGACATACAAAAGGAGGATGTTGGTGTCAACTCAACAAACCCGATACCTAGGAATCGGTTTATCCCAATCGCAGACATAGCAGTGTGCTTTCACATGGGACCGACGTGAAGCAGAGCAAACAAACGAGCGAACAGAGAGTAGGAAAGAGGCGGTCCAGCAAACGCAGTCGTCCGGCTAACCAACGAAGCATGAACAATGGGGTGTGCATAGATAACGGTAGTAAGACGATGCTGCAGTTTGATTCTTCATTTTCAGTTTAAGTAGTCCAAATTGTACCAAGTTTTCGGCACGCTTTTTTCCTAACCTCCTGGCAGATTTCTCTCCACCCACACAAACTGTATGTGCTCATTGGAGCATCGAACTGCCATGGCAACCCACTGACTCCGACATACTACTTCTCTTGATAACTTCTCACTTCGGATCCTTAATTTAGTCACAGTTGGTCGGTTATTCCGCCATAAAAACTGCCACAAATCGTATTACCTCGTCGCACTTGCTAAGAACGGCATTTCATGACCTTCATCTGTCTTTATGTTATCCCTCTGCCAAGATGTTTGTACTGACTAGCTGAGTCCACACTAGAAGTTGAGCTATGATAGCGAACATGGATGGTCCTATAATGTTGTCGCGAGGTATATCAATGGTTGGAGTTGACAACGGGTCCTGCTACTATG
The DNA here is from genome assembly GCA_003604175.2 of Clonorchis sinensis. Lineage (NCBI taxonomy): Eukaryota > Metazoa > Platyhelminthes > Trematoda > Opisthorchiida > Opisthorchiidae > Clonorchis > Clonorchis sinensis. The sequence continues at coordinate 130,547,664 of CM030370.1, forward strand.
GTTCAGCCCGTATGATACACTGTACATAATGCACCATACATAACAGCTGTATGGAATCAGAACAGTGGCAAGTAGGTGCGAAATCTGAGGTAAATGACTGAATGAACTTCCTTACCTGACAGGCCATAACAAAAAATTCCATGCCGTATTGACAAAGCTGGTGTACGATTAGCTCAGCAACACAGTGAACAAACAGCTCCATCATTCCAGTGGTGAGTAAGCATTCACATACTCGCGCTAGGTTGCTGTTATCTCATCACAAAGAAATGCACGCATGGCAAGCTTCGGAAACAGCATGAGTTGCAAATGGAGTAATATGGTTCGTCAAGGCGAAATTACCGTATTATATATTTTGGAAATTATTGTTAAATCAGTTCATGATAAAAAGTAGCGAGTCCGAAAGAACTAGACTACCGTTTGTTTGAAAGCTTGAGTCGCCTCAGTTTGAAGCAGTATCACACTACCCGGGCTTAGGCTTCAACATATCTCATTGATTGTTCGCTCAGCTGTAGAACGACCGTACAGTCATCTGGATGTCTAGTGGCCACATCCGTTGGTTTCTTCCGGAAGTCATCAGCTGCGTTTGCTTCACCAGGCAGATGGGCTGTCTGACAGGCGGCCACAAACATATCATAGTAATCAATGTCTTCCGCGTACAAGGGACAGAGGGTAGATGGACATTGCAAAATACCATCAAGCAGCCAGATTATGCCATCACGAGCAGGGAGGTTCCATTTGACAACTTTGGGCTAAAAGCATAAAAACAAAAAGATGGTTCGATAAAGTCCGGCCATATCTTTTGTTGTAAGGCAAGGAAATCCCTTTCGAATGATTCAAGGCACTGAATAGCTACTAGACCGTTGTTCGTGACAACCAGCCAACCTTGGAAATAAAGGAAATCTAATCGTGAACTACGGAACTGTGAGGCTAGAGAGCGATAAAAATACTCTGTACGGGATAGTACAATCTCAACCGTTCCTTTCAACTGCGGGACGATTTAGAACAAGCCAAACCCAAAAATTACAGCGGGAAATATGTGCTTTCATTACCTTAATCACATGACGCAAAGATAAACTCAGGCATTTTTTGTGGATGCTTAAACTTGGCGTATCAAGAAGTTGGTCGGAAATGTTGCGTACGACATCGCCCGTAGTTTTCAACATCAACTATGACTCAGTGCTTTCAACAGCTACCTGAGGTCTTGCAAGACTCCGAAAAATTGGCTTCCCTATGACGGCTTTACTGTTCGTTTACCACCAGCGAGATCACTGACCAAAACAGGACCATCGAATACAGTTGGGAAGAACAGAGATTTAGAATTTGAGGAAAAGCGAAGTTAGTAGGTTCTGTTCCTCACCATTGTTTTGTTGATAATCATATTGGGGGTGAAAGTGCTGACAAATTGTTTGACATGCTCAATCTAATGAAATGTAAGTTGGGGGTTGTGGGGTAGAACCACGCAATTCCAGCCCCAATACATTTATAACATAAAGAAGCACTCTGGAAAGCAGTTAGAATTCACAATTCAAAGCAGCACATGGAAATTGAGAGTAATTGGTATTCAGACAATTTGCACAGGCCTGTATGGCACCCACACCTGTGTAAGTGGTCAAAAATGCATTGCGTAGCAGAATTGTATACTACCTTTTTATCCTTAGTGACTGCAGACGGAGTTTGGGAAATTCAGACTTTTGATTTAAAACGGATCAAATCTTTCTAATTCGCTTTGCATCCCACATCTTTGCTTTCCAGGATGGTTATCCCGAAACAAGTAGGAATTCCTATCCACAATATGAATCTCTTCGTTGTGAACTAATTAGCGAATAGGACTATCAGTTTGTCTGAAAGACGCCGGTTTCAATTCACAGTACCAGAAGTTCCTCAAGCATATTATGGAAGACGAAAACTGAAAAGGCGGTTTGGAGGTGCATTGTGTTTGGACATTTTCATGTACAAAAATAAAACGAAATTTGTACGGCCATTTGGAAACCGTTGGATTGACCAGTTGAAAACTTCCGGTAGAAAGCATAGTCATCCTAACTATAGGGGATTATGAAAAGTGATGTTTCTTTACAATCGGCCCTGTAGGATGAGTGTACACATTTCCTTACGAACTGACTATTTGGCTTGCGATGTTTTTTGCTTTGTATAAAACACTGCTTTGTCATTTGTTTTGCCGGTTGTAATTTCTTACACGCTTACAAATGCTTCCTCACACTTATGGGGATTGGTTTGTTGGAAAGACGATGTCGCAAAAATTCCGGCTATTTTTGTTTCAGTCTCTTTCTACTGGGCTTGATTGACTTAAACGATAATTCAGCTCACAGTTTGAAAACTCCTCAGTTGGAATGCCAACCGAAGGAAACCTAGTTGAACGAGAGGAGATAGCAACCCACGAATTCCCATGATTAACATGTTTTCGTTGGGCGGTTCCGTCAGTTAATTGTGAGTCATAGACACTCAAGAGTACTGAACCTCTGGAACATCTTTTCAAACAAAATGGCGAATACTATTTGACCTTCACGAAGGCTATTCGGACGACCGGGTACGAGAAAACTCTTGTCACAACAGTGCAGAAAGCATGCAACTTAGTTCTTATCGCTGCGAGAGAACACTCTTCAATGAAGCACTTTGCTGTCTCCCTTAGCGGTTTAAGTAACGTACGTGCTCATAAGCATTTCCCCATGCATATATGCATTTCGCCCAATAATTAGCACTGGTCACGTCTTCAGTAAAAAGGCGGATCTAAAGTTTTTACATGAAAAACACAACCTGAAACCAGGTTACGTAACAGTTTTTCCGTGAAAGTGTGCTAATATTGCGTTGTTTGTCGGCCTCATTGGTCAGAGTAACTCAGTGCAGACTGCTACGACTCAAAACTGTTTGAGGAGCATTATCGCACAAACCAGATAAAAAACAAAAGACTGAACATTTATCTGTTTCTCATTATTACACGAAATTAAAGGGCAGGGTAAATCCTGGTCTTTAGGGGACTCTTTGAAAGAATAGCCTAACCGAGCTTTGTGACTCACCATGATTTGCCACAGTCTCAAAAAGTCGCTTAGAATAACCTTTCCATCCCCAAAATGTAGATATCATCATCTTCTTACCTCACCAATCACTGCTCCACCTCTGCCGCACCTCAAATCCCTCATGTCTTATTCATCTGAGTCCGATGCTACCGTAAAGGCCTGCGAAGGCATGGTCCTGTAAGAAGATGTAACTAACTGTTGTCCCCAATTCAGTGCCTTAGTGTTGGAAAAAGACTCACTAACAGGGAACACAAACGCTTTACTGCTAACAAGCGAGTACGAAAATCACAAGCGGCATTTGAAGCGCATTTTTGGCCTTAAATCAAAGCTGTCTGATCGGTGCTGGGTGAACGCTCATCATCGTCGGCCGTTGCTTCTGTGACTTTTCTGAACATTCATCATCGTCGGAAGTGCTTGTGTGGCATGCTTTGTTTGCAAATGAATGTATTTCGCTAATTTCGTGCAATTTAGTTTCAAGTAGAACATAAGGTTGACGGAAACTCGAGGACTGCGCCTACCTGATGAGCCCCAAGAAGGGCAAAACCGGTCGTGGGCTGTCGAAGAATTTTCAGCAACCTAATAAGTAGTGTATGGCGTCTATAGATGTCCTTAACTGTTTACAACATTCGCCGGAGAACACGCACAAGTCGTTCACCAATGAAATACATGTCACCATGGACTACAGGGTTCCTAGCGGGATGTGAACATACAGCTGGCCGTTTGACTTATTTCACTCCTTCACTGAAGACCATTTCATGCCAGACACGTTGTACACCAAAGCATGTCGATCGTATGCTTCAGTCGATAGGTGTAGTCTGAGTTACTGTGGGCTTTCTCCTAATTGTATACTGCTATGAGATAATATCGCAGCGATATGGTGTAAAGCGAATGTAGCTACCCATTTTAACTAGAGTGAAAGTCATGTTATTCAGCCCACCCTGCAAGTGTTTGGAGTACCAGTGAAGTGAGCTGATGGCCAGTGATTCCAGCCGCCATGTCGTTATCGTGAATGATGACGTGATGATCAGGCTTACTTTATTGGCGAATGCTAAGATCCGAAAAGGCAGCTCCTTCGACTCAGGTAGGGAAGTGAGCAGGCCAAGGCAGGTGTCAGAGTGTAGGTCGTACCGAAGCTGAGGAACCCGTGGATACTACTTTCACACTTTGCAGCACAGATGCAGATACACTTTAATTCACACCGTATCTGCTAGGTCTCCTCGTACGATTCGAAATCAGCAAGGAAAATCCAGAAAGACTCATGGCAAGAAATTTCACAATCTACTTTGGAAAAATCGATTGAGTCATATGATAGAATAATTGAGTATGCCTCAAGACCCGGAGTGTCTGGAATAACATGTGACGTTCAGTGAAGTAGCTAGATAAAGCAGACGACCAGGTGTATTAGCAACTCTACGCAAATCATAATTGATCTGCTGGGAAGGAGAAGAACCCCCACAACTTGCTTCTCAGAACTCAGGAGACATTCATCTCCAGGACACATGGTGTAGACCGTTTGATTGAAGAATGAGTGGGTGTGTACCCTATCTAGGTGAGAGTCAGTTAAACTACCTTGTGGTTAGGTAACTGAGTGGAAGGTGACGGCTTCAGTCTGTACTGTGACTCTTGCGAAAAGCACTGCTGGTGATTTTTAACAAAGATGAAACACCTGTGAAGTGTTTATCGGTTTTCTGCATAGTCTTGCTTCAACTACAGGATGGGATTTCACTTTGAACTTCGAAATCTCTCCACTAATTGCAAACTATTTGAGGTTTCTACATATCATTAACTGAATTAGTTCAGTGAATTCAGGTACGCCTCAGATTATGTGAGTGGGAGCCGCTAAACAATCATGCTGCACACTGAGGAGGTGTGAAATGCTAATACATTCAGTTCATTTGTCCGGTCAACAGGTGCGGTTGAGCTGCACTGAATAAGTGCAATTTTTCTGAACCCAGGACATGATTGCCGTTTTATCGTTCGTGGTTATCACTCATCAATCTCTCATGCTGTCGATGTCGGTAGAGCACTCTGGGTTGGCAACGAATTCTAGTCATCACCTGTTGATGAGGAAACCAGCTGTACCTACAGAGATTGTGGAATGGGCCACGAAACTACTCTTGACAAGGATACAAGAAAAGCATGGTTCTAACACAATCTATGTACAGAAAAGCGAAGTAGAACTTTCTGAGGGCTGTACACAATAAGATAACGAATTCAAAAATGCACTTCAAGTTCCATTTACTAATGAGACTTATCCAGCACGTACTCCAAACCCCTCTTGTTCGGAACTTATAAACACGAGGTAGCCTTTCACCTGACTCTCCAGGGCAGGTGATACATAGGGTGAAGTTAGTGGAATATCATAGCTTCCGAACAGTAAGTAGTTCAAGATTGAAAGATGCTAAGTGATGACTGACACTGCGGTTTGGATGACCCACTTGACTATTTTATATTGGCGCAGAATTCGAGAAGAAGAAGAGGGCAGCTACAGCAGCTAGGGTCAGTGTAAATTCTCATGTGGATCCATGTATACGGTACCTTAATGACTTTGATGGACCCTTGGGTGGAATAATCACGGTCGACTTCTGTGAACCAGGAAACCGAACGATCGCCCGTTTCCATCTTTCACCGAAAAGCGATGGTGTTTTAGAGTGGTAAAACCCCCGTTTGCACTGTTCTTGAAGGAGATTACTGTTTCTCCTCCAGGATATTTGAGTGTCCGATAGGGATGCATGGAGAGATTCAAAGGTGAACCTTGTACATAACTTAGGGAGGTGTAAGAGAAAACACCTTTCAAAAAGGGACCAACACAAGACGATGCCGGTTCCAGAATGTTGATTTTTACATTCAATCTGGATTGATCCTGATGGTTTCTCGCGCAATTCCAGGAAGTCCCCTAATGTCTTCGGGTCCCATGCGTTATAAATCGAAATTGATCATCAATCCAAAGATGAGTTTTTTTGTGAATGAAAGGTTTCGAAAATTGAAGAGAAGCCTCGAAACTACGAAAGACTGGCTGTTTCAGTAGTATTTCACAACCTTCTCTAGGATGTGAAGTATTAATTATTGATTAGAATACAAACGTCTGATCATCGTTACGCTGTCTTCCACTGAAAGCTCCAAATAAAGACCACTCTATATTTTGAAAGAATAAGGTAGAATTGCGTGAGTTTTGCAGCAATCTGTCACATCATCTGTTGGGTTCCACTCGGCTCCAGTGGATTGCTTTCTTATGACTGGCCCTTCTGATGTGCAAGTGGATTTGCGTTTACTGTGGCAACTCTTTGTCAAAGGACCACTGAGGACAGGAGCCAACACCCAGCAAGCTTAAATAGAAATATCCACAACTCGAGTTACATGAACCTACCCATTGGTTGCGAGGCATTTCGTCGTGTCCGATGCGCATCACGCCACTCGCGTCACGCCAAAAGGTCAACTCCACTCCGGCGGAAGACATGAATTTATGCACAGAGTTTGGCGGAAAATATCCAATGTCTCCACCCCACAGGTAGAGAGGTACATGATGAAGTAGCAGAAACTAAAATGACAAGGTGGTCAGTAAACATCAGTTGACTGTTACCTTTTCTAAAGTCTCTCCTTGATACATTGTGTTTTCTGGCCTATACGGATTGAGACTTTGTGCGGATGCGCGTGGATCTTTCCACCCGTCATCAGTAGTGACCAGGTAAAGATTCCCCGGTGCGTTTTTCTGAAAATGCTTTGCATCCATTTCGGCGTCGATGGTTTTTCTGTTCGTTAATCTGTGGTGGACGGGGATCAAATAAGGTGAATATAAGATGCAATGTTTGGGTGCTTAAGCACGGTGACGAAGTGCCACCCTTCTTTGGAGCTTCCTGTCCCAACGGACAGTACTGATGGATATGGTGAGACCTTGTTTAAAATAGCTAAATAACCGTGAAGATAACACCGGATTGTCAACAGGTGGTAGCTGTGGGGTGGTCCGTGATTTGCAGAGTGTACTCAACGAGTGGGTTACTGGATTGCATCGGTCAGAAGCTATACGCAAGAAAACCACATAAACCAAAGCCTCGACCATGTTTCGTCTGTTCGAAAACAGATGCAAAGGTTTACTTCTAGCACTGCTGTAAGCCTAACACTAAGAAAAGAAGTTTTCCGTCTCCCATGGGTTTTGGAGTTTACGTATGATGAATGTGGCAGTTCACTCTGCGGTATCTCGGTCTTTACGACATTTCCTGATCATATGACATTAAGGGCGTCATTGCTGCATCTAATGTTGTCGCGAGTTGTCATGTAATCAATAGGAGATAAGAACTGAATTCATACTGAGGTTCCAAGGTACAGATACATGCGGCCGACGCAGATGTACCTTTTTCACGATACTTTTGGACTCTTTCAGGTATGATGGGAATTTATCTGCACGGGAAATTCCCTTTTTTGGTCGATGAGTAGACAGATTTGAGTAGGGAATGACGGCGCTCCCACAATTTTCTCGTGGTTATCCTTGACTTCATCTAAGTTGGTGGGCCACATTGGACTTTCAATGTCAAGACTCGTTTTTTTCAGTTTCCTGAAAAGTTTTGCATGCATTGGGTTTTCGGCCCTATGATTTTTGACGCAGTTCGAAATAAAACGGGTGCTGTAAAATCAGGATACAAGGGACCTGTTGGATTTTCCGTCTTAAACACGTGACAGGATTGCTCAAGCAACTTGATTTCGTCAGGTTTGTGCTCTAGTGCATTCAGTGGAGGTGTTACAAATCGGTTAACTGATTTTTGAAGAAAAATAAGAAATTTTTATCATTTCTTCGTAGGTTTGACGCGGGTATGTTAGGCCAGCACTCTTCTCGTCCCACAGGAAGTATCAGGAATGTTTCGGATTTCCTATGGGTAAGGTGACAATTAAATTAACGCTTCATTGTTTGAATAGTATTAGATCGGCAAAAAGACACTTTCCGTCGGCACGGAGTTCTTTAAACGCCATATGGGGCAACACCAAAGGCAACATCAGCAGTCGAGATTGCTGCATTGATGGGCTACCACCTGAGGTGGAGCAGGATAGTGGCGGTAAGTGGCATTTTCCCCCGTTGGATGGCAGGATATCCTAGAAAGCTGCTTGGTCGTAATGGGATTAGGCCGCTTTTCAAAGCACAGTATCGTTGTTAACTGTCTACAAGGACACTGGAGCGTCAACAGGAGGTGGTCAACTAATGTCCGAAAGAGCAGGGCTCCAGGACCAAGCGTTGTGGTATGTCGCGTTGGACAGGCAGGGATCCAGGCAAAGTTCCACTGGTAAAGACAATTATTACCCCATGTTCCAAGTGACGCTGAATCTATTCCAAGAGTAAGCTGCATACTCGACTGGTTGCTGGCTCTTTCATCCGGATTTTACGCTTCACCCTGTGGAATGCCTTCGTGAAGTCAAGGTAACTGACCTCCACCTCGACTCAAGCATGTGTGTCCCTAGTCCATCTGTCCCTCTTGGTTGGACGAGCAAGATCCTGAACTTGAACCCATCCTGGCATTCGGATGGAGAGTTTCGTCAATCTAGGTGTACGCGTAACTAGCCAGTGACAATGGACTTTTCAGAGGACAGGAAGGTGTGTGACTGATCTGTAAATTACAGTGCTGAATCGACTACCAATGTTGCAAATAGGCGCGATGATGGCGTTCGTTTGCTGTTTTGGGAGGTTAGATATCTTCAGCAGGTTTTGCAAGAGTTTTGACACTGCACCGCGAATACCCCAGTCTGGAAATCTAGCGTTCTGTTTTTATTCTGTCACAGTGTGCAGCAGCACGTTGCCGGAGACCTTTGGGTCTGTGTTCAACTGCAGCTGCTTTGAAGGCCATTTTTGTAGAGACCGCTCAATTGAGTGGAGCGCTAATACTGGGAGGTAGTATTTCTATGGTAGTTTGGGGCCGACACAAACCCAAATAAGGCATTCACCTCTTTATTCACGATACGGGTTAGACCGTTGATTGTCTGGGTAACGAGATTTCTTTAAATACCTATAAGGAAGCTTCGAGCTTTCGAAGGATTTAACGGCTAAGGTGGCCTTTTAGCTTTGTTTTTCAGCTCAGATGAGGGAGGTGAAGATAGTTCTCACCCATTAAAGACTGACTTTTCAATTTGAGATTTGTAAATGCTCCTGTTTGACCATTCATTTCCCAGTTCTTCTCCCAGCACATTATTTGTCTGTTGAGAGATGGGCAGTCTCAGTCAGGGATGCAGCTTCCTTCAGTGTAGCAAGATGTCTCCTAAAGACTCTCCATGCCTGGTCTGCTGGTTGGGTTTTCAGGAAGTCTCAGCATTCCTATTATGGTGGGTAAGCAGATTGCTGAAAATGTACCGGAATAGTGGTAACTCGGGTGCGTTCATTGGTGGCGACCATTGAACTGTTTGCCGAGCTTAGCAATTAGCTTACAAACGTTTAGTCACCAATCGAGGTGATATCCCCGTTTATCGTTAGTCTTGTGTAGATGGTAGGTTTGGTGGAGTTGCTCGTTTTTCAACGCACACTTTCCCCGTTGCATGTTCTCTTTAACTTTTCTGGTGGCAAGCTACGGGGAAGCTGGCTCGGTTACGTTCGAGAAACTAACTGATGGAGAGGTGCGATTTCCACTGGTCGTGCTGGAGTGAGTAGCACTGGTTGAAAAACTTCGTAAAGGGGTGATAATCTCGGTTCAGGTTGCAGGTGGTCGGAGTGGGTTCATTGACGATTCTGGGTCGTTCAGGTACCCGCTGAGCTGGTGAGCTGGTTTCGGTTTGGTGCGATCCCCACATCAGTAGTTGGCTTGCTTCATTCCAAAGCCTGGTTACTTGTTGTTAACAGTATGAAGTCAGTGAATAGATGCGTTTGAGAAACGAATTGATCAAACAGGATTCAGAATGCTCTTTATGAATGCTCGCGTAAGGGTCGGCACCAGTGCCGTGGAGCCAGATCCGACAATAGGTGCATTCTGTGCTGTTTATTACCGCAGTGGTGCAAGAGACTTTGTCTTCTTGCTTGAATTATTCAAACGCAAACTTCCTACCCAAGCTTCACTAAAGTACTTGATAAGTAGGTCCCTAGTTCAATGCGGAAGTACTGTACACAATCCCATCCTATTTCTCGGGAGTCTTGCGTCTTTGTGCCGGTTCTACGGCCACGAGATTCTATCATCTTCATGATACACTCCCTCTTTCTTCCGCACGCCCAATCGTACTTCTTTCTGACACGGTTTTCTCCGGTCATCTTATGTCCCCCTAGGAGCAATTGTTTGTCCAGCTTAGCTGATATCCAAATCAAGTTTTATTATTTTTGTTTTCTGTTCATTAACGTTCCATAACTTATTTCGCATCAACAGCGGTCATCCCTCCGTTCAAACACTCTTTCCACCTAGCCGAAAGCAGACGGAAAAACCTGATTTACTACGCAAGCAATCTAGGAAAAGAACAGGCTCTAGTGAAAACATTATTGTATCGTCCATCGCCTTGACATTTAAAACTGCCCATGTTTCTTCTGTCCCTATTTGTAACCCTCCCCACTTCACCTTTGTGTTTGGTGCGTGCGTATGAACTGGTGTTTGTTTGTTCCAGCCACTTCACACATTTGACCTTGAGGTCATCTGGCCACTTTGTTACCGACCTTATTCACGCGTGACTGTCTCACATGCGAGCCCGGTTTGCTCATTTGGTTTGTACTTTTATAGTCCAAGTGGACCATTTGTTGTGGACGAGTATCTACTGCCGAGGTTAGTATATTTAATGGATTCACGTTTTACATTATTAGTACCGTATAGAAACCCAGCTCCGACTTGGTTTTGCCTTCTCGGAAGTTCTGGTATCACGCGCCTCTCGAAGATACCGTAACGATTGTCTAACAGGACGTTCTTTTATTTGCCAGTTATCTCCCATCCGTCATTAGACCGATCGTCATGGTATCGTAGAGGCGGAGATGCCTCAAGAAACTGGAAACTATTCCAACTCTCACAGTATTTTGACCAGCTCTCCTTGACCCGCATGTTTTTAGCGTTGTGCATGTGCGAGATCTATATTAGATCGTGCTCTGTTGCCGATTACAATGCATGTATAGAGAAGAAGAACCCACCGTACTTTAATATCCTATCTCACAAAACTGGCATGCGTGAGGAAAGCCAGCCAAGTGATTGAAGGGAATGGTCTTCTGCTGAGGTGAAACTGTCCGATCATGAGCAACTATCACATTTGTTTTAAGTGGTTGCGGGATTGCTGTGGAATTCACATCCACGTCACACTCGTCTGAACAGTACTCCGTCTGTCCTGAGGCAATTATTCTCATGAGTTCACTACAGGGGGAAGCACTGGACCCCAGCTACACTCTTATTAGACCTCGTTAGCAGTGCATATCCTTGGCCATTACTGGTTCTGGACTCCGGAAATCTGACATGCGGGGCAAGCGTGTTAGTGCTATTCTACCGACTCAAAATATCTTCTTTGAAAGAAGCGATAATAAGAGGCATGTGTTGGTGTTAACAATCAGGCAACATCGATGCTGTGCGTCCTAATCTGTCTCGAACTATGCGCTACACTTTGTCATCGTCGGAAAAGAACATCAGACGCGATGTAAGCATTTAACAGGTCGCTCTTGCCAACAAGAAACATTCACAAACTAAAAACTCTTCACTACACAGCGAATTAGAAGCTGTTCCCAGTGCATTTAATGAACACAAGCCAACACCACTAGATCTTGAAGAAGTGCGAAATTCTCAGTTAATTGAAAAAAAGTTTAGAACCGATTGAGAAGTCGTCATTTCAGTGTGGTTCGTTAAACCAGCCGTCTGCCTCAAAAACTCGGCCAACCTGGTAAGCTGCTCACCTAACCCGATGAAGTTTTTGTGTCAAAAGCGAAGGGTTGCCCAGCTATACGAACACCAGTTGTTTCTGAAAACTGAATTTTTGTCCAACCTCTTCCTGTCCTCAGAATAACCCATTCCAGCGTGACCATTAGCCTAGTAATGATCATTTTTATAGGATCTTTAACAGAAAGCCTAAAATTGAAAAAAACTTACTCCGTTAACCCTTCCACTGAATTCTTCAACGACTACAATCACCACCGGTCTGTTCTGCTTGACCCACAATACCAGGATTTCTCGATTTCCAAAACACATTAGACTAAGTTGACCGGTCTGCTCTTCTTCACATGCTTGCCCACCAAGGAATGTCCCGGAAGTTTGTGAACATAATACGCTCTTTGTATTCTCAGACTTCTGAATAGCTCTCCAAAAGCTTCCGTACATAAAGCGGTGTCCGTCAGGAATGCCCACTCTCTCCATTCCTTTTCAACTTCGTGATCGATGAGCTAATGAGACGAACGCTGGAAGGTCTCCAAAACCCTGTTGTTCGAATAGCCTGTGAAGAAGACCTTGTCGATCTGGAGTATGCAGATGACATCGTTCTCATCTTCGAAGAGGAGGAGAAGGCGCAGGAGTTTTTGGATGAACTGAGCAAAGTCATCCCGTCCTTTGGTATGTACTTTGCACCCACAAAGTATAAGGTCATGCTCGTGGACATGCAGTCACTGAACGCGTCACTGACAATCCAGGGAGAGGTACTCGAAGTTGTGGAGCGTTTTACGTATCTTGGAAGTTGTATTAGTTCAAATTGTAGTGTGACAGATGAGGTCAATGCACGAATCTGCAAGGCTCGGGTCGCATTTGCTAATTTGAGACACCTATGGCGTCAAAGTGGTGTATCCCGGAATCTCAAGGGACGTGCGTATCAAGCTACAGTGCGGGCTGTTTTGTTGTATGGCTGTGAGACTTGGCCTGTTCGAGCAGCGGAACTGAGACGTCTTCAGGTGTTCGACAATCGTTGTCTCAGAACCATAGCTCGTGTGGATTGGTGTCCTAGAATCCGTAAGGAGGCAATTAGGAAGCGCGTTTTCGGTTGCGTAACGGGTTAAGAATGTGTCCAGCACCAGAAGCTGCGTTGGTTGGGACATGTGTTGCGTATGCGTAACCATCGATTGCCGAAGAGAGTGCTGTTTTCCATGCCCAATTCAGAGTGGCGGAAACAGGGAGGTGGCCAACCTTTGACCTGGCAGAGGGGTATGAAAGAGATTACGAAACGCTTGGGTGCTGTCGGTACTACTCGCCTTCCAGGATGGGGACCACGCGATCCCCACTGCGCCTGGTTGGGGAAGGTGCAAGGTATGGCTGCCAACCGATGTCAGTGGCATTCTTGTTGTCAGTTTCTATCCAGATTGCCTGAGTGAATGTTTGGAGGTGTACGCACCTCGGATTGATTGTAGTAAGCTAGCACCAAGTCCCTTCCCCATCCACCTTTATTCTTTTCTTCACAATAAGACTTTCAAATAAATCATGGTTGTATGGCAGCGAAACATCGGTGTTGAACACTGATGTCATGCTGTCGATGATGATGACTATCATCACGAACTTGCTTTAGTGAACACGGTTCTTCAAGGTTTCTCAAAAAATTATATCTAAGTCTACATTGCATACGAACGAAAGGAAGGCGACAATAACCTATATGTGCACATACACAGAACGCGTCAAGCGGTCGCTTCTAGTTCACTCTTATTTTGCCTGAACTGGTCCCCTGACAATCTCCGGATACAAACCGGACATGACACTGACGAAATCCCAATTAAAACCGACAAAATCTCCTCAAATCACCATCAACTAATAAGCAGCTCAGAGAAAGAGTAATTTCACGAGAAGAGTGAGATTTCCGCAGGAGGAGGAGTCACTCAGGGAGCCAACCACATGAGTCATGATCACATTATATGGTTCCTGTGATTGAAGGATGAGCGGTGCTATATCTTGTGTAAGGGACAGCTAATCATAATTCTTCGTTTCAGAGAGGTTCGGTAAACAATAAATGCACCGATTGTTTACCAAGCCTCTCTGAAACGAAGAATTATTATTAGCTCTCCCTTGCACAAGTTATAGCACCGCTCATCCTTCAATCACAAGGACCCTATAATGTGGTCATGACTTATGTGGCTGATATAAATCGGTAGTTCCTGGTACTTATACGAGGCTGACTATAATTAAGCAGCGTATACTTAACACCAAGTAAAGTGCCAATGGAATACCTAGTTTATCTAAGAGCACCGGTAAAATGTTCAAATACGTAGTTAGGACTGGTGGTCCTCCACCGTAGTGATCATTCTCCGTCTATAGAGCGACCAAAGTTGGCCGTCTCTTGAGTTGATCGCATGAGGGGAGGATCAGTCCAGTCCGGGTTGGATTACATTTACGCACTGAATTTTGCTCACGTGGTATCAGGACGTTCCTGCAGGATATCGGTGAGATTCTTCTCTGGTGGCACATTGATTCTCGGTGTTATATAGATGGCCATATTATCCACCGTTAGGGCTGTCATGTCCGGGATTGGTGAATAGTGGAAATTTAACTGAAATAGAAATGGGAATGATAGCTTATTTGACCATGGGTAAGAGTCGGTACCATCAGCTCTAGCGCATGTCACGTGATTCGGAACGGCAGGAGATAGGTGGGCAGTGTTTCTACAACATTTAAGCAATAGAAAGAGGTCCAATTAGCAAGCAAAATCGATTAATTAATCAATTAAACCAAATCTTATTCTGGTCAACAGGATTCGATTGAGGGCAAAACTTACGGTGACCAGATAGATGTTCAGTCAAACTGCACTGCGTACAAAACACATTTGCTTACCATTGGCCCTTGTGGAGTTTTGGTGAAGTAGGTGGTTTCGTACAGGTAGTCGTTCTTGTTATTCGTGCGATGACCCATTGTGTGACTTGCGAAACTCTCCATACTGTCCAATTTGTCGTTAGATTTGACGATGTGATATCGAGCCACTTTGCACCGGTATTCCTTATCAACTTGAAAACGCTGATATTCTTCTCGAAACTGCTCATATGATGACCACCCTGTTACGTATGTCGGAAAGACGGAGAGAGTGAGAGAGGGGAACTTGTTGTACTGGTAAATGGTGCAAATTTTACCATTTCTTCTGAGAACTTACATTGGAAGGATTCATCTCTTGGTAGTATGACGGCGTATTTATTATTGTCGTCCATGTAGAGATTGCATTCCTTCATTAACTTGACAAATTCATTCACCTTCAGAGCTTTTGCACACTTTTCATTCTCAAGCAGCATCTTGGCTGGAGGAAAGAAAGATTGAATTGGCATGTGAGTCATTCTGCCACGGCGATGAACACCAAAAATTAACTTTCATACTTGCTTACTAACTGCATGTCCTGGTCGTATTCACCGGACTCATTGGGAAAAATCCCCCTCTAACTTGGCCTGGGATTATGCGGCATGATGCCGCCAAAGGGGACTGGAGCACTGGATAAGAACTTTACTCCAATTAGAGCCTCCCAGCAGCGCATATCCGTGGTCGTTCCAGGACTTACTGGACTTACCAGGCGTGCGTAGCAGGCGTGTTAGCAGAGATCCGTCAGAGCGCGGTAGGTACCCCTGGCTCATCAGGTTTGGACAGGTGAAGGCATCCACAATTTGAGCAGTCTGACTGCTTTTCCCAACTTGGCGGCAAAAACTAAATCCTTAGAAGAATGGCAAGGCTTCTCAGTAAGGAACACTGTACATGTGTAAACTCTTCCGTGACCACTTGCGAGCGAACTCCTACGTCTTTCAGGAACACTTTATATAGTCACTTCACGCTGCATTACTTCATACGGAACACTGATTCCCGATGTTAGACGGCTACACATTTATGACCTCCAAAATTCCATGCTACTCCAAGCGACGGCATAATGTAATGGTATAGCAAGAAGCAATTTGGAATTTGGTAAAATACCATCGTTTTCTCCATGGCTATCCCGTGAACAGAAACCGATGGAAAGTAAAGGCATTCAGCATGATGGTCCAGATAAAAAATGCTCCTAAGACTCCGATAGTCTTGGTGGACTTTCATCTTGGTTACTTTTTACCTGTTCCATGCCTACTCGGTTCATACACAGTCCTAAGTTCTCCCGTGAGGGTCCCGTGGTATGTTGCTGATGCCTATATGAGTAGAATTGATCCCAACCGTGGAGTAGTTGAATTTCGTGGGCTGACAGCGACAGACAACACATCTCAATTACAATTTCCGTTTGGCCAAACAACATAACTGGGACGGGTGATCCCTGTGTGAAATAAGGTCCGAGAGATGATCTGTTAACTAGACTGTGTACCTACAAGCTTGTTTATACCATTCAGTGGTAAATATTCCTAGCAAATGACATGGTAAGTTTCCTGGAGACGAATAAAAACTACAAGCGTTGAATTCCTATTTTCCGGTGCCTGGTATAGTATGTGAGGAATAACGTTGCCTGGTGAACACGAAGAACTAAGCCTCCGGAATACTAAGCTCACACTTGTGACGATCCAGCGCGTGAGCACAACGCAAGACGACAAGTTGAATGAATTACACAGATTTGCTAACCCACCTTTATCATGTTAACATGAATGTGTTGTCCAGTACAACGGAGCTGCAATGCCTGTTGTAAGGCTCCGCATTGAGGCAGTAGACACAAGAACGTTCGCTGCAGGGTTTCGCCATATAGAGCATGTCAGCTTCAACTGCACAGATAATTTCCCACATAAATAGAAGGAAATTCACTCCAGTTGATTGTTACCCAAGCATGCCATAGAGATCTTCCTAGCAAAGCAGTAAAGCTTTCGATTGCCGACTAGTCTGACAGGGGACTATCTACTTGGTTTATCCCATGCTGCCTTGTTTACGGTTCAGGTGAGATATCACTGTTTACATGCAATTATTACAGGCTTTCTATACGGCAAAAGGTATGGACAACATACTACTGAACTCAGTCACTTGTCACCATAACTAATCAAGTCCATGTACACAGCTCGTTCAGTCATGGTTGGTCATGGTTATTGTGACGGACAAATCAAATTCTTGGATCAATAACTCAGAGGAGATGGGCAAATTAAGTGAACAGTCTATAGTTAAGCACACATTCACTTCGAGAGCTTCGCACCCATGAAACAAAAGAGGGATTCTGGGTTTCGCTGGCGGATCTAAATGCGTCTGTACCGTAACTCAACGACAGATGACTTCCTATTAATTCTGGGTTTTGTGCGTACTCATTTGAACATCTGAGCTTCACCTTAGGATTACGAAAGAACTGCCACCAAGGACCTGTAAAACACCCAAATTTAAAAATACATTAAAAAACAATACATCACGTTTTTGCCCAGTTTGTGGTCGCTTTGCGCAATGCTGGATCTTTGCGGAAGTTTCCAGGAGGTTATCGTTTCTTTCATCCATTCAGGTGCCACTCGAATTGGGTCACCTATATCCCGATGGGTTTCAGCAACAATAGGAAATCATCACTTCGTGGAAGATACGACTTGAAGAAGATGGACGAACGCATTGTTTGAGCAATTTAAAGTGACTCCCCCTGAGGGCGCGAGTTCTCGAGACCGGGCAAAATCGCGTGATTCTCGAGAGCGTACTTTCTTGGGAAGCATAAACTGTGAATCAGAATTTTGCAACATTTTTGCCGCAAAGCTCAAGTAGACGCTAACCGGTGTGATGGGAACTACACCTAGGAGTCGTTCTACTAATTCATCTGCAGCGAAACTAGATGTGTTTGCCGTGTGGAGTGGAGAATAACTGCCTACCGTCTTTGTCATCCATAGATTTGTTTTATGCAGTTGACAACATCTGAATCTGACACCTACCAAATGAGAAAAAATATTCCGGGAACATAAGTGGAAAATTTGAAAGGTCTTCATAACGCTTGAGGACAGTCCTACTTTTTAATGCAATTTTAGGCAGCGCCAGCTGAGACGGCGTCTCGAGGTCGCTTCAGAAAAACAGGTGTGGTTGAGGCGGTTCCATTCAGGTTTTCTGTCACGCAAGGCATGCACGAAGTGCTGAACGTTTCTGGAAAGAATACCCGCTACTGGCACCCTAGACCAGTAGCTAAAGCCGTAGTTTTGAGGATGAGGTTGCGTATATTTTCAGTCTAAGTGGTCTGATTGCTCTCTTCTGGGAAATATCTCTCTCTGGAGACAGTCCATCTTGTAATACAAATGAATTTGAACCGAGCCAGTTAGTTCTTATCAGGAAGACAGTCTGTTCGAGAGCACCATCTTGCGAAGTGGTTGGGAAGAAATGGTTGGAGGATGGGTGCCCACGCAGCCTTCGCAGCAGAACTTGGTAAACCAAGCAAAATAATTTAGGAGAGGGGTCCATTTGCACCGTTTATATTGGTCTAAAAAGTGAACTTGGACTTGATAAATTCCGCTCCACTTTACGGGTATTGTGGCAGCTGAGATTGTACAAACTCAATCAAACCCACAAAGGTGTTGTTTTTACTATCTTATTAAGATTGATCAGGAGAAACAATGTTAAAAAAACATTTATCGAAATCAGTCCAATTTGGGTTCAAGTAGAACATAAGGTTGACGGAAACTCGGGGACTGCGCCTACCTGATGAGCCCCAAGAAGGGCGAAGCCGGTCGTGGGCTGTCGAAGAGTTTTCAGCAACCTTATGAGTAGTGCACTACGTATATACATGTATCGCGATATCTCGAATATCGTAGCAACTGGAACATGAGGCGGCCTGGTGCAGCACATTCAGTTGCCTGGAAATATCACAAACGAGAGATTCAGCTGGGTTCCAGGTGAGTCTCTCGCAAAACCAAATTGATTTGCAAATGAGTGTATTTATCGAAAACATGGCCTACTTTTCAACACTTGTAAGATTTTCGCGAAGGATTAAGTTCATTTGTTATCTGATAGTTTCATTCACTTGTGACCATTTGTCGAACTCGGAGACTTCGTTCCAATATCGCTCTCTTTTGAGCAGCTATCTCTTCGACCTAATTATTCCGGTTAGTTCACAGAAAAGCGGAGAAATAATCGAGTTTATTTTTACTCACAAGTGATAATCAGCAGCGAGTCTCCTTGGCCTTGGTGAACCTCGGACGTCTGATGTGCGAAGACAGCGTGGCTAAGATTTCCAAAACCACACAAATATAAGGTACAAGTAATCAAACAGAATCATTCGGTGGGATTCACACCTCTGTCGGGAAGTCCTGACTGACGGATGTCAGTCGACCACAGGATAGTCGGTCGGACCTATCCTAATCTGAAACTGGCGTGGTTCCCAAGATCTATCATAAATTGAACCAATCGAACAGTGGGGTTTTGTAGACAATGAAGTTTGCGCTATCTAAAATTTGTTAATTTGCGTTTAAGTCGGCTGGATCACAGTAACAACAAACGGTTAACAAAGAGTTCGACGAGGCGAGTATTGGCAGTATGGCTAGAATTCCTATTGATCTAGAAGCCACAAATATAGAACCACTCCAGTTAGGCAACATCCAAACCATAATACACCTTCGGAAACGAGTCATGTTCTTCTGAAAAGACTCAGACAATGAGACCTGCTCGGTGAAGAGCAGAGTGATGCGTCAGGTCATGTCTACTTGTTCATCTCGGCTCAGAATTAGGCGTAGGGAGCTAGAAAATACCGTTACTGTCTTATCAGTCATTTGTAATAAATTCGCAAACAGCTGATTTTGGTAGATGGACAATTCCTCAAAAACCAGCTGGTAATCATACGGCAACAACCGTCTTAAAGAGCCTGTCAGA
This sequence comes from Clonorchis sinensis, assembly GCA_003604175.2. Taxonomy (NCBI): domain Eukaryota; kingdom Metazoa; phylum Platyhelminthes; class Trematoda; order Opisthorchiida; family Opisthorchiidae; genus Clonorchis; species Clonorchis sinensis. The sequence goes on from CM030370.1 coordinate 130,567,276, forward strand.
ATCGGCCGCGATAGCTGCAGCATGATTTTCAGATGCCACGGTAAGCGAGTGTTTTATGGATGGATTTTGACAAGGACAAGTTTCAATGTGTATAAATTTGACAGTTTCCGATACTCTATAAAAGTAGGTGGAATTCTTATAACTACAAAATCTCACCTTACCTACCTGTTAGTTTTTCATTACTTGAATGTATGTGAATCTGGTTACCTAGCTTTAGGTACATCAGCAAGTCAAGATAGCTCAGCGCGAAACATAGTGACCGAAAGTTTCGTATTTCCAATCCAACCCCGGCATCTTGACTGCTCCTGTCTACAGTTGAGCAAACTGGTAGAACCTCAGTCTTCCTGTCTCCTGCAAGTGGCATAGCATTTAGGCACCGAAAGGGTGATACAGCTGAACGAATGTTTATTATTAGTTTACCAGAAAGTCGGGAAAGTTCGAAGTCGTTGTTGGTTCCCTCGGCAATAGCGTCCGAATGATGTCAAAACCAATCCAAGATACTTCAACTACCTTCTTTACCTAATGGAAATTGAGGTTTACCAGAAGGAGAACTCCGTTCTCAGTGCAGTCCACCGCCTGTCCGAACTGAATGTGCACAGGTTAACACCAAAGATAACCCCTCCATTCTGTTGAAACTGTCATGTGGGGCCAAAATACTAGGTTAGAAAAAACTGTCCTTTATTTAAGGGACATTGCATCGTGTGACCATCGATTAGGTGTGACCGAAAGTAGCTGACGCAGGTCAAACGTGAATGGTTTAATTTGATGAGTTCTCAAATTTGTCTGGGTTAACGAAAAACACTAGCAGAATAGTGTGGAATTAGTCAGCCTCGAGAACAGTGGAACTCACTTGTCAACGGCGTTATCGCCTTTTCCAGCAAATGAACGACGCCGTTCGCAGCAGCCATGTCGGTTTCGATGAGGTTTATTTTTTCGTCGCACTCGGTCATGATGTATCGCTTCTCCTGGGAACTTTGTTTGTCCACTGTGCATATGATGTTAACCTTGTCCCCAAGCACGTTAGATTTTTGGTTCACTTTACTGACCAGTGCACCCGAACAGATTTGATTTGGCAGTACATGTCTGGCCGCAATCTGTTATGTTAATGGTGGTCGATGAGAGGAAAAACTTGATGAAAAGTGAGGATAGATATCAGTAAAGCTTATCGGTGGTCGAACTGCTCGATGAGCCTGATAATTTTCTTGCCAAGTTTCTGTCATTAACCGGGGCAATCCCATCACTGTGTTGTTGTGAAGCCCAATGGAGCTGTGCGTTCGTCGTTGTTTGCAAGAAAACTGCCAAGCCAAGCTAACAGATCGGCCATCAGATGAATATTCCAACCAACATTCTATTCTATATCACAATTAGGTCAAATAAAAAACCTGTTGGGTGAAAAAATGTGCGAAGAAAATACACACAGAAGCTAGGCACCGATTGGCACACTGCATGTAGCTTTCCAAAAGGAAGAAGGTGGCCCCCCGATAATCTGCGATGTAAACCAATATAGTACGTTATACTTGAACCCAAATTGCATGACATCAGCGAAATACACACATTTACGCACCAACTTGGTTTTGACGGAGACTTGTTTGGATTCAGCTGAATTTCTTGTTCATGATGTCCCAGATGTCTCCTATGAAGACTAAATTAATATGCAAATGAGTGTATTTGTCGAAATCTGTCCAATCTGGGTTCAACTAGGACATAAAGTTGACGGAAACTTGAGGACTGCGCCTACCCAATGAGCTCCAAGAAGGGCGAAACCGGTCTTGGGCTGTCGAAGAGTTTTCAGCACCCTTATGAGTGGTGTATTTCGTCTATATATGTGTCGCGATATCTCGAATATCGTACCGACTGAAACATTAGGTGGCCTGGTGCAGCACATCTCAACTGGATGTGTTGTTGAGTGAGAACGTCATAAACGAGAGATTCAGCTGGGTTCCGGATGAGTTTCCTGTCAATGCCGAATTTGTGCGGAGATAAGCGTATGAAACAGCGTATGAAAACATTTTGTATACTCGACTAAAACCTTCCTTCGTTAAATGCGATGTAGGAAACGGAATAAACAAGAGTTCAACTTTTTCCAGGATAACAGTCAGTGCTCATCCAAGTCTATGTATGAATTTGAAATGATCAACTGTTGCCGACCGTCCTGCCGTTTTACAATGATGGTTTCAATCCTGTCACCCCCTTGGCGAACAAGCTTCGTAATCATGCTTTTTAGTCAAGCAAAGACACTGATTACGCTGCATATACTAAAACGCTCATCAACAGTCCAATGTAGTGCTACAGTAGCGAAGGTCAGTTTAAACTAAAGAACCAAGACCCCCAGGCCCACTAATGTATGAGGCAAATGTGTCTTGTATGACAATCTAATGACCAAGAATCGGATTGTAAGAGAGATCACCATGTTCATAGGTCACAAATACACATGATAACAAACACTGAGGGAAGTTAACATTATATCTAGTAAGTCACAGGGAGACCTAGAAGCTTCTTACGCGCCCTAGTCCTGAGAAATCCGGGAAGCTGTCAGTCAGAAGTCAGCAAATTAACAGCCTGAAGGGGCTAATCAGACTGAGAACTAATCACTCTGCTGATCAGCCGCTCATGGTCAAAGGACTGTGTTCAACCACTGGCCGGAAGATCACTGGTTCGAACTTCTCTCAGTTTCATGAAATATGCATTGTTGATGATTCACAACAAAGATAAAACAGTCGTAGAGTTCTCCTCAGCTTTTCAGTCCAGATTAGCTTCACTGACAGGAAGGAATCTCGATTGAAGGATCCGAGTTGAGAACTTCTATGGTGCGACAACTACGGCCACGTCTACTGATAAAAAAAATAAGCGCGTTTGTAGCCAGTGTGTAAAACTGTCTAGTTCATAGCAGCCGTTCCAGAGTTGTCAAAATGTGAAAGCTAACTTGATGTCTACGTTTGCATTCGGACGGAGCTTTTCGCAAGAGCCACAATAGTATATTTACTGTCTGTCACATTGACGCGTGGTCAGAGCTCCAGATAGTCACTTGTGTGCTGAAATCAGCAGAATCATTTTACATTTGCGCTATTGCACTCCTCCCTCATGAGCAGAATGAAGGAGAAGAGTCAATATCTTTTCCTAGATTTACTTTCACAATCAGCATGGAAGCCCGACGACATACTCAGTATAAAGTTTTTCAGCCAGATTCACATCTTCGCCAAACTTGATTCACTGTACAGACCGGTCTAACTCTTCTCGAATGGAACGCTAAGGATTCGTGTGTCATTCATATTGTAGGGCGATTTACAAACAAACTGGAAAAAGTTCACCAGCAGGGCTTCCAAGAGGTTGTCATGTTTACTTCCAATGGGAGTTGTAACAAACGGTGTAGAATACATGCGTGCCAAACCTACTTGTTGCAACTTTTCCCCCGTGAACTGTCTTTTTATATCGTTCCAAGCCTGAGTGCGTGGTGCCAAGACCGTGTAGCGTTTTCCTGAATAAACCGCGCCCAATTCCCGCTTGAGATCAGATGGCAGGTCATCAGCGAATGCCTGGGTTTCCGGGTGGGATTGAAGTAAGCTCATAACGGACGTTCGATCTGTGTTTGTGAACGTCCCTCTCCCGTTGAGAGGCTGAAATCGAATATTGCCAATTTCGTGTGAACAACAGGTAATAGAAGCGACGGATTTAACATTTTAAATGATTGCACCTGCAAGTGCTTTACATCGTACCCCTTTTAAGCAACCAACAATCTGGAGTGTCATTTTTGGTCATTTTGGTCAGTCTCCATCATGAATCACAAAAGAATATGTTGCAAACTCTCTCGTCATATTGCTTAGGTTAAATTTGTCACTAAGCAATCGGGTAACCAGACACGTGAGGGGCTACAAGGCCCTCTACAAGAACAGAATTTGGAGCAACCTTTCTATTAGGGTTTACAGTAAAGAAAGTTTACTGTCAGACTACAGTCAGCTGCAAATTACAAGTTCGAGAAAGTTGGTGAAAACTCGGAGAACAGCCTTGCCTGATGAGTTTCAATCAGAATGAACCCGGTAGAGGGTTGTCGAAGAGTTTTCAATCATCTTCCTAGTACGGCGCTCCCTGAAGAAAGTTTGCTGCCATGTAATATGTTTGGTGAAGGACTGCTAGGAGCCAAACAGATGAAACCTGATATTAAGTCGAGAAAGTCATTTGCAAAGCCTGGTAGTCTTCCGAATCGGGAAACATCAAGAAAAGTCATCCCTCCTCTAGGAGTGGTTCGTGATTTGAGGCAATGATCTTGATAAGAAAGACCCTTTTTAAGGAAACTTTAGACAACAGAGTGTGAAATATTTCTTCCCTTTTACTGTTGCGCTAACTGGTTGCTTTTGAGTGCAGACTCATATACCACTCCCCATGGTACAAACCCGGTCAGTATATTTGCGCACGTTTCATTTTTCGTAATAACCTAACTTATTGGCCATTGGAAAGTTTGACCAAGAGGCTGGGCTATAAGTCACACCTAGTGAACAGTTGGAACCGTCTGGGTGTTTGGGTATTAATTGCTGAGATGCAACTAACGTAGTATCCTGATAAGAGTAATAATGGACCCATTGAAGGACTTGTCCTCCAAATGCGGGTTCTTCTAATGTCCAGTTGCCGAAAGACTACTGGTGGGAACAAGTCTGCAAACAGTGTTTCAAGGGGGCGCATCAAGACTTGACAGGAGGAATAGCAAGCAATCTAAATTAGGCTTGCTGAGTGAACTCCCGACAAATGCTACTTTAGGCGATCTACGAAACCTGGGCGGCTGAAGTCATTAACCGTGGTAAATTCTAAGTATATTGTTGAATGACTCGAGGGTTAAACCTGGGCGGCTGAAGTCATTAACCGTGGTAAGTTCTAAGCTATATTTTTGAATGACTCGAAGGTTAAATAAGGACAAAGAGCGAAACGGGAGAGACCTGGTGCATAAGTTACTAAATGAATATGACGGTGGATGAGACAACAAAGCAAGCAACAAGAATGCATAATACGGAGTCATTCACAAGGAATATTTCTTTGGATCTAATGGAACCCAAGAGTTCACGTTCACATTACTCCCGTCTGAACAGTCGTCTTCCTCTTCTGGTTTACTTATTCTGGTTAGTCCACACCAAAGAAGCGTAGCACTGGACTCGAATTTCGCTCTTATTAGAGCTCATCAGAAATGCGAATACATTGGCTGTACCAAGATCAGAACTCTGCATATCTGACATGCCAGGCGAGCGTGTTACCACTAGTTCACCAGCGCACCCTGGTCATCGGAGCAGGTGAACATGTTCACGCTTGGCTTGCCCGACTCCCCGGAAAAAAATCCAGTTTTGGTTGTGTTGATCAATTGACCCGCCTGTCAGGACCCAACAGGCGTGGAGCAAAGAGTGACCTACTGGGTGGAAAATTTTTTTTACTCAGAGCGAACTGTGACTTGGGCAGTCCTACCAGATCAAAGTCCTTGCAAGTTATGACTAAGTTCGTGATGCCTGGAACGTCATCTGGATCGTTTTTCCTAAACAGACTGACCCCGGGGCGCTATGTATGGTTGCACACTAACTTTTGACAAAGGTTTGAGCTTATCCAGCCTTCACAAGTCCTCAAAAATCGGAAGCCTTGTGACTGGGAGACTTCAGTAGCAATGGCAAGTTCTTGTAGTCCGGCGCTTTAAGACTCACTGTTGTCGGAACTGTGATCGAACATGGTGACCACTTGTCGAGGTTTCGTGCATTCAGCCAGTAGTGTAAGTTCTGGCTTCAGCAACAGCAAGTTTCTATCCGGATGTACAAACGCATCAGTCCAACTTCTGGACAAACCCAGGAGCGGTGAGTGAACTGCCCTGTCTGGAGTGGTTAACATGAGCTGAACTAATATGTGCAAGTCTCGTTCAGTTTGGGAGGACAAGATGACAAATAAACTAAGGAAGGTCAGATGAACTTTTCGAAAAAGGAAATATACCTAGGAGAATGCACTGCTGCTGCATAAAATAGCACCAGGAATTTGGTTTATCAAGCTACGAAATTCTCACCGTAGTCCTTCCGTCCTCGTCGTTCAATAGTAATTACTGCTGACAAGCTGAAAGAGAAACGACACTTCGAAAATTCCAACATCCCCTCGGGATTTGGAGCTTTCCAATCTCTGTTTAGAATAAATTCGGTTCAGAATGACTTCTTGTTGGGTTCCATGTGTGTGTCAGAAGATTTACCTGCTTGAGACCAACCAGGCATTGCTATTCTCCTGAATTTTAGATGTTAAAGTGTTTAGCTTACGTATTGATTAGCTGAAGGTCAATTTAAACCGGGGTACCGTCCGATACCTAATAGCACATTAGGTTTAATTTGGCATGATGTGCCCGGATCAGTTGTGTTTTGCACAAACGCGCGCTGGGTGACACCGACGCACACATTTCTTTAATGACTTCCGCGAGGATCATCGTGTAGATCAGATAGACTTTCGCACTCACATGATTTCTGGCATCCCTAGGAAGCCTGTGCCTTCACTAAATAAGTGAGCAGTTTTCAATGTTCCATCGGTATGCATTCCTCAAAACCACTAAGGCCAGAATTATTTGGTGAGCCAAAACTCTGTAGATGTCAAACATCCCTGTAAATCTGAAAAATTAAAGTATGACATCCGGCTGATTCAGTGCACCACACTTTAAGAACACATATTGTTCTCACCACGTGAAAAAAGTCGCCTAATTTCAGCCAGCTCATTAAGCCGAACTCACATGGCGAATTTTATGAATAACACCGCTTCGACATTCTAAATCAACATCCGTAATTTCTGCGCAGTCAATCCCAAGAACCTGCAATGATAAAGGGAAACAAGATTAGGCAAAACACTTCCCTGTGTAACTGAGCACTTGGATCTGAAGAACCGTTTGTCAGATTGCAAATACACTCACTCCGTAACCGAAACGTGAAACATAAAGCTTTCTTCGCCCATCAACTGTTTCGAGTTCCATCCCCTCCTTCAGGTCCTCTGCGTAAAAGCGCCCTCTGACCACGTGTTCTGACGCTTCTATTGGGCTATCAGAGAGAAAGAAAGAGAGGGGGGAAGTTTGGTTCACAATAGGGAGCGGTTGGGAAGCAGTGCTCGTCTCCTGAAGAGAATTTCTTCCCGGGAGGCCAGAAGACGTCAGAAAGCACTCAAAAACGGCTGTGGTCCAACTTACAGAAAGTGATGGTTGACTACTTCCTGATTTTCAGGGTTTTTCTGCAAGCCATAGACATATATATCTCGTGCTATGGCTGTATAGATTCTCAACAGTTGGCCGAATTGCCAAGGAAAAGTTACAGACCAAAAGGTAAGTAGAGCTATTACGTTTTCACTGGGTTGCCGTGAGTGAAATGTGAATGAAACTGCCCCTAAGACAATAGTGTTGAATCTGCTTCCATTAGCTACCCGTGTCGCTCTTCAGCCTGCTTCCCAGCTTGTTATTCATCACTTACTGTATTTGAAGCTGATTCCCAGGAGATGAACCACGAATGACCTTGAACTGATAAAAATCGCTTGAATTGGGCAATACCATTCATTTGCATGTGAAGTTGGTTCTGACGGGAGACTCACCTGAAACTCAACTGAATCTCTCGTTTACGATGTTCTTCTTAACTGCGACTAATGAGACACAGCAATGAGAGAGATCACAGGCTTAATCCTGTTTGGGTTGTCACTAACCTGCTAATTATCGTAACACCAAGTAAATGAGCTTAAACTACTTACTATTGCCTATAAAAACCACTGACACAAACCTAACAACACCACCACATTGTTCCTCGCAAGAACAGGTACGGGGATAAATCCCAACCCCACACTGATGCTCTTGGACTTGACGACGACCGAACTAATCGCACTATCAATGTGTGGCTAACAATGCACTCTTGCTGTCCTGGAAAGTGGCGCCTATCGCAGTACAGCGGTTCAGTAGAGCTTGACAGTTGCCGTGATATACTTAATGCTGACTTAAAAGCTTGGCGGAATATGCCTGTTTACTCGAAGTTCAGTGGGCTTTATTGACCGATCAAATATTTAAGCGGTAAAAGGGCTCTACTTGACGAGGCTAAATGAGCCTGATCCATGAGCAGTTGATCGACAGTCGGCAGTTTGCAACGGAAAGGCTATTAGTCGTAGTTAATTGTGGGATATGTAGAATCGGCATTCAAATTACGCGCATTTGAAAGGGGCCTTCTGCATGGTGCAATTATTTCCATGAGTTCACACCAAACACAGGACTCGAGTTTTGTTCTTACTAGAGTTCGTAAACGGTGTATATCCTCGACCTTGCAGGGCTTTGGACTCGGACACGTGACACGCGTGGCCAGCTGCTTTATAAATTTTGAGCAAACTCACACTTGAGCTACTCTAACATTTCCAGTAGTCCAGAACTATAACAAAATATTTGCGCTGATGGCGATTGCCAGCCACACGGACCTCCTAGGCGCAAATTATCCACTTACCCATCATCCTCATCCATTTTCGGCGCAAATATCGTAAATGGCCCTTCTGCTTCTTCATTTTTCAGCTCACTCACAGCGGACAAGTCGGGAGAAAAGGGTGCCACTTCAGCTGGAAGGTTAAATAACGAGAAACATTTTCACTTGCATTATCGGGAAAATTCAAACTATTCGAGGTGTCGTTCGATTATTTCGGAGCAGTCTTTTGAAGTATTCTAGAATGGAACAAAAACACGATTGTGGACACTCTTGTTATGGTTAATGTAAGTTTATATAATATGTATATATAATATATGTTTGGAATCATACTAGTGCTGAAATCTCTCCCGTTCTCTGACGTAGAACTAGGACTCAAAAGAACCAGACTACTTATCAATTAATGGCTTAATTATAATTAATTAATTGATTAGTTAATTAATTAATTAATTTCTAGCACTTCATTTGGGCGGTTGCGTTTCAGATGGTGTTGGAAACTCGAAATTTGCAAACGAGAAATGGTATTTCAAGACCACTGTGCCCTAACATGGGGGAGGTGCAGAGACTGTACCGATATTTCTATATACCCCTAGATACTGGGCCTTTGACGTGGCTTATTGCAACAAAAAGCTACCCAAATGAATGTATAAAGTAATGTCGGAACAATTTAAAAGCTTTGTTGAATCAATACCAGACTTCAAAATGGTTTCTGCGCATTCATTATACGGAGAAATCATCCTTGAACATTTGATGGGCTGTTGTCGCCGATAGCCACCGAATGTGTCAGGATCTTCTTCGAAACCGGAGCAGCATTTGTAGATGAATTGTCTGAATCAGTGTAAAAAGACAGAATGAAGCACGTGGTAAACGAAATCGGAAATGGATAGGCTTTGATGAAACTTGCAGGATCTGAAAGCTTCAGATTTGCTATGACGTAATGCTTTTTTGTACACTTGTTCGTTTAGTCCGTTCCAAAAACCAGTCGGCAGAATACACCACTCATAATGTTGGCGAAAACTCTTAGACAGCGCAAGACCGTTTTTGCCATTCTTGGGGCTCATCAGGTAGGCGCAGTCCCCGAGTTTCCGTCGAACTTATGTTCTACTTGAGCCCAAATTGGACATGTTCCGACAAACACACACTTACTTGCATATTAATTTAGTTTTCACGGGAAACTCACCTGGGACGTCATAAACGAGAGATTCAGCTAAGTTCCAGACGAGTCTCCCGTCAAAGCAACTTGGTATACAAATGCGTTCATTTTCCTAACTGGTCGGAAGATTATTAATAATGTCTTTGTGATTTGGTTGTCTGCGGGACCTTGATCAGTCATTCGGAACTGCACAAAGAAAAACGATAGCTGATAAAATATGCCCAAAAATGCATTTCTCTAATCCACTGTACGTCACTGGTCTACAACAGTTGTTTTTCCCCATATTATGAAGTGTCTCCTCCGTGAAGATTTATAGTCTTCAACCTAGGCTTTAGTCAAACTTTTTTGACATGACTCTAATTGAACAGACCTGTCGTAACTGGAAAACCGTTGGAACGGTTAAATGCTTTTGGCATTCGTTATTTCGCTTTCCGGACCAAAGATGATGCAAGTGTTTTGTTGCAATTAGGCACACTGTTAAAGTCAAAATGGCCTTTCCAGGTGCTATCTGTGTGCAGTAGCCCTCACGCTTGGATCAGCTGTTTGTTAGAGGGGACTGGGATCATTCTACGTGAGCCAGTACACGTTCGGCTGGTGCTTTTGAGTACTCTATGCAGAGTGTGAGATTAACTGAGAGAAAGAAACCTAGAATGAATGCCACTCCACTTTATCGTGATTCGATGGGGGTGTCTCTAGTGTACTATGCGGTGAGGATAAGTTCAACTAGTGTGCACCACAGCCTAGTTTCAAGTTTAAAACTATGAATTCAGGCAGATATTGATCTGTAATATTTGAACTTGTCAACTGATGATGTTACGCATTTATTCCGAAGCCGTACGATGTATCAAACTGGACCTCATTTTGTATAACGGGTCGGTTGTTTACGTGACTGTGATCATGGTGCACAGGAAGCACGAGTAGCGCTGCAGTGCGTATGAATCTATTAATCAATAATTATCATCCGCTGTTTGCAACTTCAAGTCGATAAAATCAAACAACGGCTGACTGCTAGCTGGAATGCGGCGTAGATATTGTCATTCAATCATAAACACTGAATGAATGGTCGTGCTGTGGTCGAATAGGGGCGAAGATACATATAAGTGACTTACGCTGTTTCACCACATCGTTCCATGTTGTACGGATCGCATTCACTGTGTAGGTGTGTTCCGTCTGGTAACTCCCAATACGCGCATTGCCGGTAGCTGGCGGAATTGGTAAGGGAAGGAAATGCATTTCGAATTAGGAGGTGGTAGACAAAACAGCTAAGCTGTGTAGATTTACAACACCACCTGACTGCCGCGCCGAGGCTGCGGTCATGTTTGGTTCACCAGACCTGGACGAGAGCGATCACAAAAAGCGGCTTCCAATTGAGTTACTTATCCTTTGTTCAGGGCGTCGACCGAAACGGTTTGAGAACGGTCTTAGTTTAGTAATTTATCCGCTCACCAATGCGCCACATCCCCATTCTCAGTGAACGCATCACGCAACAGATGTGGTTTACATTGCGTATTGCAACACATACGGACTCCTATTAATGTACCAGTCTGAGGATCTGGAAGAATCTACGGTGTCATAATGATCGTGAATAAACTTTACGGGTGGTCTCCACGAATAGACTCCTCTGAAGGGACTTTACCAGAATCAGTAAAGGTTGACGTGTGGGTGTGAGTGCTTCTTCACCGGAAGGACAACTAAAAAAGGTTTTTACGTGACTTTGAATCCCAATGCATGTCAACTTAGGACGTGATATACTACTCATATAGTTGATGAAAACTTCTTGATAGCCGACGATCAGTTTCGCCTATCTTCAGGCTCCTCAGGTAGGCGCAGTCTCCGAGGTTCCGTCAACCTTTTGTTCTACTTGAACCCAAATTGCACGAAATTAGCGAACTGCACTCATTTGCAAACCAATTTGGTTTTGCGGGAGACTCACCTGGAACCATGAAAACAATCTATGACTCGGCGTCTTTTCGGCGCCTTCAAAAGCCGCATCATTCGTGCACGGCAGTTGTGAGATCTTACTCATCTAGTATGTAGGCGAACTGGTCAAATAGCTTGAATCTGAGTTCTGTTCTTAGCGTAAAATAAGTGGGAGGGTCAGAAGTTCTTTCCACTGCATAAGGTTCGGTAACCCATAAAGCATCATTCTATTGGAGTAATGGTACTTCAACTTCACTATGTTTCTTTACGCGATTCCCGAGAGAACCTGAGTTCTACAGATGGCGAATAGAGGTTGATGTTGTACGGGACAGTTACATTCAGATTGCAAGTAAAAAGAACACGGTGATAGACATCACCTTTGACGAGTTGGCCAAGCAAGTTTCTATTCTCCTAATGCATTCTGTAGAAGAGGTCAAACTTCCCAAAAAGAACCTCCCGATGAAAACCACCCCTCCACAAGGAGCCCAAAAAGACGCCTGATCCAAAAATGTCTCCGTTAGTTGAGGTGGAGTTACTTTCCTACTAACATTTTACCTCAAAATGTGCTGCGTCCAATCTAATGTTCACGTAGAAAAAAGGTTGATACCATCTAGAGGACTGCGTCTTCCTGTTGAGCCCGAAGAGGGCTGCCAAAGAGTTCTCAGCGATCTGCTATGTCAAGTGTCAGATGTGTTATGAACAAGTGCTGGTCTGTTTTCAACCAAAAAGTTTTTGTCTTGCCTTGGCTCTTTTTGGATGAATAGATAGGACCAGGTCAGCTTTTTTATCCGGTACGTGTAATGAGTTCATGGTCACGGAAGAAACTGTCAACCACTCGTGTGCTGGTCATTTTTCGTACTTGTGAGTTATTCTGAAGATGCATAGACATTCCCGCTTGAATCGTAAAATCATTTCGTCTAGGTTACTTCTTAGTTAGAGGCTCGTTATACAGCAAAGAAAATAGAGATGGTCGGAACATATTCAATCATCAAAGTTTGTCTTAGGTAGTGATTTCCTCCGCTGTTATTTTACTGAGCTTTCGGATGAGTCACTTTGAGTTCCGATTACGGACCACTTGTGGGACAAATTATGGTCAAGTATCGTTTTCGAAAAGGTTTAATAACAATCGTTAGATCTATGGCTGGGCAACGTTTCGCTTTGGACACAAGACCAAGTGACCAGGTTACGAGGTTGGTCGAGATTTAAGGCGGAAGGAGAACCAATCATCTAGGTCAAACTAAATCTCTGTTAGGTGTCGATCGAGGGATTTTGTGTTTTAGGGTGCGTCACCAATTGTTAGGCCGATGGGGAAACCTACATGGATTTGGGCCCAGTCTGGGGTCTAGTTCTTTCGGTTCGGTTCACTTCGTTTACACTTTCTGTTCGTCTGTGTGGATGAGCTAGTGCTACGATAGTTGTGTAAGGAAGAGGGATTCTGTGAACTTTGGTAGGGTTGGGATTTCCACCCCTGTCTTCATTGATGGTTCTATGCGCACTGACATCCACACAGTCACGTGTCAACTCGGTTTATCTAAGACCGTTCTCCATACGCTCGCCAATTCCACACCCTTGACTCTATTCATGCTGTGAAGCTTGGTAATTTCCACCGCCTCGGCCATCAGCCGCTCTGGTGTGAATCGCAGTCCCCGTCCTAAAACTTCAACATTATCCAAATCTATTCTATGTCCCGTGTCTAAAGCATGTGCCGCCAGCGTTTGGTATTCTTCCGCATTCCTTGGTGGTTTGTTTATTCTCCTTTTATGCTCACCAATTCTGATGTGCAATTCCCTGGCAGTTTGTTTCATGTAAACCTTAGTGCAGTCGTTGGAGTTAACTGTATACACACAGTCCCTGGTACTTTCACTCGGGAGAGGATTTTTCAATTGCACCAAAACTGAACGTAGCTACTCGAATGTTGGCTGAGTTCAGCAGTCTTCGAGTAATCTACGATGTTCCTAATTTATACGGAATAACTGCTGTGCCAATCCGTTCCTTGCTGTAGCTAGGTACCGGGGCCAATATCCTTCTTAATTGACACCTAATCAAACTCACTGGATACCCTGTTTCTTGAAGTCTGTTGGTAACCTGGATTTGAGCTGCCGTTTGGTCGTTCTCTTCTGCGCATAGCGCTTTGACTCGGCTAAACATAGATGAGACAATACTGGCGTACACAGACTTTGGGTGTGCTGATGAGTAGTTTAAGACGGTTCGCGTGTTGATTCCCTACACTCTTACGTATTATATAGTTCAGGAAGGCTAAGTGCCTGAGGTGGACTCTATCTCCATGCTAAACTTGATGTATGGCTTTCAACTATAGAGATAGTCGTGGAAGCTGTTCACTTTATCTCGTTTGATTACGACAAACGTGTCGTCAACATAACGCCAAAAAACTTTCGGTGGACAATGATATCCGGCCAAGGCCATTTGTTCAAAGTCCTCCATATAAATATTAGCTAAAACTGAAGATACTGGAGATCCCAGTGCAAGACTTTGTTCTTATGAGTAAACAGTTGTGTCAAAAACAAACTGATCGAGATTCAAACACACTCTTATGCTCTCAGCTGTTTCAAGTATGTCAAGTATTTTTTCAGGGTAGATTAAAAATCAGCCAAAGGACTGATCTGTTTCACAAGGAGGCTGATCTATCTCGGCCACCCGTTTCCTCGTTATACTATGGGAACTGCTGTCGATGGTATGATTAATTTTCTTTTGCAGATTTACAAGGTCTCACACCCATGAACGTCACCGCACGGGTGTTTCGTGGGCGGATAGGGTGGGAGCACTTACCGTTTACTGGGATGCAAGTTGTCGTGTTGGAAGAACTGGACTTTTCTTATTCACGCCACCACCAAGTCCATGAATTAACACCAGCTCTGTAAAATCTCTTAGAAAAGCAGCTCAAAAATACGTGTAGACCAAAGCTTACACATGCTTTTGTTGTCACACCCCATTTGTTAGTTCCATGAGGCGTTCCACTTTTCCTGGGTGTGCCTTTACCTGTCCAGTGATGAACCCGGAATCCTACGTTTCACGTACCACTTGGGCAACAATGACGTAACGGTGTTTTGACACTTGCGTTTTACGTCGCCCTCTAGTCCGATCTGTAATTCTGTTTTCCAGCGCTTTATATGAGGCGTTTGTATAAGTAAACACCTTACAAAACGGAGGTGCGTGTCATTTGGTCTGAGGTCGAAATGCAGGATAGTGAACCATATGAACGGAGTAATTCAAAAGGGTTTCATTTCGATCCAGGTCGCAACGGTAAACACAAGTTTTGGGTGTAATCATCACAGTGAAATCATCTCCAGAGAAATCCCTAAAACAAGCGTTGGCATTGAGGGACTTTGGACAACAGGCTTTCAGGCTTTCAGGCTTTCAAACATTGCTATAAGTCCCTCACCTTGAGTAACCCTTGAAACTTCCGAGTCAACTGGAGCTGAACAGATCAATGAAAGCTTCAGTGTACCATTATTTGTCCCTATATATATATATATATATAGTTCTGAAGTGCTAACGTAAGTTGGTTCTTGATGACTGTAAAGAAGTACCAAATACTCTTGTGATCCCCGCTGATCGAGTCTGCGGGGTCATTATTCGACGTACCGGGGTGGTGACGGTATTGATCAAACGATAAAAAAAGTGCAACTATGGAGTCAATTCTGCTATTTTTAACCGTCAGATTCGCTACCGGAGCACACCTGTCGGTGCACCAGGAACCGTGGTAAAATTCCGCAAAGCCTCTTACGTTCATGCAGTATGAGTAACTGAACAGCAGTCACATGTGAAATAATTGAAAAATGAGTAACAGGCAAACATATTATTAGCAATTTGATTGGTGCGTGGGATCTGATCACTTTTATGTAAGTGTCTTTAGTACGCAAGCTACCGGTAGACCAGATTTAGTATGGAACATTTGAAACGGCGGAAACTGACCATATATTCGGGACGCGAGTAAAATATTTCTCATTAGCTGAGCGCATATGAATGCTATAAAACGGGGGAATCTGTTGAGGGAGGTAAAAATATTGTATGCTTAAGTTTCTTGGTTCTGACGGAAAAACCGTTTTCCATTGGTCTCAATGTTCACCGAGTAGTCTCTTGAACATTCAATAATTTGGAGCTATACCAATGACGTGGGATGATCCGCAGAGTGTTCATTACTACCTACGTTCACTGATTTGGACGCGCGATCTTGGTGCAAATGTAGCTGAATGTAGTCATCAGCTTCTATCCCCGAGATGCGGACTGGTGACAGCTCCAGATAAGCATTGAACAACCACATCGCGCTAATTGACTTTTCAGCAAAGGTCTACATCATTTGCAAGAGAGAAGCTATATCGTCAACTTTAAGTGCACTCCACTCCATTCACAAAATCATCAATTGCTGCTCAAATGTTATCATCACGGCTGTTGAAATTTTTAGTGCAACTCTTCGGGTTAGAAGGAATTTCCGGTTGGGATAAAGTAATATACGATTTGAAAATTCTGTCCTAGAAAAAAAATAAACGGAATTCAAACGTCGCACAATCGAAAACGATCAAATTTTAATGGTGACAAAATCGCGTGAATATTGAGGTTTTATGTGAGACCACAAGTTCGATGAACTTGACGGTGGCTTTTAATACATGTGTAGTTAGCTTTGGCAATGTGTCGAAATAATGGTAGTTCGGATGAGTTTATTGGTTGTTGATCAGGTGGCTGTTGATCTGTTCGCCGAGCTTGGTAATTGACTCGAAAGAGTTTCGTCACCATACGAGGAGACATCATCAGTGCGCAGTTGGGTGCCAGTAGTTAAGTAGTACACTACTCATAAGGTTGCTGAAAATTCTTCGACAGCCCACGACCGGTTTCGCCCTTCTTGGGGCGCAGTCCCCGAGTTTCCGTCAACCTTATGTTCTACTTGAACCCGAATTGGACTGATTTCGATAAATACACTCATTTGCATATCAATTTGTTTTTTTCAAGAGACTCACCTGGAACCCAGCTGAATCCTCCGTTTGTGATGTTTCCAGTGAACTACGTATATACATGTATCGCGATATCTCGAATATCGTAGCAACTGGAACATGAGGCGGCATGATGCAGCATATTCAGTTGCCTGGAAACATTACAAACGGGAGATTCAGCTGGGTTCCAGGTGAGTCTATCGCAAAAACCAAATTGATTTGCAAATGAGTGTATTTATCGAAATCAGTCCAATTCGGGTTCAAGTAGAACATAAGGTTGACGGAAACTCGGGGACTGCGCCCCAAGAAGGGCGAAACCGGTCGTGGGCTGTCGAAGAATTTTCAGCAACCTTATGAGTAGTGCTGAAAGAATTTATCCCAACTGTCATTGGCATTCAACTACACTTTCAGCCAAACGATTTCACCAGCCCTAGAAAACGATTGCCTCATAACTATCACGTCACTGCACAGGTTCTACTTTAAGATGAACTCACTACTAATTACAGGGCCCTTGCAACTTTTCGTAGAAAAAGGATATCACAAAATAGTGTTGTTTCCATTTTATTCCCCAATCTAGCAGTTAATTGCATAATAACTGGCCTATCAATTACGTCGGAGAGGTTTAGGCGACGTCCAGAAGCGCTATGAGCGCACCGGCTGTTAACTTTACAAAGGCGGTTAAAGTTTGGAAGTTACTCATTCGCAATGAATGGAATCGTGAGACTCAAGTGACCAAAGAATAGGTGCTCTGTATGTGAGCTTTACTTCAGGTTGGTCTTCATTCCAATACTTTCAGTGGACTATAAGATAGAACAGAACAAGGTTGTACGTGAGGCAAAACTGTGTAAAACACGTTTTTAATGAGAAATGTAATGAATCCCCTAGAACCGCTGTTCCTCACTAATTTTACCCTTTGCGGAACTCCTCAGGCTCAGTAGAAAATGCCTCATTTGGAAACACCGATCCTCCGTACCTTACAGCAAATACCTTTGCATATTTTCGAATGTATTTTCTGTACGAAAACGGTGACTACTGCAGGACCTGATCGATCCGCTTGTCTGTTGTACGTTTACGATATCCTTCGCATATATAAGAGATCTTAGCCCTCGCGGACGATAAACCTCGTCCACCACGGGCCGATGGGTATTCCAAAGTCGTCAGGGCACTTTATGACTTTATGCAGTCAGTCGACTGTCAAAAGAAAACACCAGACAAAGTCGGTTTCTTCATGCACAGACAATCTGTGCATGATTGTGTGTATGCTGTTGGATTGCTAGCCAAACTGGAAAGAACAGAAGAATATCGTATCGGTTGGAGCCTTTTTATCGGATGATGAATCATTTCTATCATTTGTTAGTTCCCAGTCCGTCTGTAACAGTGCTTCTCTGGTACAGTCATTTTCTAATTGTAAGTTCTAAAGAGAGTCAAAAAGTCAATAAGTTCTGATTTTTCCCGAAACATCAGATCTGACCTGAGTCTCGAGCTAGGGTTGAATACAAACCGTAGGCTATTACTAATTTACCCCCTGAGCTAATCAATCATTGGAGTGGTCATTGGAGTGTTCAGTTATCTCACTTTCTCACTAAAATGTGACATCACGTTTTGACTCAATGATAGTTGCGGTTTCCCTATAATCGCTTGATATCAGGGCCTAAGAAAGCAGAAAAACGAGGCTGTGTGAATGAAAAACCAAAGGGAGCAAGGTACGAAGCGGACTGTTTCAGCTTTAAATCAGAAGGACAGACGCTGGCGAAATGAACGGGGTACAGACCCAGTTGACGAGTGATTTCTATGTTTCTGTAAAAGCCTGTCGAATTTTTCGGATTACATCAAATCTTTAACAGGCTAATTGACCTTTAGGACAGAAATAATAGAACAGTTGAAATGTAAGTAGGATTATTGTACCATTGTCATAGGGACCGCCCTCCATAGGATGAGCGGGTATGTGCATTCGTCATGGTAGTCGTATTCACTTGAGGACTATTTAGTTTTTGAAACACCGGACTTGTGAGATGTCCAGTTTTAAATTAAATCAGAAGTAAGCCATTTAGCCGACTTTTTTCAATCGTCCGTTCTGTAGATGTCCACTGAAAGGAGATGCATGCTTAGTTACATACTGTTTTTTCGAAACAAGAGGAATTATACAAAGTGACAAACTTCCAGAAATAGCCTCGCTGTTAGTGTCATCGTGTTAAAAATAAGGCCGAATATTGAGGAACACTCATTTGCACACTAACTTAGTTTTAAGGGGAGACTCAGCCGAATCCAAATGAATCTGTCGTTTACAGTGTTGTTTTCGGGGACCGCGCTTATCTTCTGTGACCCAAGACGGGATAAACGGGTCGTGAGCTGTTGAAGGGTTTTCAGCAACCTTATGAGTAGTCTAGCCAAGGCCAAATGGTCTGCATTTTTCCACTAAGCTCGATGAGAAAATACCAGACCCACTGAGTCCTGTAAACATATGCTCCTCATATCAACTGCCATGGGTATATAAACTGTTACCAGATGTCAGCGTTGACGGCAAACTCAGTGAACAATTTATGGACCGCAATATGAGGTGCAAGAGAGGATGGCGAATGAGACTGATTCAACTACTATCGTAATCCATATGATGGATGATATTGAAGCCATTCATGGGTTCATTTCGATTGGTAGGAATCGGCTTCACTTCGCCTATTTCCACATAAAGTTGAGCTTCAAAAGTCCTACTCGGGGGAGGCTGTCTGAACGGGCTGATTAGAACTGGTCCTGCTTATGAGATTGTCTATCCAAAGTTTTCCAGCAATAATTTTAACTGAATTATGTCTAACTGAGTGCTTCTCTTTCGACTTTCGCCATCCCGTGGATTGTAAACCAACCTGACGTTCTTCGATCAATGGCTTATTTTATAGATGTCATCCTTTGAGAAGCTGGTAACAGTTAACGACCGAATAGGACATTTCCTGAGGGAGAGCGCTTATAAAGGAGAGTAGCTCACCCTGGTAATGAAGAAAATGCACTTCCGAAAGAGAATATGGCGTTTCGAGAAAACACTTACTAGCTACACTGAAAAGACTAAACACAAGTCAAAGGCTAGATAGAGAATGTGAGTCAGCTTATCTGTACTCCAGATTGGAATACAATAAATTTCAGGTGCGGGTGACAATTAATTTATGAAAGATGTGCTTTAATCAAACCGCAATCTACTTTTCCGCTACGGCTTCAAGTTGTGTTCATGGGTTTCCATCACTTTGCAGGATATATTGTTAGTCTATCAAGCAGTAACTTTTTTCACCCTACTCCAGTTGTGAACCTTACCGTACACACTACCTGAGGCTTGTGATCAGACTGAATCCGGTTATTCATTTATCGTATAGTACGGTAATGTCAGTTACATTCGGCAACCACTTGTGGCGGCGATTAGGAAATTTGGGTTTCAGTACGGATTTCAACGCGAAGTGAAATTTTTTACGGATGTACTTACATACGTAGTGTGTATACATATGCGAGCATTTTACTTTAGGGTGGTTTCTGTTTCAAGCTGACTAGTTTTGGCTGGTTCTACGATTCTTATATCAACGCCACTGGTCCCTTCGTTAAAAAGAGATCATTATGGGGCCCTTGAATTATGAGTACGCCAAGTGCAGCCGTTCCGGATAAAGTTCCAGGTGTCGCGCGCCATTCCTATTGGCTTCTTTGAAGGAACAACATGTCTATTAGTTCGCATCCTGATGGATGCTACCAAGTAGATTTTTGCACAGTTTCTTGCTGTGATGTGTCCGACTTTTTCTTCGTGGTTTTCAACAGGTTGTTTTGCATACTGGGTACTGCTAAATAGTATTTTTCGGATAGACCAGCCTCACTCAAGCTTTTCACGCCTTTAAGAATTTAAGCTTTGATCGATTTATAATTGTTCCTTTTGGCTTTACTGCGCATTCTAGTTATCCGGAATAAAATAGTAAACTACAACAACCGCGATTCGAACCCAACTTACCCAGCACTGTCAGGGTCTGCGTAATTCAAGCCACCAAACTGTTGGGAGTACTTATAGTCCTGACCCTGCAAAAGCCTTGAAGTCAATAGGACCGTCAACAGGCCGATCCAGACTTTCATTTCATTCATCATTTCGACTGATCGGAGTGTGACTACGCTCGCTACCCGTCTGCGAACACTTATTTATTCTCCAAACCAGTGCACACAAACGCATACATACAAATTAACACGTAATTCATTACAGGTGTCAACTCAGGTACCGCCTATGAAATGCATGGCAGTGAATGCAGCATGTTACCCCATGTTGATCAAGGAGGTATCACCAACCCAGTTGTTTACCATTCGGGGATTAGGTCATGATATCTGTCCAGACTACTATCCTTGGTCTGAGTAGTACAACTGAACAACAGTGGAGAAGAAAGACAGCTGGAACGAGTAATTAAACGTCACCAAAATCGCTCGTTCACAGTATAGCATAGCTGCCCTTTTTCAGAAAGAAGTATCCCAATTTTTTGTGGAAATTCACTAAAATGACGAGTTATAATCCAGTTTTTGTTAACTACAGTGTAACGTGAACTAAGTTTCGTTTCATGAAGTCCATAATTCGGAACTGAAGCTTTCAAAAGGGGACACTATGGATTCGGGCAGCTGTTCTGCTTAGTGCATGGGACTAAGAGGTATTGACACTAATTCTCCAATCAACTGGTGTCATTCATATACCACAGTATGTCACTGGATGCTTATAAGTCAGGACTTTCAATTCTTCAAAGGCATCACTCACCCCATAATGAGGGGATGGACTAGAGCTTTCGACAGAACTGTGTGTTCTCGACCGTTGGGCAAGCCCCCCTCCCGAATAAATGGCCAATTCGCTACCGTGCCAAAACCAAAAGCATCCACTTTAACAAACATCGCGTCTTTTGAGAGCATAATTTGTATCTAATTTCCACAAAGTGATCTGTAGAGCCAGTCTGTCTTCTGATAGGGATCAGTCGCAGTGAGGTAGTACCCACTTGTCGATTTTCGCCGGTGCTATCCACGGCAATGGTTATCTTGCCGATTGGCTTTCAGTTTCCATGGATAATTCTTCTGCGAAAGCCAGAAAGCCAGAGGGGGAGGGTTGAATAAAGACAATTGCATGCATGAAAGTGGTCTACTTGGTTTTAGCGGTTTGAACTCAGAATCACTCAAAGTTGAGTAGAACTCGAAACCAATGCCAGATATCGCCTAATAGTAGCAAAATT
This sequence comes from Clonorchis sinensis, assembly GCA_003604175.2. Lineage (NCBI taxonomy): Eukaryota > Metazoa > Platyhelminthes > Trematoda > Opisthorchiida > Opisthorchiidae > Clonorchis > Clonorchis sinensis. Next base: position 130,588,937 of record CM030370.1, read on the forward strand.
GCTCTCCTACGCGAAGCTCACACAAAGAAACCCCTTTCAGGTGGAAGCTCCCCCAGGGAAATTGACCTCTCATGAAACGGTTTTCCGTTCCCGAACTGCATGTCCCACCCAGGATAAATCATGATAAGAGAACTTGTTGGATAAAGATTGGCTGATCATCACAAAGTTCCTGAGAGTTTTTCGACGCGACCGATTGCGCCCTTCTCGGGGTTCACCGAGTAGGCACAGGCACCGAGTTTCCCTGTTGATGTAGAAGAATTTCTCTTCTCAGGCAGTTTTCAACAGTGAGATTCCCAATCCAAAAAAGTATTTAATCCCTTAGTGATAGTGCTGCTGAAGTACTGATAACGTATCACTGAACTTTTAACTTGCGTGGCTGAAGGGCAAAGTTTTCATCAGTCAGTTGGGTTCTGTGACCCAAAGTGTAATTAAGCAGTGCTTCTGAGTTCGAATTACTAAATTTGTCTGTTCAAGATACAGCTTGTGATGACAAAGTAAGATTTCTATTAATGAGACGGAATGCGCCGAACAATACACTAACAACTAAATAAAATCATGGCGACAAAATGGTTGCAAATTCCAACTCAGTGATTGTCAATGTGGACTTGGATGAGTAGACCCTATATCAATCCATGTACGAGCAACAACCACGCACTTCCACTTGCATCGCATTCATGTTGTCACCTTGACTGGTGATAAGACGTTTACAACCAAATCACCCGGCTCAGTGAACAAAACAACGGTCATCATTACAAGCGAAGCTACCAATATTTTCTTCAGTTGAGAACCAATGTCCATATTTCACAACTGCACACATACTTAAAGTTGAGATCACCCCTGAAGAATCCCGGTTGGGTTGGATATGTTGCAGCACAACACAACTCAAAATACTTTGGAATGTCTTTGAGTATCCCGGTTCAAATAATCACTTGATCGATTGACTTTTGTCGGAACCGGACCATCGTTCATTGAATGAGCTGCGAAGTAACTTACCGCTGGTGGCAAAGATTTCTATTCGGCGGCAACAAAATTACAGCTACATTAAGCGAATTACACCAACTTATTGATAACTTATGGTTAATGTTGACTGACATGTGGATGCGGGTGACCATACAAGCAGAAAAGCACGATGAGCACGATACACATGCCGTGGTTGCAGAGTAGAGCTCGAGTAGGTCACGACTGCACACTGAGAATGGCTGTTAATAACTCAATTAGATGGTAAGTTATTGCAAGGAACATTGATATGTTGTGAATTTTTACGAAGGAAGAAGTGTTTTGCATGGTGACTTGACCACATTTTTGGACGGAACCACAGTTATGACATTTTCAATCAATTGGACATTTCGACATATGTATAGGATATATGACGTATTTGACAAATGACATAATTTACCTTTATTTTCGTTGTATCGTGGTCAAATATCTCTTGGCAGTAAACGCAGTCATTTGCTTCGTCAGAATACTCTCAACTAGATACAAAGTACTCACTGTACCCGTAACGATGATCAAGTTTAAAAATACCCACATGGATCGCTCTAGGGTTCCAGTTACTGGGAGTAATCGGAGCCCAAACGACATTGTCAACAATAAGCTTGCTGATATCGTTTTAGCTGGATGGATGTAAATGTTAAACGTACTAATCTGTCTGCATACCGCACAAGCAAGTCCGTTTATAGAGTATACTAACCATACTAGAATTCGGAAGTACCACTACTACTTTGGATGTACCCAACACGCAGAGATGGCTCCCAGAGATGTCAACTTTCGCCTTACCGACAACAAGCAAAGGCATGAAAGAAGGCTGGGTAAGGAAAGACAGACGCTTTTGTACGCAAAACTTTTTCTCGTCTTGGTACGTAAGCGCGTAGAACGGCCTACCTCCAAATACTGTCACAGTTATAAACATAGCTTAAGGCTATTCATAGGGTTGCTTAAAACTTTTCGAAAGCCCATGACCGCATTCGAGTGAAACTGCGCCTCTTCGACGAGCCCTAAGAGGAACAAAACCGGTGGTGGGCCTTCGAAAAGTTTTCAGCAACCTTATAAGTAGTTTTCTTCACGAAAATACACTTCGATATCTCAAGTATCGTATCAACTGAAACATGAGGTGGTATTTGTTTAGCGCACTCAGTTGAACAATATCATAAACAAGAGATTCAGTGTAGTATCCCGCGAAAACCCAGTTGATATGCAAATAAGTGTATTTGTCGAAATCTGCCCAATTTTGGTTCAAGTAGAACATAAGGTTGACGGAAACTCGAGGAGCGTGCTTACCTGATGAGCCCCAAGAAGGGCGAAACCGGTCTTGCGCTGTCGAATGATTTTTAACAATCTTATGAGTAGTGCTTTAGGTCTAGGGCTCCTTTGGACGCCCATTTCGGTTATTATTCTAGTTTGCAATGTGTTCGGTTGAAGTGGAAAACTTGCAAGGTAGTGCTACACCTAAAGTTTCGTCTTCCTTGTGAAGCGCGGCAAACTAGGCAAAGTATAACCAATGATCGTTTGGACTCGGGAAGCTTGGTCAGTCGCCTCATAGTTGTGTACTATAATATATAAAAGCAGTAAAAAATACCGTGGAATGCACGGACTACTGATTCGGGGAAGCGCATAGCTCAAGGCAGTAAATAATTACCGACTCTAACGAGAAACAAGGAACAAACAAGGACCTATGGACCCAAAAGTGACAAATTGCTGGTAGTGCTCGTGGTCCGGCTAAAGGTTTGCTTCATAGCACACAAATCTCATTCTGTACGTGGGAAATTGTCGTCTTGACCCACAAGAGAAGCCAGAAGCGCCATGACAAGTGGCTAGGTTGGTTCGCCTAGCACTGTCCGAAATGCGTTACAGTGTCCCAGTTTCGGAGGAACCTTGATCTCGATGCTCTAAAAGTCGGCTAGCAGTACTGTAGTGATCAGTTCTGTTCAAACAACCGGGGGTACTCATTCGGGTGATCAAACAGCATCAAACACCATCAACTGGCCAAAGCTGATCTCTTGGGACGATTGATGTTCCCGACTGTAGACACGGTTGGCAAAGGGACGCGGGCATTAGCGAATGGATTTTTACGACTTGGGTGGAACTTGACCGGAACATAGAAGTATCTATTAGGTTGGTTCACTCACGTACAATCGCCAGCCACGTGCATGGGGCCACCAATGGGCCTAGAATAGTACTGTTTCTGGTGCCGGTAGGCTGGGCTATGATCAACCCTGGAGACTGCATAGGAAACTCCGGGGCGTCCACCGAGATCAACTGCATATTCATAAGTTTGGTGGTAAGTTGGATGTCGACAGCGTTAGTACCTTATAAGAAAACGTCCAGCTGTTAGAATTGGCGAATGGAAATCGGTCTTGTCGTGCACAAATGCTCGGTAGTCCATCAAGAGCTGGGGTAGGAAGCCATCATAGTGGTCCGCATGATCAGCTAAGAAACGCGGGACAATGACTAGGATGCAACTGATTTTCTCAGCGAGTTTTAAGCTTTGCGAGTGATGTGGCATGGATGTTTATTTGCAACAGCAGATGGTTGTCACACGCGGGGTCCTGTTTTGAGTGTGGGGCTGTTTGGATGCCTTTGCCTCCTATCCGCGCGATAAACATGAGGCATGCAACTTCAGGCATCTTGGTGGTGCTTTACACCATTACTTTGAGCAATCAGTTGCAACTTGTTTCCACTCTGAGTGATGGAACCTGGGCTGATTACTTCAACCCTTGGGCTCTGAATTGCCCCCGGTTATGGCACAGTTACTCGTGGGGCTTCGTTTCAGCGCAATGTTCACAGTTAAGGCAGAATACAGAAAGGTCATTGTGTGGCCAGGACTACCGAAACCGCCATCGAATTGCCTCCGTTGTCTTGTGTGCGTCTTTATGGCGTCTCCATGAGATGCTAGAACCTTACACGGTGCGGTCTGTGGAGTTTTGTATATTTCTCTTGCTTTCATTATAACATTACGTATTTGGTCAGTTGCATAAACGTTTTTGTTTGAATACGAAAAGCTACAAAAACGCGCATTTGTACAATTTCATGCAATACAAACGTGGTCACGTGCTTTGACTCTCTCTTCTGATTCCGCTCGCGCTTACAGCGGTCATTCGCGAGTCTCATGTGCTAACTCTGGTGTCAAAACAGTTCAGACTATCTTCGGATTTTATTATATGGGAGAAATGTTTAAAAGGAGACCTTTGGACAACCATGATTGGATTATTATATATTCCCTGACCTGGGCCCACGACGAACTATTTTAAAGAGAACAATTCTTATTGAGTCTGTTCCATCCGACCTCTTTATTATTGTATACCCAACCTAGTGTGTTATTTTTATTTCTTTGCCACACACTACGGGTAAAGTAGTTTTTTGGGTAGCCAGACCACTACATGTCACAAGTCGCGGGGCCTGAGTTGACGTAGCCACCATACGCAGTTTTTGTTGATGATACGGGGTTTAGCACATTTAGCAAACAGAAAAGGTGCTTTGTGGGTACTTGAAACCTATCTGATGGTTTATTTTTATCCCATTTGCCGCCAGTAGATGTCGTGTACATGATGTTCCCAGAGATGTAGCTGTATTTGAGTTTCGTCTGCGTTTGGTGTGAACAATATAGCAACGTGGAATGAGCGGAAACGAGTTGTCGTTTCAATGCCTCTTTCGAGGTCGATGACCAGATTGGAACTCACAGTCCTGAATATTTTGTAGCCAGCGCATTACCTGCTTCTGTGGTTCCTTAAAGCTCTGGAGAGCTATGGTGCAAAGGTAAACAGGGGACAGTAGTTTCTAAACTGTAGAACGTTCGGTTTTTCGTTCATCTGGTCTCTGGTTGGCGTAAATTACAACTATCTGTTTGCGGTTTTGTGTCCGGATCGCTGCGGCTGCAACGGCTTTGTCGCTGGTGTCCCCTATCGTGGATTAAGGGGCTGGCTGACAAATTTGTACCTGGAATGTTGGAACTAGTGGAAACATTACCGTTTTCTTTAGGTTTTCTAGAGGCTGCATGGCAATTTCTAGTCCCATGTGGCAAAGCTTGCCTTAGTGGTGGCAGTCGGCTGGCGGTTTAAGGGTTCGACAGCCTCAAAGCCATGGGCCGTTCAAATTGCACTAACCAGAAAACGCGGTGGCTCCCCGACGAACTTTGATTTTACCTCCGGATTTGCGAGAATAGGAGTGGACTGGCAAAAAATTTACTGTTTGTTCTAGAAGGAAACAGTTCGGATGGAACTCAGTGAGACAGTTTATCTTTTGTTGTCCGGTAGGCATCTTATTCTGATAGGTTTGTGTCTCAAATTGTGGGGAGCACACCGATTTGGACATGGTCAAGTCGTTACAATTTGGACAGTGCAAGCAAAAGCACAATGAAGGTGAATGAAAACCAAAGGGCATGCTTACTACAAGGTGAGAATTTGCGAATCGTGAAAACAAAACACTAGATAAGCGAAGCCAAAGATCCACGGGCATTTAAGTGGTACATCTGGTCAATGTGAGCCAAAACTAAAAACCACCGCTGACGATGGGTGACCTTGTACAGCGAGTTAATAGCTAGGGTCACGGAAAGCTTAAATAGGGATGGTGAGGTGGAGAAGTTCTCAGCAGCGCTGAATGGCCCAGAGTTATGGTGTACACTAAAACCGACTGGACTCATCAGTTTTGCTGTTAGAGGGGATTAGTGCCTAGGAGTTTTTTGGGTGGGTGAAGTTGTGCTGTTGCGTAGGGCCGGACGAGCGCCGTAAACGAAATCACTGAATTTTTAGTCAGGAAAAGCTGAAAGTGCAGCAGAACACATGGATTGCTAAATACAAGGAAAGGGTCCAGTGTGTCAGGACAAACTCTCTCCAGATATGGTTGGGGGCAGGCGAGCAGTTTGTTTGTATTTCCAATAGAAGACAACCGAGGGTATGAAGACAATAGTTGCTGGTGCGCCATCAGTCTGGGTACAGAAGTGCCGTGCCGTCGGTGCACTGACATAATTTAGTTTCTGGAGAGCGCACAATTAAACTTCTTAGTTGAGATGTTTGGACAAGGGATTTTCATTTCTGTGGTTAGCTGGGTGTACGTTAACCAAGAGAAGCAGTGCTGTAGAACGACGCCGATACAGAAACACAGGTATAATTTTGGTTCAGTTGGAGGTTCGTGGGGAAGGAAAGTGGAGAGCAGGTAAAGCGGGTAGCGACCAAACGGAGATTTTGAAGCAGCCGCTGCTGAAGATGGAAAACTGGGAGGAAAAAAGCATCGGATGAGACTAGTAGGATCTGGTTGTTCGATAGCATGGGGTTCACTGATAGAACGATCCAAAGTTTGGTAAAGCTCGGCAAGTGATAGAAAATGGTAAAATAATTCCAAATAGTTGTGGATTCTTGGTAAGTAGCCCAGAAATCAATGACTGACCAATGTTACGAATACAATGCTAATAGAGCAAAAAGAGACATAGAAGAAGCCAGTGTAAGTGTGCTTCTGCTCCTCGAGTAAGAAATACAACCAGATAGCGTTACAAAAAAGTTAGCTGTGAAAGTAAGTGGTACCTCGTGTCTTCCTCTGACCGCCAGCCGACCAGCAGGCGTGAAGCCAGAGCGAGAAAATGGTTGCGCAAACTGGACAAGTTGTAGGTTAGCTAATTTGCTACCAGACAGAGAGGTTTAGCAGTGAAACTACTTGGCGGAAATAATTACTGAGTGGGTAAGACAAAGAATGACGGTGATTTCTAGCACCGGCAATTAGCCACTCAGAGGGAGTACACTGGGTGGTTAGAGAGCGGTTAGTGTGGAAAGGAAAAGAAGACAGATTAGCAATGATGGAGGGAGAACTTTGTCGTTAGCTGTGCGTATATACTAAAGGCCAGAAATAGCGTGGGATGCTCGGATTACTGAGTTGAGGAACCACATAGGTAACAGCAGTAAAAATCTTACTCAACCAGAGACCACGAACAAGCTTGAATCTATCAGTTCAAATGAGATAGAGAACAGTGATTGTTTGCGGTTTGGTTAGGGTTTTTTCGCAGCTCACGACTGCTTCTTCACATAGGACCTTGTTGGAAGAAACAGGAGGGAACATGAATAGTTGGGTAGTTGGTTTAACACAGAGGTCCAAAATGGGTTACAGTACCAATCAATGGCTCACTGACCCGGTTAGTCACACCAAAATGTTCTTCGGATTGGTAGTAGCGCGCTAAAAAAGGGATAAACCCTTGATCTAAACGAAATTACCGTTAGCAGAGTCACATGTGTAGCTAAGACAAAAGTTTTACATTTCATAATTGTGTATTTTATGCGTCATTTGGTGGCCGTGGATAACAACAAGACTTTTGGCCGTGCTGACAGTTGACACAGTATGCTGAAGGACTGATTTGGTGTTTTTGTGTTAGTCACTCGCGGGCCTTTCATGACCTTTTCTAGAAAGATTGCTTGCGTTCATAGATCTCGGGTCAATTAACATTAGCTGCCAGGGGGTCACGGCCCGGCCACACATCGTCCGGTTTCTTGTGCACTCAAGCTCCTGCAATCTCTTCATGTTGAGGTGTACAGCTATTCTGGCTTGGTGGCTCGACCGGCGTCGATTGTTGGACTCGCACTTCATGATAGTTTTATCAAGGAATAACTCCTCAGTAGACCGTGCTTTCTTTTAGAAGCATTAAACACGCACTTGAGTTTTTAGGTTTCCAGATTCTTCAGCGCGTTTGTAGCCCTCAGCGCATTCCAAACCACATGTCCTAATTACCGTTAATTATTTACCAGTAAAAACTGTTCCGGGTTTGGAGACATTTTCCGGACGAAATTTGTAGGCCCTTCTGCTTAATGTATAACGTGTTATTCTTAGGTTTCAGAGAGCTGCTCACCTTGTAGCAGCAGTGTACTGTAAAGTTTACCTCCTCTAGTGCACTGCCTGCTCTTCGAATTACTGCGTTACATCTTCCGTCCTCTGTTTTTAGTGGCTTGAAGGACAGCGTTATTCTCTGCAGCAGGAGTAACATCCGGATAAAACACTAATGTCAACGGTATAGTTGCTGCCAGTAAACTTACCCCCCTTAGAGTGATGAACATGATTGATGCTCTGTTCAGTGCCCTATTCATTATCCTCTTGTTTTAATATTACAATTGTTGTATACACATCAGTTTAAATACATACGTGCTACCTGTTACGCCGTACTAAATTCTGAATTTGTAGTTCGTTTGGTTATACTGATATACCTGCTGCGCTCTAGTGGGGGAGTAGTGTGGCGTTTTGTACCTTTATTTTGCTTTCATTATAACACTACGTATTTCATAACTTGCATAATCGTTTTTTTTTGTTTGAATACGAAAAACTACAAAAAACGCGCACTTGTACAGTTTCACGCAATACAAACGTGGTCACGTGCTTCGACTCTTCTCTTCTGATTTCGCTCGCGCTTGCAGCACTCATTTGAGAGTCTCATTTCCTAACTCTGGTATCAAAACATTTCAGACCATCTTCAGAATCTATTATATGTGGGAACTGTTCAGAAGAAGACCCCTGGAACAGCATAATTGGATTATTGTTTATCCTCTGACCTGGGCCAACGACGAACTGTTTTAAAGAGAACAATTATTAGTGAGTCTGTTCCATCTGACCTCTTTATTATTGTATACCCAACCTAGCGTTATTATTTTTATTTCTTTGCCACACACTCCTGGTAAAGTAACTTATTGGATAGCCAGACCACTACAACAGTGACTAATGAGGCATCGTCTTGTGATGAACATGATTGACACTCTATTCATTGCTCTATTCATTATTCTCTTGTTTTACTATTCCATATGCTGTACACATACGCCAATTCGAATACATACGTGCTACTTGTTGCGCTGCACTGAATTCTGGATTTCTAGTTCGTCTGGTTATACTGATATACGTGCGGAACTTAACTCTCACAGTCTATTACCTACCACTTAACCAAGTGTTTAGCGAGGAATCTATGTTGTTTTAGGCGTATAGAGAAAAGAAGTACAAGTAACCTTGTTAGCGATAGGCTGTGATTGTTTCCGTTTTCCCGCTTTCGGGCGTATATCCCTGATGAGTACTGGTTCTAAATTTACAATAAGCGGCAGGTTTTGGTCATGTCTTTGTGCATTAACCGCACAACAGTTTGGCGGAGAAAACAATATCTGTCTACTAGATTTATGTCGAATCTCTTGGAACTTCCCGCACAATGTACGCCCGCCGCTTAAAACTGATAATCCAGTATCAAGAGACCGGTGGGAGTCGCACTATCAGTAGGCAAAGAGCTACCTATCAAAAAGCGAAGACCGAAATGAAGTGCAGTTGATGCTTGTCGCAGCCTCATTACAAGGTAACTGGCTAAAACTACATCACGACGTTGAAACCCTTCATGTGAATCGTCAAACTCTGCGCATATGCAAGGAACACCGACCGAAAGCGCAAAACTCTTCGTTGGGATAGTTCAACACAGACAAGTCTTGAGGTTCAATGCCACCATTCCAGTTTTTGAATCCGGAGTTATGGCTATGCTAGAACGCTGGAAGAGGCAAGTGCAAAAGCCGAGGACAACTGGCCGAAACCTGATTCCAACTACTTGAATAAGTGTTTAAAAAATTCACTACCTAATCCCCTATCGAATGACAAAATGTCACAACTTTTTAACCAGGGATCAGAGACAAAACAGGGTCTCTTGACAGTAACCTTAAACAGGGAATTAGCTGTTTTCTTTTAAGGTCTTCTTCAAAAGGCCCAATGTTGCGAAGCCAGGAAAAATGAATTCTTATCTCTATTCTCCCTTGAAAGGAGCCCAACAAGTTTATGCTCAGTGACCCAGTTGAAAGAAAATGAAGAGCACCCCCTCAGAATTCCTGTGCACACTTCATGTTTGAACGTCACCCTTTGTTTCGTAGAACATGTGTCTGATCCCCCAAAGACTTTGAAATATGCAGATTATCAACGATCGACAGCACAAGGACCGAATATCTCCCCTACTTCATCAGATATCTGAGTTAACAGGGGCAATGAAGGTCAACTTGCGCCAACCCGTGAACTGCGTTCTGCACTGCCTTCATGGGACCCGACAAAAACGACAGAGATATCGAAAGTTATGGCGTCACTTTAAGCCCGGGAACTCGCGTTATCTTGGGTCTCATAACCCCAGAAGAAAGCAACGCAGAGGTTGCCGCTGCATCTAGGCAAACTGAACCATCAGTGTCTTATTTCTCCGGAAAAATGGATACCAAATCGCCACACTTAGACATGTGGTTAGGGAAGTTTATATCATCGACAGTTTCTTAGGCCCAACCGGCGCTGAATACTCCCGGTATGCTGGATTGGGTCTCACTCATATTGTCAGGGAGGGGCAAGGGGCATACCGACAGGAAACCGGCTCTTCGAAAGCCCTTGGTGAATGAACTAAAGTTACGTTGTAAGAAGAAGTACATGTCTACGGCGACGGCCAACTCCTCACTCAAGCGTTGACTTTTTGACCAAAACCAATCTAACGTCAGCACCAAACCACGAATTGAGAGCGTTAAAAGACCAACCTCCTGAGTGATGCACTGAGGCAGGCTAATATTGAGAGCGTTAAAAGACCAACCTCCTGACTGATGCACTGGAGCAGGCTAACAAGGGTCAGGCTCACGACCTCACGGCTTTGCCAGACCAAAACCTGGTAACCTAAGAGTCCTGGCAAAGAGAGAGATGTCGATTTATAGTCCTACCATCAACATGTTCTCTTTAAGGGGTTCCGGAGTAGCTGGCTTCCCCTTTATCTAGACGGACTGGCTGGCACAGATCAGTAGGCATTGCTTTGTATTTCAAAGTGAACACGCTCTCCGCCGAAATTTCTCAGTGTATTTTCTCCTGAGTCCAGACAGTTTGGCGCAATGCTAACCCTTGCACCGTGAGACTTGCTGAAGCTCCTTGCATACCTTGGAAGACCTCAGAGCATGCGTCATGAACTCAGTTTTAAAGCCTGTTGCTATAACATGCAGCGGGGCTCTTGAAACCTGAGGTTAGCCTCAATACGATTGGCGCGGTAAAACATTTTGGCGGTGTTGGAGCAACTCCTGCAAGTAGCCTGAAGCCACCATGCTAAGTATTATTACTGTTTATGGGAGGAACTGTTGCTTTTCTAGTCATTCCTAAATAACGAGAGTTAGTTAGTTGTCCAACTGGTAAGCAGCTCCACGCCTGGTCATAGTGACGAAATGATTTTATGGGAACTCTCTAAACTGATACCTTTTTCTGAAACTTACTGAGCAAGCCGTATAACGATGGAGAATGTTCTATCACGGCTGAACCCATTGGTGTCAGGTCTAGAGACCAGGCATAACACAGAAGATAACAGATGGTCTTCAAATGCTATATAAACGCACGCAGGCAAGGAAGAAGCACCCACCCAACTGCGCACTGATGATATCTCCTCGTATGGTGGCGAAACGTTTGCAAGCCAATTGCCAAGCTCGGCGAACAGATCAACAGCCACCTGATCAACAACCAATAAACTCACCCGAGCTACCAATATTCCAACGCATTACCGAACCAGAAGATAATAGAACTTGACTTAATTCCCCGGAAGCGAGCAAATCGCTAGTTTAAATGGTAGTCGCCAGAAAAAAACTGAGTGCTTTCCCAACGTAAAGTGACAACTTTTGTTAAAACGGGTTAAAATTGCCATCCTTGGAGATGAGCAGTTTCCTGTACATGTGTTGATAGTACAGGACAGCGATTTACAGTCAAAATCTGCGCAAAATACCAACGCCGTACCGGGAAAATAAAATTTACATCACAAGCACGCGCGGTACTTCTGAGGAATAAATCTGGGTGATTCATGGCTCAGAACTGAGCACACTTCAGGTCCAGAACTTCTCAGAGGATATTACACTGTCTCGTTCCTTTTGATCCCGTATTACCCCCACCACTGTGAATAATAATGTTTTCTGAGCTTTTAACTGACACGAAATTCGCTAAACCGACGCACTGTTGGCAAGTCTAACTGACTAAGTTTACTTCGTTTGCTACCCAATGTCCAGACAACAGCCAGCCTGGAATGCCGACTTGCGGGCAGTTTCTGTAAATTGTTTAGACGCTCAATTGACGCGTGTTCCATCTCACTGCTCTGGACACTTTCACGCCTAATCTCCAGTCCACGGCCGCATTACACGATAAGTATAGGCCCATCAGCATCACCGAATTTCCCTGCAGTCAGTGATACCCAAGGGCAGGGTATTCTTAGCCACGTAAGTGTCACCTAGTTATTAGCATTCGCGCAACACAGATTCACAGCAAACCGCCCGGGCTTATAAAAGTTCCTGTGTTTTTGAATGACCTGGAACAAACAAGGAGGGTGGACTCATTCTGCTTGACGTATTCTTTGAGGTTAAAGGCATTTGATTTGACTCTTCATTTCCCACTACAATTGTCACTCAGGGTAAATGATAGCAAAGAGGCAGTACTGCAGTAGATCGCGGGGCTTACCGATAACTAGCAGCACAAATGACCACTTTTCCTAGTCAGTGACATTAGTAGTCCTTTAGCATTATGTCACGCTGCCACCAATTTTTGGCTCTGTGTGGAATATACCACGGAACCTCTCTGATGGCCCGGAGCCTCGGGGTTCCAAAGCCATCCAGTAAGCAGAAACCTGGACAAATGCACTTGCTGCTCTAAAACCTAAGGTTTGGCGTCAAAAGAGCTTTCCGTACCGTTCTGTGGAGGGTTTGAAAACATCTGCGTTGTACGTGCAAAGAGACGCGGGACGATTTTCAGGTTGGCTGTTAAAGAATATTTAGATATTTTGAATATTTGACCGTCGTTCAGCAAGTTTTTCGTGCTCCACAATGAACAAGTTACTGAGGAGGTTACTGGGAGACTAACTACCATTTATGGTAATGGCGGATATTATGAACCACCCTACATCCCTACGCTTTCCGTGACTGTGACCATTGTAGAGTGCATGCTATGAAAGCACCAGGGGACTATGATTCTCCGAAGGCAGGTGTTCAAGATATTTTCTGTGGATGGGAAACAGAAAGAAAGCTCATCAGCTGAAGCCCAGTAAGCAAGGTTGTACATCACCAATACTTGCATATAAAACATTAAACTGGCAGACACCGCATACTACACCATTAATTCAACTAAGACCACGCGGCTTCACGGAGTCAGTGAATTGCGGTCTGGACCGGGCTGCTAGTGTCCCAAGGCCATAGGAGCCGTATGTTCCGATGGCATAAAAACCGGTGCGGAGCTACAAATGATTATTCCTCGCTTGTTCTGCTTGCGGTCCGGGTGCACACGACATGGCGAAGGCAACTAGTACGGTAGCGACCACTGTGCGGCCGGTGCCCATTCTACCGAAATCGGATACCTCGTCTAATAGATTGGTGTCAGGTAAGATGGTTTTGCGCTATAACGTCTTGTAGATTCACCGAATATCTCCTCCAGGGGAACGGGCACATGGTATGCTCGCGGGCACCGTTTTTCGGCGGCAAATATGAACAGAACGTGGGCGAAGAATAAGTCACAGCTTTGTAGCCTAAAGACAGCGATGCCTGACGCTGCTGTTATTTTTTGTTCTTTCCATGTAATTCAGAGCATCAAATCTAGGATTAACAACCTTAGGGAAGTGACTCATTCGGATACATTTTTGTTTGCCTGGTCTAGGAGAACGACTAACCGACCTGAATACCTGGGCGAGGCATGCTCGGAAGTATGCTGTGACCCTTGGCAATGAAATCACTAATCGGGTCGAATCTGCTAACAGGTACATTAAGTGGAAGTTTACTGAGTCGTCCTCGTTGCTCACCTGTGTGCAGGCCATAATCAACAGAACTGAGCAATTAGAAGTCAAGTACAGAAGACTAGTGAGCTCGTGGTTGTTGCCGTGTCGCCATATGGCCCATGCTGCTGAGTACAATGGCCAGCCGCTGATCCCGTCGGTTGAGTCCAGTAGGTGGCTTTTGCCACTGAACAACATTCAACCATCAGCTACCGTTGCTGAGAATAGCGTATCAGTACAGGCTGCCCCCCAAAGGCAAGTCTTTTAAGCTAAGTGTTGCTCGAAATATCTCATCGGATATTTGCGAGGCAATTGTCCGCCTGGGTTCGTCTGATTTCGATGCTTGCTGTCGGTTCTTGCGAACGTTTGCTGGGTTGCTTCTCACCGACTCTTTTCCCACTTATTTTCCAGGTACAACTGCGGAACACATTTCTGATGATTCTGTCACTTGTTTGCAATCGGTTAAAATAAAACTATGTTTCTAAACAAATGGTTTCACACCTCCGAACAACGCAAGCGTCACGGCAACCAAGGCATCCAGGCCTTGCGTTGAAGACAAGCCTGCGTAGGTAAAGAAAGGGGCGCAATTTATTTGTTTCGTATCTACCTTCAGCGTGTGCTCGGAACGTGGTGCTTCCCAGACAACGTAGGATCCCCTCTAGCAACAAATGCTTAGTATTATATGTGGGAGCCCCGCAGCTTACATGTGACTGAGGCCCTCTCCACGCTGCTTGGGTGCTTCGCTTCAAGTGTTACTTGTACACGTACACAGGAACCTCATTATACACCCATGAAAAATTATGGTCATTCACTGTTATTCTAGGATGTAGGAGCGCGGTTGACTTGGGATCTCGTCGGTTGTTCCTTATATGGCATGTAGAATCGCCAATGCATGCAAGCCATCTTCGTCTAACGCGCAACAAGCACGCCTTGAAGGCAAGAGCGATGGGAGATTCTCTGCGGGCATGGGTTCAGGGCAATCTATGTGGATGACAACAGGTAAGAATGCTTCCCAGCCGAAATTTAGTTACCAAAGTCCCACAGCAACCTTCCGGACATAAATAAACAAGTGTAGCAGGCGATGCTTACTGCATACCTCACCATTTGCTCTCATTCTTCAGGGTTTCCGAAAGATTTGGAAATCTTTCTTCATGTCTACACAATCTTCTGTGTTAAAGGAGTAGTAGTAGAGGTAGAAAATCGGCGACCAGCTCTGGCATAACCGCAGACGCTATCACTGATCCGTTGGCTGCGAAGGATGCACCGATAGTTCCGTTATTATAGACCAGAGTTAGAATGCTCAATGAAAAAACCGGTTCTTGTAACCATTGAACACAACTCGCATGATACATAGACTTCGAGGTGTGCATTCACGGTTACCGTTACAGTTACACGTGTGCTAATCGTTTCCATCAAACGACTAACTGTATCGTAACTAGTGATCGATGCTGAGTGAAAACAGTGAACACAACAGCAATAACTAGCAAATTTGAGCTATTTTAATGAATCACTTTTTTGTTAACGACGTTAATTACAAACATCATCTTCCTTTTTTCATATCGCTTTTTTTGGGAACAAAATGGACGACCACACTTGTCACAAGCAAGCCGTGTTGAACTGCTGGGAATTGTGTAGTATCTGTCTTCATTGCATTTAGAAATCTGTTAACAATGTAAATGTTTATCAGATACAACCCCATTATAACGCTACGCTTCGTTCAAGGGGTTCAATCATAAACATCAAATCTGCCATCTTACCATTTTTGAATGTTCCCGCCACAGGGGTTTCAACCAATCAGTATGGGGATGACGCCGCAGGATACTTGATCATCGCAGCTTCAGCAGCCGAGCCTTAGATGCACACCCAGAATTTCTCCGAAAACATGGTTCGGAGGAGGAAAACTTTAGCATAAAGTCTCAGCATTTGATGGTATTTATTCGGCCCCCTTAAGATCTTCCCATGCGACCTGAGTTTTAATAAAAGTTGTTTAAACGTACTCGAGGTTCACTATGGGCGCCGAACTCGCATTTTAATGGCTGCCAATTGCTTCGCGGGTTGTCTCCCTGACGGCGGTGGGAAATTTGTGGTTTCTTCATGTGTTTTCTTTTCTACTGCACTTGAAAATAATCTCGAAACGACAAGAACAATAACTGCGCCCTCCGTGTCGTCGCAAACTTAAAATCGAGCAGCCCTTCACGACGCGTATACGAAAGAGTCTCCTACCGTTGTGGCAGGTGTGCTGATAAACCAAGCCAGGGAATTCGTCATAGCCCATAAGCTTTTTGTTCTTTTATGATAGTCAGTACACGCTATATCGGGCCCAAGGCTATACCGAACCATCGATACTGACGTTGGGAGAATTAGTTTGTTTATGGTCAGAACAAGCAGACAACACAATAAGGTGGCCAGTGCTTTCAAGTCCTGGTACAAATTTAACGGATTGAGGTGGTCCTGTGGGTGCACCTAACACACTCATCCGCTAAATATTATGGATATCGTGAACTACGGGCAAGTCATCAGACTTGTATGGTAGTCGCGTTACCACCACCGCGACGCCGTACTTGGGTCCATGGACAGCCCCGTACATAAACGTCTTGGGTGAGTCGTTTAGGATTGTCATTGTAGGTGGGATTCGCCAAGGAATCATCACAAATTAAAACCAGCATGGATCAAGGGTATCCTTGGGCCCATTGTGGGCGTTTTGTTGCTGTCATTCAGACGAGGAAATAAGATGGGCGTGCCTACATTGGGGACTCAAAATAGAAAGCGTCTCAGAAAGTCCACTAGAAAGCACTATGATGTGAGTTAGACTGTGGCTCGAAATAACAAAGCCAAAAGTCATCACAATTGCTGACTAACTAATGTCTTTTGGACCCCGGTTTTCAAATATCTGACGAAAACCTTGTCGATATGGAGAATGCAGACATCATTCTCATCCAAAATTCACCATAAAAAGAATTCCAGAAGCAACGCGTCAAAGTATATCGCGCTAATTTAATTTCAATATAGAGGAAGACACTGTTAGCTCAGAAGTTCATGGGTTGAATCTGCTGGCTAACCTGTCCGCTGGGCCCCGGAAGTGTGTCACTGATGTTTCAGCACTAGTCGGTGCACCGGGATTTAGGTCGAGTGGTCCCTTATTCGAGACATGTACGCCCGAACTTTGGTGATAGTGAACTAAGCATCCAATAAATGATTGTATTTCTTACTATATTCTAGTCAATCAGTAAAATTCGCCTGTACACTGCAGTTGCCCTTTCTGTTTTAGCAAATGATGAACGTTACGTCAGACCTCCAATGATGTGTACACCAAAAACCTCCGTAAGCTGTTCGACGGTGTGCGATTGCTCAATGGATCGGGCTGCAAACTGCCAACGGCATGAACTAACCAGTGTGCCACAAGATCTACCGCGTGAAATTATGGAACTGTAAGTCCTCTCACTTGACACGAAGACTCTATATTGAAATGTATCTTCTAACCACAAACATTGTATGAGCCTAATTTTTACATATATTTTGTTATTTTCTCACTGCAGGAACCTCGCTCACAATCACATTGAAATCCTAAACACAAGTTCCTTTCAAAACTACAGGAATTTGAGAAAAATGTAAGTTTTTTCACTTGAGTGTTTCGAACTTTTCTGTTCATTTTTTGTAACAAAAACATTTTCGAACGTCCTACGTAGAAGCAGGAGTTACCATAACAATGAAGCTAAGTAGTGGTGCAGGCTACAGTCCCTTAAAAGCAATTTGTAGGCTATACGATCTCATAAAAACTTCAACTGTATGACTCCATTTCAAATTGGCTTTCTCTTCGTATTCTTCGAAACTTTTTCCATAAAAACAACAGGTGGTATTGGAATCCGTTCTGTTCCACTTTAAACCTGCATGAAAGGCTTCAGTCTGCGTTCAGTCTGCGATATCTCCAATTTTGCGGTTCGTAGACTCTAGTTATCCGTTCCATTAGTACTACGTACATGTGTTACACCGTGGTAGAAATCATCAGCCTAATATCTCTTTCTAAGTAATCCATATCTAGTAAAAGTCTCAAGGAAATTAACAAGACTGCCGCACGCTTGAGGACCTCAGAAACTGGTTCTCATCTGGGCAGGTTTCTTTTTGAACCGGGCATTTGCCCTAATTTGCCCCTCTTGCTTCTTGTCCACCGCGTTCAACAAATATAAGCATACCGTTCCATCTATTTGTACATGCACATATGTATAGATATGGTCTTGCAAGATAATTTCAAATGTAGCCCCAAAGAACTGACATTTTCTGACGGGTAATAGATCACATAATGTTGGCTGCAAACCCTCAAAACGCCCCAGACCCACCCACTCACTAGGTCTGTGTTACCGCTGCATCGATGGAGGGACGTTTGATGACGCACGTATTCCTTGGATCCTAGGGCTCAAGTCTATACCACTTGATCTACGACTGACAGATATACACCCCGCTTTAGCTTTAACTTCGCTGCGCCCAATAATGCATATGCGTGCCGAATCCTGCTATTGAGTAACCGATGTACACGTGGCTCCCTCATTATCGCCAATGGGACTAATTGAGCAAGTAGTGAGTTTGCTTTCATAACAATAAGACTCCAGGTTGAGCTTTGACACCGATTTGGAATTGTGGACAAAGGGATTTATTGAGCACTTGACGAGTTAGCCACTAAAACTTTGTTTAATTGTGTTTTAAATGATATCGCGGAAGATGCTTAGGGGGCATAATTGATTATACATTTTCCCTTCAAAAACCCTGCCGGGTAAAGGCGGCTTCCTGAAACTGAGAACTGGACTGACCACACATTACTTGTGTACCGATGCAACCAATAAATAGAAACACGATTTTTTAAAAGTGGTTGTTTATTTTTTAGGCATGGAGTTGGCAGCCGGATGACTAGTATCAATACGAAGGACCGCCTTTGGTCGTTGGATTAGTCCACTATGTTTATTTGGGGCATTAGTCTGTTACAAGCATGTGCACGGGCCCTCCAATTGCTATAAGTAGCCACGGTAGGCAGCACCGAGTACGGTCATGAGCGTGACGGGCCGACGTTGACCATAGGGTTAGGCTGCTGAGTTAAGTTGATGTCTCTTATTCGGCGTTGCACATTGACACAGGCCTAGCAATTACGATAAGTAGCCAAAGTAGGCGATATCGTCCACAGTTTTGAGTTTGACTGACCGTCGTTGGCTGTTAGGTTAGGGAAGCATAAGTGAGGTCAAATAATCAGCATTGCATATAGGCACTGGCCCAGCGGTTACAAAAGGAAGCCAAGGTAGGCGATATTACGTACAGTTGAGTATGAGGTCCGTCGTTCGCCGTTAGGTTAGGCTTTTGTGCGTGGTTGGGTCCTCGTATTCACCGGTTCGCATACATACCGGTTTGATGTTTATTTTGAGTAGCAGAGATATGCGACAACGCGTGCAGTTATGAGTACGACGGATTAGGTAACCGCGGACAACCAGTGCTTCATAAGCAACGCCGCACATGGACACGGGCGTGGTTTGAATGCGACCTCTGCCTCTCAGGTTCCCCTATCCAGGCTTGGGCAACCTGCAGTATCCTAACCTTCGTGCTTCCTTCTGGCTGGATGGCAGCTGGGCACCAAAAGGATGCTACTTTTTTATTACAGGCCGTCGGATTTGCATTGGATATTCTGTAAATTTTATGTTCATTCCTAAGGAACGCCAAAATATGGTAATGTGCGATTTCGCATTTTATCTCTCGTAGACTGGTAACAAAATGCGAATCTGTGATGGTCCGTGACCTTGAACTTTCGCTCACTTAAACAGAGTGCTATGAGCAATGTATCACCTACAAGTGCAAATGGATTGGACTAACTTATCGTAAAAGTCACAGCTTCGAAACCCCTGTAGTTTCGACGAAAGTAATTTGGGTGTGTTTCTAGTGAGCGGCGCTTCAACACTGGTTTTCACGTTCAGTTCAAATTAGCCCTCTAGTTAATCTTAGAGAACCCTAATATGTCTACTAACCCAACCGTTTCATCGGAAACATCAACTTAAATAAGGTACCCATGAACTAGTGCAAAAGTTTGCAACGATGGAACCTATCTGCCGTATCCATTCTGGTTTCTTACGTTCCGAAATCTTCAGTATCTTATCAAGCGCCAGACAAGACCCCTTAGTTTCGCCTTCTACCCGTTTCGTTGTTGCCCGCCATCTTCAAATTGTAACGGTCTGACCTTGCCTCCGTTGGCGCTCGGCATTCGCACAATGGAATCGACTTGCTGAACGCCACCACTTGTCCTTGGTGGAATAAACCAGGTAGGCAACTGAGTTCAGAATACCAGTCCACACTTTTGAGTCCCATCTAGGCATCCCGGGGTCCCAGTGGTGCTTGGAAATTTTTCCACCGGAAGTTTTCCACCAGAGGTATGGGCAATGAAATTTGTTAATCTGCGGGAATATAAATGTAGATTAGGATGGTTTTGGTTCGAGAACAAGCGAAACAAAATGCAAGATTTTGGCGTCAAATATTTTATTCCATTCACAAAGGTTTTGCAGCTAGGAGCGTTGTGTGATCAATGAGCCCCGCCTCCGTTTTTTATGTTCCGTATAAGCTGGCAAGGGCCTATTAACTGCGTTTCTCTGCCTCCAATGTCCATTGCGTTCGGATTGTGTTAGTTTGAGCGTGACCCTATCTGTGTCGGATAATGCTCACTATTTGTGAGACCATCCCTCCAAGCGCCGCTGGGTACCCACAACTGACGCCAGCCGTGCCTTTATTCTGACTGTAGCATCGTACTCATGTCTCGTGGTATGCCACTCATCAGTTGGAAATAAGGATATTTAATTAACGAAAAAGTGGTCGTGGTTTCGAAAAATAAGTAACTCGGTTGCTTGGCAGAAAACCTCCAGATAGTCCACCAAAACGCTTGTAAAGAGCGACTGTAAGTAAAAAAGCTACGATCGCGAACTACCACACCAACTAGGCATTCAAATACCTATCGTTCACACACTGTCTAGAGCTCACAAGTTAGGAAGTGGCTAGCGTCATGAGTCCGAGCAAGTTGGTACAGCTGATATGAGTTTCGTTCCAGGCAAAAAATTTTGGATCAAGTGAACCAATGAAATTGTTCTAGCGTTCTTGCGACCTCGCCGAAAGATTCATAGCGGCTGGACAACGATTGGGGTGCAGTGTTGGTGGAGCTTGGAGGTTCATTCGAGGGTCAGCATTTACTGGCAATCAAGGTCGACTGCTTATGCCTAGTAATCAACGAAAAAGTGATGAATTCTCCTTGGCTAGCACATTGGAGTGACTCACAGCACGCCAGGAGCCAGCGAACTCCATTTATGGTCCGGCATGCCAAGCCGTGTGAGGTGCGACGCCTCGGATTACACCGCCTGTCAAACTGCAGACACAAAAACGGAGGAAAACAATGTTGTTAATGAATTCCCTGGCCGCCGAAGACAATTATGGGTGGCAGATCCCAAACACGCTTGGGAGCATTGCATTGTAGTGGTTGATCAGTATGTCTGTCTCTTAACGTTTCACCTGACCACCGTCAGGCCTACATCGGTCACAAATTGTGCAAGTTCTCATTTTTCACCATAATGTATTCCCGGTAATAAGCCCGAGTACGTAAGCACGGATTTAGCGCATCCAAGTGGCGTTTCTAGCATCAAAACATCGGTCCCCGACGCAACCATTAGAGTGATAAAGCACATTCGGCTGGTTAAAAAGATGAGAGAGTTGAAGTAAATTAAGCGAGTTGCACAACAGCCAAGAACAAGAACAGCACGAGCACCTTGTAGCTCTGGACCAGCGAGACATACTGCAGAAGAGAGCCCACGCTTTCGGAGGGCTGGTGCATTATTGCCCGCCGCCGCAAATTTGTGGACTCCCAGGCTTTCAGTCTTGAGAAGGTTATGAAGCGATTAATTGAATAGGATTTGTCAGAAGACAAAATCTTGCCGTAACTACAAACCAGGAGAGTAGTTCCGGTTAAGTGTGCAGTGCAATAACCTGATAAACTGGTTAGACATGCAGTACGTGCAACACGTGAGTTTCGTGAACATCGTTTGTGTGTACGGAATCTTTGAAAGAAAAACAGAGGTCACTTCCAAAAGCGGTTGCCGAACTACGAACTGACAAGTCGAGGCAGACCAGAGGTAAACAGCCTTATCAAACAAGGGATGGTGTAGTGCGTTAGGAGATGGTAGCAAGCTCTGTGTACCACGAATTCTAGGCTGAGGGTTTTCGCATCAAATGCAGTTATGCTATTGGCCGAGGAAAGACAGGTTCCGTAGTGCCCGCTGATTCATAGTAGTGTTGTTTTACACTCATCATTCGAGATTTCCTAGACCGTGACTAATTAAAGGTGTATGCTTCGATAAAAGTGACTTATTTTGACAATTGGGCAGGAGGTAACATCTCTGTTTTCGGAGCTCATACACCCACTCCATCCTTCTCGCTCTCCTTAGCCAGTTGTTGGTTGCCTCAACCTACCGCATTATTCGATATGTTCATGAGGGTAAATTATTTTCCAAAAACTTCCACTTTGCGTTCCCACATTTAACTACCACCTTCTATACTAGTCAGTGGCATTAACTCCCCGGGTCGGCAACTGCTATAAAAGGACTTTCATCTCGCTTTCCACTTGGTTTTTCCAAAAGCACTTCAGCTAATAAACGTCCGTTAGACAGCTGCTACACATCGAAGCCCTGTTGCCGCTAACAACGATTGTTCCAGTATCGCTTTTTACCAATAGGCGTCTCGTAACGGCGGGATCAGGGTCTGCTCTTCTATAGGCCAGAGTCACCAAGTTGGTTCTTCTTGGGAGACCGTGTGTTATTGGAGTACCACCAATGAATCTGTTTTTGCCGATCTATCCCTTAGCAAGGCTGCCACGCCACGAAAAATCGCTATCCACGCTTCTTGGATTGCTCACTGAGTTGGTATCTGTTCTTTAATGAGTAAGGGGACAAAATGCCAGTAGCTTAGAAGTACACCACTGCACTTACTGCGCTGTTCGTGACCCTGGTCATAAACCCACCCGTTCAAGTCCATGAAACCTCAGGCATTACTCTCATTCCTAATTCAAATTAACCGACCGGAACATTGTAACACTGCTGGTTAACTAGATTCGTTGTTTTCTTCCCCCTTTTCTGCAATTTACAGTTTTCTTACCAAGTACCAGGCGGAATGCCTAAGTTTTGCCTTCCCCTTGTTGTACTGTTGCCCGTAATCCTCAACTTGTAAATATCCAACCTTGCTTCGGCTTGAAATGTTCCCCAGAAAATAGGCAACTTCCTAATAACCATCCCTTTGCCCTCGATGCCCGCCACATATAGATTGTACTAGTTGAGACATGACCGCATCCGTGTCGGATAATGCCCCGATTCTGCGCAAAACTCAGTACCCACAACTCTCATCAATCACGCTTTTATTTTGATCGTGCTATTATGGTCGTGCCTAATGTAGCGTGGCTCACCATCTGGAAAAACACTCTTATTACTTTCGAATTTCTAGGTAAGATGATGAAGGTAAGATGATTGAGGACAACGATTTGGGCATATTGACCATCATTCCTCAGAAAACGGGATGGAAGGCAACCGGCACAGCGCGGCGGCGTCCTCAAGGGTTTGAAAAAGGCAGAATCACTAGCTTTGGAGGTGATTAACTTGATAAGATACGGGAGCACCTTGAACGTTAGGAGCTGTGGAAGGTGCAACAGAGTTTATGGGTGTAAATGCAACGCAAACACGTAAACGAGTGTCTGTCTGGGTTACAACGCCCACGGAATAAGCGGCTGAGAGAAATCGGGCTTCCGATAACGGTACTTTCCTAACGGCATTCGAGAGATAACCGCAAAGGAGTTAATAATAAGAAAGAGAAATGTTAGTGAGAAATTTCGAGATTTTCGATTTTCTCCGTAAGCTCGTTGTATTTATTTTTTCAAGGTTCTTAGAGCGTTATCGTGGGGAGAGACATCAGGGTGAAAACTTTTTATGAGAGAAATAAGTTAAAGGGCGAGCAGTAGTTTGTGGTAGATGATATCACAGGTATGCTGTGTTTATCCAGCGAAGGAAGGTGCCCCAGCCCCGGGAAGCCGAAGAAGATGAAACAGTCAATAAAATGTCTCGAGAAAGAAGGCAAAATGAAGAGGGACTCGGAGAAACATCTGAGCCATACCTGACTGATTTGCAGGGAACGACGTAGTGAATGCTGCCTGGGAAGCTTAGAGCAACTGAAGCTGTAGCCAGATTGCCTTTAGTTGGAAATATTAGGTCTATGGTACGTATTCCACGAGTAAAGCTACGATTAATTCGGGATCAACTCTCCACGATAAGCAGCGATGCGTACTGAATAGGGGTCATAATGGAAGATTAGGAGATGTTCGGCAGGTTGAAGTTACGCGGCACAAAGTTAGGCCAATAAGGGAGAAAGAAATGGTGCTGAAAAAAGCGGTAGGTGGGGAGAAATGAGTGGCAGGCGAAAGTATGTTTCAGGTGAGACGAAACTGAGTGAGAATTGTGGTGGAAGCAGGTAGAGGTCAAAGCAAGCCACCAATGGCCGCGGATACGGGGTATTACCGAGCACATGGTACGTGTAGTTTGATCTACTCGTGGTGTAACTATAATAATAATGTTTATTCCCAAATTTTGGGTGACATACCGTCTGGCATGATCATACGTTTACAGTCAGAATAAAGCATGACTGGGAGATTTGCGGGTACTGCGGATTGCGCGAAAAGAGGACAATGTCATAAACAGTGGGAAATAGCCGATGAAATAATAATAGGTTGCTTTCCCAACTAGCAGGGATCAATGGGCATGAGATCCGACTAGTTCAAAGACATGAACATGGCATGAACTAAAACTGAAAACCATTGCTGGCCATGAGTGACCTTGGGCGCTTGGGCAAATGGCCGGAGTCACAACGAGCAAAAGTGGAGATGGAGATAGAATAATTCGAATAGGGAGCACATGGCGAGTTTTGTCTCAAAAATGTGGCTTAATCTGAAATTAAGCAAACTCACTGTTGTAGGGAAGTCAGTTGCAGCAGATAGGTTGGATGGGGACGTGGTGCTAATACATAGGGCGAACCAAACATCGTATACGGATTTGAACTTGTGAAAGAGGCAAGCCAAAATTGTGGCAGAAAATCAGGCTAGCCAAATTTGGGCGAAAATTCATCGGGTACGAAAGAACTCGTCCCAGAGACGGGGCCGGATGAAAAATTTGCTCGAAGTTGCGACTACAGGCTCCATTGGGCGAGGGGTTGCGGTCGAGATTTTGAAGAGAATAGTTGCGGGAGTGCCATCACACTGGGTATGACAGTGCCATGCCATCATTGCACTGACATGCTTCGGTTTACGGACAGCCCCGTAACGGTCGTCAAGGGTGCCGCGATCGGAGAAGGGATACGCAGTTCTGTGGCAGCTGGATCTGGGTGAGACGGAGATTGACACAGTGGCCAAGCCTTGTTCAAACAGGGCGTAAGTAAGAATTAAGTCCCCTCGGAGGCGACGATACTCAAGGGAAAGAGGTCGAGCACCACGAGACGCGTTTCGTAGTCCATGGACTTGAGACCGGCAACCATTTTCGTAGCAGCTCGCTGGACACGCTCAATGAGGATTACGTCTTTCGTGCGTCCTGAGTAGACAACCGGGTTGGCATATTCAAGGAGCGGTCTGACATAGGCCCCATAGAGTATTTGGAAGTCCGTGCGAGTAATACGAGAGAAGGTACGCCGAATCATCCGTAGAACAGCGAATGCCTTCTGAGCCGATTTCTCAAGGTGCAGTGAGAAGGACAGGTTTGGAGAGAGCCAGATACCCAAATCTTTTTGGCATCTATCCTCGTGATGTCTTCTGGTCCTTTCTCACCATGCATGACAAAGGAGTTCGCTGAGTCTCCTCCAAATGACATATGGACGCACTTTTCGTCATTCAGAGGAAGGTGCCAGTCCAACGACCACTGCTTTGCGGCGTCTACATCAATTTGGAGGGCACTGGCATTGGAACTCCACGATTTCAAGTCGTCCGCAAAAAGTAGACATGGACTTGAAAGAACATCTGGAAGGTCATTGACGTATATCAGAAACAGCAAAGGTCCCAAAACGGAGCCCTGAGGAACTCCAATGGAGACCGGCGCCGCAGAAGAGTAGGTCGAGCCTACTTTCACTCGGAATGATCTGTCTGATAGGAATGCCTTGATCCAGTGTAGGATTTTCCCTTGAATCCCGTAAGACTCGAGTTTGTGGAGCAGAGGGACGTGTGGGACTCGATCAAATGCTTTTGAAAAGTCGAAAAATATGGCATCCGATATGAGTCCCTCGTCCTTGGCTTGGGTTAAGCTGTCCATAAATACGAGCATGTTCGTCACGCAGGAACGGTTTGGGAGAAATCCGTGTTGAGCTTGAGAAATCAAGTTGTTGGAAGTAAGGTGATCTAGAATGGCTCGCTTCAGAATGCGTTCCATCACCTTGCATGGCACGCTAGTGAGGCTTATAGGCCTGTAGCTGCCAGGCGATAGTCGGTCACCAGTTTTGTAGATTGGCGTGACAATCGCTTCCTTCCAAACAGAGGGAAGGTGGCCTTCGTCAAGCGACTGACGAAACAGCAGATGGAAATGAGTTGCCAGTGTGTACGACGTTTCCTTCAGGATCCTTGGGTGGACTTCGTCGGGCCCCAACGCGCAGAATGGGTTGATCTTGTGCAGGAGTTGACGAATGTCCTCCACCGTGAATACCAAGTCGGTTAGAGGCCGTTCGTAGGTACGCCTTGACAAGGTTGGATGTGACGAGGACGCTGGGACTGAATACAGACCTGCATAGTGATCTCTGTAGAACTCAGATACCACTATTGGGTCACTCGTGGGTTCCCGTTCCTGTCCCTCAGGGAGAACGCGGATGGCTTGTTTCTTCGGCGATGCCGCATGTATTTGAACAGCACATTTCTGTTCTTCCGGGCGAGGTCTAGAATGGTGGCTTGTTTTCGTATGTTCCATTGGCGGATTTCCGATTTACAGCGGTTCCGCATTTTACGAAATGCCAGCTCATCTTCTGTGTCTCCTGTAGTCAACTTTTGAGAAATAGTTGTGACCTCTTTTCCAGAAGACGCCGGATCCTTTGGGTAGTTTACGGCTCATCCGACTGCGTGCTGGTTTTTGGGACGAACATCGCGTCAGCCTCGTGAACTTTCTGGACAATAGTCCTATATAAGTCTTCCACTGAGGCTGGCCCCAGTTTAACTTGGTTAAGAAAGATGCGCATTCCCGAAAAGTCTGCACGGCAGAAGTTTCGAATCCACGTTTGGGGTTCGGGATTTCTGGCCCAATAGCAGATGAAATCAAAGGTGAGCACACAGTGGTCGCTATGTCCCAGTGGAGCGTTAATTGTCACCTGATCAACGAAATGTCTTTCGTTGGTGATGACCAAATCCAGGAGGGACGGTTGTTGGCCCGCGCGGTATCTGGTGGGTGCAACGACATGTTGAGTCCAAGCGCTCTGTTGAACGACTTCGGTCAACGCCGCTGTAAAGGGTCCACTTGATCCGACGCACTGGAGCTCCGTCCAGGGGGCCTTTGCGCTGAAGTCACCTACCAGCAGGAGATGAGTGAAGTGGTAGCTGGAGGAGAGTTGCCCAAGGGTTCGTATGAGGAAGTGGTCATCTTCCGGAGGACTCGAGGGGCTACGGTAGACCACACCGAGAAGGAGAGAATCGGACCCGCGCAGCGGGACTTGAAGCCACAGTGCATCACAAAAAGGTGCAGGAGTGGTATCAGAGAGGAAATCGGGATTGGCAGGGCCGCATGTAAGTATAAAGCAACCCCACCAGCTTCCCTCGTTTTGAGTCAGCTCGAAAAATAGAGTAGCCGTCTATTGAGATCTCCGCGTCAGAGACATCTGGTGTGAGCCAGGTCTCTGTGAGTGCGATAATGGACGGCTGTTCAAGACAAACTGACTGTTTAATATCACAAAGTTTGTTGAAGAGGCTAAGACAGTTTGTGGACAAGCATTTCAACACTGTCTCCGCTGCCTGAAGGTGAGGAGCCGAGAGTTGTGTAATACATAGGGCGAACCGAACATCGTATAAGGATTTGAAATTGTAGAAGAGGCAAGCCGAAATTGTGGCAGAAAATCAGGCTAGCCAAATGTGAGCGAAAATTCATCGGGTACGAAACAACTCGTCCCAGAGACGGGGCCAGATGAAAAATTTGCTCGTAGTTGCGACTACAGGCTCGATTGGGCGAGGGGCTGCGGTCGAGATTTTGAAGAGAATAGTTGCGGGAGTGCCATCACACTTGGTATGACAGCCATGCCATCATTGCACTGACATGCTTCGGTTTATGGACGGCCCAGTAACGGTCGTCAAGGGTGCCGCGATCGGAGAAAGGATACGCAGTTCCGTGGCAGCTGGATCTGGGTGAGACGGAGATTGACACAGAGAGTTAGGCGGATGCAGGGTCACAGATAATTTCCCTTTCATTGAGGGCCCTGTGAGTGTAGGCCGGGGACCAGCCAGTTTGAATGAATAACAGTCCTACGGGGCTGGGCAACTGCAGTAGATGTTTGAATCTTGGGAAGAGGCAACGAGGAAGAAATAGGATGAAAGCAGTAGCATGGTGGCGAGTGTCAGGAGGCATATGATACAACGGTGTCAACAGAGGAAGCCGGAGCAAAGTCGGGTTATCCTGTGAAGAGTGAGGGACAGAGGCTTGTGAATTTAGTTTGGAGAGCGCTACTTAACGAGGCTTTCATGGTAAATGCCTGAGTTGGACGGCATATTTTGGCGGAGATGAAACATAATAGATTTGTGTGTCAGGGCACCTTTGACAATATCATGTGCCGTAAATGACTTGCGCGGTTTTCCGGAAGTTGGTCGAGTGGGACATCTACGATTGAGTCACGGCGAATGCACCAGTTTGCGCAAATTGGTGAGAAGAAGCGGGTTCCATCCGGTGGCTTTCGGTGGTCGCATTTTTGGATTTGACTAGTAACTTTTTGGCAAGTAGAACTTGCAGTCGAGTTTTGTTCTTTATGGCTTGGATTTTTTGGTGGTTGAGAGGAACGCCTGAGATGTCAGCAGACGTGTGGCATAGTGTTTGCCCCTGAATTGCATCATTATCGAGCAGCACATAGACGGCTTTTTTCCGGACGCGTCGAGCTATGCAGGTGGTGTCGAGCGTGTCACATGCAGTCATGATGGCAGTTTCTCTGTGTTCAAGCAGAAATTGATCAGGCGTGTTGTGTATTAGGACTTAATGGTGGCATTCCAGGGCCAATGTTGCCGTACGAATTGACCCTTTCTCAAGGTTTTCTGGATTGCATGTTGTATCAGGAGTTAGGAGACACGCAACGGGATGGGACTCAGAAGGAGGACGGTTCAATTTTTATCTTGTGAAAATACGCTCTGAGATTTTCCAAGTCTCCGAAATTGAGATCCCTTTGCAAGTGGTGTGGAAAAAGGACGCTGGGTTAATTAGGCAAACAGATGAATGTAGTACTGCTGAAAATTTTGAGATTACTCGGAGCGCCTTGCCGAGCGGCCTTGAGTGGTGAGGGGGTAAAGAGCTAGGCTTTTTGGCTATGAGGCGATTCCTTAGACACATTCAGGGGATGGATGATAAGGATTCGAGGTCATACAGCTGCTCAGAGGGGGGAGACGGAAGCCCTGCCATTATCTAATAATTCGATGTACGTTGAAGAATTTTGGAGGGTGGAAGAGGGGGGTTTCTAATTACATCATATCGCCAGCGCCTCGGCCTGATTTGGCCACCTGTGTGAGCTTATAGTTTAGATAGGATTATGGAAGCGAAGGCCAGTGGCAGAAGGTAGATAGAAACGATTACCTAGCTGAAAGTCACACTTATATGAAGTACCGTAGAAAAGACCAGTAAGCAGGCTTTTATGTATCGGATGCTTGCGAAATTTTGAAGTTTTCTTTAAAAAACTCCAGGCGGAAAATGGAGGTCGCAGGAAAGTCTGGTTACAAGTGGAAGCAGAGGCTTCTATTTAGTGTGCAAGGTGGATGCCCACAGGTTGTGACGATGCTATTGCGGTTGAGCGCGGATTGATTGCAAATTATTTTGAGGACGGTAGGCCAGTTGTTTCTCTTGGGCTACATGGTATGAGTACCAGGGTGCGGAAAAGGAATGAAGTAGGGGGCGAGCGGCGTAATCTTAGGACAGGCCTTTCATGTTTGACGCTTCCAAGCATAGGCTTCAAAAGGGCCTGATGAGAAAGGAAAATCCGGAGGGCTTGGTTGGTAATGCTATTGAGGGGCCCCTTTGAATAAATAACAAACCAGTGTAAAAACTGAATAAGGCGCAATTGATGTGCCGTGTTCCAGCATGATAATAATAATGTTTTATCCCCAACTGGTAAGTGTGCTTCTGTTTGCTGACTACAGAACTCAAGCAACTCCATCGTAAGATGACCAGTTTTTCATATGAACCCTTGAAAAACCCTCATCTAGTTAGCATTCAAACATCTACAGCTGGTGGGTGATTTAACCGCTCAAAATGCTCCACGAATCCGGTTCTGTCGCGTCGGCTCAGATAGATATTTTTCACTGACGCTGACCAAAGTCGTTAAACAAAGCCCGTGGACTCAACAGATCTTGCGCAGGCCAAATAACATTCTTGCCGGATTTGGTTATCACCAAAGAGGGATACTCGGTTGATCAAGCGCTAATAAAAGCTCCACTGGGAACCTCAAACATGGGTTCGAACATTCTGCCATGTGGAATTCTCAGGAATGCGTATCGTCCTTGACCAACTTAAACTTGGACCTGCTTCAGTGGAAGAGACATACATGGGCATTGTCCAGAAAGTTCACAAGGCTGACGCGGTATTCACCCAAAGATAATAACGCGCCATCGGGCGGACAAAAAGCTACCTAGCGGGATCCGACAACCTCTGGATATGCGGAATCAGCTATCCTTGAAAAGATAACCACAGGCACACTGAAGATAAGCTGGCATTTCGTGAAATGTTGGACCGCTGGGAATCAGAAACCCGTCAATGTAACATACGAAAACAAGCTACGAAATTAAACCTCGTCCAGAAAGACAAAATTTTGCCGTCCAAGTACATGGGACACCGCGGAACAAATGCGCCAACGGCCTTCTCCTGGGGGGACAAAAACCAAGAACCCACGACTGACCTACGAATGGTAGCTGAAGCTTACGGAGAACATTATGCAAGCCTGTGTTCTACCACAGCGATCTAGTAACATCGACTCTTGTCACCACGTAACTACGAATGAGCTCCAACCAATTGGTCTTCACGTAGGATGAGGTTTGTCAACGCTTGCACAAGACAAACCCCTTCAGCGCGTTGGGTAGGCGGGGTCAGTCCAGGGATCTTGAATGAAATGTCGCCCACACTGCCAGGGCATTCCTACGTGATGTCACGTAAGTCACTGGACGAAGGCAAACTTCACTCTGCTTGGAAGGAAGCGATTGTCACGCCAATCTACGAAGCTGGTGATCCAGCGTCGCCCGGAAATTACAGACCTAGTAGCCTCAACAGCGCACGGTGCATTCTGAAGCCGACCATCTTAAATCCACTCAGTGGAAATAACTCGATACCCCCAATGCAGAACAAGCTCTTTCAAAACAGCTCTTACTTGACAAACATTCTCGTATTTATGGACGGCTTAACTCAAGTTAAAGACGAAGGACTAATGTCGAATGCCATAGTTATAGACTACTCAAAGCATTTGGTCGAGTCATACACGTCCTGCTGCTCCACAAGATAGAGTCTTGTGAGATTCAAGAGGAACTTCAAGGCTTAACCAGGGCAATTCTATCAGATAGAGCAAAACATTAGTAGCTGGACTGTCACCCTCCTCTGAGTGGCGAAAGGTACACCCACGTCATTCGGAGGAGACCCAGCGACCGCCTTGTTCGTGCATGTATGGTTTGGACCAGAAGACAGTTCGAGGATGGATACCAGAAAGGATTTAAATATCTGGCTCTCTTCAAACGTGTCGTTTTTACTGCACAATAAAAAGTCAGCTCAGAAGGCATTCGTCGTTCTACGGATATTTCGGCGCACCTTCTTCCGTTTTACTTGCATAAACTTTCAGATACTCTATGGGGCCTATGTCATACCGCTTCTTAAATGTGCCGGCTAAGCTGTCCACACAGGATGCAGGAATAATATAACCCTCGTTGAGCGTGCCCCGTGAGCTGCTGCGAAAATGGTTACCGACCTTAAATTCGTTGATTATGAAATGCACCTCTCGGTGCTTGTCCTCTTTAACGTGTTATCGTCGCCTCCGGGGAGACCTACTATTTACATCCAGTTTCAACAATGTTTGGCTAACAGGGTTTTCGCCGCCGACCCAACTATCAAACGAAAGGGGTATGACATGAAGACTTTCAAGATAAAAGCGCACAAATTTACTGGGAACCATGTTTCTCATTTGGGCCAGTTGGTACGTGGAATACCCTTCCTTTGACGGTCGTGTACGCTACATCCAGTAGCCATTTCAATGCACTTTTAGACGCTTTTTTATGTGACTCCCCGAGCTGGTAGGTTCACTGTCAAAAGCTGAAAACATAAAGAGCAGTGCTTTACCATTTTTTAGTTTGTACCTTTTAGTTGGAAAGGAGCCATTGAACGACAAGAACAAATCCGAAGCTGGAAGCTTGGGCGAAAGCCTCGACCCTATGTATCAAACTGTGAATCCGTGAATCCCACCTATTTGACGCCTCTATTCATCGTTGTAGAAGAATCAGCGAGCAGTAAGCCTGAGAATTTCAAACATTCTTGAAAGCTGCTGTCTGGAGCCAGATCCTCTCTATTCAGGAGCTTGAAATTTGTGTTTCCTCTCTCTGTGACACGTTTGCAGCATTTAAATGGCGCTCACGCTTCTAGGAATGGTGGCCTTCCATTCATTTCAAAGCCAGCAGTGCTGTCGACATTTGCGTCCATTCACCTTGTCTGGTGCTGTGGCATGAGTGGTGCGTGTGTCCCTCTCAAAGAATGTTAGTTCGCATTTGTCGTAGTTCAACTCTCTTTTCTAATTCCACAGATATCCCTAGCATTATTCTAAAGACACATCGGCCCCACTATCCTTCTCCTGCGAGGTCGTATTTTTTCACTTTGCTTTCTTATTCTCACGTACACGCGTATTATAAGTCGATGTTGGTCCTCCTCAGGCTTCTCATGTGTTCATGACCCACTACGGAGTTTGAGAATACTCTGGTTATCTGGTTGCAAATACCTGAACAGTGGACTTGCCCCAGTGCACACGTGCCCATACACATATGCACAACCACACATGTACTTCTGACACCTTGACTGCCGTTATGTCGTCCTGCTCGGAGGTCCTTCGGGCTATTGTGCGCAAGCAGCAAAATAACAATCTGGCGCTACTTGGTCTTCTAGGAGACTGGACTGATCTGAAACCAGCGACCTTGAGCCCGTTGTGCCATTAGTCGGTCGGCGCGTGCCGATTGGGCGCGTAAGGATGAAGTGAGTTTTTCGGAGTGATGATGGCGCTGGGCATTTGCCATTTTGGTTTACTTACTGGGACTATTCGTTGTTCATCACCTTTTGTTTGGCACACTGGACCATTTTTCAACCCGGCCGTTTTACCTTTTCCCAGCCCTATGTCTGTAACCTGGAAAAAGGCTTCACACTTCCTTGCGAAGTGACCAAATGCGTAGTTCAGTCGAATGGGAGAACCACGGAAAGAACAGTGAGAACGTTTGAATGAAATGGAGAGGACTTAAAAATTGTGAAACGAGGCAATGGCATGGCTGGGAATGAGAACATAGGGCCCTCCTAAGCTCAAGAGGAAGCACTGTCGACTTGAAATACGGAAGTATCTCTTGTCTAAACAAAACCATCCCCGGGGGTTGCCTTCCGGAGAAGGTCTCTGAGGTTCCGGATGCAGAGGTCTTCAGGAAGGGGGGTGAATTGTGAGGCCGTTCTTTCCAGATAGTTCTTCTAATCTGATCAACTCAAGGTTTGCGGTGAGGGTCATCCATAGGTCTAGGGTTTTACATACTTAACACACTTTTTACCGGAGGTAAAAACGAGGAAAAGTAGACGGAAAAGCTCGCAAGATCACTGACTTCCGGGGCGTTCGCCATATTTGCCACTTCATTTCACCATTGTTGAATAGTCTTCACCAGAGCCTATCGGCTTTTCGTTAGCGTGTTTCGGAAGTCGAATCTTGTGGAGGTGACCCAGTACTACCAGTTTGGAAGAGAGTGTCCTTTTGTCTGCAATCCAGTCTTTTGCCGCGTGGTGTAACTCTTAGGGTTGTTGGATAGGCGCTTGGTCATCCAGGGTGATTTAAGCTTTGGAGATATCTCAATGGTTACGACGCGAGCTTACTGACCGTAAGGTCTTTGATTCGAACTCAACCCCTGTATTTCGACTACTCGTGTCCAGGCAACCTGGAAGTATCTTATTCCTCGTGCTTCATTCTGGTGGCGCGGTAGCTGTGCACCGAAAGGCTGTTACAGCTGAACAATCCGGGGTTCTTTAAATAGTTGGCCATCAATTGCGTCGCTGTGTTGTTAGAGGGTTTGGTTTGAGTCTCTGCGCCAGAGGAACGCTGATTCAAGGTTTTTTATTTCTTAGCAAGGTGGAGTATAACTCTCGCTTGCACCGTAGATGGAAATAAATCGTTGTAACACCCTTTTGGTACATAGCTGCCGTGAAACCCGAAGGCAGTACGAGGGCTGAGATACTTCCAGGTTGCCAAAGCCTAGACACAAGCAGTCGAAGTGCCGATGCACGAACCTTCCGGCCAGTAATTTTGCACCCTGAGCCATGTCGAGCTGGAACCATGTTCGGTTCACCCTGTGTTCCAAGCTTCGGCTCCTCGATTCAACTAGCAATCCTCTTCCAGAATTACCCACCGGGATTGTATCAGAACAGTTGATTTGGGAGGCTGTGTGACCATCATTCGAATACCACTTCAGCAAATGTCGTTTAGGATGCTTGAAGGGCTATTGATTGCGAGGACTTTCGGCGCAGTGACGTCGAGGCGTCTTACGATTTTTGCATCGTTGTCCCAAGCCGAGTTTGTTTAGGATGGACCTACCGACACAGGCACTCCAGTCACCTGAAACCAACAGTATATCGTGTCTAGATATCCCACCGACCATCTATGCAACTTATAGGAAGTCTGACAGTTGGATCCCCTGAGAAGACGGGTAGGTATACAGTCTTCAAATCGATCTCCCACAATTCTGGGTGAGACGGGGTTCCAAGATGTGAGTGCATCGAGGGCGTGGTCATTCGAGGCGAAGGTAACCCCTTAGATATCAGGGCTGTCCACTGAACCCCTGTAGTAGTAGAGAGTGTCCATTCCTGCTACAGGGATTTGTGTGATGCCTGAGCTGGGTAGTCTGAAACTAGCTGGTGCTATCCAGCAGGTTATCGTGGAGACTGCGCATAGTTATCCTGCAACTGCAATCCTTCAGCAAGGTGCAGATATTCCAACACCCGATGTGCACAGGTTTTTTTTGTATTGAGAGCCCCAGTTGACCTACCGGTCTTCTCTGCTCCTGGGTTAGCACGGGGTGCGTAGCTTCCCGGGAATGAAGTAGTATTAAATGAGTCAATTGGTTTTGCCATCACGAATGAACTCGGGGACATGAGAGGGGTAGCGGCCCCAGTGCCACTCCGGTTTTTCCGATGAGGACATCTCTGGCCTTTAAAAAACCAAGTGCGACCTGCAATGCAGAAGAGTGGTTGAGTTTGGTGGACCAGAACGGCACTCGTGGTCCTTGGGCTGTGAAAGTGATCTCGTCCACCCAGTCAGCCGGATTCGATTCATATTCCCACCGTTGTTGGTTTGGAATCAGGGTTTGACCAACTTCTCCACATGGACAACCAATGGACTGTCATCCAAGCTATAGCGCCAGCTACCCGCTTTCACTCTCGGTAAAGCATCGCCCGGGAAGGCAGTAGATAGGACTTCCTAAACAGAGGCTAGATGGTAACACGTCTCTTAGGAGCATTTATTAGAGCGTGAAAGGCGACTGCTCGATTCCCACGACACCTATCCCCGACCATACTGACGTGTTTGGGGTAGTCATGCTTCGGACCTTGAGACTGCAGGGGAGGCGCTGTAGGTTGGGGAGAACTTTAGAAACCTCGGTGGCTTTATTAGTTCTGTCTGATAGAGTCAGTGCACGAATTTCAAGGGCGCGAATTACGGCACTTGTGGCTTAAATAGGAATATCATGGCTCAAGGACCGTGTGTACCGGGCTAGGGTAATGACTGTGTTGTTGGTAGACAAGCACACAGGCACCCAGTGTCTTTTGAATTTCAGGAGGAACAAGGACCGCATATAAGGATAAGTCTTGTTCAACGTATAGATCTAGCGGCAGCAGCTGAAACGAGAGAGAAAATATATGCATAACAGAACGGCGGAACGTCAAGTGCTATCGGGGTTCCGAAGCATATAGGGATGTTTACGCTCCTGTTAGTGTAGGAGGTTCTCATCATTCTCTGAGGATAGTTTCCATAACGTTAAGCGCATAGGATCTAGCCAAGTGTGAGTTGGATTATCGCTGTTGTGCTTGAGGACATGCACGGTAGTTTCAATCTGGTAGGTTTCCCTTGGTTTTACTTCCTATGGGCACCAGTTGACCAATATGAACTCTGCTGTTCCTGTGAAGCAGACAGGTGTGCACTCAGCGTTGAACTCTTGGCTTTGCTCGCTCCACAATGGGATCTTACTGGATAAACAGAGGAATGCCTTAACCAGGACAGGACCAGGGGTAGTTGACCACAAGTGGATCGACGTTTGTGAGTGAACATCCACTCATGAGGTGTGAAATTTATGGCGATTCATAACAAGGACTAGATAGAATGCCGTGCTTCTAATAACATATATTCCCAGTGACTGACATGAAGTGCTTGAGACTTTCGACCTAACGTGATTGCCTTCCACGGGGTACCTTTGAGACGCTGAACTTGGCCATTATCTTAAGTGCGGTAAGGAACAGTTTCGCTGGTCCCTGTGTCTGCTGTGTAGAAAGGACACGGAAGATGCAGGCCTGTCAAACGGCCAGTGACCGATAAAAGCACCCAGTGGTTGTAGATTGCAGGCGAATGCAAAGGGAGAGCGAAATTTCGCCGATATTGGTCAATATGTATGTAGTACTGGTAACAGAGGGCATCATCATCATTGACAGCATGACATCAGGGTTCAACACCGATGCTTCATTGCCATACATCCGTGATTTATTTGAAAGCCTTATTGTGAAGAAAAGAATAAAGGTGGATGGAGAAGGAACTTAGTGCTAGTTTATTACAATGATTCAGAGGTGCTCACACCTCCAGACACGGGCAATCTGGATAGAAACTGACAACAAGAACGCCACTGACATCGGTTGACAGCCATACCTTGCATCCTCTCAAACCAGGCGCAGTGAGGATCACGTGGTCCCCATCTTGGAAGGCGAGTAGCACCGATAGCACCCAGGCGTTTCGTAATCTACGTCATACCCTTCTGCCAGGCCAAGGGTTGGCCACCTCTGCTTCCGCCACCCTGAATTGGGCATGGAGAACGGCATTCTCTTCAGCAAACGATGGTTAGGCATACGCAATACATGTCCCAACCAACGTAGCTCCTGGTGCTGGACACATTTTTCAATGGAAGTACCCGCTGCACAACCGGAAACTCGCTTTCTAATTGCCTCGTTACAGATTTGCTGACGCCAACCCAAACGAGCTATGGTTCTGGACAACGATTGTGGAGCACCTGAAGACGTCTCAGTTCCACTGCTCAAACAGGCCAAGTCTCACAGCCACACAACAAAACAGCCCGCACTGTGGCTTGAGACACACGTCCCTTGAGATTCAGGGATACACCACTTTGAAGCCGTAGGTGTCTCAAATTAGCAAACGCCACCTGAGCCTTGCAGATTCGTGCATTGACCTCATCTGTCACACTACAGTCAGAACTGATCCAACTTCTAGGATACGTAAAACGCTCCACAACTTCAGGTGTCTCTCCCGGGATTGTAAGTGGCGTATTCAATGTCTGCATACCCAGGAGCATGACCTTCCACTTTGTGGGTGCAAAGTGCATACCAAAGAACGGGATGACTTTGGTTAGTTCATTTAAAGACACCTGCGCCAACAGAGGGTAGCAGTACTTTGAAGTCGACGTTAATCCCCTCAAATGGTCTATTCGCTTTGGTGGTGGTCTGTAGGACCCAGGCTTGATCTGTGCACGTGCCGGACACCGGTCTGTCATATGTCTGAATTCCACTGAGTATAGGAGATTCTTTGGACGAACAAAATACAGCATTCTTCAGACACCTGGATGGCACAAAGAGACTTGCTAATTTTTAATCTTAGGGTTCGACAACCTCCCTCATAAACAATGATAGAGCGCTAATAGAACTTTTTCTTTATCGTAATTAAAAGGGGACAGCTGAATTCTCCAGTGCCGAACATCGTCCTTTGTTTTCCTTTTTTTGAGTATCATGCGTGAGCGATATTGACCGCTGATCGGTGAATAGCTGGAAATGATTTCCAAGAAAGTAGCATCTCTATTTTCCAATGGTTCGACGACTGCGTATGCTTCTCTTTTGACTACTGAATGATATTCCTGTATCAGAGACAGCATCCTGGAAAAATAATAGCGGGCTTCCCATGCTGCTTCAGCGATGCGGCTTTTGCCGACTCATCGGTTTCAACGACAAAAGGATCGAGAGTATCCGGTTTATACAATTATTGTGTTTTCGAGCTGCAGTTTTGAGTTTAAGTAAACGTTCCACAGCATTGGGAAGGTGGAAAAGTTTGAATTAACCGTCCAAGTGTAACACCCTTTCGGTGCTTAGCTGCCATGCCACCCGAAGAAAGCACGGGGGAAAGTGTGTATTAATTATAGATTGACATCCCTATTTGGTTGCAGTGGGCTTGCACGCTGGTGGAAGATCCCCAAAGAGCTTTGGTGAGGTTCCAGAGAGAAACAGTGAGTTTATTACCCTCGAAGTATATCCCCCAACGCGGCTATAGATTGAGAAAGTTATGTCCAGAAAGTACGTGAGCACGCAACTGTGGAAGAATGTATGGTCTAACTTTGTTATGAACAGAATTTAAAGCACAGAACAGTGTCCAAAAGCGTTGCTTGTGTAATAAGTGCCGATCGCTGATGTTGCACCTTTGGACGGTGCTTCCGGATGGTGGGGGCAGAAACTTTCAGATCTCCCAATGTCAATCACATGCAATCGAACAAAATTTAGAATGTCACTGTTTTCGTTTTTAAGGTACACCGGGGCTGCAGTAATAGTGAGACGAAAAAACGGGTTTACCCAAAAGGCTTCTGGTGTACGGTGCACTTGAAAGAGTATACCTTCCTGAAGCACCCCTTTTCCCACAACGATTGCACTAAGTCTGATTAGAGAGAATCACATCGATGAGTGAATTCATCATGATTTCATCTCTGCCTACATCAGTGCAAGTAGTCTCATTAGTACAGCCAGCAGCAAGGGTGCACCGCCTTTGGAGGTACTGATTAAGATATTGCCCGTGCTCTTGCGTACAAGTAGTCAACGAATGTTCAAAAATTGTACTGTTCATGGGTGTACATGTAGAGCTTTCGGTGTTTGGATGGATTGTTGATGCCTGATGCACTCTGCAATAGGCATATATGCACTTGAAGATAAATAGTTTTCCAAAAGTTTCTAGTTTATGTGGATTATGTT
This sequence comes from Clonorchis sinensis, assembly GCA_003604175.2. Taxonomy (NCBI): domain Eukaryota; kingdom Metazoa; phylum Platyhelminthes; class Trematoda; order Opisthorchiida; family Opisthorchiidae; genus Clonorchis; species Clonorchis sinensis. The sequence continues at coordinate 130,628,336 of CM030370.1, forward strand.
ATTGAACATAGGGCTGGAAATGGTTAAATGTGAGGACCCAGTGGGTCCATTGATAGCCTGTGTCGGATACACGCAGACCTGAATTGAACCGAACAGGCCGGACCAATCGATCTAATGGATCGGAATCACGCATTGAGTAAATTATTACGAACACAAGCAGGAAGAGTCAAGACCGCACGTAAGGATAGGCCTTATTCAACTTACGAAATCAGTAGTAGTAACTGGAAGGACACAGAAAGTCCATGTATGAGGAAATGGTGCAATCTGAGGCGATTTCGGGGAAAAATATCATCAGTAATGCGGCTGCGAGATATGGTTTTTGTTGACAGATGGTCTTAGGCCTCTTCAGGCTCTTGACTACGGGTGTCTCAGAAGCGTCACAGATGTCGGATGGTGTCGGATAACTGATAACGAGGTAATTGGTTGTGCAACAGGTACATCGGTTGCGGAAACACAACTAGCACCATTAACTTCAGTGGCATGGCCATGTGTTACGTAAACCGAATGATTGTCCGCCAAGGTGAGTATTGTCGTCCGTATCTCCTTCAAATGGTGCAAACTGAGGTAGAATGTGTGACTTTGCAGTGGGGTGTTGGAGAGATTACGTAGAGTTTTGGTGTTGTTGGTGTGGTCCACTTTTCAGAATTGGGTCCCCGTCACTATTCCTGTGCTTAACTGGGGATGTCGCAAGAGTTATGTCAGGAACTGAACTTGTGGCTTCGTTGCCAGCTGGAGCAGTTTTCAGTGCAGACTCACCTCTGGCATTCAAGTCGGCAGTGATGCGTCGATTTTCCACCAGTGGCTGTAATGCTTCAGAGTAGCCTCTAGGGGCCAAGTTTTTAATCGACACGATTTCCTCCTTGCAATTATACAATGGTGTGTGCTTTTTATGGATTACATCCTAACGACTCCGACTAGCAGGTTGCACCAGGGAGATCTTAGCTGATTCTTAAGTTTTCTGAGGCCTCTATTTACTGCCATTTGGGAGTAGAGTTCCTGAAAGTTGGTTGGCTACTTAAACTGAACAGTTGCTGGTAGAGTGCAGCGTTTAAACCAGTACAAAGGAAGAGTCTGATAGAATATTGGGCTTCAGGAAGTGCGAGCTCTTATTTTCTCATATTTACTTTAGGATTGCAGAGCTGACTTAGTGGCTTTCTGTAAGGCACTCTCAACAAGGCCGTCGCCCGTTCAATTGCAAGAAGTCGTCCGGCTGGTGGCCACCCCTCTCTCATGGAGGAACTGTTGTAGCTCTGAAGACCATTATATAAGGACGCAAAACACCCCAAAGAGCCTGGTGTGCTTGACGAAGAACGGCAGTACATATCAATGGAACAGGAAAATAGGAAAATTAACTTTTGATCAGATGGCCTTTGATTTGCTTGCCGAGCTTGGCAATTAGCTTCAAATTTTTTGTCATACGAGGAGACATCGTCATTGAGCCGCTGGATTGGTATCTTCTCCATGCTGCCTTACGCCCGTATAGTTTCTGAAGAGCATTTGATGCCTCTAACCTGGTTGGTTGCTAGATATTTTGCTTGTGTGTAATTTAATTGGTCCGTTCAAGGTAAATATGGGAGGAGTGTTTAGACGGGTTTGTGACAACAATAAGGTGATGCACGTTTGCCACAGTGCGCAATTCCGAACTGTTTCCACCAAAGTTTTTAGCCAAGTGAAGTTATTGCCTCTACATGATCTGGCAGTCGAGCTGCGAAGACCGTGTTTTGGTGCCAAGTAGTTCCTTGACCGCCTAGATCTCTCCATCCTCATTCCCGCTTTGAAACGTCAGCGCGCCGTGAAAGCCGTTCATTTACAATCCTCAATACATACCGTAGCCATCGGAGTTAACGGTGGTTTATGGCGCCCGCCAGTTTGCCTTCATTACGTTCGCGAAAGCCGCGTTGTCGCACAAAGACAGCGTCATCGCCAGAACAGATGAAGGTCAGGTGCCTCAAAATGGAAAACAACTAAAAAACCGATCGCGATTTATGTTCGGAAATGACAGATATCTAGAAACAAGCGGAAGGTAAGGAAACTCGTCAGTGCTAATCACAAGACATTCTTTACTAGTTGTGGATGGTATAGGTCCTTTAAAATCAATAATCAATCGTTCGAAAAGTTGATCGGCTTCAGAGGATTGTTAAATCGTGGCGCACTGTAAGTTTCAGTTCCACACAAGTGAGACGGCCAGAATTCATCAGTCTCCTTCAGTCTATCATCTGGCCGGGATCGAAGACGCATTATTTTTGATAACCTCTCTTTGATTAGAGTGAATCTTTTGTGTTTTTAGGCACCAGTATTTCTGAAAACATGTTTCGTCTTTTTCGCTCAATTTTTCGCAGCCCGTTCTCACAGCAGCAACAGAGTGTCACCAGCATCGGCAGTCTTCTCAGCAATGTTCATGGTCAGAAAGAACCGGTCAATTTCTTTGTCCCTTCTGGGAGCGCTATCAATCTCAGTTTGTCTGATCCGCACAATCCCGGGAGTGTTCCAGGTCGCACGCCGTACACTCCAAACACCCTGGCTACTCCACTGCACGAACGCGATGGCGGTATTCCACAACCTCAATTACAGTAAGCGTAATCGGTTTGAAAACGTGATGACGCCTGTTCATTTGTTTTTGGCGTATCAGTGACATTTTTATTGTTCGTGTGATCTATTTATTTGCACAAACCTACTAAACTACAGCTGTCTCTCTGACGGATTTTGACCGTGAACAAATGCGTGGCAACCGCAGATAGTTAAACCGAATAACCCTTTCTGTATACTTTTCTGACCCGATTATATATATATATATATATATATATATATATATATCAGGGTGATGTACCGCCAGACTGTCCAAGACTAGCAGAGGCAACAGAGAAAGCCGAGGTCAAGTTCAGATCATGTGCCTTACGGTTAAGGCTCGAAGCTTGTAAACGGAAGAGCTGTTCGAATCCAGCTCTGGATTTTCCATTCCTCCTCGCAGGTCTGGACGGTCGAGCAGTAGATTGACCGCATGCTTCCTTCGGGTTACAAAGCAGCCATGCGCTTATAGGGTGCCATAACTGGGCTGTTGATTATCATTTCTTTCTATCAATAATTGGATAAATTTAACCTTAGGGTAGACTCAACTTGCTTGTCTCTTCATAAGGAATATTATTACCGTAGTAGAATATTTCTTTCAAAAACTTTTTCAATACAGCATATTTCACATGTATTTGTCGCTTACGTTTGTTTTTCATGAAGAACTCTGTTTTGAATGATAACGTTCTAGCTGGTACCATAAACGTTGACCCCTATGAAGCCCTCCACACTTGCTGAGGTCCATCGGTTTAGTGTTCGTGGATGTTATGGTTATCAATTCGCAGTCCTCACCCCAAAATCACCCGGCTGCAGATAACACTTATGCAGCTAATGAGTCTTGTTGTTTAGAGTGATACTTATGCGGCGTCTGTGTAGGTTTTCTCACGCGACGAACGGCTTTCATGGGAAGGACAGCTCTATGATTAGAGACCTCTTGTAGCTAAAAAGCTCTGCAATCAAGTAGGCGTGAACTTCAAAGTGGTCTCTATATGGGCATGTTGATTCGGGTCTTGAGGGACTGAGAGCAGCAGGGGATCGAAATTTTCGTTGTTCGCTGAAGGGAGGATAGTGTCAGAAGGATCAGATTGCTAAAAATAATCCCAGAATGTCCGAAACCTACTGAGACCTTCAGACCCGACCAAAATCACAGTAGGGAAGCCGTCAAACGTCCGGAGCAGAAAAGCTGGCTTCCGACTGGACACCGCAGCAGTCAATCAGTTCAGCAACAGCTGACGATGATGAATGTCCACTCAACGCCGATCGGACAGCGCGGATTCCAGATCGAAAGTACGCTTTAAATACCGCGATGCTCCATATAATTTTTGCACTCGTTCGCAATGAGGCTGTTGTGTTCCTTGTTGGCAAATCTTGTCCCGACATTAGGGTACTGGAGCGGGGACAGGGCTTAGTTACAGTGACCCGTTCCACATCAATGAATGATAACTTAGCACGGATGGAGATGTTCAACAGTGCAGGTTTCTTCCAAGGGTGTTCCCCTCGAACTAGACGATAAATGGAATTGATGCTGTCCTTACATTTATATCTTTTCATGTCATGCATTTTCCCACATTTTATGGAAATGAACTATGGATTCGTTCGATTCTCCTCTAATTGTTGATTTCGCTGGCGCTAGTCAGTGTTCACTTGACGATAGTTTTCTCCCTCGTCTTGACGAGTCAACTTGGAGAGCAGTGCCGATCCGATTAAGCAAATATTCGCCGTCCAGTTAAACTGTCTCATCAAGGACAGGAGTTTATCCTTTCGCGCTATTGTGGTTCCGTCTAATCAACATGTTCTGATGCAAGGTTTCGTCAATGGAGACATGGAAACTGATCTCGCGGCGGAATTCTCCTACAAACCATTGGCTGGCACGGGATCTAGCTCACACCACCAACAGCTTTCCGACTCCGTTTTTACTAGTCTCATGCGTTGTTAGCGAATATCAACCAAGGATGAATGCTCACTGAAAATTGCTGGAAGTTGCTGCACAGTTTCGTCAGAGCTGAGATCTCGTGTATGCTTTGACAGAATGAAGTTCGAATAACGTGTGCGTTCCGTTGTGGTAATTTTTCTGAGCAATAAACGCGCTGGCTAGGCATCATTTTTGTGCTTCAGTTCGCCTTTGAAAATATCTTCGTAACATCTGAACCACGAATCGAAGGTTAGACCAGCTTCAAACTGATTATGTTGTTGCACCAGGATTTCCTTTAACGCTTCAGCATTTATTGTCATGATTCCGTGGGTCGCCAATCTGTTATATCTGACTGCTGTTCCCGTTTCAGAGTCTGATTACCGGAAAAAGACTCGATGACAAGGAACACAACAGCTTTATTGCTAACATGCGAGTACGAGTGCGAAAATTACAACGGCGCTATGTATTCAGGGGGCACTGTCTGACCTTGATCCAGGCTGTCTGTGGTGCTGTTTAGTGGTGTTGAGCGTCTCAGTAGGTTTCGAGTATTCTGGGACAATCTTCAGGAATCTGACCATCCTGACAGCTTGTCACAAACAGAATCCACATTTGCAAGTAAATATGCCTTTTCCTCAGTTGTAGGTCACATACCGTAATGTTTATCCCAGTTCATCCCGTCACTCGATTTACTGATTGTCTTCCTCAGCCTATGAACAGGGACTGTTTTTCCGGAAAATATTATTATTCGAGTGCATTTTCTTCAATCGTCTTCTTCCTCGAGTCTTTATTTCTCCAACCTCCCTCAGAAATATTGTTTGCACCGTATACTTGGGCTGCAAACTAAACCTGAAACAGATCGCTCTTAGTGCACGAAACGCTGAGTACAATCCCAAGCGGTTTGCTGCCGTGATCATGCGTATTCGTGAACCACGAACGACAGCTCTGATATTTTCCTCTGGGAAGATGGTCTGTACCGGCGCAAAAAGTGAGGAGCGCGCCAGGCTTGCCGCACGAAAGTACGCCCGAATAATCCAGAAACTGGGTTTCGAAGTAAGTATATTTTATTGGACTTCATGGCTGCCTCTACGGCAGTGAAACACTGATGTTGAACAGTGGTGTTGCTATCGTTGAGGATGATGTGAATGTCAGCGCTGTCCTAAAAACCACGATCCTTACTTTTACTCTAGAATGTTGAACGTATATGCCACACGTCAAGCTAAGAGTATCTGCCTTTAGAGGTCAGATATAGTATAACTGCCAAACAACGCGGACTATTGCACCCATGGACCGGTGACATGGAAGCCCGTAATTTTCGCCTCTTCTTTGTCAGATTTGATAATCACACTCGGTCACACTACGCTTACATGCCGCTGACGTGTGAAGCTGTGTGGTACCCCCAGAAATCTCACAGTAACTTTGGTTAGAATCGATGCTCATTTTGTTGTACCTGAAGGGTCATGTTCTATAAGTATGTTTTTCCTGTTTTGATCAGCCCTTCAGTGAGGTACTTGAGTGAAGCGGCTGACCAGATGTTTCCAATTGCCTTACGAGCATGCTTCCCTTTGGGATAGGCCTTGTCCCTTTTGAGTGGGCTTCCCGAAGACGCCTATTGACATTGACTTGTTGTTTATTCGACGTAACACATAGGAAACCTCTCTTCCGGTTTCCTCTGGTTTATGCGTAAGATCCAGAATGAATATGAATCCTTGTGACCAGTTCGTCAATCTCATGCATCTGTTGGAAAAATCTTCAAGTAATACATGTAGTCCATGGATCCTTGTTGTGCGTTTGTGCCCTTTGGGGCCCATGATTATGCTCTCTAGAAAGGGCTGCTGGCAAATGTTTTATTTTCATACCACTCGGCTATTCAAGAAGTGTTTCAGGAGGCAAAGCTATTGTGCAGGTGGGTGCAAGTTTTTGTTACTCACGAACGTGCTTCTCAGATAAGGAGGGTTCATATTCACCCGTTTTGCGAAACACAACTGACAGCTGACCAGTGAGCACACGGAGACGTTGAGGACAGTTAACGGTAGCGAACATCCTGAGATAAAGAATTCAGTGAGCTTTAGCTAATACTACTCAAGTGGGAGTTGCTCATTCTGTCGACAGGCCGCTGGTTGCCGTGTTTATCTAATAACCGCTAATAACAGCTAATGATCTTTAGCAAGGATGAAGCAGTATAGATCGCCTTCACTCGCAGGATGAAATCTCGATCGGAACCCAACTTTGGAACTGTGTTTGTGGAGTCGTCCTCACGAACTACTGATTTGGATAATCGTTCTTCCGTACCCTAAAGAATGGTCCAATTAATATAACCTATCAGACCCATCACGACATTTCCTATCATCGCCTTCCTTGTTTCCAGTGGTGTCTGGTTTCGGTCTGATTACCGAGTTTAGCAGTTTGATTTCTAGCGTTCCCCGCCAATCGGGGGACTGTTTCCAGTGCGTTTTCGCTTATGGTCGACGAACAATAGCCGACGGTGCACGGACAGTGTCATCTCGGTTGGTGACGAAACATCTGCAGTGTAACTCCCAAGCTCGGCGATCAAGCCAGTAACTAAGCAGCGTACTTGATTGCCCTTCTTTCCTCTGGTTTCACGATGAAATGCGGTGTTAATCGAATGGGAAGAAGCGTTCCGTTCAGCAGCGAGCATTGTTACTTGGCAGAGATCCCTGGGACACTGCAGATTGCATTTTTGAACGATATGAAAAATGAGTAAAGGGAAGTACTGATCATTGTACGAGTGTTAGAACGAAGCGAGAGGAGGGAGTCATGTCACGGTTTTGGGAGTCCTTATCGATTGTGACAGTTTAGATAAGTATTTCAATGGAAGTTCTAAGGATTCACAGTTATTGTCACAAATTCCTACTGGAAATAGTCCCCGCTGATCGACGCATCGATGGTGATTTAACATCACTACTTCTAAGGTCAATGGAAACTCCTACCGTTGGTAGACATCTACTGTTTTTTATTACTTGTACGAAGTTGTTACCTGGCCAGTCCGGAGAAAAAGCTTAGTTGATGCTGACTCAGTCCTGGAAGCACTGAACACGTGATACAATATACCAGTCAATATAATAAGGGAACCAATCACGGGGACGAAATACATGCGTAGTAGAAACGGCCAATAAACTGCCGAACAACAGCGTAGGCTGATTGACCAGGCGGGTACCGTACACCAAACACTGAACACGTGATACAATATACCAGTCAATATAATAAGGGAACCAATCACGGGGACGAAATACATGCGTAGTAGAAACGGCCAATAAACTGCCGAACAACAGCGTAGGCTGATTGACCAGGCGGGTACCGTACACCAAATTAGATATTTGTGCAGAGGAACAATTAAGGTGATGTTACTGGGTTACTCAACGGGATCTCAGCTGGATCTTTCGCTCATAATATTCTTCAACTGAATGTGCTGCACAAACACCGCCTCATGGTTTACTTTGGACGATATTCAAGGTATCGAAGTATTTCCCTTTATGTGACTCAGCTGTTAACACTCTCTTAGTTATCAACTGAGGTCATTACCTCGCTTATTGTGCTGAAAGTCGCTACTTTCACGAAGTCACTCAGCGCGAGATGGATTCTGTTAATGACAAGCTTCTGGTGTAAATCTTCTGACCTACAGTACCGATTATTGTCCGCTTTTGTGGTGTCCATGAGTATTCCGATAATATTTCGTCTGTGACCGCATTTCTAGCCTACACCTTTCTACTGCAGCGAAATCGTGCAATAAGGCTTCGTTGAAGGGATTCTACCCTCAGGAAAATAGTGTGAAGGGGACTGTTATCACTCGTCACACTTTGGACCGATTCCTCCATGTGATCGGGCTGATATTGCTTATTCTACTCTCGTGGAACGTGCGGCAGTGATAGTTCTGTCATACATCATGTAATATACTTTTATACTTACTGTTCCGGACCGTAACACCCGTTTCTACACTTGCTTGTGAGCAGTGAGCTAAGCAGCTCAGTGTGAGCGTAAGATAGCATTAAAGTGGCGTTAGAGCATGTTGCGAACCGTGTCTGATCCACTTTCCCGATGTGGACCGAACCCATCCTGCTGATCAGCATTGATTTTAGCGATTTCTTTCTGGGAACCTTTCCTATACTTTTAGGCCCATTTCAAGGAATTTAAAATTCAAAACATGGTCGGCTCCTGTGACGTCCGCTTCCATATCCGCCTAGAAGGTCTGGTACTCGCCCAAGGTCAATTCGCCACGTGAGTCTCCCCACCGCACTAGTATCTGAAGTAGACTCTTCTCGATTTGTTTTTGCTTGTTTCGGATCGTTTTTAGTTCCCAGCAATGCCCTTTCTATCTACTGTTCTCTCCCACAGTTACTTCATATCGCATTGGGTACACGAATGAATGTCCTCAGTAGTGAGATACAGCGATGGCTTTGTCCCTAAAAAATAGTTTTCCCTCACGCGAAACGGTTCGTTTGTCTCAGCCTTGTCCGGATAACTCATCGTCGTTTTTCGCTCATTGGTGGTGAGAGCTAAAGGTCTTTGGAAATATGAAAGTTATGGACATTTGTCATGAACACCTGTGGATAGAATCGAACACCAGCTTTCTGCTTATCAGGTGGATGCTGTCAAGTGGGCTGCTGAGTATACTCACTTCATGCGCTTGACTTGCCGGGCCTATTGAGCTAACGGGTGATCTGTCGGCGTCATTATTGAGCGTCATGCGTGACTTCCATGATGGGACAGACATTGGTCTAATCCAGATACCCAAGGACCGTTTGTGTCGACTGATGTAAGTTAGAGATGGACGTGGTAAATACTGAGAACGAACTTCTGTGTAGTTCTACCGAGTTGCTTGTACTGGGATTCTGTTGCACTCAATTACGGTCCAACTCCGAAGGCATAAAGAGATCAATATTTCTTGAAGATTCTTTTCACATCTTTGTTTCTGTGACAACGTGTGTGCAGCTTACCTGGACGGAACTCTGTAGTCAGTTTGAAGTTGCTTTGGACTGTGTGTGTTAGCCGAGTACTTAGCGGAAGAAAGTATTTGATGAACTCACCACTCTCGTGAAAGTAGTCACATTTTGTTGGTATCTTTCCCTCCTTGCTTGTAACCATGTCTAGCTGTACATCAATAAGATCACTCTGAGGAGCTACTCTTCATTGATGATGCCTGTTAACCTTTCGAAATACCCACCCATCCCATCTAGCTATGAACCGGAGCTGTTTCCAGGTCTCATCTACCGAATGACCAAACCGAAAATCGTGCTCCTCATTTTCGTTTCCGGAAAAATTGTCCTAACTGGTGAGTGTGGCGCTTATGGTTATGTCTTGTCTCTCACAGACTCGATCATCTGCACCGCTGTAAGCCGCTACTCACCGACCAGTATGTGGTGTTGCGTACGCGAGGACGATGAGTACTGTGCTTGAGCACCTTCGGAACTGTTCCAATTTTTTCACCTGTTAACCATAGGTGATGTGAGGCTGTGTTCAGCATTTGAGGCTAATAGTTTTGTGTTTTATTTATGTTTGTTATGTATATTTAATATATATGCGCTATACATAACACAGCACATGATGCACCGCTCACCGCTCACAGTATACTACAAGAAGTAGCATTCACTTCAAATGTTGGACACTCACGCCACTTATGGGTCTAATCTCTTCGTGACGGATGACGATGATGAAGGTTCAATGAATCCGTTCAAAAATGGTTTGCTCATAAGTTTAAAATTCTGTCGCACTAATTGTATATGACTGAGTAGTTCGGTTGTCGGTCCTTACTTAACTGACAACCGAACTACTCAGTCATATACAATTAGTGCGACAGAATTTTAAACTTATGAGCAAACCATTTTTGAACGGATTCATTGGACCCTCATCATCGTCATCCGTCACGAAGAGATTAGAACTTACCGTGGTGTAACGGTTTGTGTACCTCCATGACCCACTGAGCTATACTAGGGGATGTGCGTGCGACACTCACAGTCTTTCATACCAGGTTCGTCAATGGTTAGAGGTCTGACGAACAAATCGTTGAACCCTATTGATAAATAATTGACAGATGATTTTACCTGGGCACTATTATGTTTTCCTGGGTGTCTAACTTCCCGCCCCCAGGCGCAACAAGGTGCTTTTGCAAACCCTAATGATGTGTGCTGCGGTCGGCATCCCATGTACTTGCCTTCCATCTTCTCTTGTCGCCTCCGTTCGACGCGTATTTCCATAAAGTTCTTTATTCCTTACAGGCGCGAAAGTACGCGACGAGATCTACGAAGCCTTTCGGAACATCTATCCTATTCTAAAAAACTTCAGAAAGCCCGACAAAGATCCCAAATCTATCCCTGGCACGTACTATGTTCCTTCTACTTGACTGATTCTCATTTCACCTAAATCCCTTCACAGTGCTGTTATTCTGTATATCTGTGTCGCCCTGTTCAATCTGCTCGGTTTGACCCCTCTTGATACATTGGGACCAAGTTAGTTTTCGTTTATGATAGTGATCTGTGTTCTTAACATCACCTGCAGTCTCATTGACCCCGTATTTTTTCTACCGAGTCACTTGAGTATCATTTGGCATACCGCATTTTTATTGTAAATATTCAAATGTTCCCTCATGCCTCTTTCTGCTTAACGGCGCTAGCTCTCTGGGTTGTCGATGTATGCTTTCGACAGGTTTTTCTTTTTCATGGTGGAATTATCTACTTGTGTACGCATATTTACGATATTACATTGCTGATTTATTGTTTGGACAGGATCCATTCTCCATTCAGACGGACTAATGGCTCAGTTGGTGTTTTCGTGTACATTACCTGCGGGAGCACGAATCAGGCCACCACACGGTTGTATTTTAGGCGGAATTTTGTTAGCCACAAAGTGTACTGTATATCAGGATGTGATCAGGGTGGCAAACCGGCCAGTCCTCATTTTTCACTGCAGAGTGCTGCAGAGTTCCGCTGTTGTTAGCTAGGAACTTAAATTCCTTTCCTCAGGATGTCGCATTTCTTGATTTGTTGGTGTCATCAACCGAAGTTTCATTACACGAATCTGTCCCATTAGTTGTATGTGTTGTGACCTACTCGCTATGCATCTCACTGACTGAAACGGGATTGACTCGTTCGTGCTATCAGCGATGGGTCATGCTCCATTCAAAGGATGGGGTACGCGCCGTGAGATGTGTCTGAGAACTGATTTAGCGAAACTCTTACCACCAGAATCCCTGTAATATCTGATTGGATATTGGAGATGCAGGTTCCTTCGTATACCTGTGACAAGCGAGAACTAGGTCTCCTTGATTTTGTTCTTTTTGAAGATGTTCTTTGAGCAGACCAACGGTTTCTTGATATATGAGTGTCAATGTCGAACGTTGGACAACGTCTCGTTGTGAGCATTGTTATATATATATATATATATATATATATAACCCTGGTTTCCGTCGATGTTCTTTCAATGTTTTACTCGTCTAATACAGAAGTGGAGTAGAACTTAGCCAAGTAGACTCATATGTAGGTTACATTGGTGTTAACGAGAGTCTCAGGCGAATTTATCGTTTGTGGTATTCTTAAATTGTATGGCGCAGTGGTTAGAGCGCGAATTTACTGTCCAGAAGGCCCGGAATCCGACCTCTGCATCCCGACTACCCTTGTCCAGGCTTGGGCAATCTGGCAGTATACCAGCCTTCGTGCTTCCTTCGGGTGGCATGGCAGCCAGGCATCGAAAGGGTGCTACAGCTGAATGATTTTTTAACGTTGTAAGTGCTACGCAAATGCCGCCCCGTTTTTCACTTTGAACGAGATTCGAGATGTCGGAGTATGTTTTCTTCGATGCAACGCACTGTTCATAAGGTTGCTGATTACTCTGCGACATCCCTCTGGTTAACGCGAAAGGCCCAACTGAATCTATCGCTTATGAGTCTCCCGTTGACGCCAGAGTAATTTGCAAATGGGTATTTCGTCAATTGCGTACATTCTGGTGTTCGACAAGAACATACGGTTGACGGAAGCTCGGGGACTACTTGTCTGGTGAGCTCCAAGAGGGGCTTTCAGCAACTTTATGAGTATTATTATGTGAAGAAAAAATGCTCTATTTTTAGCCTTCCAGTACCATTTTGATTATCAAATGCGTACTTCAGGATAAGCCTAATGTGCCCTTGTTGTGAACTGAACCGTAAACTGAAGCACGACCACTATGGAGATGTACAGTAAAGGCTACATGTGGACAGAATAGGGCAAGCTTACATCGAAAATAACCAGAATGGTCTTGAAACTGTGGACTAGGTTCCAGTAGCCGGTTCCGGTAGCCAAGCTACTGGTGGAGGTAATAGGGAACAGACCTGATACCATCGGTTTGATGAACAAACTGAGAGCGTGGCGTGACTAACTTCTGTCTTACAAGCAACCTGCCGACGTGTGCACCTTCACACCATTTCAGGCTTAGCTTGAATATGTGGTATTGTGGTTTTTTTTCCGCCAACTTCGCTGCTCATTCTTCCAGCCTCATTGTCGATTGTGCTGTTGGTGGATCCGCTCTATTCGAACGGGCGAACATAGGGCCCATTTTATTCACTTGAACAATACAGTAACAAGACAAAGGCTATGAGATGTCAACCGTTCGCCTGCTGCCGCAGTACTAGCAACCATCAATTTTACATCACTAAAGATAAATAGTAGTAGAGTAGTGGAACGGAGCCAGTCATATCGTGGGCTAATCAGGTTCGGTTCTCAAGTCTACGGCAAGATGGCCTGTGTCAAGGTCTTTTGTGTGCATAAGCTAGGTCGGTACTAATCAATCAACATGGACTCACGGAAAACGAACAGTTTCGAGTTGAAATGACTGAGTAAAATTCTGGACGGTTTATTGGGGGTCAACTCTGTATCCAGTGGATAGTATGTTTTTATCGATCGATGAAGCGGGTTTTCGGATCTCAGACTGCAAGCCATCAATCGATCGACTAGTCACCTGACTCAAACAATGAGGCGTGTTCAGGACGCGTCCGTATAGGCCCCCATTTGTTCTGCCAATATATATTTCACCGCAACTGTATGTGGATTGGCGCACAATGCGCGAAACAGAGAGATTGGGTTCAATGTGCGACGCGCATCGGAGATGGGGGTAGGGTTTGTTGAGCAGCTTACGACCGATATACAGTACGAAATTTATGCCTTACGGCTTATCGCGATCTCCGTGATTTGATCCTTCACCTACTAATAAATTATCTACTCCTACTTAAATTAACCAAGCAAATACTCGCCCATCAATCGATTCCAAGGCGCACTGACGATGTGTCAACTTTCGGCCACTTTGATCCCAGTTCTTCGTCACTGGCCTGCTTCATTGAGTTGGGCACATGAGTCCTGCTGACCGCATGTGTTGACAGAGTTCTGGGATTTGCGTTTTCTCATTCATATAGAAAACCATGCAACACAATGAACTTTCACAAGAACCTTCCGATGACTTGTCCCGTAAACTGTAGTGTCAGCCACAAATGCACTTTTGAAAATGGACTGGATGATGGTTACACATGTAGTGGGTATTGTGCGAACCGGTCACGTTCTGCCACAGCGACCCTACGGCACATGCATGTCGCAAATACTGATGGTGCAGGGAAGATGGAAAAATGGATAACAGATTACGATTAATCAATGGACTCATTTCTACGGTTTGCCTGTCCATCCTCGAGGGTATGGAAACTCTCATTTTCATCCCTTAGTCTTCATATCCCGGTAGACTGCCAAAGTAGACTTCGGTCATAAATCGCTTTATCGGGATGGCCCGTGGTTATAGCGCGAATTTACTGACCGGAAGGTCAGTGGTTCGAACCCGACCTCTGCCTCTCGACTTCCCCTGTCTAGGCTTGGGCAACCTGGCAGTATCTCAGCCCTCGTGCTTCCTTCGGGTGGCGTGGCAGTTAGGCATCGCAAGGGTGCTACAGCTGAACGATTTTTTTCTGATAGAGTTACTTGATTACTCACCACAGAACTTCTATGGGTTCATCTGTTCACAGTTGTAAAATTTAGGCAATAGCGTGCATTCATTGAAAGCGGTCGACATAGGTTACAGGTGTATCCTATTATTTCCATGTTTGTTTGGGACTAGATGAAGTGGGAGTGAAAAATATATAAATGAACTAGGCCACCCAGCCTGCCAGAATTTCTCTCCTGTCTAGTATTGATGAAAATTTTCATCGATAAATCTGTTATTGACTACTATCGAGCGGGTCCTCCGAGTCCGCAGAATTCGACCGTACTTACGCGCAACTAGTATGTGCTATGTGTATGTGAGCACTCTCCCCGATAAGTACTGCATTTGAGAACTTGAGGCTAGCGAATAACCCGACGGCGTCCATGTGCACTGATCCCCCAAAAGAGGGAACGACACAGAGGAAAGGGACATTTTTTGGCCCTACTTCGTGAGAGGGAATGAGGGTGTTCCATTAGGTAGTGTATGAAATGGAACCCTACTTTCTTAGGAGGTATCCCTCTGTAAGGGGTCATCTTTTCGGCGGTATTCTTATGGTGGTTAAGATTCGCTCGTCTGCATACTCCAGCTTGACAAGGTTCTCGGTCGGACAGGTCTGAACACCAGGTTTGTGGAGACCCTCCTGTGTTTGCCTCATCACTTGGGAAATTAAGCAAAAATGGAGAGTGGACATCCATGTCGGACACCATCGCTTCTGGGAATGCTTTTGGAGAGCTCCCCATACATTAACGCACCAAAATATCTGTGAATACAACCTGCGCATGATATTCACGAACATCTGGAGCATGTTCACGTTGCGCAAGTGTGTTGAAAAGCACGAATCGGTTGACAGAATTGAACTTATTCTTGAATTCAAGGAATACCGAGGTTGTGGGCCGTTGCTCTAACACTTGGCGGAGTGTGAACATGTGATCCACACAGTCCCTTAACGACATGGATTCTGCTTGGCGTCATCGGGTCTTGTCTTCACGTGCCCTCGTGAGACGACGTAGGATAGGCTAAGCAGAGTCCGATTACAGTGGTGATCAAGTTAATTCCTCTGTGATTGCCCCACTGCCAACACCCTTTCCGATAATGGACATCACTATTGGCTCACACCAGTTTGTTAAAATGAGTCGGAAAAGCACCGACCGAGTACTTCAGTTCCATCTTTTAACAGAACCAGTGGGGATTTGTCCGGACTAGCAGCTCGATGTTGCTTGAAGTAGGAAAGGCATTCGCTCATTTCCGAAGCCATCTTCCAAATGCACTGCTCTTGGCCGTGTTGTTGGTCAGGAATCCGGTGGCAATTTGATTTGCTGCTGAAAATGTTGGACACAACGATTCAGTTGCTGTTCTTTTTTAATTTCAGACGAACGCTTGTTATCATGATCGTTTCCTTCATCGGAGACCCCTTTGGACCAGTTGTGCGCATCAGCTGGAACAGTTTACACACAGTCCCAGTTTCTCACATCCATCTGTTTAGATTTCTGAATCCACCAAGCTTCTTGGTCTGCGAGGACGCTCTTCACCTGAAGTCTGACAGTTCCTCAAGTATTATGATGCTCTTTATCGATAGGAGTACATTTCCGGGCTTCGAGCATTTTTGGAGTGTTGTTTGAGATTCAATGCTTGAATCTGGATTGTTGAACCGCTCCACAAGCGGAGCGCTCTGTATTTTTTTAGGGTTGCAGACAGTACTTTCCAGTGAAAGTAAACATCATGTGTTGCCCGAAGGGGACTTCAGTAGGTGGTTCTGGTAGACCTGTTTTCGAGAGCTTATAAATGGCCAGGCCGGGTGTATGCATCTTATGCACCCCTGGAAAGTGCAGCGGCAACGAACAAGCGCGTGAGCTAATTCCATATAAGTATTCCAGAACGAGCGACAATCAGTAACTGACGCGCGCGCCACCTATAACTAACGACGGTGGGGTCTGTCCATGTTGGGGTCGGTTCTCATGCCTGCGCACCACGTTGTCAAGCGGCTTCGGTCGTTTCGGAACTTGGTACTGCACGCAACCATTGTGTGGTCAGCATACAATTGCACCAGGCTTTGTCCCTCGTTCGTGTGTCTCGATTTCATTCCAAGGCGATGACCCAACTGAGCCTCAGAAGCGCTAGCGCTGCATACTTTCCATTCATAGCCCCGGCAACTACAACAATATCGGAGCTGTTATCTCACCACAACAAGGCGCTGAAAGCGTCGTAGAAGCTGTACAACTTCTAGAGTGATGTCGACTCACATGACAACTCATTATGATTGAAAACACTTCATTGATAGGATAATGCATGAATAGAAAAGGTTAGTAGAGCGTGCGTTCAAAATGTCTGTTGTGTTTTGAGCGTATCAGAGCTACAGTCTGTTGGGGGGGGGCGCAAGTAGATACAACGGTCAGGCATCGAGAGTGGTGCGTTGATGGATGCTCTTACAGATATTGCCAAACGAACCACACAGAAGCGTGTATCAACGGGCAACCCTTCAACCACAAACCCTTAAGCTCGGTAGTTTACAGCGTGGTGTTAGAGGCTCTAGGATTATCACATGTACATGTCTCAATATAACTCAGCGGGGTATGAAGAAGTATCCTGGTAAGGTCCAGTCTCTTTCCGACTAGCCAGTATACAGTTGTAATTTTCTGGACACTGAAGACCTAATGTATTGCAACAAAATAGCAATGAGGTAACTTTATTGGAAGTAATTATTTTTAGCCAAATACTCCTTGTGAGTAGGACTATCTTCTTTGTTAGCTATATTTTAATATAGGGTCGTCAAATTACAGGCGATGTCAAACACCATTATTAGGCTGCCAATCCAGAAAAATGGGCAGAATCAGCTAAAGCAGAAATACGCGTTACAGTCCTCACTCAACCGATCTCCATTAACTCAAGCATAAGTTGAAGAAAGACCCGCAAAAACTCACCTGTTGGGCAGTGACCATTAACGCAAGTGGTTGGTGTACAGAACAAAGCTATGTAAGTAAACGGATCAATATATCAGTAGATGTTCAGTCTTATATCGCAAGATATCATGCCGAAACCTTACTGGACTACAAAGAATGAATCACTGAGACGAATAAGTTGTGGTAGACGACCTTCGTCTGCTGTCACGTGGCTGCCCACAAAATTGATCCAAGGTTTTGAAAGTCACAGATGCTTGTATGTCACAAATGTTTGTCAACTAATGCACTGCGACTGTGAAATATAATCATGTGGATATGTTCAGCGCACGACAGAATGTTTCTCAACAAATAAGCAAGGCTGGTATACAGCGGACTGTAATTCACCCAAAAGAACGACGTGAAAAGTGGAAAGACACTATCATAAGTTCCTGGACAATAAAACCATCTTTTTCCCTATCTTTGACGAAACCTGAGAAATCCAAATACCAACAGCCAGGATCTAGTCATCCAATTTCCCCCCGTTTCGTGAAGCACAATAAATGGCAGGATCCCGACTGGATAAACAGCAATTATTCCTCAAATTCTGGTCAGGCTCGGGCATCCAATGGCTGTTTGTCCAGCGAGTACAACCGCCCTCATGGGGGCTCTATGAACAGTTCAAAAGTGTATCGCAGTAACCCTGTACCTACTGTTCTCAACCGATTGTATCAACTGAGCCTACCCCAACTGCTTGGCGGTAACACGAAAAGACTGCTAAATCACCTCGGGAATGAAAATCCCCCTTCGTTAATTCAAACTGACAGACGTAGCGGCAAATATCCAAGACAAATTGGGGTCACTCCCTACAAACTGCGTCATGACATCATAAGGGGTTCAAAACGACTTAGAGCTGTAGCTACTGAAAGTGCAACGAAGCGATGTAAGTTGCTAGAAGAGGCAGCAAAAGGTGTAGCCCCCTTACGATCTCAGAGCGACTTGAACAGCTTTTCGCATGTGATCAGGCGTATTCGTCCGGAAGTTAGCTACTGCTTTGCAAGACATAACGACGGAAGACCTCCCTGGTTCCCTGCTGGAAGGGGCGGTACTTCGACGAGTCATCATCGTCATTTACAACCAACTTCCTCGCGGCTTCGAATTTCGAACCTGTTAGGCAAGACAGTTGGATATCATTCATTAGATCCCCCTCAAAGTCCGCAAGTTTCATCTCGATGTGCACTTAATCCCGGTAGACTGCGAAGCCTCCTGGCGATCGGTAATACGAATGTTCGAGGGATTCCAGGTTCCAGCTTATCCATTACACCTACTACCAGTCGCGTTGGCAACTTGAATCATAAAAGAGTAAATAGCTACACTGTCTCAGCGTCAGCAAGGAATGCTCAAAATTCGGAGTTTACGAACCCATCTACAATCTTACCGAAGAAGGTTCATGCCAGCCACAATGAAGCCAGAAAAGGAAAGTTTGTTTCGTCAGTATCACGGCCATCCATACCACCCGGAACTGAGGCTCCAAAGAAAACGCAGGTACATGATAATGGGACCGGAAAAAAGGCTCCCTGTAAACTGGGAAACCAAGCCGGCGTAGATAATAAGCTGTCACAAGCTTGCCTCTTAAAAAGAAGCAATTCGGATGTAACTGGTTTACGAACAAACGTTAAAAGCTCAATATCCGATTGTTATGCGAACTCGATGTGCATTCTACAGCAACAGAAGGTAATGAACAAAGTCAGACCGCCGGAGCAGCCTAGTAAAGTTGGCCGTATCAAGTGTAAGCATTCGCCTTCTTCTTTTGAGCCTGAGAAAGCAGCCTTACTCGCTGAACAAAGTAAAAAAGAACTTTCTTCTTCACAAGTGGAACTGTTCAATCCATACCAGGAGCGTTTTGTTGGCCATAACAACTCCGTATTATCTACAAGTCATGCTTTTTCCAATGACGCCGTTACCTATGCGTCGCTGTGGGATAAAGTGGCCAACGGGCACACACGATCTGACGATGCCAGCATAAACTGCCTGGATTCTTTGGCTTGTGGAGTCCAATCAGTCCGAGAGCTAGCCATTTACAATGCTGCGAATCCAAAAGAAGGTGAACTCCGGAAACCGCAACTGCGAGGTAACAATACTTCACAGGAAACGCTTATCTATGTGACCGATCTGTCCGAGTTGTCTGAGACACAACATTCTAGTTTGGCCAGCAAACTGAATTCACTTGTCGGCGCCGAGGAGGTGAGCGTGAACCTAAGCTGGAGGACCCATACAGAACTTGAGGCCTGCGAGGTTAGCAAGGCTAGCACGTGGAGCTTCTTCATGGAGAAGGACATTAGTCACATCGACAGTCCTCAACGCGTGGCCACCCTTAAAGGTGAGAGTCCATATTTTCTGCTTAGCGATGGAGACTGCGATTTGTCCACACGACTGAACGGGGACAGTCCAGCCCGTCATTTAATTCCGGAGTTAGCCAGTCGTTCACGTCGTATGCCGAGCACGAGACCTGTACAGACTTACGTAGTGCGTGATACGGCGGGACAGAAAGCGGTCGATTTGGAAAAGAGACAGATAAACGAACATTCTGTCGACGTGTGTTCAGTGCACAAGGATAAGAGCCAACCGCACAGTAGAGGAAAAACAAATTTCTTCCAGAAGTTGGGGCGATCTGTGCGGGGTTTTTCCAACATCCGGAAAAAGGCTTCGCTATCCAGTTGAAACAGACTTTTTGACGTTCGATCTGACAGATCGAAAGTGATGCACATTGTACTTACGCATCTTTTTATCTCCTGTGCAGACTGCTATTACTGTTGCACAGAACGTACATTGTAAACCAACCTACTGACTGTGAAGTTTTATGACGAATCTTTTGGCTACCTGGGGAAATACGTCCACTTTAAGCAGAGTCCTTAAACCCGAAGATTAGAGGTTATTCTTGAAAGACGTTCTTAGGAAAGGATGTCAATTTTTCGAAGTGTGGTTGAAATCCTCTCCCGTGCCACAGGAACAACTTGGACTGGATCACTTCGCTCATCCGTGAAGGGCTTCATTCTAAAAAGGGTTCACTTTACACAAGGTTAATCACAAGGTTTGGAACCCAAAGTTATTTGCTACGCATTTCCTATTTCCATAGGATTTCGAGCTAATAAATCGTTGTGAGGTTAGTAGATAAGTTCGCGTAAGTGAAGCATCCAAGTGATTCACTGATTCATTACGGATGGCTGGCTTATTGAGTAACCCAATGACGAGTGGATAAAAACAGGCTTTCGTGTGCGTGAACAGAGTACGCACTGCGTTGGCTGAAGTTTAGTGTGTTGAATTTAGGTGTTCAGTTTACATTCATATGAAGAACTCCAGTGGTGATTGACTGGAAAAATACTTGCAACCATTTCCCTCCAGAAATTGATGCCCAGCCGGCGGACAATAAGGCTGGAAAGAAATGGTGAGTATCCCTGACTAAAATAGGCTTTCCTTTCCACTCTTAAATTCTAGTATTCTAATAGCATTATATCGCGCAGTTATGTGGGGCGTCATTGATCCAGACTGCTTGTTTTCGGAATTCCGAACTTTAACCACAACGCATGCAAGTATGTGTTTGCCATCCAGGCTGAGTTCGCATGCATCGTAGATTGTATATGCATCCTCAACATGTGTTTGGTCAGCAAGCCATCGATATATCAATATATATATATATATATGTATATGTATGTATATAAATATATATATTCACAGACTTGGGGCACTAAAAACCTAAAAGAGTTCGGATGTATCGGAACGGACGGTCTCAGCTCTCCATGGGTCCAAAACATTGTACCAGGTGAGGTGATTTCTACTAAGCGCAGTGTACATATCTATTGACCTCAGCAACAGAATGATACAGACGAAATACTCCCTTGTATCCAAGACATCGGGTCCGTCTTTAATTTATGCGGATTTGTGCATATTTTGGTTGGCTCTTCACTTGGTGCTCAGCTGAAACTGATTTCCATGAGATTGTATAATTTTTGGATAGTTGGTAACCTTGTGATCAGTTGGGATCTTGTGGACAGGTTTCGAAGATCGGGACACACGGCTACGGGGTTATTAAACTGCGGTAACGTGGATCAACAATGCTGATCCGATGTCGTGCATGGAGCCCGGACACCGTGTATGAGCTGCAAGAAATACCCGTTTCATTGTCATTCCATCAATGCAAACCGAAGAGTTCACCGTTATCACCCATTCGTGGTCGTATGTGTGAATGGCACGATGCCTCGAACGATCTTCCCTGCAAAACCAATGCATTCGTTGGAAAATTTATAAACTTCAGAAGCCACCCGTATCAGCGGCCTTTCACCTGCTACTCCTATGCAAAAGAAAGCTGGTCTGTTTCTCCATGAGATCACCATTCACACTGAGGGCCTATCACTCAAATCTAATGTGCTTTAACTGGGGTACAATCAGCGCTGTTTCTCTATTGCTACTAATAAGATGACCAAAAAACAATGGCACGTCCGTAATAAACTCCTGGTTGTGACATCCGAGTCTGGCTAGATGTATAATCGGATGTATATTAGTTGCTGTCTAGAAAGCTATGGTGGAGGAGTCAGGGTACATCATCAGCCAAAAATATATACAGGTATTCAACCTGTGCTGTGCGGATGGAGCTGGAGTGAACTGGGCTTTAAGGTACTATAAGGTACTATAAGGTACTATAACTATGTACCGTACGTGACTGTTTCACTGAAGACCTGCTGTTTTCTAGTACTCACAGACAACGTTAACTCTTAGATTACAGTCGCCCCAGGACACTCCAGGACAAATCAAACAGTCGAGTCAATCGTTGCATCTCAATTTACTTTGTGCTCTGCTTGTCGAGCTGGATGGCAAAGAAATACCGCTTAAGCCGAAGTTTCGCCATCTACATTCAACATATTATTCATATTTTACTGGGCTAAATACATAGATATTCTAAATATCAGCCTAGTTGAACTGAGCCAAAGGATTTTAAATCATCCTAGTCAGCGGCTCTTCTCAGCCAAACTACATAAACATTTGCTCCTACTGAATAACCGTTAGTTTGTTTCGCTTTGCATAGCCAGTGGGATCATCAGGAACTACCGACACCACGGTCGACTATACTTGTGGCTGGATTTGGCTCCATTACCTGTTGGTATGATGTCTTGCAATCGCGGTGCTTCAAATCACAAAAGAAAACTGGACGACTCGACAGACAAGCCATGTGGCGTCTTGGATTGGAACGGTCGATCGGAGTGTATGTCGGATCCGCCCCGGCAATGCCTACATACACGCTGTCTGGTGTGAAGAGATGACATTCCAGACCTTCAGTGTAACCGTTATTTACATTGCACAGCTAGGCGGCGTCTCAACTCTACGCGAACTTTCAACTCGCCGGTATTTGCGCAACCGTAGTTGATTGTCGATGGGCATTCTTCAGCTCGTATTCTCAACCATGTGCCATGATCTTGCTTGCTAATAAGCGGAAGCAGAATCCGTTTCCATTTGAAGCAATTCATATGAGCAATTCATATGACAAAGCAAGGGGGTGAATGGCACGAGTAACTGGGTGCCAGACACCTAATCAGTTCATTCTCTTGAAGAACCACAACAGGAAACCTTTTCAGTTAAGAAAGTGGCGTAAACACGAAGCCAATTAGGAAATTTCCTTTTTGTGGGAGCAAAAACAAGGAGTAATAACCGAAGAACTCAAAACAGTCTTTACAGAACTGCTCGAGCTCCTATCTTTGTTTTACTAAGTAAGGGATGTTGCAATAAGACTGTCTTAGAAAAATCATTTAGCTGTAATATCCTTTCGGGTGTTGCATGCCATGCCACCCGAAGGAATCACAAGTGCGGAGATACTGCCAGATTGCCCAAGTCTAAACAGGAGCAGTAGAAATGCCCGCGTAAGGTTTGGACCACGGACCATTGGGTCAGTAATTTCACGGCACGTTCCAGGAGTGATAATGGAATCAGTTCTGGTATAACAATTTAGGTGTTGCTGATGGGTTGCCGCGGTGGATTTGGGATCAACTCAATTGCACGAATAATGGACACCGCTGAATTCTCCGGAAACATATTCAGCGAGGAGCAGCTGCCACAGCATTGCGCCGAATGTCGTTATGCACCAGGAGTACCATTTACTTTTCTGGAAAATTCTCCCTGTGATCGATCGAATAATTCTGGTACAAAACCGCCGGGGAGTCGGATGTTCTGTCTTAGTGCTCTTTGGAATGGTCAGGAATTAATCATTTACACTTGGAGCATCAGGTTGGTCCAGGGGCCTCAGAGACCGCCCATACGAGAAATTATTGTCATTTATATGTTTATGTGTTATGTCATTTATATGTTTATTTCTGGGGCGACAAATGTGTCATTTAAAAAGAATGTCTGTAGCAGTTTTTTTTGGTACACAGAAGAGCATGAAACCGGGTTATCTACTTAATCATCCCTGTTCTTAACTACTTGGTGGCTTGAGCTTTTTGCTTCAAACTGATTACGTCTCGCCCACCCATCAACGCTTTGGGTTTCTCTTGGGGTAACTTAGTTTCAAACTGCACTTACGTGTGGTGGTTTTTTTCCTGAGGAATGATGCGCCAGCTTTAGAAAATGTACAAACCACTTTCATCACTGTCAGGAAGTATCCAGACGCGAAAAGTACATGTGCAGAGAACTATGCGTTCCAAAGTTCAACATTGGTACCACACGTTCCGGATGGCAGGTGCGCTGGCGGGGCTTATCAAACACGGCTTAGCAGCATGCGACCAGCGGAATGGGTGTGAAGTTGTTCACGACGAGAACGTCGCCACTAACTGGAGAGAAAGAACAATCGAATGACCATAATTGGCCACTTAGCCATCCTATATATTTACACAGAGGCTCTGTATGTTTATCCTGACAATACAGCCATGTTCCGGGTTCCCTGTCTTCCCCTCATCGCGTAGTCTGGCAGGCTGAGTTCCGGCGTAACCAACAGACGGCCACCCACAATACAAAAATCCTTGAGGAACGACGTGCTTCAGAGTCTGAATATAAGATGGTTAGCCTCACTGACAGACACCTTTTCAGGTGTGAGACGCCGTCCGTCTCAATAACGTGGGGGTGCTAGGGGTGTCAGTTTATGATGAGATTGCTGCGCGAATGACTGCGAAACTATGGCAGTCTATAAACAGACCCCCGCAAAGTTCGATTCTATCGCATGCGGTTTAAATGAATTGCCATTTTAATTACTTAACTAAATGAATAATTAATTAATTTCAATCTTAACCGAACCAGCCTTACAATCGAATAGATGTAATATAGCATAGGATCTCTTGTGAGCAAACAAACCCCGAAATTGGAACTTTTGCGCCGAACCACTGAGAAGATTTTAAAAATCGAAAAAATGTACCTCTCGTCTAAAGTAATGAAACATAACAAGATGGGCATTTCGACAACATTCTCGAAATTTCTCTGTTTCCCACGTACGGCTTCTGTAATCTGCGTTCATTAGCCCATCAGCCATCAGGGAGTTTGCTTTAGGTCAAACGCAATCAGTATGGTAGTAACCAAACTGTGTGGCCTTAACTTTTGGAAAACACTAATTTCATCCTATCGTGCTTGTGGGAAATCCAGAAAATTCATTTCTTGCGTCTAAGAAATGCAGCTGGCAGTCGTATAACTTGTTCTGTTATCCTGGTTCGAAAGAAATTTTTACGACTTAAGCGGGGTATAAAAAGAATATTAAACATTTCAGGCGTCTCAGAACACGACCTACAAACAGGTCCAGGTCCAAACAGGTTCTAAAGATGTGAACTCGAAAGTAAAACCCACAATTTTTGTACATCGGCGCTCCAGGAGCTGTGTGTGAATTTTAGCGAGTTTTGTAGCTTGCTCGTACTGCTATGTAAGCGATTTCAGCTCATCTGTCTGACAGCATCTGTCTACAGGTAAATGAGAGCTCCTCGGACCCCCGGTAAGAATCACAGCAAGGCTAACAGTCGTGATGGTTTTGTTAACAATCAAGAGAATGGTAGCACTGACGATGTCACTGTTTCTCGTTAACGATGCTGCTGCTGCTGCTGATGAATGATGGTGCATTGAATCAATCTCATACCCACATATGCTTGCATTCTGTTTGTCAAAGTTGGTACTATGTTACTCATAGCTGCCCTCTCAATCTCCGCACTTAAAGTCCACTGACAACCCTGTATTTACGCATCAGCTATGTCAGCTCTCGCCTCCAATGCGCAGCTGCTTACCTCACCTCCCCAAATCATCGGTGAACGAAACTGTGGCAGGTATAACCACTGTACGACAAGTGAGCGGTTCATGCAGCTGATGATGATGACTGCCGCTCCGCTTCACAATTTAGCAATGTCACCGCACTGAACCAAACAAGTACGTCCTGTGGGACGCAGCAATGAGGTGAGCGTCTCAAAATGCTTATAAATAGGACTGTAGGCAACCTGCATTGAGCTCAAGGTATCTCAGTGGTTAAAGTGCGAAATTACAAACCGGAAGGTCTGTGATTCGGATCCAACCTTGGCATTTCGACTGCTCTTATTGATGCTAGGAAAACCTATCAGTATCTAAGCCCTCATGTGGCATGACACCTATGCACCAAAATGATGTTACACCTGAACAATTATTCTTTTGTCGTATTATGAGGCTTGTTCTATGAGTTATCCGTTTTATGGGCCAACGGCTTGTGATCCAACGAAGTGTACGGCAAGCTGATTGACTGACAACCTAATAGACCGACACTTTCAACAGCGGAAATAGCCAAGAGCAAGACATGTGGCAATGGACGCAAAACGATGTTATTACGTTTTCTTTGTGAACATCGAAATCTTATGGATAAATCTGCCTAGGAAATTAATGGCAAACGATATACCTTGACAACGTTCATAATAAAAGGGGAACCATTGAAAAGACTGCCCGAGAAAGAGTCCAAACTTGATTTTTTATCACGTAGAAGAAGGGTTTGAATATACGAGGTGATTCAAAGGAGAACAACTGCCACTTGTATACAATATGACAGTACATTTCATTCCGGTACTATTTTTGTGTTCTTACGTTCACCCCAGCGTTTATCATTACTAGCTCTGAATTACGCGTGAGCGGACTTCCTCCAGGTCTTAATACTAACTGGCTGAGTGACAGTTAGCACGGAGTCATGATGTAAGTACTACATGCTACAAAATAAATGGTTTCACCAGTGTAGTGACTTTGTAAATCCTCTTCACGCAATACACAGACAACCGGATTGGCGTCAAATCTTGCAGATAAGTGGTTCTGGCGGTTCTCAAACGAGTAGCCCCATTTCCTGAATTTCGACGGCCACCAATATTCTTGATGCCACTAGTTCATCAAGAGACTTCATCAAGAAGCGAAAAATGCAATTTCAGGTCCTGGAAATTTACTGTAAGGGTCGGTGTGAATATCCATAAGTTAAATGCTGAATGAACGTTACTTACATCAAGGGCATGCGCCAGAGTATAATGAGGCAAATGACATTTATTTAGACACCTATTTAGACGAATTACCTGAGAGCGAGGTTAAAGTGAGAATAACTGGAAGTCACAGAATCTCGTAGGAATATGAATTTTCAGCTGACGAGGTTTTACTCTGCTCGATGCGCTGATTTACACTCTCCAAACTCTTACTCGTAATTGTCATTCAGACAGTCTGTCACCAGTCACGTGGTAGGGTGGAGTCACCTGTCATTTTGCAATCGATGGTTTCGAAAGCAGATTAGACATTGGCGGCCTTCATCGTAGGTCGCGTTCTGCACAATAATGAAGCACTGATTATGAGCATCACGCCCCCGGAAAAGTGGAATCAGAAAACAGCAAAATTATTCTCCGCTGCCAGAAATGGGTACAGCTGTTGCGGTTTTGGTTGACTTCAACTTTCAGACAGACAAATATATTACGTAAATTTCAGAATGAAGAGCCCGCCCTTCTGAAAACAGTTGACCCCGTTGGAAATTCAGTTGCACATTGGGCAGTAAAGGGAGGACAGGTGAAAATTCTACGCTTCTTGTGGGCTAACTATCCGGAGGTACTGTGGACGGTGAATGTGAATGGTCAGCAGCCAGTGCATACTGGTTGCATTGCTGGAAAGTTCCTTTGTGTCGCCCTTCTGATAGACATTTCATCTGCACTTGAAGAACCGGATGCCAATGGTTGTACTCCGCTGTTACTTGGTGAGAGGTCTTTCTGCGGTCACACATTTTTGGTATGGTTTTCAGTTTAAGTACACGAAATCCCGAGGGACCGTCAAACAAGCGAACAAACAAGTAAACACAGATAACACATTTTATGGTGTTATAGAGTCACGGCTTTCTGGCCAAACTAGATACCTGAATGCAACTCTGACACACAACTTGGTCCTCATCTCTCACGAATGAGCCAAATCATTTTCTAAATTTGTTGCTACGTACGTACCTAAACTGTCGCTAGGTCTTATGGTGAGGGTTGGGTTGCAAGTATGAAACATCAGCGAAATCCTAAAATCTTTAAATAAACAGGAAGTAAACAGGATACTGTGAGATACAGACTTTTCCCGGAACTACCAGTTGTGTACCGCCCCACAAAATCTGTCACAGAAGAAAGCATTTAGGGTAAGTGATACTATTGATTGATCGGATCATTTAGCACTCGGCATTTCACTGAAGGTACAAAGCATTTACGGACAGAAAGTAAACAGTAACTCCAGAACAGATAAATAAACTTCTAAACGCAGTTTCAGTCGGAGTCATGTGACTTCATTGACCACCAGGATTACAACCTTGGGCAATAGATATCATGTTAGGAGAAACGTTAGCCCGCCTATTCTCAAGCGCAATTGTGCTTCTATGACATCGGAGAAGGCTTGTTACCAACGGAGAATTCCATAAGAAAACAGCAGATTTGTTGCTGCGTAACGTTTCGCTTGTAGGTAGATTACTAGGCTGGTCGAGTTGCAAGGCAATAAGAGAGCCAAACAAAACTATCCTAGACACGGCGCACTGCATCAGTCGTTCCAATATTCTTTTTGGTAGTGTAAACGGCTAGGTCTCACGATCGACTTATGAGAGATGCTTACATAAGTATGGGTTTAGTGACTTGTACTTCAGGTTCATTTGACGATTCCTCTTTGCTATCAAATAAAATTCTTTCTGGTTTATTAAGTGCCATAACAGGTTACAAGTTAACCTTAAGTATGTTTCGAACCAACAATTTTACAGTTGTTTCTATCTGAAAGACGTCAATTTTCTCCCACGAAGCAGAACGTGTCACAGTTCGCAACTTCCCATAGTGAACCGAATAAGTGACTGGTAAGATAACTCACTTGTCGATAAGCTAACCGACTGGAACACCTATCACACACTTAAGCTCACGTGATATCTAGTTGATTGTGCATTCCAGTCACCCAAACATGATCAACCTGTCATATAATTGCAGCATGCAAGAGTTCCAGTTTTCCTGCATTGTTGGCGACCAGATTCGTTGTTCCACGGTCTCCCAAAAACATGTGAACCTCTCTTTTCGTTTCCAAAATCCCATGCATTAAACTGGATAACGGTAGTCCTTCCCTTCAAGGGAAGCACTTCAGATCCTACAGAGGTGTTTCATTTTCTGACTACTTGTAAGAAAGTAGTAGAATGGTAGGGTTCAATTCATCTTTCGCACTATTTACGTCGAGGAGACAGCACCCTCATACAAGGTAATTAGAGGACAAGTGTGAAGATGACTTGTACATGACTAAGTTAGCAGGTAGAGTGGAAGTTAGTGGATGTTTGATTTTTAACTTTAAGCCGTGAGATATTGCAACCGATACACGCTCTCAATAGGTGCGATGTGTCCAACCCTTGTGGTGAGCGGTCAAACCTGATCTGAAGCTCACATATCTTGGCCTAATTTAACTCATCCAGAGAAATTCCTTAAGTAGCTACCACCACCTTCTTATTTTACGTGAGGTGCAACTTTCCCATCCAAAGTACCTACCTCTCAATCACTTCATGTCTTTCGTGTCGGTTCTAAAACGGAAGAAGTACTCTCTAATAGTTGTAAGTTTGAAATCATCCCATGATTTAGTAGTTGATCACCGAGCTTGGCTTACTGTGTGGGAATACAAACGAGCGTCACCTTTCAAAAGTATTATTAGATCTCGATTCCTGCTGACGTTGTTGCTACTTTGCTCCAAGTATACTTGGAAATTGGTGACAGCTGATGTGCTTTTCTGAAAAATCATACCAAAATTTCGACTCTTGTCACTAGGCTGTATCATTCAAATTTCGACTTTAAAATCTAGGGTTTCTACTATCAAAGCCGTGGTCTGGCGTATACGTTAATGGGTGGCTAGAGTAGGCAAACACGGGATTGACTCAACGAATTATTTCTCACTCAGTGGCAAGGGCGATACGATAAAATTTCCATGGAAGTACTTATAGCCACAGTTTCGTTCCCGGATAATTTATGGACATAAGGTATGTAGCTGCGCATTGGAGGTGGTAGCTGATCTATTCGATGCGTAACTACAAAGTTGTCAGTGGACATTTAGTTGGAGAGATTGGGAGGGGAGTTATACATTAAAGGCAATAGCTTGGATGCACGAGCTCCATTTAGGGCGCAGCTAGGCCGTATCTGACACTGTCTCCAATCAATGATGTATCCTATCTCGTGGTCCCAACCCATGGAGACGGCAATGGTCAGCGCAGCTGAGTCTGTTGCCAATTCACTGTTTGACCGCCTCTGGTTCGTTCCCAACCTTCATGTGGTTGTGCGAAAAAAACTCTTCGAAGAATTCGGTCGACTGGCATACGGAGCACGTGGCCAAGCGAGCGCAACCTATGGAGTGTGATCAGTTCATATATTGTGGGTGAGTTAATTCTTCCTAAAAACCATTCGATGTACTTCAGTACTACTGATCCGGTATTCCCACCGGACTCGAGCAATCAACCGAGGACATCGATGGTCAAAAACTGAAAGCTGTTTTTTACTTTCTGGGGGCGCAGCGGCCAGGTTTCTGCTAAATAATAATATGGAGCGCACCTCAGCAATGTAAACTTCATCCTTGACGGATGGACTGATATCACATCTACGTCACAAGTGATCCAGGTTTACGAAAGCTGCTCTGTTTTCTCTATCCGGATGGAAATATCGTGCTTGGCTAGATAACTGGGGCTGATACAGCTGCCCAGGTACCTGCTACCTGGGTACCCTGCTACCTCAGTCGGGTCGTTCGCAAGCATTAGGCTAGGTTTCGACTCCACCCAATTTCCCCGATGCACTTTACGCTTTACCCCTCAACACTTTCATGAGAGGCGGCGTACAGCGCCTTAAAGAGGGTCAAGAATTTATGGGGGGAAACCTTTGCTCCATAGATACTGCCATAGTGTCTGACAGTCCACAGGGTCAAAAGCGTCTTTCATGTCAAGGAAACGGTGTCGCTGTTCCAGAATCTGTCGGAGGGTGAAACTGTGATCGACGCAGCCTCATGCTGGGCAGAACTCGGCTTGGTTTCCACGGATCTGCCTCTCCCCTTGTTCAGTCAACATCCGATGCCACAGCTACGAAGCTGATGCCACGGTGGTTTTCACACGGAGCCCCCGTACTCACTTTGAAGATAGGAATAACTGTCAACATGCCCCATTCTGGAGACATTCTCCCCACCCAATATCGCACCCGTGAGCTTAGTTGATTGGGTCATTAGGGATTCTCCGCCTTATTTGAAGAGGGCCGGATATAGACCGTCCGGCTCTGGTGCCTTCTGACGT
Source organism: Clonorchis sinensis (assembly GCA_003604175.2). Taxonomy (NCBI): domain Eukaryota; kingdom Metazoa; phylum Platyhelminthes; class Trematoda; order Opisthorchiida; family Opisthorchiidae; genus Clonorchis; species Clonorchis sinensis. The sequence goes on from CM030370.1 coordinate 130,659,375, forward strand.
TTCAGCACGGATATTTCGTATCCTATTTCTTCTTCCGAAGGGCGATCACGGTTTACATTCCATTAGCTTGTATGCACTATCTCCACAGGCTGTGTTGCAGGAGGCCAGCTGAACTGTTCTTCGAAGATTTCGACCCATGTTTCAGTCGACGCTTTTGCGAGTGAATTATTGAACCGCCTTTTTCACTTGTCGCTTCACTGACCGCTGCTCTCCTAGGACCAGTCGATCACATCACTTGGTATAGGGCACGGCTGTTTCCCGTAGCAAAAGCCTTCTCCATCTCCCAAGCTTTCGATCTCCACCAGAGCTATCAGTCTTTCCTTAGGCTCTTCACTAGTTGAGGTTTAAGGGATTTGAGCGCACCGTCGTACTTATTGCCTGCTGGTATCGACTTCCTGGCATCAATCGTGGATAGCGATCTCGACGACATCCAGTAACCTTGTGGTCGAATTGGAGAGGTCGGACAGACAGCACTGGACGCCGCTAACATGGCTTTTTTCACATTTTGCCACGTTTCATCCACTTACTACCAGTACAGTATTGGTTTCCTGAAGAGAGTTGTTGAGGTAGTTCAGATCGATACTGTTGAGAAATGGTTGTCCTTCGACGATGGTGGACTGGCGTGGTTCTTGCTGACTTGTGAGGGGTCTGAAGGGGAACGAACTGTCAGGCGTGCACGCACTGAGGCTATGGAGCACTGACAGTGGTGTTGCTTCCAGTAAGACTAACGTTGACATGCTACAACGAAAGCAAGTTGCTAGAAAATACAGCACGATGACCATGATCGTTACTGTCACCGGAAACATCAGTGTTCAACACCAGCAGTATTCAGTGCAAAGGTGACCGTCCTTGGATAGTTTCCTTAGAACCACAGGATTAATGATACAAAAAGCCCAGCTGAGTGAATGGGCTTAACAAAACAGTCCATTTTAGCTCATTCAACCCCGACCGGACATAATTCGTGCATATAATTGACCATGAGCGTGACAATAACATATTGTAAGTTTTCCAGTCAGAGAATCACTGCCGTTTTTTCCATTGATGATCTGTACTGAACCATTTTATCAGGTGGAAACTGTTTCCTGTTGTAAATTAGTTTTTATTCTCTTCAATGTTCCGTATTTGGAGTTTTTGTCCTCCCAAGTGGAGTCCGGTGAGATCGTTCTTGTTATCACTGCAGACTGCGCATGTCGGGCTGTTTGTTGTAGGTTTTCCTTCGCTCCATTCTTCTTCCATACCAAGCCTTTCAAATAAACTACGTTTGCAGTGGAGCATCAATTCTGAGCACTGGTGCTCTGCCGTAGGCGATGGTAATTTTGGGGCTCACTATTTTACTGTTTTTATGTAATCCTCACTATTCTTTAACACCCATTTTATTCTGTGATATGATTTTTACTGGAAAGAAGCTGTTGTGTGATCCTGGGGTGAACTTAAATCTACTATATCCGGGTTAGTTACCATCAGTTCGTAATTTCTCGGAGTTTTGAAATGGATGGAACAAAAGAACTGCGGCCAAACTGATAAGTGGCTTAAACAGTTATGATTTGCTACAATGCACAAAGGCGTTGTGACTGCACCTATCTTCACGGTCAAGAATGAAGCCCATTAAGCAGACCCGTTAATGTGCATTAGTGTTAAACAAGCGAGACCGCATGTCGCCATTGTGTGCATTCTAATCTCGGTTGAAAGGACAAAACATTTTCTGCCCACTTTGTATTTGGCTCATTAACTCCTGCGAAACCGACAGGAGCGATTAAAATTTCCCCTTGGTGGTGATGGTGAGGATAGGTTGCATGGTTAATTGTAATCGAACGTTGATTTACACGTATACACGGCCAACTGTTTGATGATTAAGTACATTTCGGTTCACTCAGCATCCAAACACGGACGAGCGGAAATCGCTGCTTACTTGCTGCTCCTATCTGCCAATATCAACGCCACTGATGATGAGGGTAATACTGCTCTCCACCTGGCCGCAAGAGCTGGTAAGTATAATGTTCCTAGTTCATTTGGAGTGTACGCATGTTCCACTGTGTGTAATGTGAGTCACTCAATCAGGTGAATTAAATGTTTTGGCACACATTTCTTCGAGAATGAGCCATGAGTCGTTGAGAATACGGTTTAAAGCAAATGTCCAAGTAAAGATGCATTTTGTCGAAAGCACACCAATGAACAGACGGCGCAAGATGCGGAATATTTTCCACGAACTTCAGGTCTCCCTTAAATTGGAAGCAACAAAAAAGATCAACCAATTCTTTGCAGTTGCAGAGAAGTCATTGAAAATAACCGAATTTTAGTCGCAAGATCTTAAAAACACGTACCTTCTCAGACAGTCGAACTGATATGCAGCGGCCAAAACAGCATTCCATCTAGAATCAAATTCGCGGGACTTGGGATTCATTTCTCTTTATGAATGGTCGTACAGGTTAGTTCGATGATCACACTGAAGAGCCCGTAACAGATAGGACGTGGAGGGTGCGAAATGTTTGGGTACAATTGTTGCGTTCCAGCCATAAAAGTGGGTTCCTTATGGGTGGGTTCATCGCAAAGACATGCGGTGAACTTGGGCACTTCCATGAATTCAACGAATGACTATCCTTGCTTCGTATTCGGTTCTTTTGATTAGTTTTGTAAACTTCAGGCTGTATATTATAGAAGCGGTGTATACCTTGCCTAGTAATCGATGTTTTCTCCAACCAGGACACACGAATCTTTGTAGTTTATTGTTATTTTTCGGAGCGAATCCGTTCACTACCTGCAACAACAGGCAGCAAACTCCACTTCATCTCGCCTGCGAGGCCGGACGCTTCACGGTTGTTCGTCAGTTTTCTCGTGCAGTGCCAAACAGAAATGCAATCATAGACAAAAGAATGGCATCGAAAGCCATTGAGGAGGAGTTTGCACATGCCCTACAGCAACGTGACCATGAAGGACAATCACCATTTCAGGCGGCCAAGAAAAATGGATGGTCCGAAATCTCAGAGTTTCTTGGGATGAAAATGTCTCTGTACTACTTAAGAAGACGGTCACTGTGGGACGCAGGACATATACGTCTAACCCTCAAGTAAGACTTTTCATGAATCTACTTGAGTTCTAATTGAAAAAAATTCAGAAGTGAACTTGAGATCTGGTGAATAAATTGCGATTCAGTTTTGCAGTAAATCAGACGGGCACAAAACTATTAACTGCCTCATGTGCTCAATGGGTTGGATTAGTGCTTTTCATCCCTTGATATCCGTCCTCGCAATTTGCACATAAATTGAATTAGGCACAAACGGTAACACTTGCTAAGGTGACCTGACTCTCATCTTCAATGTTCTTGAGGATTATCTGATGCATCTAGTATTGCTAATTATGACGATGATAGTTGTGATGACAATGGCGATCGACTTCTGTCGTAGGCTTCTCGTTTGTTTCTAGGATGAATGGCGACCACTAGTTGCAATGAAATAACTATTTGCAGTTCCCACGAAACAGTCGGGCATAAATATCTTGGACCTAAATTCAACTGACATAAAACTGCCTCGTAGCCACTAGTAGGTCCGGATATCGTACTGGGTCACTTGGAATAGACAACAATAACTGTTATACTGGTTCATTGGAAGTGATATACTCACTTGGATCACAGTGGTTAGAACGCGAATTTGCTGATCGGAGGGTCCGTGGTTCAACCTGGGCTTGGCCAACCTGGAAGTATCCCAGCCCCGGTGCTCCCCTCGGATAGGCACCTAAAAGGAGTTAAATCTAGACGATTTATTTTTGTTAAATTCTACTTTGGCTGTCTCCCGAGATAGAAGAGATGAATTCCAGTAACTTCTCGTATTGCTGATATCCAGCAGATGCGACCGACGGTCAGATCAACACCGCGACACAGTGCTTGTTTCACTGGAGAGTTCCGTAGACCGATTGTAAGCCAAGATTCCCCATGACACGTTTGTCGATACTCATCCCAGTATTCAAGTGTCCTTTCTGGATGACCTCAGATTCACTAAAATTAAACTACTGTTTTTACGCAGTCGCGTTCATTGGTGAAACTGCGACAACTAATGCCGACCGTTAGGAAGCCTCGCCCTTTAACTCATACTGTATTTTGCCTTTTTACTTCACCACCTACACATGTGTGCCCGTGCATAGGGGCTTGATCATGGAGGTATTCTAAAAGAACATTTTTGATCTGACAAGTGCATTTTGTGTACCTGATTGTTCTTACACTTGAAGACTTCGAAAAAAGTGACAGTAACCACATGTTATGGCTCGTTACACATGTTTAACAGTTTGGGTTCTGTTTCAGAACTTTCATTCTTGGGGAACCTGGACGTCGACGCCTCGGTGTAATCTGCATCGTTGTTGCGATAATGTGTTTTATATATCCATTTTATTGGATCCAGGTAAGAATCATTGGCGTTATTGTTGATAGTTATATACAAAATCTCGAAAACTGATAGGAATTAACTCATACTTTGCTCAAGGATACTCCATGATAATTGAATTTAAATCATTTCTGCTTAGGGCCTACGCACTGTGCCACCCATTGAAGTGCCACCTGTGGGTAAGAGCAGGAGGAAGACAATGCTTGCTACTCACTCATTATACGTGTAAGGCGAATCGTACTTAGTGGAGGCCATGGTAGGCGTCATCACAATAAGTGGTAAGAACCATAATGCTAATAATAGTACTAATCGTCAGCATCTGTATTCTCTGTGGGGAACGCAAACCAGTTTGGTTTTCGCCACCTACAGCAAGTTTTTACTTCTCAACCAAGCTTCCTTCCTGGAAGAAGTGAAATTCAATGAGATCTGAAGCTCCCAAAGAAAGTCATCAGATGATTGAGAAATAGTTATGGCAAAACACTACATAGGAGGGAAAGGGGGATCTCCGTGAAGCTCCATAGCTCTTGAACGCTGGGCAGATTTCATTTCACTGCATTCCATTTCTAGTCGTACATCTAGGCATTCTGATGGTGTACGGATTCACATGAAGAAGAGATATCCACAATGTGTGCACGTTTGCACTCGTTCTCTGTCGATCGCAAATGGCCTGTAGAGGTTTTTTTGTGCGTCATTCAGAAAACAGGAATTTGTCTTTCAACGAGACAATACTAAGAGACTATGAAGAAGTGAGGCGGATCAACTCGGAACTTTATGGCTACTATTTACACCCAGAAAATACAAATACATTAACAGTTCTTTCATTTTACATGGTTCGGAAAATGAAATCTAAGGTTAAAAAATGACCTGACTGATAGGATAGTTATCTAATTAGGAGAATATCAAAAGTGAATGGAGAAATTCAAAAAAAAGATTTTCTGTGATGGAAGGCGGGAATTTGCAATATAAAAAGAGATTCACAATTGGTAACGCGCTGAAGGATTTCAAAATATTCCATCGTCAGAAATGCGAAGTTTAAGTTTGGCGGTGACCCACTTCATGAAGAAAAAGCCTAAATGTTTCAAATCTGTTTGATACTTGCCGTGCTGGTATGATTCCAATATGAATAAAATTTATGCTGTTGGTGCCTTATTTACCGATCAACTGCTGATTTTTCACTTGCGTATTTCTTGAGCACAAGAAATTTATAAAGGCCTTGCGGGTAATTAGAAAGGTTGGCCTATGCACATTAAACCCTAAATATGATTCTGGGTTGGGAATCTACTCAAGGAACCAGGAATCTTTGGGCCACTTTATCTAATGTAATTTGCCGTAAAAAATCATCTTATGGTGTAGACTAATCTGATAGACTTGGCACAAAAGCGTCTGGGCTTCTATTATTTGTTCTACCAGTCAGTGAAATGGGGCTGTATATTTCCTGTACGATCACCCCGTAATGCCTGGAATACACGCACAAGCCATAGGACTAATTTGGCAGCTTGTCTTCTAGTCAGAACCTCATGGCAGAAACTTAGATTGGTAGTTTTCCAGGCCAGACCAGACGCCACAAAAGAAAACGATTGGTTCCTTTGGGTGGTACTTTTGTGAAGAATGAAACTTGGCCCAGGGCAAATGTGTGTTGTTTTTTATTTATTTACTTATTTACTTATTTATTTATTTATTTATTCATTTATTTATATATTTCGACGATCCTCGGTGCACCCGTTAGACTATATTCTCATCTGATCATTTGGCCACAAAATGGTACTGACCATCGAATAAGTATACTCAGTTTATACACCTTTGGTCGGTCATGTGATCAAGGTATCGTGATTTCTGTGAGAGGATATGCCAGAAGTTGTTTATGTAAACCAAGGTGACGTGCCTGTTTTTACGGGAGACGGTATTCCGGGTTGAACAAGCTGGATGCTGACAGACCCTACAAAGCTCTGCATCCATCATCCTTGAGAATTCCGAAAGATGAGAGAAGTGTGATCTGTATTCCGTCGCTTTCTTCGGTAGCCCAAAAAACAGGAAATGAAACTTCGTCACCATCGAGAGGCCTCTGTTTCATAGGTTCATTCAGGAGCCGGTTAGCCAACAATCTTCCTGACCTCAGAACATCTAGAAAAAACACCAAGGAAGAAAACCTGGGAAAAATCATGTCTGGGCATTTTTATATCCTATATCAAAAGGCGAACGAAATATGCTAACAAGCATGCGTAACCTCATAGGTCATCTGTTCATAAACCTGAAGACGAAGTAACGATAAAAGCCAAAGGTGCACGTCACAGCGACAACGTAGATAGGGATGACAAGACTACCTTGGTTATTATCGGGCTGGAAACCTTGAGAGTTTAATCTAGAGATATACTGTATGGACCGGTTAAAAAGTGTGGTCGATTAAGTTTTTGAAAGAGGCAAGAAGTACACATATATAAATTCTCTTGCTATGTGACAAAATCACAAGTCATAAACTGTAAGTCTAGTATCGTTATGAAAAGGCCGGCTGATTTAGCTGGTAAGCATGATCCATGATCTATCCATTGCACCAGAAATGATGGATTTTCGTGAAGCTATTTTATACGTATCCAACGAAATTCTAGTGAGATTGTTAGTGAGTGATCAGAAGCAGCGCGATCAGTACGAAAAATAATTCAGTCCTCACAAGGTCATCAGTTCTTTTGAATTACACAAAAGTTCACTCTTATTTCAATTTGTCACGAGCAAATGTTGCAAAGAAAACAGGTTGTAACGTTTGCTGCGAGATAAGCAGTCTATGAACTCTAAGTTTTTTGAAGATTTTTACAATTTGTGGCAGCTCTGCTGGGTTTGGCGCACCTGCCATTTGGACAAGTTCAGCGCCCATGACCGGACAATTGTAATCCAAGTCATCCTGATGATTTTATAACCTCGTCAGTCAAATAAATTGGAATAGCCTACACAGCAACCCTTTGTAAGCGTCAAAGCACTGGCGAACTAATACCAACCATCTACGCTTCAGCTGCCTTAAGGATGCAACGCACGCCTGGATATATATCGAAAACAAACCTACGGCCAACTTGAACAGTAGAATCAGAATGACTCATCAAAGAATCATCATCATCATCATTCAGCTGTAAGAACCGCGTACTTTTCGTAAAGTGGTTATAGTTACCACAGTTTTGTTCACCGATGATTTTAGAAGATGGGGTATGTGGGTGCGCATTGGAGGCGGTAGCTGATCTAATTGATGCCTAAATACAGGGTTGTCAGTGGACTTTTAAGTGCGGAGATTGGGAAGGAAGCTATTCACTGAAGGCAATAGCTTCGATGCACGGGCGCCACTGAGGGCGCAACTGGACAATGTCTGACAATGTCTCCAACCATTGATGTTTCCTGTCTCAGGGTCTCATTCCATGGAGACGGCAATGACCAGGGCAGCTGAATTTGCTGTCATAATGCCTTTCATACTTCGCTTTTAAGTCATTGTCCCACTTTGCCTGGCTCCTTTCCACCCGTCGAGTGGTTGTGGGAAGATAAAGTAGAGGATAGCGAAATACACGCGTTTGCATACCATTTCGGTTTTGACGGGAGACTCACCTGGAACCCAGCTGAATCTCCCGATTAGGATGTCCGATTCTCTGGACTCATTTGTTTTGTTGAATGAGGACGCCATGAAGTGACGCGGCCCCCACGGCTTGACTAGTGCTGCGCTGTTGTGCTGCTGGGTCTAGGACCTGTGAAGATGGCACTCAAACTAAGAGTATTTCGGATATCATCGGTTTGAGCCACCAAGGTGAATCACTTAACCTTGACCTTATGATGTTTAAGGTGATAGTCTGCTAGCGATTTAGGTCGACGTGACTAATTGGTCTCACAGTGTCGTTTTCTCACTAACAGCATGAAAATTTTCAAATTGACAGGTAAGTCTATCCTCTCTGTTTCTTGGGATTTAAATCCTGGTGGGGGAGATCGCATTGGGAAAAATTCCGCGTTTCGAAAACTGTTTTCTCCACACGTTTGAAGGGCTCCCATGGAGGACTACTGAGAAAAAAAAACCCCAAATTCTGAAGAAATAGCTCATTTAACAAACGCATCTCTAGAAGGACAACGTGAAGTAACAGTGACTTCCGTGCCTTTTCGTCTCATTTAGTTCTGGCCTTGCCAGGATCCTGTCAGGATGTGCCTAACCGTCAAACTTTGGTGGTAGTTTTCAGAAATACACTCAACTACGACCGATTGTGGTCAGCTGGCCCGACTTTTCGACAAGATGACACTCTGTAAATGAACAGTGCCGTTATTTGCAGACTTCATTCAACATTAGAACACCAGAAAGCAAAATAACTTTCCAGTGGTTGGTTCCGTTTTCCCTGAATTGTAATATGACCTCCCATTGCGAAGGAATAGCAAACTAGAATGAACTGCACTCGAATCCCACTGCAAAATAACAGTAGGTGCAATCTGCTTTTTCCTAATCAACAGTAAGTCTCTATTTAGTCAGCCCCAAAGAGTATGGCATAACCCCAAGACCGACAAACTTCATCTTGTTCACCGCCCAAACACTTTACTTTTGCTACTTCAGTGTAGAGAAGTTGTCGGAAAGCCGAGCATCTTTTTGCCTACTTTGCGTTAGTCCATGAGGCTCCACTCATCCACATATAGCTTATCATGATATTGCTGGTAGGATGTGTTGTTCGTGTGGGGTCGTGGAGGAACGGTGAACAAAAACAGCACATAAGGTTGCTGAAAACTCTTCGACAACCCACAACCGGTTTCGCCATTCATGGGGCTTATCACGAAGATGCAGTCTTCGAGTTTCTGTCAATCTTACGTTCTACTGGAACCCAACTTGCACGAAATTAGCAGAATACACTCATTTGCAAACCAATTTGGTTTTGCGGGAGACTCCCCTAGAACCCAGCTGAATCTCTTGTTTATGTTAGGTTTGCAATTGGTTTGGAAATGAGTGTATTTCGCTAATAGCACATAACATTTACTTGGTCAGGCGATTAAAGTGTAATCCCTTTGGCGGTTACGAATATTTCGAACAACCTGAATTCGGTAATGCTATTTCTATTTTTGTTCGTATCTCGAGATTAACAACGTTGGAAAACATACAAACGGGATTATGTTTGACTTTGAAGAATCAAACCAATTCATTCACTAGACACATGTAATAACAATAATTTCTGAAGCATATTTCCAGCTAAATCAACTTCATACTGTACAAGTGTGGACCTCCGTAAGCACTGCTTTTCCAGTTGTGGATTTCTTCAAGTTAAACTACTTGCTAGGTTGCACACTGAGCGAGCAGTAGTTACAACGTCGATATCAGCACGAATGACCCTACCATGACCAATAATATCTAATCTATTGTAGTCGTCTTGGTAGCAGCTTTCCGTATACCATTCGGAGTATCATCCTAGCTTAGAGACACAAACTCTCTACAGCGGCGTAAACAAGTCGGAGCCACCTGCGTTAACCAACATAACGTAACCCTTTACCAGACAACGGGCGATATTTCTACATTTCCGTGGTACTTTTTTTACACTTTCACAGTGCAATGAATCAAGCTTGTTACAAATAAGCCTGAAAATGGTCCATTTCAGTTGGTGGTGTTTCAGTCAGCCATGGGCGTATATGTGGAGTTCTTGCAGAAAAGCTGATGATACAAGACCCAGGACACACTTCATGATAGAGAAAAGTCACAATTGTGGGAAATCTCAGTTGGACGAGCAATGTGGGGGAATATGGGCCACATAATGGGCGTTAGTAATTTCGACAACTACCATACATTCATTCTGGTGGGTTTCGCTTTTGCCAAGCACTCGGCACTTCTCGCCGCAGGCTGGAACGGTTTTATCATTTCAGTGAGCCTGTAGTGACATTGCATCACCAACATCTTTTGGGAAACGGACGGTTAGCGGTTCTCATTGAAAACTAGCAGTGGTTTCACAAGTTGACTTTTATGTACCGTTTGATGTGATTTCGTGTATTCCAGCTGGGCTGTCTACTAACATCACGATATATCTGGGAGTGTAAACAATAAGAACCAAGCAGCACAGTACCAGACCGGATAGGTGTGAAAACGGGTTATTTCGGATTAAGGCGAAGGAGGTCGTTGGTCTTTGGGTCACGTAGTTGACCTTGTGTCGTAAAACATAAAAACGGGAAGATGTTTTGGATTCTGTGCACCATCTGAGAGTGGGATTGGAATGAGTCTGGTTTGGATTTTCATGCGTTTGTTTTTGCAGCGGTTTTTCCGAACGGAAAACTCGGGTATTGAGCCTCTAATGGCAACAATCCCTGTCCTCCGAAGAATCTGCTGACATACACGCCAGAATGAGTCTAGTTTCCCAGTACATAAATAAACTCGAAAAGTCCATTATGCTAATCAAAATCAAATTATCCTTAAATAACCTTAGACACTTGAATTATAAAAGTTCAGCAGCTTCCTGTTGAATCCCCTTCTGTTATGTTTCTCCGGCACGAATACAGAATTGCGCTCCCTCATACAGGCAGTCGACAGTGGGGTTTGATTTACTTGGAGCCTATAAATAGTGACTATGGTACACTACTTGTTGGCCTGGTGCACGTGCCGGCCCCGGGGACTCAAAAACCTACCTCAAGGTCGGTCAGTGCAGTTCATTCGTCTGTGCTGGATGGCTGCTTCCTTCTCTTGGGACTAGGTTTTATCTCCTCTTTACCCTAGGCATTCCGCTGGTGCCTGAATTTCAATCGCCGGCGGTCATTAATTGTAGCTCGAGAATCCGTTGCTCCTCTTCGGACAAGTTGAAGTCTCCCCTATGTCAGTCTTTCTTCAGCGTCAGTTTGCATGCCAATCTGACTCAGATTGAGCTTCCGTTAAAACAGCAGACGATGTTCAGTTAGTGGACTGTGCGCCTTTCTGCGCATTCTTGTGGGGGAAAGAAGGACACGTTATCATCACGAGGGCTCGGCTGGTACAATTGTCAAGCCACGGACCTCAGAAATTTGGGGGGGGGGAGGAACTTCACCTAGGAGCAATTCTATCATCATCGGTTTTGCTTACGATGTATGCGAAAGACAAACGTCCCTTGTGTGAAGGGTAGGCCAGGTGGGCCAATCTTTCTCACACAGAGGCAAACGATAAAACTACGGTCAAAGTTGTCCGCAACTGATCTTAGTTGGATGTATTATTGGCAAACCAGCGTTAACCGGTAGGACGCTTGCCGACAGAAATAATAATAACCTGATAAACTGGGAAGGCAGTTTCGAAATTTGTTAGGGACGCATTCACTGGTCTTCCGGTTAAATTAAATTATCCGGAAAACCATTTTGATTTCGAGATAAATGACTATTTTGTTCTCCCACTGGTAGAAAACTTGTTCGATTTGATGTGTCATGACTCAAGGACTGATCTTTTCACGAGGTAATGTCTAAACAGCAAGTACAATGAATGGCTGACTGATGGAAATGAGCTCCAGTCCTTTGTTTTGTTAACGATTCCACCAGATTAAGGGACTACCCCGCAAACGCATCAGCAATCACACACTGATGATCCATTCTGGGCAGCAGATTAATGCAAGCGCGCAGTGTCTGCTCTTTCAATTCTATTCTTTTTTTGCTTTCAGATATGGACTGACCCGTATTCATGGGACGAAAGACAAACTTTGAAGCTACTCTGGATACTTTTACACATACCGTCCTGGTACTGCTATTTCAAAGCGACCTACAGTGATCCAGGTTTCATTCCAACTGAAACGAACGATTATCAGACGGTGCTCAGAATGGTGAGTCCGTATTTTTGGAAAACCTCACACATCCCCATGTTTTTGTGCAATATGGAGTGAATGTATGTCGCTTCTACCGCTGGCTGATTGAGTGATCAACTCAGTGAATGAATACACGATTGAATGAATAAGTGAGTAGACGAATGAGTGAGTGGGTGAGGTATCAACTGGCTGTCCGTTGGACTGAGGTGGTTCTTAGTTAACCGACCCTCTGGCTGACTGACCCATCACAGGGGGCGGTTTTTCGAGTTCCAACAAGAAATTAAATTTTTACAACTGAGCAAACTTTCACGGATTCGTGTTAGCGCATTCCAGCAGACACTGAATGAATGTGAGATTGGAAGAGCTGGCCTTGTGTAAAGACTCTCAGCGGCAACTTTTACATGCCGTTATCTCCAAGGTCACAGAGCCTGCATTATATAAGTTTTTCGCATGGATTCGCTTCAGTCAATTGTTTCTTACAGTCCTTGTTGAAATGTGTTACGTAAGTCATGGTTTTTACTTTGTTTCCCCGTCATGCTATTTTCAACGATTTACTATAAAAACGGTCCTGGCTCCCTTCCTACTCTTTGAGGAAGGCTTTTCAATGCTATACATAAGCGAAGTTAAACAACGGACAGGGTATACTCTATTTAGATTTTGGCGGATAGAGTGACAAGTAATAACGACTCTGAATAAAGTCCGTAGCCTGTAAACAAGGAAGCAATAGGCAGCAGGTATACTTAAAAATTCTAACGTAAGCTGTCAACTGAAGCAGAAAGAGACCTCCGTGTATTTCGGAGCTTCACAGGCTTGCTGTGCTTCGCTGAACACCGCACCATATTAAGAGAAGGAACTCTCCCGAAAGATGATATTTATATCAATGATGAATTTCGAGATGTAGCTATGGTGACTGCAGCAAGGTTTGTATCAAGAAATGGGATTGATAGCTTACTGTAGTGTTCGGGCGGCGTAGTTAAGACCAACTTTATCGTCATGGGGAGATACTGAGAAGTCGTAGTCGTCTTTTCATCGTGTGCACCTACCGATCTTGACAAAACATACGAAGGACACATTTCCAGCTTTATAATGGTAACTAATGTGCAGACGACTTTGAAGTCACGCGAAAGACTTCATTCAGATTACTGTTTCGAGTCATCAGTATCTACATTAGACGTTAGATGCTCCATAACTAGGCCACCTCCTACGCAGCGTGTTTCTGTTTGATAAGTTTGCCACAGAACCTGCTAATATCGACCATTGTCATCATCATCATCAACCCCTTGTCATCAGGAGTGTCTATCTGAAATGCTAAAAAAGTTCCAGACCAAAAAAGGTTGAAACTGGTGGAATCCTGTTGCACACAAATTCTTGGTGTTCTTAGTCCTATTGAGTTGCCATCCATTTGACGTCCTGAGTAAAAAGCACAGTGAATTCCGATTTAGTTACAGTGCATTACAAAACCCGGGTACCGACTCTCAAATACTGCTCCATACAAATGGGAAGATACACGTAATTTTGGTTCAGTTTCACAACCGCCACTGCTTGCATCACATCATCATGTTGGCGATTACCTCCAACCAATGAGTACATCGAACCTTCCCAATGCCAATCATTGTATCTTCGGCTTGTTGACTTAGACGGCTAGACTCACACTCAATTGTACGTCAAAGTAGAGTATTCCACCTTGACTTCAGATGACCCTGGCCGTGTAGGAACTACCGGTGTTTCCCAGGAACATCAAGCTGGAAATTGATTCTTGGGTTCGCAGTATAGTGGAAAGAAGAGACTCGCGGAATCAATACACTTGAGGTTCTTTGGAGACAGGTAAAGCCGGTTTTCACAATGATTTTACTCTTTTGAACGCAGCCTACAATATATAGTTTTTTCTGAATCGTTCGGCTGTAACACCTTTATTTTACATAGCTGTCATGCCACCCGAACGAGACACGAGGGATGGGATACTGACAAGTTTCCCAAGCCTAGATACGAGAAATTGAGATGCAGAAATCGGGTTCGAACCACGGACGTTCCGGTCACTGAACCAGCTCGCCTTCCTACAGTCTATAACAGGCTTACAAAAATAATTCTCAGTTAAGAAAGAACTTATTTGTAGAGGAAAATGGTTGCAGAATGGCCGTAATTGATCGACTGTAAATGAAGCCATAAAAAATGGGAGCGAATATAGTTGGTTTGTTAACTGACTGGATGTTGCGGCAGTATAACTAAGCAGACGGATTTTTTTACCGCAATTTTCGACCTTTTAGTCATGCTATACTCGACTCCGGGCCAGTCCAGAGCCAGCAGCAGAACGAGGGGATAAAGACCGACTGCTGGACACGGAAGAACTGGCGAGGATTAAACGTTCCCTAGCTTCGCTGTGCCACACTTGTCAGTGTGTCAAGCCACTTCGATCGAAACATTGTGCGGTTTGTGACCGCTGCGTGAAGCTGTTTGATCATCATTGTCCTTTAACTGACCAGTGTGTGGGTGCAAAAAACCAGTGAGTTTTCCAATTGGTCTCGCATTCCATTGACTTGGATTTTCATTCCACATAATCGTGACCACCACTTTCAGCGAAAAGTGAGTTGGTGATCATTGAAAGCAAGACTTTATATCTTACGCGTACTAATGGATGATATAACCTTGCAGCTGCACAAATCCATAGGTCACTGAAAATCCAGGAAGGATTTTATGCCGTTTCTACTTCCACCGGTTTATCTTTAAAGGATTTCGTTCAGCCTCACACAATACTTGTATTAGTGGAGCTGACGCGCCCATATAAACGGGGACCACAATCTGTTAGATGAGTTAATGGGGGGTTGTTTTGCGTACTGTTTGCCACTGTTGGGGAACAGATGGCCAAATCTACTGTAGCTGGAAGAGTAAAACATTCGGAGGGCTCCAACTGCCATGGTAGTAATAGAGTGTAGGAGAGCTCATCGCAATGCATTGGAAACAATATCTCGTAGCATTGAGAGCTGGATGTAGCTATGTTGTTATGAACTTGTTGTACTGTTATTGGAGAAATTAATCCTTTGGGGTATCCTTAATGGGTGCCCAAGCCTGGTAAGTTTATCAGCTCCCAAATTATCCAGCCAACAGTCGCTTCAAGTTTGCCAACTTCAAGTTCTCAGTAGGATAATTTTTCACTAGGCTGAAGGCAAACGACTCGAATTCACTGGCAGTTCATCTTCTGAGAATGAATGAAAGCTGCTAGATGGTACGCGTTACAGCCATAGTGTATCAGTTGTAGTTTAGCCAGTTACACCGTCAATACCATTGCTAACGGAGATTTCTATACTGATGTTGTGACCACGTGATCAATCTACCGAATTACTTAGGATTATCTGGACTAGCTGCGACTTTCAGCAGGCCTCCAATACCTGGATACGTATTACATAGTTGAAAGTAATTTCCTATGATGTTATTTGAAAGGACACTTGGGAAGGTGGACTGCACAAAACAGAGTGATTAACCCAAATTACTGTCAAGAGGAAGCAAAATGTGGTGATTCACCTGATTTCAAAGTTTTTTGCTCGATAGTTCCACTCGAGATGGATACCACGACAAGATGAACGGGCTGGTAGAACATCACCCCGTCCCAACAGTCTGCGGTGAATTCTGCACATACTGTGACCCACTTGTTTATCAGTAGTGATTCTTGACCAAACTTTTTTAAAATTGACGTGATAATGCTAATACAAGCAACATTTCTGATTGAGAACCATTCGCGACTTCTAGGTGAATGGTTCGTAAATGAGGTTCGCATTGCGGGATGGGGACTTTGGGTTACGAAACGATGAAACGGCGCTGAAGATTACCGGTCCATCCTGGGATCCTAATGGTCGAAAACGGTAGCCTCAGTGCATACAATTGCTGTAATTGCTGGATGCCACATTCGCGCTGACCAAAAACCGCAAAAACGAATTTGCTTCTAACGTTGACCTCAGCTGTAGGCTATTATGCAATCTCTACACAATAATGCGGACCATTACTCCGTGCTTGACATTATCACTGATTTATGTCCTTATAAACGGTGCGCTGACCAGATTTTCTCTGTGTGGCAAATTTAACAGTCTGTGGATAGTTGAACTGTTGCAATCTGCCGCATTTAGCTGCGTTACCTGTGCCGCACTGGAAGAACACCTGAGAGAACACCAAACAAGCTCGATCACATCATATTTATCAGTACATAAGGCCCAATTTGGAATGTTTAACTGTATACTGTGTGGACGTAATATGCATTCTGGAGGATGTGGAAAGAGTTTTTTATTCACAATCTCTAATGCATTTCGCTGCTCATGTTCCAGAGAGTATTCTCACACACTAGGAGACTTGCAAGTTTTGGGCAATAATGCTCAGGGCATCATCATCATCGACCGCACAAAATCAGTGTTCAACACAATCAATGTTCGCAGCCGTCCAACCGTAATGTGTTTAAGAGCACAATACAATGGAAGTTTTGGTGCTGGACAGATTGTCTGACACAAGGCCCTGTTGCACAAGCGAACACTCTTTTCTTAGTTGTCTCGTTTTGAATTCACTAGTATGGGCCTGCACAACCTATGGTTTTGAGACAACGGTTGTCCAAGGCCTGAAGACGTTCCATTTCGCAGAGGCAACGGTTAAAGGTATATCCTTCTCTTTTGCTCTCCGTTAACGCTTTCAATATGCGACACACCACACCGGGGAAAAGTCTGAAACTTCCCCTATGATTAAAAAACTGTCACCTTTAATGTTCTATAACCAAGCTTTGGACTCCAGCTTGGTCAACAATGGGACGTATTATTTAAGGTTATGTTCCAAAATACCTGCATCATATCATAATTACTCAAGTGTTACGGATAGGAGCTGGATTGTTTTTCTCCAGTTCTTCGCTGATTCGTGCGCTAACTCGTGAAGGCGTTCAACGGTGTTGTATTGTCTAAGTTGCTGATAAAAATCACTAAACAACAGAATTGTGTGGGTTACAGTTAAACCTAATGGAGATCCAAAGATTTTGTGTGGAAATCACACTGAGAAAATGGCCGGGTTAAAAGCATAACCAACAAGGGTGAATATCACACTACTCTTCTAATGGGATACGCTAGATGTAGACCCATTTTGTGAATATAAGTTTTAGCTAGGGATTCCCCTTGTAACTGGATTTAGCTTGTTTGGAGAGCTAATCCCTCATTCTAGGCCTGTATAAGAGCAGACTTGTTTCACCTCGCTGGCTGCTTAATCCTTCCAGGCTAATTGAATATCAGTTCCAACAGAGGTTAAAGTTGCTTGCCATAAAGCGATGCCTTAGTAAGCTGCGGGGTAACAGCCACTGTCACGCCGATGGCCTAACTTCGCCTAGCCACCAAGCATAAGGAACTGGATTGTCTTGATGGCAAATTCTTCCTTAACTGAAGAGGTTAGGTGCTTGCAAACCATGCCTTCTGCACACTCCTTCAGTTGTATTCTGTTCGAGTGAGAAAAAGGTTTGCTGTTTTCGGGTTTATGGAGGCCTCAAGTGGCCAAATTATAGCATACGCCAACCAGACCTGTCAGAGCCTGACCGAACTCCATTAAAACATTGTAGCATCTGGTTCTTCGGTCTGTGCGCATTCACGTCAGCGCTCTCTACCATGTTCGCCTACTTGCTTTGGACGCAAAGCAGATCCCTGGAAATTTCCTGGGGATGGTCTGCAGTCTTCAAAATTGTTTTGTTTGCCATCTGGTTATGTTCCACTGGAACCTTCATCAACGTGGTAAGTAAAGTTTGTTGTGATGTCTTACTGTACCTGGCTTTTGCTTAATAATGTGATTCAGATGCTTCATGCTTTTTTGTTCTGAAAAACCCTGTTCATATGTGAAGGTGGTTTTAGTGTCCAAAACGTATCTCCTTAAGCTATCAGCTTAGATATTATGAGTATTACACATTACTAAATCTAAAGCAAACTGCCTTACTACCAGCTATCATTTTATATCACCATTTGGTTGGCCTAGGTAGGCGAGCATGGAAGGGTGCGTTAGCGGCCCTCTTACTGTTGACATGATGGAATAACTTTCAGCCACTTGATGTGTTTGACACATCATGTATTGGTGTCTTTTGTCGGTTCATCACATCACACATCACATCAGAGAAGTGGGGATCAACAAAATCACAGCACAGACCCCAGATATTTTGATGTTGCGCTGAGCAGAAAACGAGTGAACACTATTAGTAAGTTGCACTAACCGAAATAAACTAGCGGTCGAGCAGTCATCCATTATCCCACGTACGACATAAGATGGGCCTTCAAGGTATGAATTTCTTCACTTCATTCGTTACTGAATCAATGAATTTCAGTGCTTTCTAAAGTAGCATTAATGTTTTTAAGGCACGATATCTGAGTGTTCGAAACTTGCTACTTCCAAGCCAACAGTAATACGGATGTGGTTGATTTCCAGAAAGCCTAATCAAACGAGTATTTTCAACCCACGTTGTGGATAAGCATGTGGACGAGAATGGATCGGTCATGTGATCATTTGTTGCTGATCTTCTTTGAAAGCCTGGTAATCATCAAACTTTGCGCCTAAAATCAGACTCCATGAAATTCATGGTCGGAGGACCAGAGTGGCGTTTCTTTACAGTTTTCAATCGTAGTAATCGGTCTGGATGATGTACCTGTTAATCAGATTGGAATTTGGTAATTTGTTATCGAGGGGAACACTATCAGCTTAGGTTGTATACATGTATCACGATATCTCGAATATCGTAGCAACTGGGACATGAAGCGGCCTGGTGCAGCACTTTCAGTTGCCTGAAAACATCACAAACGAGAGATTCAGCTGGGTTCCAGGCGAGTCTCTAGCAAAACCAAATTGACTTTGAAAGTTAAATTTTAAAAGTCACCAGGACTGAAGCAAACTCAAACGTCATCCGGACACCGACTAATCATGGCGCAGGTCATTCATATGTCAGTACTTTTTAGGGACACTGCATGCAAAATTAAAAATCCAAGTGTCGGGCGATCTAGTCTATTCGGATCGCCTAATGACGACACCAATAAGCTCGAAAGACCGGAACTGCTCAAATCTGACCTCGGAAGATTATAGTCCCACAGTCCGATGGCCTTCGAATCTTCTGTCAGGATCACTAGTTGTTAACGGTGAAAAAATAAATAATCAAGAAGAATGAAGTTGTTTGCAGGCTATTCTGTCACATTTAGTACAGATTTTAGGATTTTATGATTACTTTAAAGTATGAGTTGCTATATTCTTTACCCTAATGGTTACTTAGCACATGCCCAGTTAAGTGTTTGTATTGTGTTAGTCTGTCACATCTTGCTTTCAACGGGTTCCAAACAGGATTGGTGCGCCGAAACCGAGCAACATCCTGAGGCATCACTCATCTGGTAAACAGGAGGAAGGCATGTTCGTTGGAAGCCAGTGCACAAAGACAGTAACCAATTGGTTACATTGAAGCCAGGATTATAATACACAACAATCAGTAACATTAACACCAAATTAGAGTAACTCTACAACATCGTCGACTGACTCAGACTAGATACAGCTTAATTAAAGCAAGTCGTAGGACAGTACTCAGGTGGTCAGTGTTGACCGAGTTGACATCTGATACTGACAGACAGCTGCTTTGTGATGAATACTGAATTAATGCCGTACGACGGAGTTGGATGAATTAGTCTACACTTTCTGAATTGAAGCATTCTATTGTGAGACTTTTGTAACTATTTTTTGTTGATTTAACTCCCCCTATTTCCTCCTAACATTCAACCGTTCAAAAAAATCAATAAGGTACGAAAGCGAACTATTAGTCGTAATGGTATGGGTTGGCTTAATCATAAGCAAATCTCAAACATCAGCCAAATCCATTTCATAAAAGTTGTATGCTTGTGCATCTGAAGCACATGTCTGACCGGGATTTACAACACTGGGCCTTGCAATAGATTAGCTGACGTCAGACGACATTTGTTTGTTAAAACAACTGACCTGAAGTTCGGAGGTGTTTTGAAGGAAATTTCTTTAAATAACCATAGTTTACTAACTCCAAACAAACTTAGTGACATCGTCTACGACCATGAATACTAATCAAAAAACGAAACGACATTGTCTTTTGGATGGAATTTTATATTTTGTAATGACAAGGAAATGTGGTCCGTTTAGTGTAGAGGCAATCCATATCATAATAAAGTTCACCGTAGAGAATCACTGAAAAGGCCACCTGGTAATGTGGAGAGGTTAGGGAATTTCACATAAAGACTTCGTCTTGAAAGTGAGGGGAATCTTGTAGAAAAACGGAGAACCACCGTACAGCCGTTTCGTCCTCACTGGGAATCGTCAGCAGGGCGTATCGCACGAAACTCCAGGGCGTCTCGAACCCGCAACCTTCCGGCTAGTATTTTGGCCATTACAGCGTTAAGTGACGGAGTGCTTACAATCCCGGCAACCCTTATTAAGACTAACTTTACATCTTGCGCTTTACGACATACTCGGCCACCATACTGCCTCCAATCTACTTCCCCTGGAAGTGAACCCTCGAGTGCCTACCTCAGTATGACAATACTTGCCGTCCCTCCTCGCCTTTTGGACTAAGCTCAGGTCGTTGTCCCTAAACACCCGGCTCATGCCTTTCCATGGCGGGCCATCTATTGATGTGTTCACTTTTCTTTACGGCACTGTTTTTCCATTCTAAGCGCATATCGTAAAAGCATCGTTAACTTTCCAAGACAAATCACGGTAAGCAATGTTGTTCATTATATCTTCGTCGAAGGAAAAAAGCATTGTATGCTACAAACTCTGCAGAACTGAATTTCCATCTGTAACATGCGCGAAAACGACTACCCGATGCGCATTTTTTTTCTTCAAAACCTACAAGATCCACACTTATCACACGTTGACGCAATTCGTTTAAACATTCTAAAAAGTAAGTCACTCTCACTCTTAAGAAACTGCTTGCTAGGCACTAAACAGGGCATGGTTGAAAACTCTTCGGCAAAAAAGCATTTCCGTAAGATGTAAGTAGCCTTCTTGGAAGCGCACATTGTGCGAATATGTGTAAGGCACTTTGCTAAGTTTATCCTTCTATTTCAAGTTACCAAAGAAAGCTTTGCACTTCGCTTGACTTCTTTCTGGCCACTTCTTTTTATGCAGACACAAATATACATATATGTGGCCACACCTACAGAGAAGGTGCATTGCTTTTTGTTTCAGATACACGCTGCAACCAGGAATTTGACAACAAATGAAACACTAAACTGGGAGCGGTATTCCTATCTTCACCGAAAGGCTAATGGGAGTTTCCGAAACCCCTTTGATCGCGGCCCAATTATAAATGTATTGGAATATTTTGGGTTTCGATCACCAATGGACCCAAATTGCCTAGATTCGGTTCCCTCCAGTCCTCAAAGCATGGAAGTCTGAAACATAAAGTGCGTTTAGCCGTCTCTTAAGGATGACCAGAAGTTACGAGTGTTTTCCAACTGGATAACAGGACATTCAACGTGAGATTACACGTAAAAAACGAAAATGTCTGGACCTCTCGTACCATGTTGTTAGCTCTAAATATACCATTTAAATGTAAAACAATGTTTCTTCCTTCTCCACTGTGACAGGGTATAAGTAGTTACATATCCATTTTTCAACAGGATAACTTATAAATAGGGTACACGTTGGTATCTTGTGGCGCTTGCGAAGGGTATGATTCTCACATGCTGATATGATATGATACGCGGTTGATAGGCATTCGTAGAGAAGTTAGAATGACCTGATTCGTTTATTTAAAAGTACACGGACCGGGTGTCCTGCAAATAAGGATACATGGAAAAGTGATTCCCGCGTAAGAGACAGAAACTGATCTTGCGAACAAAGACTGCTCACATGATTTAGTCTTTAGCTTGAGGTTCTCCCTCTAAGAAGAGGGCGTCCAAATTCTATCAATGGAAAAAGACATGGTAAGCCCAAGAGTGGTCCTAATATAAGTGTGGACATCTTCAAACTATCCTTATAAGACGAATGACTGTATACGTATACATAGTGTGGTGAGGCTGTTAAAAGAGTACCTGGAAAAAATGGAATTTTTTATTCTCATCTTCGAATTTTAATTTGACGGATCTTATAATAACTGATTTTCAAGTTAAATTTTTATTGCGTAGTCTGTCAGAGAGTGTTTTAACTATTTTAAATGAAAGACGTGTTCAGGTTTCTGTAAATTACACGTACAGTTGTCCTGCCGCAAGGTCGTACAGAAGTTACCTTATTTCGTGGTGTGTTCTCTTAGATTTACACCAGGGATTTGTTCCAACAAACTAGATAAAATTGACCGCTACAAAGTGCAGGTTTAGCCTGATGGTGGCGTTTTCAGGGGAGCTAATAATTCAACCGAAAAAGTCATATAAATTACAACCTTAGTTTATAATTTCTTAGTTTTCGGTGCCAGTCACAAAACATCCCAGACTTCCGTCTACGAAGCATATCCCATGGCAACGACGGACAAGAAAGCTGACAATATTTCACTTTTTCAAAGTAAACCTATAGGTGAAGGACCGGCGTTGCTGTTAGCAATAATACAACGGCACACAACACCATGATGCACAATAGGCAGGCAAAACTATGTATAGTAGGTAGGTTGTTTCCGAAATGTTAGTCCATTGTCTTGCACGCAATTCACAATGCCAGGGGCAATCTCCTAATATATTCCTGTCTTGATGCGTTTTGTGCTTTACTGGTAGCCGTTGAAAAATAGCGGAATGCTGGTTTCAACATGTACTCAGAAGAGGCTAGTTTGTAGTGTGTATTTTCCCAGGAACAGGCGCAAAAGGTAAGTTGTAACTTGATTTCAGAAAAAATGCAGTTAAAATAGTTTTGATACATAAGTATGAGTCTTACTTCAGAACCGTGGAAAACCCCCCTTCCGTGAATGGTGATTTTCACTTGAATAGGGTTGGGTCAAACACACAACTAATGAACATCCACCAGCTAGGCGATGGGGACGTGGACTGATGTGAATTTTAGCAGTATTTTCCAAAAAAATTTAGTGTTTCTTCAGCATTCTGTGCGAAACGTTGTACGTGATCTTTGCTTAAATTTAGTTGCCCAGCGAGCACACATCGCGTAGGCTTTTTGGATCTCATATGGATCCCGTCCGCTTTCACGATTGCTTGAAGGTTTACTTTGGTAAGTTTTTGAAAGTCATGAAGTCTTCGGCAAGAAACAGCGTCACACTAGGAACAGCCAGATTGATTTTCTGTTTGTTGCAAAGCCATGATATGGCATCCCAAAAAGTGACAACGACTCTGGCTCTTGAGGGGGAACTATTTCGCAATCGCAGTTCAATCAACAACTTCCTAATGATGGTGATGTGTGAAGAGATATGGAGAGATATGGTGTGAAGAGATATGGTAATTTTTAATAGAGAGTTCATCCTGTCAGTGAAGTTAGTATATAGTGAAAATCCAAGGAGCACTGTACAGCTGTTACATCCTTGTTTGCAATCATCATCAGTGCGCATCTAACGAAACGCAGGCAGTTTCGAATCTGTGATCTCTTGGCTAGTGGTTGAACACTTAACCGTGTGGCGATGGGCGGCCGATTCAGCAGTGTGATCAGCTCTCGTCTTTCTAATGATTATCCCCAAGTCTGAAAAGGTCATTCGAGTAGACTGATTAAAACAGTTTCTATTAAGAGAGGCTTCTCCCAGATTTTACCACTGGAGTGTGCTTAGAACAGCAATAAAGGTGGCCTCTTCTGAGTGCGACTTGTTAACGGAACCAAGGTTTTTGTCATCTCACCTTGGTTTATCATTGATATTAGCCTGCAAACCAAGAGCAAGACTACGCATACGGAGCATACTATACTTGGCATATAGAACGATTCTGTCTGTTTTCTCTGGCACATTATTTATCAGTTCGTCCCCAATAGCGTTAAATTTGTTTGAAGTGAACGGCATTGGGAGCACCTAACCTTTTGATTGTAGAATTAGTCGAAATTCGCTATTCGAATAAACTGTGCCCAGTGATTCCGTAGACAGTCCATCACCACATCGAAATTTGCACATTCATTTTTCTACGAACATTAGGATCGCTTTCCGTATTTGACGACTGTGGCCTTGTCCTTCAATTGTAGGAGTGGATGAAGTCAATGTGCTCAGAGATAAGACCTCCTTTTAATTGTGAACACAAACGTCAGTGGAAATTTAAATGAACGAGAAACCAAACTTTCAGATACCGCATACTTCTGGGATCACTCTGTTTGCGGCAGGCGCTACAAAGCACTCAGTTGTATGCACCACTGGAATCTCGTTTGCGCTGAGTTGCCCCGGTACATAGACTATCTAAGAAATGGATTTCCAACGAAACATGCACCCGGCAGTTACTACAGAATCGTGAAGCGGTGTATTGAAATATATGGACAGACGAACTGGATTACCATGGAACAACATGTAGAACAGATGATAGTTGGCATTCTGTCCTGTTAGGGCAGCAAGTGAATTGAGTATAGAAGAGTAATTCATGATTGATGCACAGATCTACTAAGATCACCACCTGATTATGCAAGATAGCTTGATCATGGGGGCAATGCAAGAGCTGTAGAATTTATGCTGGGCGATTTTACCATTTCTTGCTCCGGTCCTAGACAATTGTTTTTCGGGTCCCTTCGATATAGCGTGTTTTAGCCTGTGATCTTCAGTCGTCACCTGTGATTAGGAACAACCGGTCCGTGATCTGAATGCCTTACCCACCGCAGTGGACCTACACGTTGCTTGGATGAACCAAGAGCAATGAGCAATCCGTGTGGCCGACTGGTCTTGGGAAAGTGGGATAAATGTTGTGTAATGACACAGTGTCTGGAAACTCGCGAAGCACTGCCTACTCACTCTTCTCTCGGTCTTGCCAGCATACGTTTGACAAAATAAAGAGTTGGACTGAAAGTCATGAAAAGGACTATGACACCAACCTTAGACTTTAAAAGCTACGAGTTTAGCGGGAACAATGAAAAAGCGATGTTTAGTCGGTCAGGTGTTAATGTGTCTCGCATGTCACATGATCTAGACAATGGTCCCCGTAGAAAGCTAAACACAAGGGACTTAGTTTATCGGTCGCGGGAAAAACAGTTGCAGCACTTGTCCAACTATCAATCTTCCTGGCATATACACAGTGCCTGAAAGCAAGAGGTTATTAGTTGTGCTGAAAATTCAGGCGAGAGCTCTCTTAGTATAAGCTACGATAATATTACAAATCAACATGTATACATTCAGCACACTGTCGTAACACTTGTGCGACTGATCGACATCAAAGACCCTGAACTGATTACCAGTGACACTGTGAGCCACCAATAGGAGAAGACGGATGAGGCAGTAACGATAGGTAATTTTTCAGCACTGACTAAAAAATCAACATTATCTGGAAAAGAAAAGCTTTTCAGAATATGTCGGTAAAAGTTCATGGTGTTGTAATTACTGAGTTGTGAAAACATGACTGAACAGCTACGAGCAAAAGACGCGTAAGCTAATGGAACAAAAGCAGAACGCGTAGGAAAATATCCGCACCATATGGAGAAAAACTCAGAACAAGAAAAACGCCTGCTTTCTCTCTGGGGGTGATTTTCTTTTTAGGACAAACTATATCCCACTTGATTTGTGATTCTGGGTCCAATTTACTGGCATATGACCGAAAAGCCACTTTCTATCCACAGTCTGGCACTGGATCTGGCCGTCTGACTTCTATATAATAAGAGGAAGGCTCCACGTAATCTGGTTATACGAGCAATGTCATGGAGTACTTTGTAAGGGGATAGTGAGATGGCTTTAGAACATATTAATCATGTTCTCAGTTACAATGCAAAAGAAAAGAAAGATTCCTTGGACGAGACTGGATCCGTGATTCCTCGTTTGCCGGGCGAACGCTGTACCAGCCGAGCTAAAGCGGACGCTGCCCCACATCACACGCACGCACACACGCACTTGGGTTCCACCTTGACGGATTTAATCAGAGACATTGGGGTTTGATATAGGGGATCTGGCCATTGGATGACCACCAGGTGAAATGACCACACGTTTAACCCCAGAAAGTTTATCGCTGCAGCATACACTTAGCCGAAGTTTCAGCGGACGTTTCTGTCTCGTCGAAAAACCAAGGCATAAAAGTAGCTTGTGAGTCAGCTAACTTTTCTGTGCATTTAATTACTAAAATCTAAAGACCACAGGGTTTGCTCTTGAGCTTATTTGAACCGTGAAGTTCTGCTTCACCTGTATGCTGACCTGTGTGCCAAAAGCGTGCAAGTGGTCACACCAGCACGCGTTAATGTATTCCTGTATGCTTGGTCAAAGAGAGGTGATGCGGTACAAGCAATTGATAAACATGAATACTAGGAGGAAAGATGCCCGAAACGAAGTTGCCTGCATAATTAGGCTAACCAACAGCTGATTGGTATGCGAGACATCTCGTATGACTGCGTGGGATACTAAGGAGAATTACCAACAGTCACGTGTTTATGAACTAAACAAGGTCTCTTCTATCCAGATTCAAAAAGTCTGAAGTCCATTCACCAACTGCGATATGTTTCCGCTATCATCCACAGACTCGATGAGAGGAACTTCAATGTGCTACTGTATACATAAATGCAACATCTGTGCTTGCTGGACTTATCTCCTGACACTTATGTTCAGGTGCCTGAGTGTGTACTTCAATGTGAACAGTCGACTCAATTTCCAGCCAAATGTACATAGTGCTATACTATTTTTTTACAACTCGTCCATGTTGTTCGTTAGTATTAGCCATAGCTTTCATGAAGCGGATGATACTGGTGTCATGCTAGGCTCCATTAGTCGAGAACCATGAGGTTTAATTGCTAGCAGGCCAAGAAAGTCTCCGTAAACATTGACTATGAGCGAACGTCGGTATTAACTTTTAACTGTGAATCCATTTGAAATAACGAAGACTGCGACTGGTCATTTTAGCTAATAGATAAGAGATTCATGTGATGCTCGGCAAAAATTACATGCGCAGCTAGAAAGATTCACGTGGACATGTGCAAAAAAGGGGAACGGGGAACAACGCTAGTAACTTTGAGCACCGGTACAAGAGCACCCTCGAATATATGACTTACAAAAGGCCAAATAAAAACCATCTGCGAAACATTAGGCCACCGACGTGGTGACTGGTTTGATCTCACAAGCTGTGATGCAGCATCTTACCTTTTGTTTCTGGGTATTTGCACACGTCTGAAGTACCACCCATCAATCAGGTTTACCAGTAAACACATCATACCAGCCGCGCGTTCACATAGTTCCTTTCCTGCAAATGATTCTCTTCCAACGGTGGCACTTGTTACAAATGGATAGTTTTCACAGGCAACCCCCGTGAACTGCTTATTTACCTCTGCTGCTCGTAAGTTGAACTTTTGTCACCGTGTAATTCTTTCATCACGCTTCCTGAGCATGTTTTGAAGATGGTTCACTTGAACGAAAGCCATCTCTCTAGGGATAACACCTATAGCCCGTTTACGCTTCATGTGGTATTTGCGTAACTGGCGGTACCTTTCTTTGTTTCACCAAAGGAGAATTGGGGAAGATTTATTGATCCACTTTTAAGGTCAATAATGTCATATTCAAAACAAAAGAAGCATGAGTTGCAGCTGCTGATCACGCGTACCAAAGCGATACAGGGGATGACAATATAACCTTCATTGTGTTTACGTGCCTGTACTCTACACATTGATTGGTCGTTCAGTTGACTGCTATGAGATTTTTAATAAACAATAGGATATCAATTATACACTATGACATATTGTTATCCATCCTTCTCCGAAAACTCTTGTTGAAGCAAAGGGAATATTTTCTCTTTTGTTGGCTAAGCAAAATCTTAAGGCTAATAAAGAGATATTATTCAACAGTCTGGCAGGCTAAAAGCTTCGCTAGATCTCTTTCAGGGAATTTGGTTGTTCTGTACTTAAAACCTGCTCTAGAAACGCGTGATCACATGATACATTCAGAAAATGGCAGAACAATGATCTGTGGGCGCGTCCAGGTTGGGCTGTACACAGTTTTTGACTATGGTGTATTAGCTGCTGATCGAACTACGTGGATTAACTCATCAGGGTAGATAATTTAAATACCTCTGAAGACGTGAAGAAATTGAGGGTTTGACGTGATTCTCAGAGTAACCAAAGTAGTGAGTAGCATGCGCTCAAAGATCATCAGGCCCGAGGTGCGCAACCCTTTAAAAACCCTAAATGATAGGGCGTAAAATAGTAGTGCAGCACAATTAGTAGTGAAAAAGTCTGAAGCCGGTCGGTTGGTATATCCCAAGAAAGATAAAGAGTGGACACTTCTTTGGGGCTCGCTTTACGGTCCTAGGGCAACTGCAGATTACCGGTCAGAACATATGAGCACACTTTTCTATCAGCTACCAGCGCGTTTCAATAATGGAAGCGATAGCACTGAGCATTCTTGCGAATAGCTCGTTTTTATTTAAGTTTCTTACTGTTAGTTAGTGAAAGAATGGAATAGTGACATGACGGCGAAAACCAATCATATAGAACCTTCGTTTACTTTCGTCATGAACTCAGCTAAGTTAAGTAATGTGCACGAAAGCTGCGGAAATCCGGGTTCTTTAGGAGTACATAAGAAACGCAAATGGATTTATCATCTATCACGACAGCAAATAAACAGACAGCTAGCCACGCGCTTGGTCAGATTCAGCCGTATTTTGGGTAGGTCGTATCAACATAAGTGACCTGTAGAGTATTTTCATAGAGGATGTGCATTTTCCTGATATTCTGGACCTGGACTTGAGTTCCCCGAGGATCTTCTAAGTATATTGAAGTATTTTGACCGGTAAGGCATGATGTATATATGTAAAATTTCAGAGGCCAGAAGGGCATTCGACCACCTCAAAAATTTCAAACGAACCAGTCAGCACTTGTGCATGGATACCAAGTGCGACGTATCGCACTGTTGTGCCGTTGTCACTAGTGAGGCAGAGAAAACTGGATGCTATACAAGCAATCAAATTCAATTTCGGTGTCCGTGCAAACTCCTTCAGACCAAATGAACAAATCAATCCAAGAAGAGCAAATACATTTGAAGTTGAACGCAATGTGATGCAAAACCGTCTTCGGCGGCCAGGCCATTTGAAATGAATAACTGAAGCCCGCATCCCAAAACAGCCGGCTGACAGCCAGCTAGAGAATGAAAGTGGAAGTCGGTGACTCTCAAGATCCCGCTCGTAAGGCACCCTTTGAGCGAGTTTTGAAAATCTAACCTCCATAGCAGGTAGCGGGGAAGAACCGCCTAAACAATGTCTATCCTAGTGGGTGTCAGAAGCTCTCAAGAGTGACACGTCTCCACGCTGCTAAGCAAGTCAGGTATTTAAAGTGATCTCAGCCTCCTCCCCCCTTTGAACGTGTGAAGTTTAACAACGTGCGCAGGCCCTGGCAATATCAACCTTTTGGATGGCCACCTTGTACAGTTAACGACCTGGAGCCGAGTTGATTGTGTTCAGTGTTGTAAAGAATTCCTGCCTGGCACTTTCATTTCACATTTACGTCACTCTCATATGAAAGGTCTTCCACGTATTTGGACGCAGTTGTTCTGGGGGGTCCACAAAGACGGGCTGAAACATTGGACTCGAGTTCCTTATTAGAGCTCATCAGCAATGAACTTGCCAGAACAGTTGGTCAAGGGCAGGAGGAAAACTGTTCAAATAATTGAAATGAATGTGAAATCTGCAAATCCCGCAACCACATACGACGGTCGCTTCGGTCGTTCATTGAATGGAATGCCGCCAAGCTATCCAAAACCACCTTGCCAGTATTATAGCGGGTGGCATCCGGTGACGCTTGCGTTGTGCTCTACTGGTAAGATTATGCTATAAATGAAAGATATATTCGTGATAGCCAAATAGCTAATGCTGCTGCGTATTAGGTATCCTAAATGCTTGGTTAAGGCCAAAGATAGGCCGATCCGGGATTACTCACGATTGTCCGCTTTTTGTTTTCCAAGGGAAGAAAGTATATACTATTGCAGACATGTTCTCTCAGCTCTCAACTAACCAGGGAGCTAGACTGGATGAGAAAACTTTACCGCGCCTTGATCTTGGTTAGTTCATTTTAGCTCACATTCTCTTGGTAGCATAATCGATTGAACCGGGTTAGCAGAAAGATACATCTGGCTAGTATCAAACACCAACGTGAGCTGTAGTAGTGATGCGGGTCCAATTAACATGACAGACAACCTATAACCGGCATACTTTGAATGGTTTTTCTGACTGCCATTGTTACCGAAGTGCTAGTGTTCAGCTGAGTCTTGAACCTTCGTTTGAGGTTTCCGCTTAAGCAAATCAATGTGTTTTGAAAGTTACACGTCAGGTGGGGTAAGAATAAAAAGATGCATTGTTGTAGAACTGGATCTGAAACAAATGACTGTTATGAAGTTTACGGATGTTACCTGTTTGAGCAAGCTTTTAGCACCGTCCAGATTCAACTAGCCTCTTGAATTTCAGAACATTCATGCAGTAAAATTTTCACGTAGCTGAGAAACAAAAGCAAATCTATCCTGATAAAATGAAGCCACTCATCAAAGACCATCTCATTTCTGTGTGAAATGCTGCTTTTCGTCGCGAGCTTATAGAGGAAAGTCAATTTCTGGTTCGCACAATCGACAGCTTTTGTGACTCCCTCACGATTATCCGATCGTCAACAGAGGGTCATTTATCATCCAGTGGCACATAGTTATTTGTCTCAGATAGCCACTCAGGTTAAACCGCCTCAGGAACGAGACAAGGACTGGTACGGTTGCTGGTATGCAAAGATAGATTTTTTTGTCACTAGTAATTACGCATCCAGTCGCTTGATGTCTCTTGCCCTATTATTCTCACGGAATACAACCCACCCTGAAGCGATGATTACGCTTACAAATGTCATGATGGGAGTAAACTTTTGCCTTCAGTTAACCCTGACAACAACAGATGCATATATGACAAATGACCGAACTCTTGTGTCGCACTACTGACCCATGCATGGCGCCACTTCTTTTGCTGGATTCTTTCGTGAATGATGTTTACTTCGTATCCGATGTTGGGTTTGTTATCCTGAAGGAAGTTTACTGGAATCCTTTAGATAGCCCAAGACCAATTTCGTCCCCTTACGGCTTCTCTTGCAGGCAAATTCTTGAATCTCGGTCACGAGACCACACTGCGACACATCGAATATCGTACCAATGAAAAATGCGGCGGCTTTTATGCGGCGTCTACAGTTGAAGTATATCATAACCGAGTTATCCAACTGGAATTCATTTGAGTCCCTGTTAAGACCAAACCAGTTTGCAAATGAGCTTACTTTGCAAACCGCTTTGTTTCCTTCAAAATGGGTTGCAAAACGGTCTTCCTTTTCTATGAAACGGAAACCTTTGAACAAACATTCACGTAAATGGAACTGTTGTGAAGACGGAAGGCTGTGGTGTTATTTAAAGTAGGACGCCTAAAAAGTTGTTTATCATTATCATACTCGTCATCATTCACAGTAAACCAGAGTGAAAAGATTGGTTTGCTACTGAAAAGACTGGTGGAAACTCGGTTTGCACGGATAACTGTTGCTTTGCAGATATTTCGTCACGAATCTAAAAGACATCGTCAGTGTTCAGTTGACTGGCGAAGCATCTTGGTTAGGCTTGCCACTAGTCGGTGTGTCGGGTCAGACATTTCGCTCTGCAGTCTCCACAAAATCGGAGTAAAAAGATTATCTCGACAAATGCATTCATCTGCAAATCAGTTTGGTTTTCAAGGGAGATTCAACTGAATCTCTCGTTGCACAGATTGGTACTATTAGCACACTGTTAGAGAAAACGTCTAAACAGATGCATCACTGAGTAAAGCGATTGAGTTTGCTGTAGTTATTTCCTTGCTCACATTGAATAGTGACATAGGTACAGTAGCCCCTTCACACAAAGAAAGAATCTTTCTTCGAGGCGAACTACGTTTTTATTGGCCGTGATTCAAATAAGGAAACAAAACGGGGGCTTTACTGGACAGAATAACTTCACAAATGGAGTGTTCCAGGACTTGCCAACTGTCCCCAGAAACTAGTGGACACTACTAAAATCATCAAAACCTAAAAGCTGAAAGCTAGACAATGAATCATAGGAAGTAGATGCTGAGCCTTAGGCCAACATTTGTAGGACCACCGCATATGGCTGTGGTTTTCGCAAAGCATGGAATGTGCCGGGCAAGCCTAAACTACTCGCGGTTTGTTTATCAGTACACAACGAACAAATAATCATTTGGTTCATATTCACACCACTCTCGTTTGAACGGTCGTCCTCCTGTTCTGGCGTAATTATTCCGGTGAGTCCACACTAAAGAGGGGGAAGCACTGGACTCGAGTTTCGCTCTTATTAGAGCTCATCAGCAGTGCACTATCCCGCAAAAACCCCAAATGCAATTAATCATTTGGTCTCAACAGGCAATCGGAAAGTGCATGTCGGTTACAGGAAAATTAACACTTAGCGTGATGGGGTGGCCACCAGTACCGAACTAATAGCCACTTATCACATCGGACTCTTTGCGTTTCCGACAATTCGCGACACGGAATTTTGTCACTGGAGGTATGGCTAAATAAACTAGAGGTCAAGCTGCTGATTGAGACCCCATGCCATAGGGTTTATTAAGTCTTCGGCACGATATGTAAGGTATTGGGGTAGAAGAGATAGCCACAGAGACGAATATGCCTGCGTGAGTTCAAACGCACTGGACATATTGCCGTGTTGCTTTGGGCTACACAATAAACTGGATCATTCCCGAGTACTTCCGCTAGAGTCTGCAAAACTCTACTTACAACTGACACTCAGGGACATTTTGGCCCTTTCTTCTGCCCATTCCCCATACAGTGCTCAATCTTTTTAATTTTACTTGCATCAAGTTCGGTGCAGATACTCTGGCATTTCATTGAAATCTTCGCTTGGCCTTCGTACCAGCTTGCTGTTGCATCGAACGATTTACATTGGCGCCACTAGGTGAGGTTATATCAAGCAGAAAATGGCATAAGGACAAATCGAGTGCGGAATACACAATATATCACATTTTACAAAAGTGATGTCAGATGATGAGGATTTCCTTTGTTCAGACATGGCATGAATACCACAGCAGTTACTTGTTGCGGTGGAAAAGACAGTTGAATTACTCCGGGGTTAAATGGGTTTTGTCCTCAGACAGTTGTTTCAAAGCCTCTTGAATCACCTGCAGTACTTTCTACAACAAATTACGAATTATTTCGAATAAATTTAGACTCACTCGGTTCCCGAAAGATTCTGCCAGTTGTACTGCGTTGTGATTAGTCTGTCGGTGAAAAACAAGATGGCAACCAACTAACTTGTTAATTCCTCAACATGTGGAACAGAATTACTTAATTTCATAAACTTAACCATCCGTCCGCTATATTGTATAGAGAAAATTTTAATTTCGGTGGCTACAAAAAGTCACCCAAACCTGAAATAGGTGGTTTCGCGTTGCCAATAGACGAAGAAGCGTAGTTTGTTATCTGCTGCTGTAATACCAAAAGCAGCGCAGCTGAACTAGCTCACTTGTAGCTTATCTGGTTTTTTATTCCTACCTGGAATAACACCCATTGTGAATAAGACGAATGTATTATCCATTGTCCTGAAAACTGATCAACGTTCCCTTAGAACATCGGTGGTGTGTCTGCTAGTTGTGAACTAGTAATAATCATCTAGACTGTATTTAGTGGATTAGAATAATCCCTCTTTCCAGTTCCACCTTCCATTTTTTCACTACATGTTGTATGTCCATAAGGCGTGAGTTTAGGTCGTTCTTCCATTGTCGACGTAACAATGGTAACTCCGTTTTCACCAAGTGGGAGATAGAAGGGTGGTTTACGAAGACTTTGAGAAGGCAGGTCAGCCGATCTGGTGTGAATACACAAAGCAGAAACCTTACCGGTGCTCTTGTAAATTCTAGATCAGCTCACAACGACCATTTCACGTGACTGATCAGCCATCATCCACGTGAGAAAAATCAGCAAGGGTAAAAGACTTCGTGTTGTTGTTTTCGGGGGCCGAACGCATTGACCCTAATTAACTACTGGTGAAAATATGGGCTAAAAATTATCAAGTCTTCTGTTTGCACTCACCACGTGTGGAATAATGATAAAAATAATAATTTGTAAACCAATGGTTTTGAGTTACTAGCTAAAAATCTGTTAAAAAACACTGATTACCACGGGTTACCCATATAGGTTGAAGAATACACCCTCCGAACACTACCTTTCTGACCATTATTACCTGGTTGCACTCTAAAACAACCAAAAAGATGACACAAGAAATGCAACTGCCATTTGAGAGTCCCTTTTTTTTTACTTAATTCTTTCGCTCTGATTCTGCTTAGTACATGAGAATCTTGAGTAGGCAAAGGCGCAATAAGTAGTTTTGTAAACTAATGACTAATTTTGAGCTATTATACAAATATCACATGTTGTCATGGACACTTTTTGATCCACATTTAACCGATTTGTAGCTAAATTCAACTGCATAATGCTAACGGATTCTTCCACTTTCTTAATTGAAATTTTAGTTTTGCATGCCATTGCTTTGATTTGTTCTACCTGTTTAACGACATTACTGGTACTACCATGGACCACCCTTTTTCACAGACATGGATTTAGGTGTACTTGAGAAACGTGTGCGGTATAATACTAAGTCCTGGACATTGCACGACCAAACTACCGAATATCGTGGACGAACTGAAGACAGCAATCGTGAATCTGTGTAGGTACTGGAGGGCAGAGCTCCTACAGAATTTGTTAGCTAGTATCTGTTTATCAGCAATGGACGTTATGTACTGCGAAATATGCCCGACTTCACATTTTGTTTGGAATGAGCTAAATAGCTATCTGGTATCTTGAGAGTTCTTCTAAAATGCCGTTGACATTAACCGTTAATTCAGTACATGACATGCTGTTGCCTTGCATATCCTCAATTTGATGTTACCTCGAAAAGGCAAGGTAACCTGTGGTCTTAATGGCTTTTTACTCACTAAGGTAAAACCATATAAACTGTTCCTGGTGAAGACAGGGGAACAATGTAGCCAAGTAATAGAAGAACAACGTGTTCAGTGTAACCAACCAACACCAAAATCCGTAAACTGCAGTAGCCGTTTCAAGTTATAATTTCGGTTTTTTAGTTTGGTAAAACCTACATCGTCTTTTGGAAGTACATGGATGGGGATCGATATAAGGCACCCTCGCTTCGTTCACTCACTTCGTTTAGGCCCAGATGAGGATATCCATGGTGGACTGTAACCGAAGGGAGGATTTCCGCGGTTGGCGATGGTATTACTAAGCTGTGTCCCAAATCGTTATCCTCATCACCAAAAATCCGTGTCTAACACTGATGTGAATGGAATAATGAGACGACTTCTGGCCTACTACAATCGTTCAGAGGTGCCTACCGATTCGGATAATTCATAAATAGAGACTCTTTGTCGCCACCAGATCACACAATCTCTTACGGTTTTTAGTTAAGCTGTCTCATGATTTGAATGTTTAAATACTGTTTGAACTCATGTTATGATAGAAGCTGATGGGTCGAGTTGGCCAGAATTGTTGTTCCTTTAAAACATGAGATAGAAGTGTCACTCAGATGAGTCCATAGGTTATGATGCGAAGAATCTTGAAGCAAAACTCTCTGCTGGTTCTCGTTCTGTAACCTACGACTGAAAAACGGAAGTGAGGTGCTTCCTCGAATGGACAAACTCTTCCGTATCTATGACACCAACAATACTGGTCCCAACCAAGTATCGCAGCTGCAACTTATTGTTCTGTCTATTTTATCCCGTTATGCACGTTTTCCGGAGTTGGAGAGCGCGTGAATGAATTCAGCTCACACTTACATTGTTTCTATTAAACTTTTAACAACGATAAGGGGAACGCAATCTTTAACTTTCTGCTGTGGAGACTCACGGGCTAACATAAAGTGAGGTGTCAATCGTTTGAGTTGTGGATGATGCAAAGTGATTACGTAAACTTTTCGCATAGCGTTTCAAGGAAAACTTTTCAAATGCTAACCATACAGGGAGATTATTGATTTCCCCTAACATAAATCTCAGGACTACCACAGGACGCCTTCACTTATCGCACATTGAGGCGGTAAAGGTCAAGCGTATTCAGGGGAGAGAAACGCAGACACTATCCAGCATTCTTAGATATCGTATTTGCTAGTGGCGGAATCAAATATCCTTATTCGTACTGAGGCGTTGGTGGTCGTACGCACAAACCATACCGGGGGTTTGGGGAAATTCTGGAACGCTGTGTGCCCGCGCCAACGTAATCAGACATTATCCTCGTTTGCCTCAAATTTACACCCGTCCACAAAGCTATAGAGTCGGGATCGAAAATGTTTTTTTACCAACTCACGGAATTTAGGAAAATAGCTGAATTTATCAACTTTCCGCGTTCCTCACCTAAATGTGTAAGGGTGATGGAACAGTTCAACATACCACAAAGTCTCAAATACCTTGATCACCATGTTGATAGAAAAACATGAGTTGCAGATTTGTTTGTAACGCAAACTGGGTTCGGTACTCTTAAGCCAGTCGGATGTTACGTTCCGCAGTTGTATGGCTTACTAAAGATTCGTTTGCCCGTTTGCTTTGTTGTGACCATGGGTGAAAGCCCACAATCACTTAGCTAAACGACTTGCAGTGCTTCTTGAACCTGTGAAGACGGTCCACATAAAACGCTGTTCATAAAGTACTTATAAGGTTACCGACGGTCCACACACGATAATATGCTCCTATTTACCAGAATCCACTCAACAAATCTGTAGATTCGTTAATTTCTTATGAACTGATTTAAACGAGTTTTATGCTCTAAAACAGTGTACCTAATTATCGTGAGAGCCCCAATCTGGAGATGATGACCCAATCACTCGAATGGTTCTGTTTATCCGGTATGGCAAGGAACTCACTCAAACGCCGTTAAATTGCTGAGAGCCGTTACTGTAGAGATGGAGCCGAGATTTTACGGACTGGCTCTGACAGACATCTTCGCTGCTAAGTTAGGAAAAAGTCTAGAAAGTGACATTGAATCTTTACGAAAAGCACTTGGGTAAGTAACGCTATTAATTTTCGAGGACAGGGGAGACTAATACTTACCCTGCGGCTTGTTATAAGTTCCATCAACACAACATTACAAGTCGTGAGTTTAAACAAAACAAGCAACTCCCCTTTTGGACCTTTTGCCCTGAAAAAGTTAGGAGGTAAATGTTGTGTGCAGCTACAGCATACATGGACGGAACGGTATCGTGACAGTTTCTGTCCACTGGAGTTCAAAAGCTCACTCGTGCACCGATAACCCACACAACTAGACTGATTTGAATGTCACTGATTTGGCTGCTCAAAAATTGTCGATTACAGTCAAATGAATGCACGGAGATGTTCATTCAAAGATAGTTAAAAGCATTTGACGAACGGGCTTTACTGATAAGCGTCCATACGAAGCCGGTTTTATTTGAATTTCTGGTAATGGCCTACTACATTCTTTGAAAACATTTTTGGGCGTGGATCCGCGATAAACTAACGGAAATCAAGACGTTAACGTTCATTGTATTTATTGTAGCTAACACTTCATCTGCATCTGTCGTAAAACTTCAGTTGGTAGACCTAACACTAGGGCCACGGAAATTGGCGCCAACGGATTTGTGAGGTGCAGCAGGTAACCAAAAAATACGTAGTTCAGTTCATGGATCATAGAGCAAGTGAGCAAAAACAAGGTATGGTGACGAAATTCACTCATTGTTTGCGTTCAGCATGAGATACACCTGTGCAGAAAGACCGAAATTCCTCGAAACATCGTATTCTAATTGACCAAAGTCAGTGATTTGCGCTGTTCCCGTGGAACATCCCAATAAAAAAACAGTTAGGAAAGATGCTTTGAACAAATTCGCTCGGCGGTTTCCCAACGTTTTTTCGTGACCATTAGTACTCCGTTCAATGTGGACAAAGGATTACAAACCCCGTTGAAGAATCCACAGCTTTGAAGGTAGTTATTGTACATATAAGAATCATTGGTAACATTTCCCCTCAGTAATTCATAGTTTTGGCTTTCCCGGCTATAACAAAGACAGCTTTGGTTCAAAAACAGCCAGGCTTCTGAGGCAATTGCCGCGGGTAGGATGTACTGCTTGAAACCAGGTAGATTTAGGTAGATCTAGCACCCCTCTGTCGGTTTAAACTGTTGAACCAAAAGCCCATATTGAAATAACGGGAGACTGTTTTCTTCCGCAGCAAGGGCAGCTTGTGTGAAGTGTCCGGCAAAGTAGCCGAGAAGCATTTTATACCGTCTGGTCCAACGATGATCATTTCTCTGCAAGCAACACTGTAGCTTAAGTTCGTCGTTAGATTGATAAGCGTAAACGCTCAACTGCTGGCCAATTGTATCGAGGATACAGTTCATCTTTGTGGCATTTAGCGACTTCATTCTGCCTGAAGGGTAACAAAACCCACTGCTAATTCATGGACTTAGAAATGTATACACTGTGATACAAGAAAATAAACACAACTCCGCTGCGGTATTCGACGACCAACTCATCTTCCTTGTTGGGTGCGAGCAGTTTTTCTGTGGTACAGAGCTACAGTACAAAGACCCACTCAACTGCAACCGGGCCAATCAACCACATTGGGATCTACCTCGGTGATGCTCTCAGGAGTTTATCTCCATTTGAACCGTGCGTAGGCTCAGTCACTTCATAGTCATGATCGTACACAGACCTGGTTTCACTTGGCCTTTGACCGCACAGCGGATTAAAAAAGACACATTTGCCAAGAAAAGATGTTAACAGCAGCAAGGCAACAAACTCTCAAGAATAAAAAGGACGATTTTGCGAGTACTTTGCTACTGGTATTTGAACAGTGCTATCCCTGTCCCAAACAATTTCTGGATAACCTACCTTGGAGAACTATTGAACTCGAGTTTGTCTCTCCTTGGGGCCGGAATGGAAGCTTGTGGTAGCGTGTTGTTATAATTCGGATAGTGCACACATTGGTGCCTGAGCTGTCACGATAAGAACTTCATTTTATGGTACCACGAAGTTCCACCTAGCCGTTGTACGATCATTTTAATGACAACCCAGGAGTAACTTCAGTGTGTGCAGGAAGCGTGCCGACATTACGTTTCCGCCTAAGA
Organism: Clonorchis sinensis; assembly: GCA_003604175.2. NCBI lineage: Eukaryota > Metazoa > Platyhelminthes > Trematoda > Opisthorchiida > Opisthorchiidae > Clonorchis > Clonorchis sinensis. The sequence continues at coordinate 130,698,637 of CM030370.1, forward strand.
TTCATCTCCCACGCTTCGGTTTCCAGAAACGCATAAAATCAATTACTGAATCATTTCAATACCAAGCGATAAAACTGCCGCTGAATCACTTTAAAACGATTATTCTCAGAATGTTTTAAAAACGGTCCTAAGGCTTGTCGTGATACCTAAAGAATTCAGAGTAAAAAAGGTTTAGCAAAATACACTCATTTGCATATCAATTTGGTTTTTGCGAGAGACTCACCTGGAACCCAGCTGAATCTCCCGTTTGTGATGTTTTCAGGCAACTGAATGTGCTGCACACAGGCCGCCTCATGTTCCAGTTGCTACGATATTCGAGATATCGCGATACATGCATATACGTAATGTACTACTAGGTTGCTGAAAACTCTTCGACAGCCCACAACCAGTTTCACCCTTCTTGGGGCACATCAGGTAGGCGTAGTTCCCAGTTTTCCGTCAAAATTATGTTCTCCTTGAAGCCAAATTGCACGAAATTAGCCAAACACGTATCTCGAATATCATAGCAACTGAAACATGAGGCGGCCCGATGGAAACATCACAAACGAGAGATTAAGGCTGGGTTCCAGGTTAGTCTCTCGCAAAAACCAAATTTGTTTGCAAATGAGTGCATTTCGCTAATTTCGTGCAGTTTGGTTTCAAGTAGAACATAAGTTGACGGGAACTCGGGGACTGCGCCTACCTGGTAAGCCCCAAGAAGGGCAAAACCGGGCTGTAGAAGAATTTTCAGCAACTTTATGAGTGGTGCATTGTGTATATAAAAAAGGTTTAGTTAGGAATGTTCCAAAGATATCTTAAATGGCCTGTGCCAAAGTGGCCTTTGAGCAATATTTACGGTGCGTATGATCACTTACGCGTGTCACCAACTCTAGACTCGCCCCATGTTTGATCAGAAAATCACAGAGGTCATGATGACCGTTCAAGATTGCATTATGAAGGGCTGTCTTGCCATCTTCGTCAGCAGCGTCGATTTCGGCCCCAAGTCGCACAAGCTCATGTGCCACTTCAACATTCCCATTGTTCTTCAGTCCCGCTAAAAATTAGAAGTTGAACAAATAGAGTAATGCCGCAGCAATTTCTTGTTTATTTGTTTCATTATTCACGCTTAAATTTTTTCCATTTCATTAGTTTATTTTCCTAATCTTGAACAAAATTTCCTGAGGGAAGCGAAAAGCCACTCATGAGATTATTGTTTGAGGCTGCTCAGCCTATGTATCTGTACTGACTCCGTTCAGCTAGTTTCACTTTTGACCGTTAACTGACTATTTTGCGATGTAGAGACGATGTGTCATTACTCAGTGAAGTCTGTTATCTCGTTTCCGGATTTGGCCCGTGTAGATAAGAGGAGATCGGACGCTCTCTCTCAGAAGATATATTATTCTTCATGGTGCAGGGAGTGATAATCAACTGCATGTTGCATCGAATGAATTGGATTTTACGGGGATACGGCTGGTGTCCAGCCCACGCAGCAACAGCTCCAGCTTTAGGATGTACACAGCAACACAGATTTTGATGTCTTAGTATTATACTTGACCTGAAATTCCTCAACTTCTGAAAATGGTGGGTGTTATTATTGGTACTTTCGCCAGGGTGGTTCAAGTCAGTATGTGTTCAACTTACTGCTTGGCAGAGGTGTGTGAATAAGTTAAGTATGTGTAAATTAAATTAACATTAACTGGATGCCTATCTGAGTAATTCGTCAAGTATAAATGGAAAATTTCATTGAAATTTTGGAAGGCATACCCGTCTCTGGGGTCCTTAACGGGGCATACCCAAGATTGAATTTTATCAGTCTTCATCACCAGTCTTCTCACATAAATCACGGTGGAAAACCCAGAGTTTTATTGATGCGATCCAAAATCTTTCGCAAAACCATCCATCATAGACCAACAACGAACAGTTGTCAACCTCCCAATCTGGCCGGAAGTTGACAGCATGCCTGCCACTTGGATCTGTTACGTATCATGTCCTAAGAGGCTTTGAGTTACGCCGGTCGGATTCCAGATCCGTGGCTATAACTGCTATGAATAGACGCCACTGTGCCAGCCTTTTCCGAATAGAAGAGTTACAAAATGCAAAGTATTACCTTTCTTTATCAAAGACAGTTACTCTTACTTGGTACACACCTCAACAACACTACCTGATAAGTTTAATGTACCATCCTCGTGGTTCTGATTCGTTACCGGTACTGCTTTATGGAACACTTCATGTTGGAAACACAGAATTCAGCCACTTTCTGCTGTGTTAGAAAGGCACTAGGGGTTGAATATCTTGGAAATCATTTAGGCAATTAATCCTTTAAGTCAAGGTAGGTTTATGGTGCACTTTATTTCTGTCACTCTATTACAGAAGTCTTCAAAGGGTACAAAAGCTGGATGAACAATTAAATCTCGTGTTGCAAAATATAGGTTAGGTGACCTATACGTGACCAGGTTGAACTTCGGCGGGAAGGATATTCACGCATCATCCAGGTTTAGAGTTGTGGAGATGTGGGCACCTCGGAATGATTGTGCTAGGCCAGCATCAGTTCCTTTCCCGGTTTAACTCCGTGATTTAGTTCAAAATAAGGTTTTCAAATAAACTATGGTTGTAAAGCATCGAAACATCGGCCTTGAACACTGATGCATTGTTGACGGTTTTGGTGGCGATGACGAGAGCTGCGGGATTTGTCACTTGCCGATATCGGTTTTAGACATCGCTTTACTAGGGTAACGTTGAACATCAGTAGATATTTGGATAAAAGTTGTTTAAAGACGAAAAAATGTGACACAAACAACTACAGACGCTGCAAAGTTGACTAAATAACTGGAACAGGCAACTTCAAGCCAATATACGATTTCTACGTTTAAAATATATTCTGCTAAATCCGCTAGATTTGTATCCGATGACAAAATCTGCCAAAGAATGTTGAGCGTTTTGCCGAAAAGAATTAAAAAGTATCAAAATCCTTGTGAAACTTTGGCTTTGTTTAGCACCCTACGGGTGGGGTCTGTATACTGTCCTCGAAAATTACCCACCCCCAGGAAAGATCAACAAGTTTCCTTCTCCATAGCAGCCACTTTGGAGGAGGAGTGATCTTGTGAGGTTCTTTTCATTATTATGGGGACATGATCAACCGTCTCTACGCCAAGTAGCAAATATCCAAACCTACTAACCTCCACAAAAGTTTGCCAAATCTCATTTGCCGTCACACAGAGTTACACCAGATGGTGTTTACCAGGTTAAGAGAGAATTCGACCCAAACCATATTTTCTAATTAAATCTGTTGAAGCCACATTAAGCCTTCAAGGTTTTTGAAGGTATCTCGTAATCTAATTGAAAATACACTTAAAACATACCCATTGCGATTTCATCGTTTTACGAGTTGAAATTAATTTTCCCCAATGGATGACGACTTTTAGCGGACACACAATACCGCATGGTACTTTTTAGAATCTGAGTTTCGTCACAGCTACCGGGATCGCCGTGGACTGCTTGCAGAGGCGTACAAATTCATTTCACTTAAATTTTCACTGGTAACTTTGATGGTCACTTTCAAGATAACTGGTGTGTTTTTGTGTACCGAACTATCCCGAATCATGAGCTGATTCAATTCATTGGGGTATAGTCAGAAACCTGATGCAAACGGGGTGGAGGAACAACAAATAAGCTTGGAGCGTAACGTCGTTGTGAGGAGGCAAACGGAATTCTTATGGCAGACTATCATCTATTTGTGTGCAGGCGTACCTAAGTTAGATTTTACATGGTTACGCGTGACTAACTAAAGGACCAGACCTGCTAATTACTACAAAGCTCCACATCAAGTAAAATTGCCCGTTCAAACGAACAACTGGTACGCTAAAAGTGAGATGTCATTTGCAACAGTTGTCAGTAAGAGAAGGGCTCAAATCTTCATTTGTCATTTGTGACTACATATGGAATACATAATAGGTTTTCTGCTCTTTATATGCTTTGGTCAATGAATCCCTTCTTCTTCGCAAAGATCGCAGACGTGTTGTGCTGTATACATGTGAAGCAAAATTTACTTGAGATACCTACAGAGTGTTCGGCAAACTTTTATCTTTTTTGTCCATTTGGGGAGAAAGATGACTAAGACATACAATCTATCTAGCAGGATGAACCTCTGGACGACCACTGCAGTGGACAGGTGTTTTTGGCACCGGATGAAGAATGCATCGAAGGATGCGCTCGTCTCACTCATGCAGCTAAGAGACAAAATCACCCTCCGTCCTCTAGGTAAAGTTCTACTATCACATTCAGCTAGCCATCCAACCACAGGATAGGTGAGCAACTCAGAGAATTTTACTCACCAAAATAAACAGGTTTTCGTAATCTATGTGATACTTACTTGCCCGATAACCAGTGACAAAATTACCGTAGTGGATCCGGCCAGTTAAATTCATTCCTCAGATCACCATGTACAGAACAGTCAACTGTGCTCTTATCCTAGGATGCATTTGCTATGCTCCGTATTTTTTCTGCAGTTTAGTTTGGAAAGCTGTGAACTGCTCTCAAAAGATGCGTGCTGTGTTTCTGATGATTCTTACACGACATTTCGGTCTGCGGAAATTTACCTTCCGATGTATGACTTTACACACCCTCAACATCACCGATTGGCATGTATGTTTCAGAATATTCAAGATAATAGGGTCTGGTCGCAATCATGCTTCTAGTGTCTGTCTCCTTAGGAAGTTAGAAGCTGTCATTTTTACAATGGTATTAAACATGCACGAGCTTTATCCTTCACCTGGGTTGACTAAGTTTATCTCGTTGCTTAAAGATACTACAATTTCTCCAATGCAAATAGTTTTTGAATCGGAAAATTGCCCTACCTTTCAGAAACCACGCTGTCTCCTTTAGTGACCAGTACGGCAGTCTCAGCCAATAGCATTGAGCTTTTTTGAGGCGACGAATAATTTCGGACAATTTATTATACTACTTTTATCTGATTTACCTGCATTTTCACGTCTTTTCCAGTGTAGCATGATATTTAGAATTCTTTTAAGATACGGCGATAATAACTACACGATTTTCAATAGGTGTCGGCTAGAAAATCAAAGCGTCCAATTACTATGCTATGCGCTGTCTCGTAAAACAAAAAAACACAGAACAGGAAACAGATCTGAAATTTTTATGCATTGCATCAAATTGTATGACCTCTTTAGTATTCCAGCGAACAAAGATGGAAAGTTTCGCACATTGGGGTCCAAGACATCAATTGCTGCGTCATAAAAGGGGCACAGAAACGAGCAAACGAGGACAACTCGGATCATCCGGATCAACTTGCATCAGCTGCTTTGCGGTGCATGCCGGGCTGTTGCACGTGAATTTCAGCCATCGAAATCTCACAAGTACACAACATTCATCCTTTGCACTTTTAACAATCCACGACTGAATAGGACCGGTTAAACAAGATACGCAATCCTTTTGCCTGCGTCTCACATTGCAATAGATAAACTCATTAACATCTTCTTCCCAGTTGTATATTCAGGCCGGTTTAAACATGTATCCTTTGTGAAAGAGTCTCCTTTATAAGTGCGTAAAGACAAAATTAAAAGTTCGGAACCGGTAAATTGTCTTTCGGATTGTGATGGTACATCGGATACTGAGGAATTACTCCTTCCATCATGAAACAGATTGGGTGATTACAAAATTTCTCCAACTCCGGACAGCCTACTTTTCGCATGAAAAGAATAATATGAATAGGTTCCTGTATTTTTCAGGGCTAGCAAACATCATCTGTGGGTGTTCACAACAGCTTTCCCGCATGCCTGCTGAATTTTTTTTTACATAAATTGCAATAAAAGCTTAAGTTACCATACACATTTGCATTGTATTGACAGAGCATGTGCCCATGTTTTGGGATGGGGATTCTACTCGGCTGATTGGTTATTAAATGGCTATTCTGGTGCTACCTGGGGTGATCACAAGATATTATCAGTTTATTAAGCAGATTACTGCTACTATTAGAGAAAACTCTAAATATTACGGCCTAAATATTTTTTCATTTTGTATTTTTTTTCGAGGGATCGAGTATTAGGCTGCATTATGAACAACACTATATGAGGTTCAAGTAGAACACCAATTTGACGGAAACTCGGGGAGTGCACCTATTTGATGAGCTCCAAGAATGGCAAAACAGATTGTCTACTGTCGAAGAGTTTTCAGCAACATTGTGAGTAGTTTCCCTTATGGAAACACCACCACGATGCTGCGGCTATCAAACTGTAGTTGTTATCTGTTTTAAATTGGTGAAAAATCCCGTAGTGTATTTTGGACAAATTTCACCGGCCTAAAATCAAGGTAGCCAACTCTTCTTCATGTACGTGAGCCAAGTATTCTACAGCTTGTCCACTGAAGGACTTTTACGCGTTTTTAAGGAAGGCGCCATACAATCTAGTTTGGCTTTCAAGGTTACTAAGCTTACCGATTCCCACTGGTATTTGCCTATTCCATTTTTTTTAGAGTTGGGATACTTAAAAAAGACAAGGTTAGAGCCAGCAGCTGAAGCCTTTGTTTCAGCAGCGGTGGCCTGTTTGAGAGAACCAGACTAAATCAGCTTTTAGGAGACAAAGCGCCATGCAGCTTCAAACCTGGAAGAGACAGGAAACTGTTAGTCCAATCTCCATTTGTTAACTAACCTGATGCGCGAAGTCATGCGAAAGTGAAGCGGAACCCCCCAGTAAAGTTTGATGGAATTTGGAGAACAAAACCACATAGTTCACTCTTTGGTTCTGACTCTAAAAGTGGTGAAATGATTTTTTCCAAGGTATTTCACAAGAATGGAACCTTCCAAGAGAAATGAGTCATGTTTGTGCCCTTTCTGAAGTTGTCTGACGTTTTCATTGTGCCTCACAAGTGTAAAGTGTTTTCGCCCTTTGATAAACGTTAACAGAGCTAAGAATGACCTTTTCTATGTGCAAGCAATCTTTTCGTTCTAAATCTACTACAACCACTTCACCTGCTTTATACGCTTGAAACTTACCGCAACGAAGTAGTGGGGTCCATTTCATGCCAACCTCTCTGGCCTCTAGGTTAGCTCCTGACTTCACCAGTAGTCTGATGGCTCTGGGCTGTTCTCCGTCTACTGCCATATGTAGTGCGGTCAGATCATTTTGATCGGTGATGTTCACGTCAGATCCGCAATCAAGCAACGTTTCTATACATTCAATGTTCCCCTGGAAGTGAAAGTGAATGAAGGACGTTTGATGGGTGGCAATGGCCTAAGGTACCACTATCAAATGCAAAGTAGTGGTTCGCTTTGCAAATGGATGATGTACACTGTAAAAAATTTGTGGCAGGATTGACAGTAGGTACTCAGAATCCTCCAGAAAGTCATTCAACAACAAAATCCAGCTTCGTGAAATACGCCCATCTGCACAGCAGTACGGTTTTAGCGGGAATCTCCATTGAAACCCAGCTGAATCTTTCGTTTATGGTACTCTTTGGTAAATGCGCAGACCTGATGAGCTCCAAGGGGGCCTGTCGATCAGTTTCCAGTAAGTTACTGGAATATTGGTAGCTCGGGTGCATTAGTTGGTAATTGATCAGATGGCTGTTGATCTGTTCGCCGAGCTTGGCAATTGGTTTGCAAATGTTTCGTTTGCTTTCGTCCGTCGATTATGCTGTTTCCTCTCTGTATAATTATTTCCCAGGTATGTTTCACTCTGTCACTGAGTATAAAACCCACCTATTATGTGAAACTTTGAATAAGCACTCATGCGGCTGTAAATTTTATGAAAGGGCCGTAAGCAACAGATACCAAATTTTCAACCCAGGCTTCATCCTAAAGCTGGAGTCATCGTACGGTGAAGAAACAATCTTGGTGGTAATTGTCCACCACTGAGAGGCCGAAACAACAACTTTTGAGTACTGCAGTACAGCGATGGATAACCGGGCACCAATGTGTTTCACTATTCATCTTTTATCCACGCTGTTAAGGTTACGTGATCTAGTGTTGAGTGATTCTTCTTCTGGCTACTTAAAGGAAGGTTATGTTACGCTTCTGCCTCGTAGGACAGCCTTTCAAGTTAAAGGCTCGAGGTGAAATCCCTTAACAAACCATCATTCCTTGCCTTGGGCGGTTGTTGGGTATTCACTCACTTCCTTCATCGTCTACTTCTCGTAACTCATTTAAACTAGACTTTCTGATTCATTTAGCCTCCTGTTTAAACTTTCATTCAGCACAGTGAACAAGCTACCCAAACGCGGTCCAATAATCCCGTTAAACCTTGAAGCTTAAAGAGCCTGTAATCTATGTCAAGGTAGACAAAAGACATTCCATGATCAGCCTTTTTCCGCTTTCTATCGATATACATTTAATTCCTTAGACGCGCACAAAAGATGCTCCAAATGGCGTGGAGTGAATTTAAACTGTTCACGTTGCAGTTGATCGTCGTATCTACGTCATAAAAGTTGCCCCCGACTTTGGAGCTTCAAGCAAACAGCTGACATGGGTTACAGTGACTAGTAATGCAGTGCGGAATGGTAAAAGACATTTAATTTTTCTCGAGGGACGGCAGATTAGGGGCTTGGAAAAATGGCTTCTGTATATATATGCCAGTTGGTTTTGGTTAACAATAAGGCCAGATGGCGTAATCCTATTAGGTAATAGGAATATTAAGGGCGACTAAAGAAACCCATTCAAGCGGTTGTTTCGAATCGATAAACAACGTGCGGATAACGGAAATTGACATTATTAGTAATGCGCTGGATGTCACTTGTTTCTAGCCGGGGTGCCATTTCAGCGGAATCGCTGATGCAAAGCTGGCTCACTTGACTCATATGTCATGCAGCGACAATTTAGCAGCTTGAATTTGATACTGGTTTCCCTTTCGGAGTACCTATATCAATTTTAGTCATAACTTTGCGCAGATAGGGCTGAAATTCTACTCTCACTCGAACATATGCCGGTTGACTTGGGACCACCTATTACATCATTCACAAAGTTTGTATGTGGCCAGAACATAACCAGTTAAATTGGCGCAATCTTCTTCGGAAATCCATCGGTGCGGTAGTGATGACAGTGATTTGGAGGACGAGTACAAGTAATGCAGAGAACCCATACTCACTCCTCTTACAGCCGTTCGTCCAAAGGCTCTTGCTCCTCTGAAGAAACACAGGATCTTCTAACGGTTGGTAAACTTCACCGGTTCTGCCAACAACAAACGATCATGACAGGGTACACGCATCTTTCACACAGTAGAAAACCAAAGGAATGGCAGAATGCACTGACGGTTATCGAAGACCCGAGTGCTGAAGATTTCCGCAATACAAAGCAGCCACATTCTGTTCTAACTAATCCGGTCAACAGCCCAATGAGAGACAATGTTAGCGGGATGATATACAAAATGAATGGATAGATAACTCCTTGTGGGCTGAGAAATCTGGACAGCACTTTAGCCGTCTAGGAGCTTAGAATTGAACCCGAGTAAGTTGCTTGCACAAGTTTACAAACAGAAAAAAAATCAGTGTAAAAGGCTACGGCTTCGGCCTAGACAGGTCCAATTTTGTAGTTTTCAAACAAAGCAGTAAATCCTTGCTAGAATGTTCTACGACCATTAAAAGTGGCTCAGAGAAAGACAATTCCGATAAAATGGAGGCATGGGTGAGGACGTCATGCAAAAAACACTTCGGCATCAGCTTATTGCCAGTAGCTTTCAAGGAGCCAGTTACCCTAATAATAACTTGTGCTGGTCGGTCGATCGTCGCGGCAATGATATTAGTGGGAATCGAGCTGGATTTCATCCTTGCAGAGAGGCATTTAGCAAAACTTGACTCCGCGTCAGGTTCTTGAACGTTATTCTTTCCAGCGGTTTTTTAATCTCAAGGGCGCGTCAGACTGTTTTGCTTTCTAACACTTATCGTGGTGTTTGAAAATTGTCTTCTCTTATAGATTTGCTGTCGTCTACTGTCGTGAATACACTAAATTTTTACTCAGCTAACCACATTTGGCTCTTTCTCGCTCATTTTTTCAACTTCACTGTCGACATGCCGCATGAATCTTCTTTTTTTCGCCTCTAACAGACCGTAGATAGAAATGCCTAGTAAAAATTCACTCAAGGTACAAAATATGCTGACGGAAACAGGTCGGACCCCGTGGAGAGACACTTAGCTTGAATAGTCCCGTCGCGATTTCAGCTAAAGGCTACATGTCTGCAAAGTGCAGAGGCTTACTTCATGAGAGAATCCGCAAGACGCAGACCTCATTTTTTCAGACAGATCCCTCGATGTGGCGGGTAAAGTCACCTGTCAATGTGCCTGCGTAAGACGGGATAAAACAAGGTGATTCTGGAGGGGAAAATCTAAGGATTACACTCAGCTATCAAAGGTAACCCAAGCAATACTCGTCAGTAATCATCTTTCCCCCAGGGGAGACTTTCTTGCTCCGCTGCTTTAAGGTTTAAAAACCTGGATAAAATAATTGGGTTCGCTGGAATTAGTAAATGACAGTCTTTCATCTTCTTGTGTAGCTCTGAAATTAACTGCCATCAAAATGCAGTTTAATCTTAGACAAACTTCAAGGGCTTCAAACCTACATGGCCCTACTGAGAGTGGACACCAACATCTTAATGACCATATGGCTGTCCGAAAAAGCAACGTCAAAGGCGCTGTCCTCACAGAGTGTTCAGTGGTACTTAATGAAGCACTTAATGAAACTCTGTGGTAAGGAAAAACATTGTTCAGCTGTAGCACCCTTTCGGTGCCCAACTACCATGCTACCAGAAGGAAGCACGAGGGCTGGGATACTGCCAGGTTGCCCAAGCCTAGACAGGGGAAGTCGAGAGGCAGAGGTCGGGTTCGAACCACGGACCTTCCGGTCAGTAAATTCGCGCTCTAACCACTTGAACGACGGTGCAAAATCGCCTGACGGAAACTACATAATCCTGGAACAAAAAAATTTACAAAGATAGATGTCAGGAAGATAAAAGACCAGTCGTTTCGGGAAGCCTTTCAGGAGGCCCAGTTCAGAAAACTGTCAGAACCAACTCTAAGGGGGTTTCTGGGTAAACAATAATGAAATAAAAACACTTGCGCGAAGCTGTACTGGATAAAATCGGTATGAACGGAAAAGATCAGCTCAGCAAAAATGATGGTGGTTTCGTTCAAGTGTGTGTGTAGGAGACTGTACCCTTCGGTGGGTACTGTGGAATTCCTTAAGCTCGCCGGCCTAAAAAATTTCGAACGGCATAAATCAACCGCACGAAAGGCTTGTGTGGACTAAAAGGGAATGGTTGATGAAAAAATGTACACAAATCTGTTCCTCCGTATATAGTCTTCTGGAGCGTCACTGATTCTAACCACAATGTCTGCAACCATTGTAAGGCATCTGGGCTAATAAGAGCCCACAAAAACGGGAGATATCCCAGCTATGTGGATCATTTACTCTTCCCCACTGGTCAGCCGCCCAAACAAATAGGGTCGGTTGTGTCAGCAGCCGCAACTTACAGAGAGGAGCCACATTAACGAGTCTCTACTATGGAGAACAATATAAACAGCAATTTTACAAATACAAAAAGAAAAAAAATTGAACATGATAAATTACCTGCCGAAACGTTCAGACTTGGTACATAAGCACTACAGTACAAACTTTTCATCTAATCCGTTCGATATGAGAGGCTGGGTACGTAAAGCAGAATCCTAAGAATGCCACCATAATACTCCTATTCAATGAGGTAAGAAGCAGGCAAAACGCAAATACTTACGGTGAATCAGCTGTCTAAGTTCTGTGCCATACTTTAGCAAATTGGCTGAATGCGAACAGTTTGCTTGAATTCATTCGAGAGAAGCAGTGTAGATTCCGAAGCACCACTGACTCCCTTTTCTGAGTTACCCAAATACACTAGAGATGCCTGGAGTGTAACCAACCGTTAGTTTCGACCTCAGAAGTTCTTTTGTGGAGGACAAAGTGTTGCGGACCGTCCAATTAAAGTGATAAGCCTAAAGCTCTTATTGCCGTTTTCAAACTTTTCACCTCTTGGATGAAACCAATGTTCGAGCATACGCAACCAAGTTCACAGATTTCAACATAGGCAAGGAGGTGAATCAAGTCTGCGTTGCGTCGCTCACTCTATTCAGCCTGTATCTGAGTACCACGTGCACAGAGAAATTTAGAAATTTAATAGATATGTGGTTGTCTAAACGGTCACTTGTTCATTTCAAAGTGTACAGTAGCGAAATAACGGCAACCTGCATCGAAGGTCCGCATGTTTCTTTTGTCGATGACTGTTTTGTTGGCACTTGCTCGAGTTAAATTGTAATCCATAATGGAGTCCGCAGCCTCCCCCTTTGATCCAAATAGAATCATTCCCAAAAACACTTGTTTTCTATCAACCTGTCTTTTGCGAAAACTAATATTTACCAACCAATAAAATACAAGCGAAGTAATATCCATTGATTTTCAGATATCTACTACCACAGCAGCACTCTGATCGCCGGCTGTATGGTAGACAATTGGCTGAACTTCGAATAATGAAGGTAACCTCCGCAATTGAAGAACCTCAACATTATGTCTTCAGCACCAATATCTGCAACTGAACATAAAACTTGCTTTGTACCTTTCTTTCATTTGTCTGCACGCTTGTACGGCAGCTACACATGAACAGTAATCCGGCACCATATTTGCGTCCTCCATTAATTTTACCCGCAGCGTCTGCGATTTTACACATAAACTGTTCAGACCATATCTCAAGTATCCAAGTTCTTTAGGAAGCGAAAAGCTACGGAATCAAAGGTTTCTTGGTCCAAAATCAACTGCTTCGGTTGTGTCGCGTATAACGCAAGCCATCTGACTGCTTACCTAAAAAACACTATATGATGAGTTAAAGGATGGTCTTTGAGACTGAGGGAGAAAAAACTGTGATAGGGTAACCTACCTTTGATGAATTTAAGACATGCCAATTTTGGTTTTAGAACAAGGAAAACCTGATTTTGGACGGATACACCTAAAAAATTGCCATACAAGCAGGTGTGGAACGAGTCAGTGCACATCGATACTCAGACATAAACGACCCACTCGTAAGCAAATCGGATCGAACGCATCAAGGCCAGTAAAGATATGGAGGTATTAAACTTGCGGACGAACCTGCGTGTTCACAGCTTAGTTTCAAGCAGGACGCAGAATGACAGTCGCAGCCAGCGACGACCTCAATTGGAACTACTTCCCTTTTTCCGCCTCCGAGTGTTTCGAAAGCGGCATCCACTACATTCTTGTAGATGATTCAGTCAGAGCAGGCAATTGTGACAGGTTATTTCGGTGGTTGAGTGGAGCTTGCTACAGCAGACTAACACAGGTAATAAAATTTCCTAGATTACGCTGACCACCAAATGGAAGAAGGTTAGGCTAACCAAACTAAATGAGCGTAGATGGATACTTGTTTGTTGGGTGACCAACACAAATGGGTTGAAATCTTCCAGTGGTACACTTTAGAAATGGCTAGCAATCACCTAACTAATCAGGAATATATGACCGCATAGATTTACACTCACCTTGAACGCGGCGAACATCAACGCAGTTTTCCCGGTGCTGTCTTGTGTGTTGGGGTCAGCGTTCCAGTCGAGCAGCACCTCCATCATGCTACATTTGGAGGTGGACGCTCAGTGGTTAGAATGCACGAATGAACATTCATTGGAATCATTCATTTCAAAATTGGCCGTTCATAAGACCAACAAATGAACATTTACCACAACTTAAAAGAGAAAATATGGTAATCTGTTAAAGGCTCATGAAGACCTATCGACAGACAATTGTTGGTCAAAGGATACTGTAGACGAAAAGTTCATCTAAGTTTCACGTTAAAACACTCCTTTAGCTTAAAAATGCTTGTCAAACTAATCTGGTGACAAAAATCGGTTGCTAAATATAAACATCTTCCTAAGATAATTGTCAATTAATAAGTTATCCGACCAATCACAACCAGCTACGTGTGGTACACGGATAGCCGAATGACAGCCAGGAGTGATTCAGTGGTAACCGAAATAACTACAGAAATGTGAAGCGATCAAACATTTTTGGAGCGGGTGGCATGAATGAAAGGGTAGGCTCTGGGAAGGGCTGGAGCAGCCAGCAACACGCTTACCGGGGCGCTACAGTCTAAGCTATCGATGCCGCCTCCTCTCTGTCACGACCATTCACCTGGACTTTACTGCCGGACAGCCAAACCGCTTTCTATGAAAATAACCACTGATATCCGTCAGTGTTGTAAGTAAGCTTATTTTTGGACGGAGATGGACTGTCCTCCTTAGCTTGGTCATTAGGAACTGCTTCCGAAAAGCCTGAGGTTGGCCGCTGGATTCCGTTCTTGAGCGTGTCATTTCGTTCACGTTATATGTGTTTGGAATTCTCATCTCAGGACTTACTGAATTCTCTTTTGATTCTTAACAATGTCTAATGCTAGTTTAATCGTTTTTACTTCAAGTGGAAGTCGGCAAAGCGGATTTTAGCAGTAAAATCTAGGCCATCGTGCTGAGTTGAATGGACTTCTGGGTCAAAACACAATTACCTCCTTACTGAAGACGTTGCACAGCTCTCATTTTCAGATTAACTGCTTGTACAGCCTATGCTACGTTGTCAAGAGTGGTGACAAGCTCTGAATTTTACACCCTCATTATATCATCTTGGACCAAACATACCCATAGTGCCGATCAAAGAAAAGTAAGTTAGCTTGCTTTTATTCTATAGTGCACCGAGGCCAGAGCGGAAAGGCCTAGCGAAAAAAGGTACAGTCTGTTTTCTTTATAGAAAAAAATTAACGCACATGAGATGTATTGAATGACGCGTTAAAGTAGTACGGTACTCGAACATCCATTTATTCCGTTGTGAATTTCTGCACCCCATTGTTGTGAATTTCTTTGTGTATTGAAGAGGTCACCGGAATCGCAGGTTTCAGGTAGGAACTTCGGTGATAAGTATGTGCTGCTGTGTATCCGACGCGTACTTATGTGCCTCAGCACTTCTCCAACTGTTACACCAAAACAACCCGAAACACCTATTAAAGCACACTGATTCATACGATCATTTCAATATCCCGAAAATTCAGCGGTTAACTAGCCCCGCACTTTAAAAATCGCCTATATGAAGGACGAACCGGGGGTTGGCGACTTAAAAATAAACAAACCGAAGGTCACTGAATAGGTTCTGACTTCGCTGCAGTCAGGCTGTGCTGGCTGTACTATCTTCAGTTTCTATTTAAGCGCAAACTGATTGATAGAGCTAGGTTACTCTGAACATTTTCTCCTTCTCCTGGAAATAAATCCTGTTTGTCCGACTGCATCCGTCTTTCTGGTGGCTTCTGCTATTCAGGTTTCAGCCCTCTACCGAGTAAGGTCACCGAGTTATTTAAAAAGTTGTGTTTCTCCGCAGTTACTGCACCAATCTATTTGATATGCTTTGCGGAATCCGCTGCATGAAAGCTAACTGGACGAGCTCCCTTCAATAGCTGACTACCACTACCTTTTGACCGTCAAAAAAGGCAGAGTAATCAATAAATTTAAAGTTAGCGTTACTATTGATTGATGCACTGTGATAACATAAAATTAATTCCGCAGTATTGTGTATTTTAAATGTTGCACTGCTAGACATCCGTTAATTTATGAGAATACCTTCGCACAGATAACTAGTCTTCCCTTAAACTAACTACGATAAAACGGTGAAAGCCAAATAGAGAAATAATAGTGAATCACGTTTCTTGGAAACTAAGGATCACTTAACAGACCAAAAGGAGGTAGAATGTGCGCAAAACGTTACGCTGAAGATGTTGGGCAGGAAACTTATGGAAGTATACTTTTTCACACAAAGTTCGTTTAGGAGTCTTATTTCGAGCAGCTCATCGAAACATTCACATTACTTTTTACAGTTGAAATCAGGTTATAGTGTGGATTATTACCAACTGAACATAGCACTGCATGATCAACCACTGTTCATGTTGCACCACGGTGCTGCGCGGTCAGTTTACAGGGACTTGACGTACTATCGAAAATATGAAAACCCCGTTTATGCATGCCAATACCCTAGTAGACAGAAGGGGGTGAAATTTGGTGCGCGCGGATAAACACAGTGAAATAAAGATGAACGGAAGTAGCATTTCCCTTAAAACAAAACTCAAGTGCATGGTAAATCTATACCAGTAGGGTTTGCGTCGTTGGTCGCTTGGGACAAAGGACATCCGTCGCTACCACAACCAATTTATAATCAAGCTAATTTTTACTGCTGGGTCTACTTTATGCAAAAACAAGTTAGTCAAACCATACTCAAGTAGATGAGCCACCAAGTACTCTCATTTTACAGTTGGAGCTGAAGAAAATAAAATACGCACATTAAAAGTGTATAAAATCCACGTCACCAGAGAACTAGTGCAGTAGTTAGTGGTCGGTCGTAAAAACTTATCCCCAAGAGTTGCAATGAGCTAGAAAATCGTAACGTTACGTTATGCAACATCAAGACCTTGGGTCGGAATTGATCACGTTTTATTCCTGTGATAAGGGGTTACTACAGTCAAAATATAAATTAAAAAAATTAGAAAAATCTAGGAATGCTACTCTACCTATCAGTTCATACTCGATCATCTTCCAATATATGTCGTACCGAGGATGTGAGGACTAGAGTCTTTAATTTGCTTGCAATTTACCCAGTTAGAACTAGTCTATCCATTGGAAACACTTTATCGGTTTCATTTCAGTGGCATTCAGCACATAGACTTTAGACACAGTTGGCCCTAAACACTCTAGAGTTTCACTGAACTTAGGAAGATGCCACGACGAATTTTCAATGTTCACACCAAAAGCGAGTCCTCTTAAGGTCTTGAAAATCTTAGGGGTTTCCAGAAATACTGTACAGGCGGTTCAAGTCGGTAGTTACACTAGGAAAAATCTTCCTGTTTTTTCATCATGCTGTTTAAACTGCAGTCAGTGTATAAAAACAAGCTACTTCCGAGGAACCACTTCTTCGCCCCATCTTTCAGCAAGAAAAACCTTCCGCTTCGAGTTTGGTACTTTTTGAATGTAACCCTGAAGATCGGGCTTTCGTTTGCACACGTCTTAAGATGCATCTGTTTCACATATATGCATATGAGGCCGCATACTCTAGGGACTTAGCTGAAGGTTCCAACTCTACGTGAGTCTTATTCTTGTTGTCAGTTTCTATTCACAGAGAATGAGTGTTTCCGGTGGACCAAAATCTGGCCTTTTTGTTTTTCTCTCTTTATTTATGTATTATTGTTTAAATAAATCGATATAATTTATCTAAGTGAAATTGATGTTTTGCAACCTTTTTTCCAACACTGGTAAATAGGGCTCACGGAGTCCAAAAACCCGAAGCATTTTGGTCATGGTCAAGTCAAGATATCCTCACCGTTTGTATCTCAGAACATTGACTGCGTTTTTGCACTTGGAACCTGTGCATTTCTGTGGACTGGGCAGAGCAGGAGGCGAGATGGCTCAGCGGTTAGAGTGCGGATTTACTGACCTGAATGTCCTTGGTTCGAACCTGACCTCAGCCTCCCGACTTCCCCCATCTAGGTTTGGGAAACCTGGCGGTATCCCAGCCCACGTGCCTTCTTCGGGTGGCATGGCAGCTAGGCACGGAAAGGGTGTTACAGCTGAACGATTATTATTGGTAATGTTAGCGAATTCCTAACTTTCCAAAGCTGCTTTCTTCAACAGAGTCGCTTGAGTATGTTCCCATTCCGGTGTGACGCCTAAATGCGAGTTTTTCTCATTTACCTACTTTCACTATGTTCACTTATCTAGAAACAAAATTATTAAAATAATAAAATAAAACAACTCCAGCTAAGTCTATAAATTTGAGGCTAAAATTTCTATCGATTTACCTGTGTAGGTATTTTACCCAAAATTTCACCATTCTTCTGGCAATAAGAAGCTAGTTCTCTTCAGTCAAGTTGAGCAGACACACTAGCGTCTTTGTTTGCTTGCTCGTATGATAGGTGATTAAAATCTAATGAATGCTCATTGTCACTTCAGTGAGTATTCAAACTCTGGTTCGAATCATAACCCCTAAAACCTTTAGATCTGCATCTATAAACTTGCATGCAGAAACTCTAGATCATATCGAGAGTTTTATTGGGACATCTTTCAAAAATTGTCAGACCGCTTAAATGTTTGCCGCACTTGACGGTTTGTTTGCAAACGTTTCATTACCTATCGAGATGACATCGCCCGTGCCTCGTTTGCCAGTCCGGTGTACGTGGTTATACTCAATCAATGCGTTGCGCTTTCAACCCTAAAATGGTGTACTCGTTAATATACTAGTTTTATTTCGACTGGTCTCTGGAAACTCGACTAGTCCACCCGTTTTCGCAAGTAAGGTTATCAAACTTTGGGATCTTCTTAAGTAAGGGTTGATTGAAGTTAAATTTTTGGGATTTTAATCAAAACACTAACGGTGTTGTTCATCGTAATGAAGATGCTACGCGGACAGACAACAACCACTCAATCTCACAAGATCCAAAAACAGATGTAGAGCCAACTCACTCCTGTAAATTTCTTTGAGCACAGTACATGAGTGGAGTGAATCCCAAGTTATCCGGAGCTTCCAGGTATGCTTCCCTGTTGGAGGGAATTGATAAAGTTTATCGCAACAATTTATTCTTTCAAACTGTATTCTGAACGATAGAGAAAAAGTAAAAAAGTCTAATCATCCAACTAAAAGGTAATGAAACGCAATGAAGCTAAAACAGTGCAAACTTACTGGGCCAATTCGATTTACGATACAGAATTACCACATCTTTGTGGCTTCAGAACCCTATTTGTAACAATGAATTTATACACTAATCAGAGGGTGTTTCTAAAGGCATATTGTTATTACACCTGTTGAGTCCTGGTGTGATAAGCTTTTTACCTAACACCTGAATTATATATATATATAATATATTAGTAACCGCATTCAGACACCAGAAATGAAGTGCTTGAGACTAGACCGTTAAGTTTACTTTGTGCGGAGCAATGGAGACATTCTGTCTTTTACCAGGCACAAATGAAGAGAATGAGTTCAAATAAAAGGCATCCAACCGGCGAGGTCTTTAGTAAGTAGCCACTGTCTGCTTCTCCAAGTGGCTGTCTATGTGTACGGTGATTTTTATCACTGAATATCACATCACCTAACTAATGGCCACCTAGAACAATAAGTAATATTCGGAAATTGACGGGTTACTCCCAGTAAGGTAGCTTATTGTCTTTAACGGTTCGTGCATAAAGAATTTGTTTGTTGAGGTGAAAGGTAGTTCCTCCGTGTCCTGCGGTTTGTGTTGTTGAACACTACCTAATCCGGTAGCACAACTTCAAGAGATGGAGTGGGTAAATGAGTTTATCTTCCACAAACTATCTCGCTGTTGGACCGGCCAGTTTTATCCATCATAATAAAACTTTATCAACATACGTGTTCTTCAACATAGTAAGCTGCCACACACCAAAATTTGTTTTGGTACTTCCAAGACTAATTTTTTTGAACAGTTGTATTACAGTAGTCGCTTGGTCACTTTTTTGGTTTCATGTTGCCTTCAGCTTTGGGTATAAAGGAGAATTAAATCATCGGTACTATTGGATGGGTGTGATAAAATAAGGGATTTAAGGTACTTGGCTCTGCAGTACGCCTAGGATAAAGATTATTAATACCGGATGAGTGCTTAACTAGGGAAGGATTTTGTTGACTTAGCGGAGGGATTGGAGGGTACCAAAACAGTACCAAGTGGATTAACATGTATAACACCTCAGGAAGTCGTCAAAGTTTTAAATTTGATCACGACAGATAAACGAAGTCAAATCACATAGCCCTGTATTATCCGTATTGATTAAGTTCTTTAATCCACACTTTCTGAAAATTTAGCAAAAAACTAGACAATTTTCTTGAACATACCACCAAGCGGGAATTAACATTCCTGATATAGTTGACAAAACACAATTGAATTGAGCTCGTGAAAAGTGAGCATTTGTGAAAAATAAACCAGTATTTTGATTCCTTTGATAACATTTTGAAATCTTCTGCTGCAATCCGTTAGACCTTACACCCCATATTATTATTGTGCTTTTGGGATATAAGTCCCTCGACAACTGCTCAGCGGTAGTTGTAACCTGTTGATGAACTATCAAATAGAACCGACGAAGAATGGGGACTGCGTCTACCCTATGCAGAAACCTACTTTATATCCCTGAGCAAACAAACGTGCACAAGTGTAATAAGGTCTTGACACAGTCATACGAACTTCTTGAAAACACTGTGTAGAATTAGAGGTAACGTTTCCAAAATGAACGATTCTAAAAGCTTCCTCACTCTTCAATGATTTTCCTTACAGGTGTTTGGAATCAAATGCTTTCAGAATGTGAAGAAACACAGATGCTTAGGAAAAGGGCTCCGACCATCATGAAAAGTTGAAGTTATTTCCAGATTCTCCCGGCTGAGGTGGAACTTTCTTATGTTAGGGTAATCTTCTGCCGTTACAAAGTGATTCACCGCCGAATTGTGATTGATGGACCGTGATTTTCATTCAATAGTCTTAGGGAGAATCATATCATAGTGTTCCCACTAGGACCGATATATCAGCGACAATCTCTTTGTCTCACTTTATCACAAGTGAGCAATACAGCAGTTAGGTAGATGTTGGTTGTTCGTTGTATCTTATCTATGTAGAAGAGGGACGATAAAGGAGTAAAAACGAATTTTTCAACAAGCATATGTGTGCCACCAGGTTCTTTGCTATTCTGAAATGCAAATAGGTTATCGTCGGAGTTCAAGGAAGAAATTCCTTTTTTCCATATAGCCTTAAGAGAAATTAGACGAAAACGCTTGAACCCACTGGTCGTGACCACGCATTTCGCCATGTTGGCCCCAGAATTATTTGCCTGGCGTTTTCGGGCTTCAAAGTGATCTTTGTCATCGTGTGCTCTAAACCATAAGTTTAGTTCCATTTTTCTACGCTTCATTGCTTGATATGTTTCGTTATGTTGAGGGTTCTTCACAAAAAGAGCGTTTGTGTATTGTTTATAGGGTTGTGTGTGTTATAGATTCACAGGTACACCATTGCAAGCACGCAGTAAAATTGCGTTTTTCAAGGGGAAACGCTTCCAAGATAGCAATGAATCTGATTGGACTCTGTTCCCTGAAAAATAAAAGTCTCCCATTTATTCGTCCTGAAGTCATTAAACTTATGTTGACATGTTTTACCGTGTTCTAATGCATAGTGTCAATTTACCATCACTAAAGAGTTAGAAAGACTACCTTGGGTAGTATCGACGTAATACACTGCTCATACGGTTGCTGAAAACTCTTAGCCGACTTTCGGTTTTGTCCTTCTTGGGGCTTATCAGATAGGCAAGGTCCCCTAGTCTCCGTCAACCCAATATTCTACTTGAACCTGATTTGCACGAAATTAGAGAAATACGCGCATTTGCATGCGAATTTGGTCCTGGTGTGAGGCTCACCTGGGGCCCAGTTTAATCTCTCATTTACCATGTTCTTGAGCTGCCGAAGAGCCTTTAGCAACCTTACGAACAGTGTATTAGATCTATACAGTGCATCATTATATCACGAAATCGTGCCAGATGAAACATGAGGCAGCCTGGTGCAGCATATTCAGTTGCTTGAGAACCTCACAAAAGAGAAATTCGGCTGGGTTCCGGGTGAGTCTGTCGTCAGAACCAAATAGGTATGTAAATATGTGTATTTTGCTTCATTGGAATAGATTTAGCATGGTTGAAAGGCGTGCATAAACATGCGAGTCGAATGGGGCGTGACAGAGTAAATGCAAAGGCCTTAATGGTAGCCGAACCAAAATTGGAACGAGGAAAAGACTCTACTACCGAAATTCTGCTAGCCAACAACAACTGATTTTGATGGGAGCGTTTTTGTGACAAAGAAATTTTATCAGCTGTGAAAGTAGTGTTCAAAAATGGGAAATTTCTTTTTCGGGGACAACCAGTGAACATGATAGGTAAATGGGGTAGACAGTTGTGCGGTGCCTATGTGGCCAGTCTACATATGCCACTTTTTGACTTTTTATTAGACGTTTCTACAGCTCACGCGTTCCGTCCCTGCGACTAGTTCCTTTGCTATATTGTTTATTTTACTGTATCGCAGGTATCCATAAGCGTATCGTGCACTGAACCAGCATAATCACATTCGGGCCTTCCCTCTGTGGCTGGATGGGAAACAGCCTTGCCACGGTTAGATTAGGTTTGGTGATGATAATACACACACAGCTATGGAAGTGTTATTGATCGGATACAGCAGTAAGAACATTAACAACGACAACAGCTGACCAGTCGCAACTTGCTCCTGCCCCAACAGAACAATTACCAAAACAAACAATTTCAAGTAACTTCTCACCAGTATAGTTGCCAAGCAAGATAGCACACTCTGTCAACGGCCTGGAGTACGCGCCACGTAGAAATGTGACCTCTGAAGCTCGGTATGGGTGGCAAGCGAATTTATTCAAATTTAACCAAGTCACGCTGGACAACGAGTCCCTACTCAGGCAGTGCGCGAACTCGGTCTAAGTAGATACGAAAAGTACTGCAACTATAACTCTCCAGAAAACTCTTATAACATCTCACTCAAGCAAACAGGAGAACAGTTAGTGAGGGTGGTTGGAGATCGGTCTGATACAGAATCTCTCAAACATACCATCTCAACATGAAAGACCTCGAAAACATTCTGGAAGTGGTCTCTTCCCAAACAGTAGCGCGAATGTCAACCACCCGGACAAACTGACAAGATGGATTAATTTCCATTTTTAGCCATAGTCGGTGAGACTTGTGGCGGTTAGCTGCTCCATGGTTCAAGATGAATGGTTGTTTCCTTGTCATTTCTCATATCTTCAATTAACAAGGCCATGGTAGCATATGGTGTTTACCCAAAAATATTATTAGGCTGTGCCCAAGGACATATATTGGTGTTGAGCTAGATAAAGCATCCTATTAGAGCAAACGAAGACCTTTTTGTGAAACAAAAGCCATTTTTATCACAGATCTCCAAAAATTACGCTAGAAATCCTGATAAGCTATGAGATTACGTTGCCCTTTGGAAAGAACATTATGAAGTGTAAACAAAAATAAAGATAAGACACGAGCAACAAGGCTTGGGATAACCGGAAAAATACCTTCCATAGTACAGTTACTGCGAATTTAAAAAAAGTATGGCATACTCAGCATATTGCCTATTTTGTTCTCACCGTCTTTAGTTCGTTTTGAAATAAACAAATTGCATTATTTGACAAGAGTATCGTTGTTAAAGATTGATGCCTCTCTGCCTGTCTTCGTATATGGAAGTTTTACTTTGAAATGTGATGGAAAAACCGGATGAGAGCCCCATTTCTTCACTCAAAGACAGCTATTCTCCTAGACACTCAGTCAGAAAAGCTGGATGAAAACCCACAGAGAGTGCGTTTACTGAGGTTTTTCAACAGGTAATTTTTGTAGTCAAGCACTAGGATGGCACCTAACATCGCATTATGAAAAACCAGACACACCAAGATGACTCTGGTTCACCGTTATCAATAGACAGTAAACTTATCTTAGCAAACATATCACCAGAATGATGCGACATAATGCGTCTATCGACTACGGGTTTGGTGTCAAACTACATTCAGTATTAGGAAGACGTGGTCTGTCCTGTGAACTACGAAACACAGTTAGAGTCATGATCAAAATCTGTTGCAAAATCTTACAATATCATAGTTCGTGTTTCGTTTTCGTTTTAACCAAAAGCCTTTAAGCGTGACAATATCATGAAATGATCACTCGAGCAGTACAGCAGCATGAAATTTCGCCTTGCGTAAGTTTTTCAGCGGTTGTTTGTCCCAACAAGTGCATTGCACAATGCACAGAAATAAATTTGAGGCGTTAAGTTACGGACAATTCTTTAGGTTTTCATTGACTGTAACATATCTGTCATGGTGGTTTGTACAGTAATCTCAGCCAAGTAAAATTGCACGCGACACACTCTAAACTTTAAACTGAATGTCAACATTTAATGCCATCAGCATGAACAGCCTAACGTGATTGGAGTTGAATAATGGATAATCAATAAGCCAGTATTAGGCTCTCTGATAATCCATTGTATTAATACTATTGTTGCTACTTCGAGTATGCTGTAAATGACCTGTATGCTTGTTAGCTTTTTGATCACTCAGTTTGGGAGCTTTAAATCCCTACAAAGATGAGTTTACTTTTAAAAAATGCCGCGGTGTTGCTTCACGAACCTCTTCAACATACCTCGTTGGCTGACCGTGGTGTAAGCGGAAGCACTGGGTGGAGGTGGCCATTTGTCAACCGCTGTGATGGGATGGGCAATGCTTTGACCACCTTTCTGAGACCCATGTCGGTTGGTGCAAAGTACAGTGAAATTAACAAATAAGTTATCCATGGGTTCGTTTTCTAATGTTTGGGGGATATTTAATCTGCACGGACGCTTGAATTCTGGCTTTTATTTCTCGGGTAGCAGAAAGAAGCCTTAGTTAACAATGCAGTTAGACGCTAATGAGGCCTCTCAAATGGTGACATTTTCGAAAAAATTACAGAGCTCGGTAAACAGGGCAATGGCCACTTGATCAGAAGCCAGTGAACGTGATTGACCAGCAACGTTTTTAACACACTCAAATAAAAGGTTTTATTCCTTCTTTGGAGGTCGATGACTTTTTGTTTTAAACGGCAACCCCCCTTTTTATAGCTAACTCTACCGCATGATCGTTTGGCCACGTTTCTTTCCTTTTTGCGTTTCATGCACTTCAAACCTTCAAATTGAAGCCGCTTTAGTTACTTCGTTTTTGGGGTTGGTTAGAATGCGCTCTCGTTTCTGTCGGTTTTACCAATGATATGTTGTAGAACCTTCGCAGGAATTCGGGATACTTCTCGATATCATAATATATCACAAGTGATGAAACTGGTATGTTATCCCAGAGTTGGATGTATTTTCAGCTGCCACGACCTTATATTGTTGCTTAAGCCAATTAAAGAAAGTACTTTGATATCAATGGCTACAGTCCCATTGCTAGCGTTCTGAGCGTAAGTCGGACGAAATTAAGCAAGCGGTGTGTTTATCTGTTTCTGTGTAGTGTTGTTGTAGGCACCAATTGGATGTAAATCAAAGTGTTTAGACCAAAAACAGTTGAAGATAATTGCTTTGTTTGGATCTGTGTTGGATAGTCTGTTAGGCCTGTCGTAATATAGTTAACAAAATGTCTTTTAATGTTCATTTTGGGATTGTTTATGAGAAAAACAAATAGATTTTTGTATTTCGAGGAATTTATGGACGCTTTATATTGATTGCACCTGCTCTTAATACGTACAATCTCTGTTTTAAACTTTTGCATCGGAAATAACCTTGTATGCTCTAATCTTCGTTAACATAGTGTGTGCTATGCGACTAGGTGATATCAGAAACAACGGTTTGTGAGAGGAAGCTTATTGCACACACGCAGTAATATGCCTTATAATAATCGATCTTTATGAACTCAATTCTGTAGTAATATCTTGAACGGATTTTTGAATACTGCTGTTCTTAGAGAGCCATGGTAGCGACAGCCACTTGTAAAGAAACGAAGTGAGGACTTTCGGCTCTGATCTGTAGCAATTCTTGGAGATCGAAAACGAGAACCGACTTGGACACTGGTCAGACTTGTAACACTACACAAGTCTCTGTTCGTCTGTGCGGCTAATAGAACTTTCTGCTATACCGGTTGGATTTTCCGCGAAGGAACCTGGTCGACATTAGAAACTTTAAAATCTCTGGTAGAAGCTTAAAGTATGCAAGATTAGTTAAACACCTCGTGGAATGAGACTGAGCCATTGTTGGAAGATTTACTGATTAAATCTCAAATTGATCACCACCGAAGTATTCCCCCCGCATTTGATGTCATTAGTTTGATGTATGAAGACAGGTAACATAAAACTTTATTAAGTAATTTGGGGCATTTTTGAATCAAACCTTGCGTTTTTATAGCTGGCTTGCACAGCCGAATAATTTAATTGAAATGTGAAAGTTGGATTTAGCTGACAACTGATAAAAAACCAAAACCTTTTTCCTTGAGGACTTGTTGATTTTACATGTATCCGGTAAGTAAAAAAACGCCTATTTGTTCGTTATATGTGTTGCAGACTTTAAGTGGTCGTTGTTATACGAATTTTCTCTGCTAAATTTGGGTCTTTTGAGGCAAATATCAGTGAACTTGGAATTTGTTTCTTTGCTGGTGAGTTCAGGCTGATTTTTACAGCTGGTTAAAACACAACATTTGGGCGTCTAAAGTCTTTTGGCCTTGCAACCTCGCTAGCAGGTGCGTGGATATGGACAAAGGCCGTAGGCAACTAAGTTTATTTGGATCTGACCACCATCCTCCTATATAATTCCGATCAATCTAATCAGGCGGTTCCTCTCTCTTTGTTTTTTCTTGGGGATCAAGAGATTTTCGGGCAAAATATCTTAACTGTTCTTCAAAAATTACAAAAGTGGAACGCAAGTTTTTACGTTACGTTGACGTGCTCGTGAGAGGCACATTTACGGGATGTACAGGAAAAGCGGGCTTATAAGCCGGATTAGGTCACAAGGAATCCTTGTGTAATGTTTTTGAAACCGAAAAAGTAGTGCATATCTTGTGCGCATTTAAGCTGCAATCCTGTAACTGCCTGTTGGTGGTCCGTCGCCATGCTTGCTATGTTTTCCATAGGCTTCATTTTTCTGTAACAAACGTGCTTGAACTAACTAAGAGGCGCCATCTTATTACTTCCCCTGTTTTTTGCATTAATGTGGCGTATTTTGCAAAAGCACCTCCTTGTATACTGTTATTCACGTTTGCATACGTCAAAAAGGCTATTGGATAAGCTAAATGGCAAGTGGTTATTCCTGGCCTCACTTGTATTGAGCACATCTGGTGTAAGCAATTTTATCCTAGTTCCTATTGAAGGAAGTTTGCACTGAAGATTAGGCAAACAGAGAGTCTGTTTTTAAGGTCGTTTTCTGTTATCTTGCATTGTATTTTGTTAAGTTTCACCGAAACTGAGGTGACAAATGCCGTTGTGAGGGTTCGCTTCAAATGTAGCCACACCTCTTCATCATCCTAGTTTTTGGTAACAATATGAGTTGTTTTTTGAGACAGTGTCCCATTCCGTTTTTTGACTCAAAACTTGTCTGTATGTTTTGATAGGGCTGTTAAGATAGTCATCATTAAAGCAGTTTTTGGCTCCGATAAGCAGGCCCTGTATTGAAGTCCCTTGATATTTCATTAGACAGAAGATTTAAGAATAAAGGTAACTTCCTGTACAGGTTGTGTTGCGACATTTTGATCTGAGTGTTATTGTGACAAGAAGGTATCCTCAATCACGGCAACATTTTGGGTTAAAAATATCTCCGATTATTTTGTCCATTACCGAAGGACTCATTTATTGTTCACTACTAAACATTACTTAACCAGGATTCAAAAGCACCCAGATTCCTAATGGGTAAAAGTGCTTACTTGTACTGCCATTTTAAAAGGAATGCGGTAAAGTTAAAGTACAAAATCAGCCTAAATGCTTCCAACCTGATTAGGGATAATTAAAGCATAACAGAGGGGTTGCTGTGTTAGTCACTTAATAGTAGCCTCCTTCAAAAGATTTGTGGAATGTGATTAAACTGAGTCACCCCTGCAACTCCAAACTGCTACGCGAAACAAATAGCCGAAAAGTATTAGAAAAATTGTCTACACGTTTAAATATCCTTTTCTAGCTTCTCACAAACGTACTATGCGGTCAACCGTGACATGTTTTTGTGCACATTGGCACTTTGTGTACAGTGTATAGCGATGGTAGTGGCACAAGCAAATGCAGTACGTGCTTTCTTTTCCTCGTGGTACAGATTCAGGAATTGTTTGATAATTTGCACACAGTAGTTGGCGTTGTACCGCATGCTCAGTAGGCTTCAATGATATATTCTCACCGACGAATTAATCCCCACTTACACACAACAACGAGGTAAAGCCACGGTGTCCTGCTTGCGATACTGATGACTACGACATTCAACAACGCCCTCCTATGTAGTATGCTGCTGGACAGCATTTGGAACCTCTCATCTTGTGTCAAAAATTGCAAAATGGTAGACGTAGGCCATCATCCTACCTACACTTCTCAGCTTAATGGGTTCTTTTTTAAGTGCTCTATCTTCAAGAAAGTAGTTGAAACATCCGTGTTTAGGAAATATCATATAACAGTTAACTAAAATGACTTTGTTTTAAATATATTTTATGCAAACAACCCAAATAATTTAGACTAGATCCGTATAAGGCATGGAAGCAATCCACTTCCCGTTCAGAGAATATCCATCTAATTGTATCCTTTACATTCAGGGTAATGAAGACCAACATTGATGTTGCCTCAAAACTCTTTAACGAAGCTAAATAATTTGAACGTTTCACCTAACAAGTGAAGGGTTGATGGCCCAAAATCCCAACCGAAACTCCAAAGCAACGTAGAAAAAACAGACCTAAAAGACCAAAGATTCAATACTGACCACAAACCTACTTGTCATTCAGGGAGAAGAAATTTTCTCCACATAATATCGACTCCTACACGACGTCACCGAGCACGAAGACACAACTTTCCACTAACAGCAGAAAGCTGACACTGAGAAATTCAATAGGTTATCACTCGACGATGAAACTTAGCTGGTTACCCAAGCCAGACTCATTTCAATAGCCGTTACCCGGCTTTATCTTTTTGTTATCATTTTGCCCCTTCTTACCCCTTTTGTCGCAAAAACGAGATGGTAAAATTGTGGAGACAGATAAAAAGAAACACAAAGGAAAAAGAAAATAATCGTTACGCTTCAGCCGCACTGTGCGATCTACTAGATTGAACTGCTCGATCATAACCTATCACTGTCATATGGTATTCCCAAATCACAATCTGTTGAAGTCTAGGTGTCTCATTGACCAATATTTTCCATATATGGATGAGCCAAGAGGCTCAAGAAATTACTGAAGCCAAGTGGTAGTAATAATGAAGATGGATAGATAATGATGGCGGTCCCAATTGATGTTGGCTAAATAAACGCTGGGCCAACTTGGATACAAAGGACGGAAGGACCATCTCCTGCACTCACACAACCAGATCTAAACGAAAACTATGCAACTAAAATTAATGACGGATATTGATAATGATAATATCATCATTACCGCACACTAACGATGATTACCACACCAACTATGGAGAATTATATCTTTGTGTACTGTGAAATTGTGTGAACAGATAATCGCTTACTCTTTTCCTAAGATCTCACGCAAAAGCGATGGGTTTCCTTGTTTAAGAGCACGATGAATGTCGAACCCCGTCATCGGCGCTTCTTTTTAGGGAACGGAGGGTGAGAATGAATAAACGTTTACTAGCCGTTCTTCCAACAGCTTCTTTACTCCATGGACCTTGCCCATCCATATTTTCCAAGCGTAGGCGGAAATAATATATTGTATCTGGTTGCAGGTCCTTTTTCAAGTAATGCACATCATATCCACTGAGAAATTCAGTTAGTGCAAATATCCGCACCTGTATATGCTGGTCCAATCCACCGTCCCTTCCTTCCTCATGCTAAGTTCACTCAATACATTTCTCCCTACCGTCCGTTCTCGAGAACGTAGGTACTTTTCCAATTCGTCTTGCCAAGAAATATCTGCGCTCATGTGGGTGAGCTTCACAATCTCCGGAACGAAAGGAAGTTCGAGTGCTAATCTATGACCAACTGAATGCGCAACCGACTAACCTTCATTCATCGCTCTCGTCGATAAATGATAACACAAATTAAAATGGTGCTGTGCATCTACATCCAGTTCAGTTAAGCATTCGGGAACCGACCCAGGCTTAAGTTAACAGAGCAATACGTGGGTCTCACAGATTGCTTGCAGACATGTTAAGCCGGCAGCGGCTTGATAATTCATGTCTGTCTGCACTTGGGTGTGGATCAAAAGGGCCTATTCACGGATGCACGGGTTGATACATGGGACCAAGACCGTTGCCCAAGCTTCCCTGGTCGAACTTGTTCCCCACCGTTTAGGGGCTTCTGTTCACCCGAAAGGCACAAGCAAAAAGTGGTGTAGCATTGATTTCTCAGCGTTGGGTACCAAACTTATCAGCCCGAGGAGTCACATGAGAAAGCATCCGGAACTTATTTGAATAGGGCCCTAGACGTTGCATAAACAGTTAGCGGAAAAAGGTTATTCCAAGTGTCCACTGCCAGAAATGAGGAAGCTGTAATCTAATAAACTTAGGCGCTATTATCTTGAAAATCTCGTTATCATGCCTCAACGGTGTATTAGTGAGGTCGGCTATGCCTTCTCCCGACAGTGTGCTAGGTCCTCTCTTAGGCAACGACAAACTAGGGAAAATTGCACAAGTTTCAGTACCAACGGATTTGGGACCGGAAACCATCTTCGTAACAGCCCGCTGGGCAGGCTTAATGAGGTTTATGTGAGTCTTGTGCACTGAATAGACAATTTGGTTGGCAAACTCAAGAAGCAGCTTCACGGTGTATCCGGAGATCTATGACGGTAATACGGCTAAGCGTGCACTGAATCAGCCCAGGAGAAGCGAGTGCTGTCCTCTCTGATTTTCATGATAAAGTGAGAAGGACATGTCTGGAGCGATCTCTATAAGTGCATACTTTTTGTTGTCTGGCTTCTTGATGCCTCTGGCCAATCCTAATCGTGCGTTGTCTAAGTATCCTCCAAACGATATGGGGGCACTTTTAGTCATTCAAGGGAAATTTCTTGCTTACCGACCACAGCTTCGCTGGCTGAGCATCTGTTTGTTGTGCGCTTGTATTAAAACTCCAATATTTCGGGTTTTCGACAAATGTAGATGTGAATTTGAAAGCCAGTCTGAGGATCCTCGACTCTGATCAGAAAGACAAGTGCTTCTAAGAAACTTTCAAACAATCCTATGAATACCAACGAAAAATGAAGGTGAACGATCCGATTTTCACTGAAAGTTTCCTCTTGACAAAGAGTTGCACCCGGTGTAGGACTTCTCCCCGTATCACATAAGCTGAGAGTTTGTGCAGCACTGAACATTGTGGAGCTGGGTTGAGTGCTTTTGCGAAATCGAAAAATTTGGCCTCCTATATGGGTCCCTCGTCATTCGTTTATGTTGAGCCATTCACAAGCTTCGCCTCGCAAGAACAGTTTTAGAAATCCGCACAGAGCCGGAGAGTTCACGTTGTGGGGATCTGGAGTGGCTAATGCTGGAATGCGATCCGTCACATTCCAACACATGCTAGTTGGGCTAAAGAGTCAGTTGCTGCAGGGCAAACAGCGGTCAACAGGCTTGTAAACGAAAGCAGTACTCGCTTCCTTCTGGGAAGATTAACGGTTATCTTCGTTAGGCAACTGCGGGTTACCTTGAAATTCCCTGGACTGCATCCCGTAAACCATGGCAAACAGTTTTTTGCATTATAATCTAAGTTCCTTAATTTTATCTGTAATATGCCCTGTTATATTTTAAAACTTGGCTTGTGTGCAAACTCAGATTAAACGTGCGCCCCTTCTGACCTATAACTAAGCTAACCAGTCATAAGGCAGCCAGATGCATGGCACGTTCTAGCCTAAGAAAGAATCAGCTCTCGATTTAACACAAGGATGGTGTAATGCATAAGAACAAGCTGGTTGTACACACCTGAGATGAGAGCGTGCGGCGAGCGACATTTTGAAAGTGTAGCCGGGCTCACACTACCTACCAGAGAGCACTGCTTTTCGCTCGGACCACCGGTTTGCTCTGTGGCCCGCAGGTGCGGGTACACAATTCCAGGAAGCCGATGGCCGTAAAAAAACCACATAAATAATTCTAAATGAAGTAAATTGTAACCACCAAACTACTAATCAGGTGTGGAGAAAATTCAGGGGGGTGAAGCAAGCACAACTTTACGAGATTCTTGGCGCGTCGATTTCAGTTTCATTAGTCAAGGTGAGGAAGTGCTTCAAATTTAAATTCCTCAAAAATGAACCGATCATTATTTACACCCGGACACAACCTTGGTTGGAAATATACGTCTGAGTTTCCTTTAGGAAGTGCCATCACTACTGATCAGTAATGCACGATATCCGACGGCATTTGGTTAAGTTTTAAAGGCGGATTCACTACCACCTACATCTTTGCGTGAAGGTTACAAGATATCTTAAGGAGCGCAACAGCTCGCGCGATGTCTTTTGGTAGAATGCTCTTTCTGTCTATCAACGCACATTTAGGGGCATCGTGGTTAAAGCATTTTCCCAAAAATGATCTTTCACAATTTCAGCTACTCTGTCAGACCATCTCAATTTTTCCGTGCCCACAAGTTTACATACAACGCACATCCGTAAGAATTGCACGCAAGGAAGAACAAACTGGCAACGGATTTTCGGAAGCCAGACTGAGAATAATGCTGGACAGTAGACTTTGTTTGCCTAGGAGCGCAAAAGCGGGAGAGAGCAAAACACTTGGAGGTAAACTGGCTTGTAGGCTAATTGAAATCGCGTCCGTTAGTTTGATAAGCACGAAGATCAGAGTATCACGCGATTCCACGGGGTATTTAAAAAACCACAAACACGGTATAACCTAGAGTGGATATGGCAGGTTGTAGGCTTTACAATATGACATGGATGTCTGGCTAGCATAACAAGGCTTTGGAAATCGAGTGAAACGGATGAGACCTGTACACCTCGACATCTGTACGTAGACAGTCAGGGATGTCTGCGCGGCAGATGTGCTGCGCACCTTCCACATTACTTGGGCGTGCAGAACTAACATCCACTACCAAGTGAAGTTCTGTGATGGTTTCTCCCAGAGGAGGTACAACATCGACCAGTTTTCCGTGAAAAACACCTACACATTTGTGGAAATCAGTCAACGTTTTTTCGACGACTGAAGAAGACTTACACCATCGACTTCAAGCCTATGGTCAAACGATGTAGGTTCACTGCGCATGCTAGCTGCCCAGCAGGCTTCCGCAAAGCCGTACGTGTCGTAAATGTCACCGACAACTGCTTGCAGTCCTAATGTACAATACAGACTCTTCGAGTCCTGCGGAACATCAGGAAGGTGTTGATGTTAGATAAAGGGCAACACGCCTTAGGAATACCCGCAAACGCACCACGATGTAGTGAACGTCTCCCAAGTTAGAAAGAGCACGAAGGTGACGATGATAAGTTTCCCAACACAGAAGCAGCGTGTAAGCAATTACTTACAAAATTTACGGACGTAGTTAAAATTGCGACGCATTGCGGGTCGCTCTGCAGCCTTCAACAAGCCGCTATGGAAAGTCCTATCGTATCTGAAATGATTTAGGTGTGCAGGCGCATCCTGACTACGATATACAGCAATTTATCCAACTCTTTCAAAAGCGCGTTTCCGGCTTCTGCGGTTTCTGAAATGGCACAACTGTGACGATTCTACCACGTGTTGCCCCGCCTACAGATTTAGGCGGAATCTCCTACAAACACCGTTTTATCGCTCGCAGTTAGGAGACAAAAAGCCCGACCCGCACAAGATTGGCAAAATGCGGGGCAGCCGGCCGGTCCGGCATCAAGACGAGCTCTAACTGGTCCAAAGCTCGGTCCCAATGACTATTCATGGCCCAGAATTTGCCGAATGCTGGTTGTCAGTGGCGCATCCAGAAGGCGTCATAAATTTTAGAATGTTGTCGTGGTGTACACTAGCGCTGTACAAGTGTTCTTGACCTTGTTTTTAGACCGTATTATACGTGCATAACTGGAGGTTGTTTTTTATCAGGGACGCTAACTCGGGCGGTTCGCACCGGGAACTAAGTTGAAGAAAATATCGTTTTTGCACGCGGAGTGAAAAACTGCGGAGGAAGTTGGTGCTTTTAAGCCGACAAAATTTCAAAATACTTTCGTTTCTGTCAGGGAAGTTGCGCTTAGTGTTTTTCAGATGCGGGCGGATGAACACCTCCGCATTACACCTGCTAAGCCAAAACAACCCGTTTTGGTTAGAGATGCGCTTAGGCTTGGCATTTCTAATTTCACTCAATAAATACTGTAATTTTAACACAGCTTGAGCTGTGTATTGGATGCTGTGTGGAGAATCGTTTGGGGGAAGGTTACTCCACGCACCGACCACCCGAAATGGGAAACATTTTTGCTTAATGAATGTGTATGCTGTGAGCTTGAAAATCTTCTTCCCATGTTCTCGCCGTGTGTTACTTTCTTCAACGGTGAAAACCTGTTGACTTAACCTTGTTCAGACAGGGCGTAAATAAGTGTTAGGTCTCCTCTGGGGATACGATACTCCAGAAATAGTTATTTTTGGTGCCATCTACTGAGAGACCTAAGTGTCTTCCTAGTAACAGACAGAAACGTAAAAAGAAGATGGGCGATGGCTCTCGGGAGCCAGCCGCAGCTGACGCACGTCCCACCCACAGTCCACAAGCTTATCTCACCTATGCGTTCCAAAGATCGTGAAGAAATCGTCGCTCACACTGGCGAAGCATTTCTGTCTGGCTTTTCGCCAGTCACTCAACACGGATTTCTCCAAACCGTTCCAGCGTGACGAACATGATCCATTTATGGACAGATTAACCTAAGGGCGAGGGAATCATCGGATGCAGTATTTTGTCGACTTGTCAAAAGCATGTGTTCGAGTCTCACACGTCTCGCTACGCTACAAACGCGACTCTTACGGGATTCAAGGAAGAATTCTACGCTGGATTAGGGCGCTCCCATAAGACAGAACATTCTGAGTAGACGAAAGCTTGACCTGCCATTCTCCGGCGCCAGTCTCTTTCAAAGTTACTCAAGGATCTGTTTTGGGACCGCTTCTGTTTTTGATCTATGTCAACAACTTTTCGGACGCTCTTTCAAGCCCATGTCTACTTTTTGCGGACGATTCGGAACCATGGAGTTCCAGTGCTGGTGCTCTCCAAGTGGATGTAGACGCTGCAATGCAGTGGTCGTTGGACTAGCACCTTCCTCTGAATGACGAAAAGTGCGTCAATATGTCATTTGTAGGGGACTCAGCGAACATCTTTGTAGTGAATGGTGAGAATGGACCGGAGGGCATCACGAGGACGGATGCCAAAAAGGATTTGGGTATCTAGCTAGCTTTAAAGATGTTTTACATAATTCACCATAAGAAATCGGCTCAAAAGGCATTCGCTATTCTATGGGTGATACGGTGCACCTTTTCCCGTGTTACTCGCATGGACTTCCAAATACACTATGAGGCCTACGTCAGACCGATTCTGGAATGTCCCAACCAATTGTAGTGGTCAATTCCTTGTTCCATCTACAACTTTGCTTAATTTGTTTAGTACACCCGTGCTCACGCGACGTCTCTTTTCCGCAAACACTCAAATAACGTGGCCAAACCCTCACCCGATTTGAACCCAGACTGACAACAAGTCAGTTCCCGTCCTGTACGCGTCAGAACGATTCTAGATATTATAAACGCATCAAACCTTCCTATATATGGGAAGACACGACACAGTCATTCCACGTCTGCTGGCGAGCGCAGGGGGCGGGGAGCCAATCAAACGACACATTCCACGGACAATTACAGAACAAATGTAGCAGTTACACTGCGGAGGAAACACGTCCTTCCGTCCGGACTTTCACCAAGGAACTCTCACAAACGATAAGTTCCCCTTTTGACTTGTTACAACTTTCGCATTGTATTTATTTTATACATGGTCTCACTCGCCACAGTAAACCGTTGTCAACCATAGTAAAAGCTGTTATCAGTGCATATACCATGTGAGTTATATTACGGCCATTGCAAACTGCGCATTAGTACAAGTTGTCTACTGAGGACGCGAGGTGGAGATGTTCCTCACTGAGCGTATCCGATGAGCTGACACAAAAATTGGTTGCCGACCTTAAATCCATAAACTATGAAACGCGTCTCGCAATGCTTTGCCTCTTTCTGGAGTATTTTCTACTCCAAAGGGAACTTGTACCTACTTTTGCCCCGTTTGAACAAGGTTTAGCCAACAGTTTTCCACCGATGATCCAGCCAACACACGGTGGGGCCAAGGTAAGAAGATTTTCAAGCACAGAAAGCACACTTTCATCAGGCGAAGTTTTTCTCATTTCGGGTAGTTGCACCATTAGACGCTTTTCTATGCAAATCTTCGCGCTGGTACGCTCACTTCCTCGTGCTGAGAACATATAGGGCAGTGCTGCACCCTTGTTTCACTTGTGCCTCTCAGGTGAACGGTAGCCGCTGAAAGAGAGAACAAAACCAACCCGGTAAACTTTGGCGTAAGCGTCGATCCTGTGTATCACTCCGTGAATCCATGAATTGAACAAGCTGCTCCGGGACGTGGGTAGTCAACAGTTCAGTTAAGTGGCTGAGCCAATCAGTTCAATGGGATTGGCTTCTGAGTGGATCGAGTTGCAACACCGGGCAGAATACCTAGATTATGTGTTGTATGTGGCATACACTACCTGCCATTTTGAATGATTTATACGTAAGCATTTTGGTGTACAATCCTGCTAACCGGGCTTCGGCTTGTGGGCTTTTTCTCTTTTTCCCGTCCGCGGAAATTGCCGTGAACCGGTTCATTACATTAACGTAAGTGGCCTCAAATTAGGACAATTGCCGCCCCCGGCGATTCGCAGCAAACAAAGTACAGCGCAGCACTGGTTCACGAGGACATTAGGCAGCTTAATATGAAGGTTAATGGGCATTGCGGTGGTGGTCAGGATGGATGGGCACTGTGTTTCGCGGGCAATCTGAGCCGTTAAAATGCGAAACTATTGATTTGGCTCACGGTTTGGCTCAAGCCCTGGGTTTTTAATCGTTGCTGTCAAGGCTTGGGTAAGGTGGTGGTATTCAAGCCCGCAAGCCAATAGACGCGTTCAGCAAAAAGGTCGCCCACCCGATAGCCAACAGTCACCGGAGTTAGAAAATTTAGACAAGAATGGGGTAGAGAACCGACTTAAACCAGAAATGTGAGCCAGTGTGGAGCTTACATGAGACAAGCGACCAATAAGAGGCGGTGTGATGTTGGCGTGTACAGCAGCGTTCTACTCACAGGGCGCCAGACTTGTCAGGTTTAAGCCAGCCTGTCTGAAAGACAGATGTCAGGTTGGGCAACACAATGCCCAACATTTAAAAAATCACCTGAAGGCGGCAAAATTGATAGTGTATGGATGTCTGACAGTGAAGCCATGAGCGATAACATCCGCTGAATCTGGTAAAGCTAACGGACATTTCCGGCAAGCAGCGAAATAATCTAGTCCCTCGCCACTGGGCTGCAGCCCTTGCGCTGATGTCGGTCCTGTTCGAGACAATGTGAGACGCACTTGATACAGCATCCGTTACCACATCGTCCAGTTTAAAAACCCCGACGTGCATGAAACAGTGAGCCGAGTGAGAGGGCATTGTCTACTCGTCAAGGAATAGTTAGGTCAAATCAGTGCAGGCAGTGTTGTGATTTTGTCCAGCGTGGGATGTATGTGTGGGGGAGATGAGCTGGACCGTGGCAAGTCTAACACAGGAACAAAGCTCTTTTGTCGACAAAGGGTCGGGTCCTGGTACCGTATAGCGGTAGATCCAGCCACTGCGGTTGTGCGGTGTTGTTGCCCTGCATTCAAAATCGCTCAAAGTTAGTTCAAATAAGTTCCTATCAAATTGGAAATGTTTTCCGCGTCCATATTGGGTCAACTCAGGTAACCGGCATCTACTGCTGGAATTTTGCTGAAGCTTTCGACCAATGTGTGTTGTGTTTCCGAAACACGCTTATAAGGCCGCAAGTTTGTCCATTCACTCCATATCCCTCAAGTTTACTTCAGGTTCCCCACGCTTTCTCGGGTGTCTGGCTAGCCTTCTTCAACCACCCGTGACATCTTTGGAGTCGAATCTAGCCTCAGAACTTAATACACTTTACTGGGCTGGGTTCTAGTAGTCAGTCTTCTCTGGGATTGTTCGTTTGATCGGCTAAATTAGAATAAACATAATTCGCGGCAATTGCTGCTTGTCTGCGCGCTCAACAGCCCTGGGGCCGAGAAAGATACCCCCCATCGAGATTTGTCGCTTCTATTTCGGTCAGGAAGAACTAAGGATACCGTACTTTTAACGGATAATGTGGATGTCCGAGTCGACCGAATAAGTGCAGAGGAAGCCCATCTTGGCGCTTGCTTCCGGGATGACACCCGTGTGCAGAAACTGAAGGGTGACTTCAGTTATTTGCTGAACACCATTTTTAGCCATTGCAGAGTTTCATTACTGGCGCTCACATCATGTTTCCTGGATATCATCAACTGCAGACCTGCCGTAGCCTTCACGGTATCCTCAGTTTATCCTACAAGGACTGACCCATCATTTGGAGTCAGATTTCTTCCTGACCGAGTTTGCATTGATCCTTCCTTCACTTCGCAACAAGCAGTCAAAATACGGCATTCCTTCTGAAGGTGAACATGTTTAAAATTAAAAAAATTATTACGCCGATCTTTAGAAACTATGACGGTGACCGGCGCCTCTTCCAAATAACTGTCTCCTAAAAAAGGCTATGTATGCTTGCACCCATGAATGCGTACGGACCTATGGTGAATTCTGACATGCGTTCACCTCCAATGGTGTCAGGCAATCAATTCAATCATTTTATCAGTTATAGACCATGTACCATAGGCACAAATGTCTCACCTACTGCAGTTTCGATTCCCGGGAAATGGGAGAGTATGGGACACAACCAGGCCTTGGAGTCGATGGCATGTTTGGTTAGTTCGGGAACTGGGTAGCTACGCATTGAGGGCAATAGCGTTGATGCGCGAGCCCCACCGCGCGATCGGGCCGTTTCCGCCAGTTTCATTAAGAATGGATGAGTTGGGTGCCGGGGTTCACATCCAGAGTGGCGGCGGCTGTCGACCCGACCCGCTTGACTGGCTAGTGTTTTCATGCTAACTTGTGGGGGGCACGCCGTCAGGCATGATCACAAGGTTACAGTCGGAATGAAGGCAAGACTGGCGGGAACTGTGAGTACGGGGGGTTTTCGGAAAAGGGACAGCGTCATAGGCAGGGGGCTTTATCCAATGTAGACGTGGTCACCACTAGACCGACTAGAACAGGGAATCTCCTCTTTGGAGAGAACATCGAGCAAGATCAGATCGTCTGGATTTGAGGGTGGCGGGCAAAATCAAAACGAGGGAGGGTAAAACAAGAGACTTCCTGCATGACATATGACAAGAGAATTGTAAACCGCCGAAAGTGAGGAACCGGAACATTAGGTCTGGTGAAGCAACAGCATTGGCGTCACCCAGCCAATCAAATTAAACTGAAGCATAAAACAACCGTGAGGCCTTGTGGCCTTGAACTGTTAGGCCCATGGCCAGGGTCACGGAAAGCGTATGTGGGGATGATGCAGTGGAGGGACTGGCAAAGCATGTAAATGGTAACAGGGGTCTCAGAAACACGGTACACACTAAAAACTGTAGAGACTCACTGGTCTCGATGTTGTGGAGTCGGGCATAATAGTTCCATTGGAAGCGTGAGATGGTGGCAACACACGAGCCGGAACGCGAACTGAATAGAAAATTGTCGATTTTTTTGTGGGGGACACAGACTGAATGCCCACCGAACTGGCTACTTTCGATCAACAGGTTCACAAGTTTGAAATGAACATAGCGTGGTGGCAGTGGAACGAGTGGGCGAAAATACGGTCGAGAGTTGGAAGGGAACGGTTTCGGGTGTGCCATCAAACGGGTATGGCAACTCCGTGCCATCATTGGCCTGACATACTTCGGTTTTCGGACAGCCCCGTAATGGACGTCACATTTAAGGTCATTGGACTGGCCACTGACTTAGCGTGGAAAACGGCCAACCTAGTCGTCCATACCTGATATTGCCGGAGTTGAAAGCTTGGGAAAGCGAGGAAATGGAATGAGATTAACAAAGCATGGTGAGTTTGAGGAGACATCAGAGAAAGACCAGACGTCTACCGCTATTAGCATGTGGACAAAAAGTGACCATATGAGGTAAGATAGGGATGGATTTGTACCTAGGAGACTAGAGATCAACAAGGGTTGAGTTAGCTAATATATGACCATAAAATACAATAGATCTAGTGTAAACCGGTATAAGCTCGCAGAGAGGTAGTGGGTTAGGACACGTCTACCACAAGTTGCTAGCATTGCGATGAGAGGCGTTTTTCTCGTTATTACCGGTTTAGGCGTCTGTTGGGGATATCAGTATCCCCAAAACCAGTTTATTTTTCGAGTTATCGCAAAAATTATTTTTTGAAATTTTGAATTTTTAAAATTCGCGCCCTTTCCGCCATTTTGCTCCTCAATCCAAAAACACCGCGCCTTTTTCCTATTGGCCAGTTCGACTTTGTGTGCGCTAACGGATTTATTGTTCCCCAAGGTCGCCCAAAATATATATATATTCGACGGTGCGCCCACTGTACTTCGCCTTTGGTTGAGGCAGTAAAAGTCGTCCTCTGAAGGTCTGGTCTTCTCTTCTCTCTCTGTGCTAGGAGTGGTGGGGCTCGCGTCATAGCAAGGCGATTCGTGCGCTCGTCCTCAGGTCGCGTATAGCCGTTGGTCGTTCCCGGTTCCGATACATAACAACGTCATAAATGTTGCAGGTGCAGTCGTCGTGGTCACGAAGTAGATTTAGGTCGGTCTCAGAGGCCGCAGCCACTCGCACACCACCGTGCAGCCAACAAATCGCGGTCCAACTCGGTGAAGGCGACATTCAAAGTTGATGTTGCTTGCCAAGAAAGCTCGTGACGGTTCGTATCAACAATATCCCAGTTCGTTTGCAGGTTTATACAGGCTCCGACATCACGCTGCTCAGTGAACGAACGTGGAAACCAACACTGACTAACATGGTCGTCGACCAGACCCGGAGAACATCGAAGCTATCAGACGCACGCCAGCACCCACGGACGTGACGTCCCTCAGGTTCTTTATCTGTCTTGTCAGTCGTCGGATGCCTCGAACTATGGGATTGGTGCAGTGATTTCACATGTATTTCCCGACAGCAGCCAAAAAGCCATTGCCCGTGCGGCCAGATCCCTGACACCACCCGAATGTAACTACAATCAGATGGCGATCGTGTTTGCTGTGAAGAAGTTTCATAAAATGCTCCACGGCCGTCAGTTCAATCTACTGACCGATCTCAAGCGACTCCTTGTTTGGCTCGAAGAAAGGAATCCCGGCATGCACTACCAACCGCCTCCAGCGATGGGCCACTCTGCTTCTGGGATACGACTTCAGTGCCAGTCCACTACCAGCCTCGTACAGGCCGATGCACTGTCGCGACCCATTGATTCAAGTAGGCCGGAACCAGAAGACACCTAGTCGCAACAATCGCCATGAAACCGAAGGTTAATTAAGTAGTATCCGAAGCGCTTCGCACCCTCCCAGTGACTACCGACATGGTCCGCCAGGCGGCCGACCAAGACCTTGTGCTGCAGGAAGTCATTAAGTACCACCGCAGCCAGTGGCCGCGTACCTGCCCAAAAGACAAACTGAGACCTTACTTCAACCGGCGTGACGCACTATTACTAGCCCACAGATGCCTTTTGTTTTCAGAACGCGTTGTCTTCCCACAGAAGTTACAACCAGCCGTCCTGAGCCAGTTTCATAAAGGTCACCCGGGAACAAACAGGATAAAAGCGCTTGCTCGGAGTTACGTCTACTGGCCTTTGATGGACTCTCAAATCGAGCAAGTCTCCAAATCTTACCTGCGATTTGCTGAAGCATCCAAGCCACCCGTGAAAACCTATCTACGGTCG
Source organism: Clonorchis sinensis (assembly GCA_003604175.2). Lineage (NCBI taxonomy): Eukaryota > Metazoa > Platyhelminthes > Trematoda > Opisthorchiida > Opisthorchiidae > Clonorchis > Clonorchis sinensis. The sequence continues at coordinate 130,740,326 of CM030370.1, forward strand.
TGGCCGCAAGCGACGGGACCCTGGTCTCGTCTTCACATCGATTATGCAGGTCCATTGGGTGGCCAACACTCTTTGGTCGTGATGGACGCTTACAGCAAATGGCCGGAAATTTTCCCAGTGAACAGCCCCACAACTGCGACTACAGTTCTGGAACTCCGACGACTGTTCCGTCGCTTTGGAACATCAGAGACTATTGTATCCGACAGTCAGTTCACGTCGTCGGTGTTTTCAACCTTTTGTCGGGAGTATGGCATAACGCATGTCCGCATGCCGCCGTTTCATCCGCAGTCGAACGGCCAGGCGGAACGCTTCGTTGAAACTCTGAAACGGGCACCTCAGAAGTGCAGAGGATAGGGACCAACGGAAGAGATTTTGCAAAAGTTCCTACTGGCATATCGAGCGACGCCAAAACCCGACTCACCTGATGGAGTGTCACCAGCAGAGGCACTACTCCGAAGGAGGCTTCGAACACCGCATGACACCGTCCGGCCACGGAAAAGGCAGACTAGTCACCGCAACACCACAATTGAAGAACAGTTCAACCGGCATCATGGAGCAACTGCGCGCTCTCTCAGCGAAGGCCAGAAAGTGTTGGTTCGTGACTACAGCAGCAGATACCTTACGTGGATTCCAGGATTCATCCTACGCCGGTGCGGCGAAGTGCTCTACGAGATTCAAGTTGGCCCAGCCAAATGGATACGTCACACAAACCAAATCCGACCGGCAGATGCGCAGATCCTGCACACAGGACCGAGTGAGTTGAGTCTAGAGATGCTTCTGGATACTTCTGATCTCGACACCATCTCAGAAAATCCATGAGCTGCATCGTCGGAGGCCCAGCCTGAGCACGGATTACAACCGCGACGCTGGACAGACAGGATCCGCAAGTCAGTGAGGCCACTGCAAATGAACCCTCGGCTTCGAAGCTACGTCAAAAAGCTTCAAGGGGAGGGTGTTAGGCGGAATTCCACACAGATCCCGCTTTACCGCTCGCGGTCGGGTACTGCCGAAAAGCATATCCCACGCAAGACTGGCCGCAAATTCGGGACGCTTGCCGATCCGGCATCAAGCCGTGATTGATAAAAAATCCGGACCCAACAGCCAATCATGACCCACTATTGGCCGAATGCTGGTTGCCAGTGGTGCATCCAGAATGCGTCAGAATTTCCAGAAAGTTATTGCCGTTTACGCTATATATATGAAGCGCTGTACAAATGCTCTTGAATTCGTTTGGGGGCGTTAATATATCTTGTGCACATTTGGTGGTTGTTTTGACGTACACGCTAGATTTGGAGGCTCAGACCGAGAACTAAGGTGAGAAAATGTCGTTAATTGCAGAGGTGGGCAGAGGTATTTCAAGCGGCACATCAATAACAGTTACAAAGGGAATGTGAGAGGAGGTAGTCATGTCTTACACCACTGGACATGGTGAACGCAAGCGAAAGCTTCGCGTATACACGTACGCGCCGTCACAAGTGATGTAAATTTGGAATGGACACGTTTGAGGGTTCTGCGTGCGCCATCATAGTCGCTAGTTGCTGGTATGGCCTTTCTGGCAGCAATAAGATCTGCTGAGCTCGAGGATATCCAGTGTTCATTTGGTCGACTCAGGTGGCCTGGACAAACAGTTCTGAAAACCGAGAGCATTGCTTCTTCAACTCGCCTCCGTTCAACCTCTAAGGAATCTTGGTCATTTGAATGACTGTACGTTTCCGGTAGCTTTCTAGCCAAATCAGCTCGATACTCATCAACTACTGGAAATTGCGGAAGTTGTTGAGCGGACCCACTCTCTTCTGGCACGCGTAATGCTGGACGAGAGCGAACTGCTGGCCAGGCGCGCACGATGACGTGCTCGGGGTCAAGTTGCGTACCCCAGAAGGACCGACAATCCTTAACTGAGGCTCTCCATCAGTAACTGATGGCCACATGGTCCAATTGCGTCCACGGCTGTCTTGTGGTAGGTGGCCTCCAAGTAACACGATGTGGGCTTTTGTGTTGGAAGCTTGTACTGGCTAGGAACAGTTGGCAATCTGCACAAAACTGAAGAAGCCGTTCCTCATCATCCGCACGATCGGCATCGAGTCCAAATCTACCACCTAGCTTTGCTTCTTCCGGACTTAGTCGTCCAAATCGGGCATTCATATCACCCACCAGGCTCACTATATCCGTCGTGACAGATCTTGATAAAAATCGTCCTTCTCGTTCTCAGAACTGCAGTCTATTGGGACGTATGCTGATACGATAAACAATCACCGTTCGCCACATCAACCTGCGTTGATCTTAATTGAGCCAGACAACTGCACAGCGCAAAGGCGACTGTTTACTGGGATCCAGTGCAGTGAGGCGCTTTCAGCCTTGGGGCCGAGTTCAACTCACACCGTAGATACCATGAGCCATTGAGTGAGGATCACCAGATATCCGAAGAGGGAAATGTGGGACATCTGAGTTCGTCCTACGCGGCTTGATGTGTACGATCGAAGTGGTGTCTTTTATGCGTGTTTCGGAGACACAACATACATAGACAGATATGGAAACCAAGATTTCAGCAATTTGATATACAATGCGGACAATTAGAGCTGCAACATGGATAAGGTCTCTTGGTATTAGTAAGGAGTATTTTGGTTTATTTTTCTGCTCGACGGTTTAGACACGAACAATGGCTAGGTGATTGGCAGATGGGTTGCATGCACTGCATCGTCCGATGGACAGGAAGCGTGTGTGGGTGGAAAATAGAAAAGATAAGCTAGTCGTTCAGCTGTAACTCTTTCGGTGCCTAGCTGCCATGCCACCCAAAGGAAACACGAGGGCCGGGATTCTGCCAGGTTTCCCAATCCCAGACGGAGGAAGTTAAGAGACAGGGGTCAGGTTCGAACCACGGACCTTCCGGTCAGTAGATTCGCGCTGTAACTACAGCCATGCTGCCCCCGGGGGAAGCCAGTGAGAGGAGAGCTGCAAGGGCTAGTGATACATCCCGGTTGCCCAAGTTGAAGATAGGGGTTTGGTTGAGGTAACCCATTCTGAGCCTTTGACTCCAAAGTCTGACACACAAGGCAGTGGGAGGATGTAGTGTTTTGTTCTGGGACCCTGTCCGTAGGCTCTGACACAAAAGTCTGAATCGTGAGCCGGCTGTTACGGTTTTGCTGGGGGACCTTTCCCGGAGCCAATGGCTCAGTGTTTGCAGGGGCCGGCCTGGCTCGAGGACACAGGGAGTAAGGCATTACTACCTCAGCCCTAGTGCAGCCGAACACAGCAGGTGCCTTTTGAGCAGCACCAGGCTCTGCTTTCAAAGGTATTTACACCGTATCAACTAGTGCGCCGGCAGTCACGGTCAACCTTTGGACGATCGTAGTGTGCGGTTTTTGGGCCGTCCTTCCTCGGAGGAAGGCAGCATCGCTGCTTCCATAAATATGAACATGTTAGTCGCCTGAGGGGATCGTCTTACTGCCTTTACACCCTATATCGCAGAGGACAGTTCGTCTTTACCTCCAGACAACCTCGTAATACGATTACTACAGTCCGGGAAATCGTTGTTCGTCAGGCTGCTTTCCTTTGGCTTTCCTGGCATGGTTGAACCCTTAGAAACTAAGTTCCAGCCAGTATAGGCCTCAGGATCATTACAGCACAGAAGTCCGACCACCACTACATGGTGACAACTTTAGCTTGGGACCTACGCTCACCTACGCCAGGTAGTTTTCAGGGAAAATAACTTTCTACCGACAGATCAGCTGGTCACACTCCTTAGGTTAAGTTGGTTGAGTAGTGTACTTCGTATGCTAGAGGATCGCTGGCCTCGCAAAACTCCCTTTGCTGAACCATATGTCGAGTGGAGACGATCCAGGATCTGTCAGTCCACGACTTGGCTGCGAATCATGCCTAGTCGCGTTGATAAGTACCATCTCTCGCGATGGGGGTCACGGCACCAGACAAACTAATGTATGACCTTGTCATGCTGTCACTGGCTGTCCTGCATCAAAGCCATTGCATTCAATGCACAGCTGTCTTACTCCACGCTCTCTCAATCAATTGAACGATTAGGCCACGGCATACAACTTGCGGCTGTCATTTCGCCATCTTTTCTAAGGCAGAACTCCTTCGGGCACTTTCATCAAGCAGTGGAACATGATAACTGAAGCAAGCGCTTCTCTGACAATTACAGAAGTGCTCAGTGCATCCGGTGAAAGATCTTGCCGTTCATGCAACTTATGAGTGGGTGCGTGTACCGATAAACAGGGGCAGTATTGCCAGGAATCAAATGGCTATCGATTTCGTGGAAGCTGTGAAGGTCGCAGGGAGAGAATTTGCGGCTAGATTTCGTCCAATAGATGGACTGATGCGGTATTCGAGGATGCCTACAAGAGTCTGTCCAAAACCAGGCGCTTGGATCAGTCTTTACTTGGTAGCCGGATAGTCGCTTGAACAGGACTGTTATGCGGCTTTGTATTCTGCTGCATGACCAATCATCAGGAAGGAGCAGACAACTTAAACTTTTGATGACCTGATTGTGTTGCGTTCCGGAGACCAGACGGTGTGTTCAAGAATCCGTAGCGGTCGAAATATATGGTCACGACAGTTCGACGAATCAACTGCGAAGCAAACCAGAGTGTTTGAACCACACACTCAGACCTGGCTGAAACAATGGAACAACAAACTTACACTTAAGTGCCGGAGATTCCTTTCTCTTTGGGTGGCTGCAACACACTACTGGCGCATACAAAGCTGCTGTTTCCAAAAAGTTAACCTATTGCAGAACGCAAATGCAGTCTTTAAAAAACAAGTTCCATATCAGTTTCTATTTCGGTTTCAGCTATCGACTAAGTCTGGATGAGATGGAATTGGAGCCTGGCCTGGTCCCGAGGAGAGATCTGAATGTCACAACTGTGCTCCGTTTCGCTCATTCACTAGAATCACTCCTGTTGCCCTCACGGTGATAAAAATAACTTGTTCCATGACGTATACGATTGTGACTCGCCAACCCAACCTCAGCATCTTGACTGCTCCTGTCTAGGTTCGGGTAACCCAACAGTATCCCGTCCCTCGTACCTCTTTCCGTTTGCATGGCAGCTGGGCACCTTAAGATGTCACAGCTGAACGACTTGTAGTTAATTCTAACCATCCTGAGGTTTATTCGTCTTTTGAGTGATTTGTTCCCTGGGAGTACGCTTTAGATCGCTTTACTCATTCTAGCTTTACTTTTTTGATGTTTTAGACAATACTCAGTCTGTTTTCTGTCAAGACGCCAGTGATTCCTCAATGCTTTCTCACTGCTCAAAGTTATGCTTCCAGCCTATGCAGAAGACGACACATTGAGTGAGATTGATTTAACGACCAGATTTAAAAAACACCTCGCACGCAAACCCGCTGACACCATTCAGGATGAAGATATATATGATATTTTAGGCCAGCTTCGGAGCTACAGCAGCACACTGGCCTATACCTCGAGAACTGCAACGTGGCTGATAACATTGCTCATGAGTGATGATTTTACCCAGTTCTATATGCGTTACTTGGAACTGCTATGTCGTACCGACGAAATGGATTATATTTCCCACTCGGTGAATCGCTGTGTGACCAACTTCATAAAGTTGCACATAACCATATGGAATGTTACTGACAAAGCAGATGGATTGTGTGTTAAGTTGGTTTCTGCGGGCGTTATCAGTCATTTATTCCGACTGCTTGGTCTCGTACAACTGCATAAAGCGGTGAGCAATCGAGACCAAAATGCGCTATGGCTAGCTCACGGCGCTGTTGGTATACTGCAGAATGTAGTAAATCACATCCCAAATGCTGTGTGGCAACTGAAGGAGGCGAATGCTTTTAACATTCTCTCAGGTTTTCTAACAGAGGTTACTACTAGCGAAGGCCAGCAAGATCTGGACGCACTCGCACTTGGCTATCATGGGCCAGAACAAACGACAGCGGCATTGCGACTCCGATTGCATGACCATGCATTAAAAACTGCTATACATTTTCTACTTTCGTTTCTTCCCAACGAAAATCATAGCGAATCGGACGATTTGCATATCGTCTATTTACTGACTGCGCTAGATGATGCATTGAACGGGTCAACTACTTTGTACTCGAGCAAGTTCGGTTACAGCGTAGAGGAACTGCTGGTGGGCTTCACAAACCTGGCCAAGCTTGATAGGAACAAGAAAGCTCTTATCAGGAACAATGCTATGGAATCCATCCAGAAATCGCTTACTGTGGCGCATGAATTGAAATATCCCTATGTTCCGGACGGGGCAGAGTTTGTGCCCACACTTATCAAAGAAGCTCATGGTCTGGCGGAGAAGACCCTGAATTTTTTGTGGTTTCTCTCATTAGTTCCGGAAAGTTTGGACAGTTTAAAACCGGGTTCTGTTATACGTGGCCTTGTCGAGCGGTTTTCTGACGATTTCAACTGGCCTGATAGTTGTGTGAAAGCTGCCAGGAGTATTTTGTGCACCGTGTCTTATTCTAGTGCCCTACCTTCATCGGGGGGTGAACAGGAGATCGCAGAGATGATGGCTTTAGAACGTCGGCAATGTTCCCGTCGTGGACATGTTATGATCAGTTACTCCTATCGGAATCAGGATGTAATGTTACGCGTTCGAGACAAATTACGGGACCTCGGTTATGATGTATGGATGGATGCAGATCAGATACGTAAGTCATTCTGTATGTCAGACTCTTTTTCTAACTCTCTTGAAACCTGGTTTTCAACTTATCCCTCATGTATGCCGTCGTACTTCATATCTCAGCTTTTATCTCCACCTGTCTTCTGTTTATCCTTTACGAAATGTGACAGAATATACGAATTCCAATGGGGGCATATGGTCGGGTGGAAGAAAAATGTGGTCTTTCAGGGTCTCCATCTTTTCCAACTCGAAGGACTGGAACTGATCGTCAGAGATTCCCAGACAGGTTCTCAGGTCTCCGCCCACTCCAGAGGTGTTTTCTTTGCGGACCACTAAGCAAAATCATTCACTTGAAGATGTTCGGCTGTGAAGTATGTGAAACCAGGAAACCTTGGTTAGGTTGTCTTGTGGTGTGTGCACTTGTGAATAAGGTGAAGTGCACCGACAGTTCAGTAAGTCTGCACAATGAAGGCATCTAGGATAACAAAGTTGGACATATCTGGCTTCTCTGATAAGTGGCTACCCTACAACATATAGTTAAAAAGAAATTAGACCGTTTTCTCGTAACATTTAACCTTTTCATCACAAATGCTATGAATTTGCTCAAAAATCACCCACTTTCTGGCATATTTTCAATGTGCCATCTAGCGGGTTGAGATCGGGTCCTGCAACTTTAATCGGATTGTGCTTCTGAAATTCGTAACTTGCTGTTAAGACTGTGATAGATCCGCGCATTGGCCTGAACAAATGCGAAGCAACTTTTCTTAGCTTTTAAGCATTGGGTGCCCATGATTTACTCAGTGGAATCCCTACTTAAGTTGAACAAAAGCAAGATTTAGGCACGTGAGTAAACAACCTATAGATGATACTTTGCGACTTCACTCGTATCATATTTTCGTGACACTTCCAAAAATACTTCATCCGACCTTCCACTGAGCTACCCCATTCTTTCGCAGAAGTGAACTATAATGGGTAAAAAGTGCAGACAGATTTCACTGAATCACAAATCGAATTATCCCAAGGGAGTTGCACTTACCCTGCTTATTGTGCTTACAGCCTTTTTCTCTGTTCTATCGCGCTGACAGCGTTATTTAGTTTATCCCCTGTAAGATATATTTTCTAAGATATATTGTAAAATATATTTCGTTGTCCATGGCGTTTCTATTGCATTCTAATCCCCACTCTTTCGCGAATCGTGTGTTTCTTACATTATCGGGCAATGTTTAACACGGAGCGAAATTGTAGTCTTCTCATTGCTCTCCCTTGCTCCGTTCAGGCCTATGAACTTTGCCAGAGTCATGAGCAAAACACGTCACTGTTGGACTGCATGCTGACCAACCGAACTACACTGCCATCAGATCAACTCAGCTTTTCTCCAGAAGAGGTATGAAAAATCATTGGTGTCTGTACACGCATTGCATCAAAGCTGCATGGGGTAATACTCCACTAACAGCTGACTTAATAGAGATGAGACAGGTGAAATGGTGCGAGAGACCTTAAAAAAATGACACAAACAACAACAGCGACTAAGAGCATGCACTAGGCATCTGTGTCAATAAGAAAAGATGACTCTATATGCTGGGCTGTCATTTGCGAGGAGAATCTCTCTTCTAAAAACTGATCTAGCAAATGGTTCTATGGTTGAAGGAGAAAATTAAGAAGACTCAAGCAACAAAGTGCGATGTCCCCGTTTGTAGAATAGCCGCCCAAACGGTTCTAATTGCAATCCCCACCAGTACGTCGTCAGAGCGAAGTCGTCACGAACCACTGGACAGCCGTATTGTTTATGTTTCTTGATACTCAGCATTTCTGCTAAATATTTGAAAATTATATTTTACCGTCTGCTTTTTCAGAAGGCTTGTTCGGAGCTGGAATGGCCAAAGGCATTCAGCAAGCTTCCGCATTGATTTTGGGTATTTCTCAGGCGTTCATAGACTCGCAGCATTGTCGACAGGGGATGTTGTTTGCCTATTTGCTACAAATACCCTTCTACCCATTGGAGTTGCAGGAAAACGTTGTTGTGGACGGTTGGCTTGCAATGCTCTTGACCACAATCAAGTGCATACCGCTCTGTGATGAGACCATGGTTGACAATGCAGTGCGGACGCTCGTTGAGCAGCTAGGAGACCGTGGGCGTCGTCTTCCTGGAGATGAGAGATCAGCCTTCACGTGGCTCACACACAGATTATCATCCTTCCTAGCTTCACCTGCAGCAGTAGCTGAGCATACGGGGCATGTCTACCCTTCATTCAGTTTGTCAAGGGAATCGGAGGGAACTGTTCCACAGTCGGAAACAGGTGAGCTTGTAACCCAACCATCTTTTAGCACAGGACTTGATCCGCCAGGATAATGACTTTGTTGGTGGATGGAGTTGGACGTAGTCTGATGGCGGCTGTTTAATAGAGAACAGGTAGTGGAGACTTAGGCGTGCCCTGAATATTCCGTCGGTTACTTTCTTCGCTCCATTTACTCTTCTCTATCAACAGTTAGTTACTCAGGCTGCTAAGAGTAATTTTCCAATTTGCTTGTTGAACTCAGTCCAATAAAGTCTCAGTTGTTCAAGTACTTGCGACGCGGGTTTATCATTTTTCTCCAGCCCGTCGTCACTTAATAATGGCCTTGCTATTTCCCTTGGAGTCTACAGCATACACAGTGTGCAGTGTAGTGTAGTTTGCCTTGAGCGCAAGTAGCTGATTAGTATTGCGACAAGATATAGCGCCACTCATCCCCTAGTCACACTGAGCATTTCGCCTGATCAAGTGTTGTGTTTAGCTTCGATGGTATACGTTCCAAGTGCATAGTAGAACTCGTTAGTAGTATGGAACTGTCCATGGGCCTCGTGTCACCATAAACAAATGTACAAGAAAACCAGCTTCTGAATGATGAATCAGATGATTAACTGACTGTCTCTGAAGACTACTGGCTACCTGCCATTCGACCGAGTTTGGCGTGGTGAGCCACGCTCTTACAGCCGATTTTGGATGCAGCGTCACACATACTGGAATCGGTTATACTATGAAATTGAATGTGAATCCACCAATGCAGAAGAGATGGCTTTTACAAACTCGGCTTTGAACCCTTGTCCGTCTTCAGACACCGGAATACAACCAAATCCCGATAACTCAGGTCTCCTTATCTCGAGCATCGACAATTTTGATAACCACCTGTTTCCAACTAACAGGACGGGTATCCCTATCGTAAATAGTTAGGGACAGGATTCGTTGTGTTTAAGAATATACTCTGAGAGAGCTGCATAGAGCTCAATAAGGGACTGAACCAGTTCACAGAAGTGGAGGGCGGAGAGTGGCGTGTCGTGAAAATCTCAGCCGGCTGAACAAGGATTTACCTTAACGGTTTTCGTATTTGTCATTCGTTTTGCCTTTGAGCGGTTCATCTGGTCTAACGCGAATTAAATGCATGTGCTGTCACATTCACTTAGAAGAAAATTGCTGACAAAGTCGCTAGATTGTCAACCTGTAACTCATTCTGTGCGTCGACACTATCGATTTTTATTTCTGGCAGATTGGTAAAACAACTTGATGTGTCTTCCTTCATATCAGTTGATTTTTGTGTATTGAAAAATGCTTTCAAAAGTACGGCCCAAACCCTGTGCCTTACCCCTAGATAGTGCGTAATTTCGACCAGTCCCCAGTGTGCATGCTCTTCGGGGTAGAGACGCACTCTATATGATCTTTCATTTGAGAGCCGGTGGACGGGAAATGAATGCTAACCATTCAACGTATACGGACCTTACTTAGCTCTTCTTCACCCTCTTACTTTATCCCATGCTTATTGAAAATATACGTTCTAGTTAGTCGCATTTCTTTCACTGTGGTATCCTCCATTTTACCTCCCAGGCAGATTAGACGACTCGGCTTTGGCACTCCTCCCATCCGCTACCTTGACTGTTGAAGACAATCGGGCTTCGACCGTGGTGCCAAGACGTTCCTCTAGTACACCACTTAGACTAGCTTCGTCGGTAATCTCAGGCTCCGACGATACTTCTTCCGGCCTGTCCAACCTGCTCTGTTGGACAAAATCAGACGTAGCTCGATGGTTGGAGGAATCCGGCTTAGCAGCCTACATTCCTTCGTTTTCCGGAGTGGATGGTTCCATGATAGTGGAATTAGACCGATTTCGGTGTTACGCCAGCCAAACGTTGTCAGACAGATTGCTCGCAGACTTGGGAATGCCCTTGTCGGATCAACAGCGTCTCTTCATTGCGCTGACCAAACTATCAGCCACAGATATGCGGACTTGTCCAGTGTTTTAATGATATTTCATTTTTTATGCCCTATCTCCCTTCCGGTTTACTATTCGTGAACGCTTCCTTCCTTGTTTCACCAAAGTACTTCGAGTTTACGCTGTTTACTTCTATTTATTTATTTATTCAGAATAATATTTATATTCCTGAATTGCGTTTCCTTGTCCGTTTGATCCAACTGTCCTGGCATTTCTAAAACATTTCGTATAGATTCGCGAAATAACACAATCGGTTGCAAATTAAGTTAGTGTTTATGGGAGACCTAGCTGAATCGCGGCTGAATCTATCGTTTGTGGGATTCGCTGGAAAGCATACGGAGGATTCTGTTCAACAGACACGAAATTTCTTGAGTTCACTATGATAACGGTATAGATAAGCAGTTACTTTCAAATTAAGGAAGTTTTTAATCGGAGACGTAACTGAATCTCTTGGTTGATGTTATCCTACTGAACGTACTGCACAAAGCGGGCCTCATTTATCAGTTTGGAAAATGTCCAAGATGTTGTTGCATTTTCCTTAATAATGACACTGCTCATAAAGCTGAGAATTTGGGGACGAGGCCTACCGAAAAGAATGGAACCGGTAATGGACTGTCGGGAAGTTTCATCAAACTTACAGGTGATGTGTGAAAGAAAAACACTTTGCTGTCTTGCATATCGTTCCTACTAAAACGTGTTCTTTATGCATCTTCTTTGGCTGAAAAATACAAACGATAGATTCAGCTGAGTTTTTTGTTTATACTATTTCAACTTGGGGGTGCATGTTTATCTGTGCCTACTTCCAATTTGGTGTTCAGTTCGTAAATCAAAACCGATGGTGGGCAGTCCAAAAGAGCTCATCAGTCTTATACGTGGTGTTGTGTGAGATACTATATATTTATGCGCTATTTTCGTTGTAGCAGTCTTCTTCCTGTCCAGGCTCAGTTAATCTGGTTAGTCTACACCATAGGGAAGAGGTACCGAATTCTAGCTCTGCTCCTCTTATGGCTCGTCGGCAGTTCAAGTCTTCGGCCCTTCGAGAATTTGAACTCGGGTCATTCTATATTAACACTCTATATTAACACTATGTTAACACTCTTCCACCAGTGCAAGTGAATTGCGAAGTCCACCACTGCGCTGTCTGCCGCTGATTGATCATAGCACTTCACCTTATCCTGCTCAATAGGTGCGCTTTTTGTGAGCCTTTACGGCGCGCAAACTAAAGCGGCTGTTTACTATGCTCTGGATCTCGCACTAGATTACCGCTTACACTTGCATGTGATAATAGCTTTTCACTTGCCAGCATGAACAGTTACGGGACGTTTTTAGGTAAAGGAGTTTGGATGCCGGAGCACAGTTCGAGAATAAGCTAGACACTGCGTTTTCCCTCGTCTTCGATAGAATCGGTCGTAGGTGTGTGTGATGTGGGTGGATGTCAAAGCAGTAGGTTTAGCTGAGTATCTAGGTAGTATCATTGACCACGATCGATCTAAGCCAGGTGTGTCTGACGCTATGTGACAACTGGGCAGAAATGCCCGAAGTTTGGTAAGTTATCAGGAATTCAGCTGAGTTTTATCTAGCGTGAGATATCGACTTCTCAGTTGATTGGCTGATGAATTCACGTCTTGCGCGTTCTTTTTTGATGTGAGTTGACGAATCTTCCATCTGTGCAGTCGTCACTTGAGGACCCAGTAAACATTTGGTGTGAATTCCGTGATTGGAGGTTGAATGGCTCTATATCTTAACTACGACTAATCACACTGCTGATCAGCCGCTTGGCACCGAACGGTTAGCAATTCAGACTACTGCCTGGGAGGTCGAGGTTTCGACATGTTACGGTACATTTTATATACTGTCATTACATATTATGTTACATCATGTCATATATTATGTTGGATTGCATTATATTTCACCATATATATTATATAATTTTTGAAGCCCAGAGTCATCCCCAATTCGTCCTCCCGTAATAGAGACCTTGTCACCAAAAGGGTCACTTTGTCCTTCCGCCGCAAACTTTATCATTTGGGGCGAAATATCTTTTTTCACCCTCAAGAAACGAGGCTGGAAAATTTCGGCAATATCTACCCTGCTCTCCTTAACACGGATCATCCACTTAAAGAAGCATGAAGTGCGAATATTGTTCGACATGACAATTTCAGTTTAGCTATGATGTCCGAAAGCCATGTTTACTCCCGCTGGTTACGCCGGTGCACATTTCTCCCGCTGATCAGTGGGCTTGACAACTCAACTTTCCTTTCAGAAGGGTAACTTTGTGACCTGCTTACATTACAGCGATTCAGTACCTTGGGTCGTGGGTTCAACGCCGGTTGGTATAGCCATTCTGGCCTGTGTCAAGAACGCTTCAAAGAATTGTTCCAGAATGCCTTTTCAAAGCAATTGTATATCAGTAGCGTGATTGCTTGTGGTTGATTGTGTGTGTCAAGAACGCTTCAAAGAATTGTTCCAGAATGCCTTTTCAAAGCAATTGTATATCAGTAGCGTGATTGCTTGTGGTTGATTGTTCGTTCAGCCGGAATAGCATAGGCCTAGGTGATAGTATCATTAGAACTGAGGTTGCCCTGCTGCTCAATCTAGAGACCGCTGAACTAATGTAAAACTGGAAGGGTTAGGGTATCGTCGGAAAGTGATAAAGCAATATGCTGTCCCAATTGTTACTTCCTGGAATCGCACACGTGGATCATGCACCTTGACAATGGGAAATATAGATAGCTCGGTAGAAATGTTCGGAGCATGGTGAGCGATCACTCTGTACGTCGGTCACGCACCGTTTTGTTAGATTCGAACGGCCTGGGTGTTCTTCGCACACATCTCAGCAGTACTCCAAATATCACAGAAAGGAGACAAGAAGGACTGTGCGAGTTATCGGTTGATTGGTCTAGTGCTAGATCGGAAATATTCGCCACATTGCCTCCGTACCGCCTCGTGAGAGCAGGCACGGAGGCAAAAGCAACGCCATATCAGAAGAGATTTCGACAATGGAAGGACTGTGTAGATTAGCGTTCACACCACATCGCACCTTAGAACACCAGTTCAGCTTCCAGTGACTATCTATATTCCTAGCGGTATATGACTCGGTTCCAGGTGACACCCTTTGATCCGTCATGGCAGAGTACTTCACAACCTGTGAACCTAATCAAAGCATATTGATCAAACACCAGGGTGGGCATTCGAGTATATTTAGAAGAGACGACTGCGTTCAAACAGGAACCCGGCGTATGACAGGACTGTCATTTATCGTCATTACCTCTCAACCCTGCTACTGACTGGACTGACTGATTATCGAAGTTTTCAACAAAGCTCTCATGTCTGGGAGAGTAATCTCGACTGAATCGATGACGTCAACGTTTTGAGCAATGATATACCTGAGTTACACATATCTTTGGATTGCATCACTCGGTATGCTTCTTAGGTTGGATAAAGATTCATGCAAGATCAAATTATTCAGCCGAAAAGTAAATGTACAAACCGGCCCACTCTCTGTCAAGACTAGACAGTCACATAAATCAACTCATTTAAATACCGGAGTTTCGTCAATGTGCCGCACACTCAGGCGAAGGAGGACGTCCTTGCTACAAAGACAACGCCATAGGTGCTACATGCACTCAGATAGGACATCATGAGCGCGAACCGAAATGACTGACGCGCGTATGACTTTGCCTTTCGACTTGTGCCAAAGTATGTTCTTGAAACCTGACCTTCCCTCCTCCTAAGTCGGTGATCTTCCCAGACTCGAAATGTTGAACCAATGAGACCCATGACACAATGAAAGTACGGTAGCAGCATAGTCTACAGTGACTCTTTCAGGCCCCCCTAACACAGAGTTCCGCATATTTCTAACATTTTCGATACTGGTATCTTCAATGCTTCGCACACACCTTGCTTGAAGGGGACAATGAACTGGCGAAATTCCCCATGTCACCAGTGTCCTGCTCCTATTGACTCTGCTGTTTTGGAGCCAACTGCATACTTAGATGTTCACCACTAAGACTGGTGCCAGGCCTCTCGGCCTTCGTGTCGTCTATGATTTTCAGCAGTGGAAGCGGAAATGGCCAGCACTGTGGGACCTCAGTATGACGTTGTAACCCGGTGATTGTCCGGAGATGCCGCAAATGCCATGATATCGTACTTCTAATGCGCACACTTCACCCCATAGGAACACAAGATGTATGGGGCAGACACAAGCGTGCATTAGGGTAGAAGATATTAGATGATGCGTTCAGCGAAATCGGACATTAATGGTGGACGGCAGCAAGGCTGTCAGCGACACACACTGGGATAAGCGCTATTGACAAGGAACTCCACACTGTATTCAAGCCAACTCATTTCGTATGAGGCTTTATATGTCTACATTTGACGTGGACCACTGGAAGTCAAGATAGGGTCTGCCGAAAAAGGCATCCACTGGGACTTAAATAAAATAACTATTACGAATGTGAGTAGCATACGGAAGTGTAAATGTTTTCCATGGTCGCCATAAGCTGGCTTTGAAATTTATTGTTCTGCTCTATATTGGCCCAAAATGCAAAAGAGTGCTACGCTCCATCGCCACCAAAAAGATGAGTTTATATTTTTGTAATAAATGGTTATCTGCTCACTGTTTTATCCAGACATCAAGTGAGTTATCATAGAGATGTTTTGTATAAGAGTGAGTTTCCAACCCATACAGTATTTGCTCGGTCGCCTTCCCTCATGTAGTTCGAGGTGAATTCATGGGCTATGAGAGCTGGGATTATTACTGTAGCCTATCTTTTCGGCTGTAGTTGTATTCACTGATAAGGCTGACACAGGACGAGCACTCTATCGCTTCAGTTTGATCGGGTTCCACTACTCATATATACTTTTCATCAACACATAAGGTACATGTTCTAATCACGAATCTGGTTGATTTAACGAAGCTGACTGATATGATTCATCATTTGTTCTCTTTTTCCTTACCAGAGAAACGAGTTTCAGATGCGCCATTAACAGTTTAAATCTGCTCAAACTGTTATCGCTATCGGTAATAACCTATAAGTATAGTATAAGTTAGAAAGATCCTAATAAGCATCTGTCTCCAGGGTAGTTTTTCCACAGGGCTAATTGTCCCGGAACCGAACCAGTTCATGACACACTAGAAAACGGTGTGACACACGAAACCTGTCCAATCGCCAGATCATCGCAGCATAGTGAATTTCAAGGTAATTACTTGGTTAAAACACAGGTCAACTTACTGAAAAGTTTCAACTTCTCACCAATTTCAGTATTTGTCACGGTTTGTTTGTTAAGAGCAAGTGTAGATCAATAACAGTTTGCCAGGTGTTTGTAGTCATGCAGTTCGATCAGTTTATCGAGGTACGGGATAGATCGGACCCCTTCACTAACCGATTCAGCTCATGGAGGACAGGGTGACGGAACATGATGCTCGTCTCAACAGCTGACAACTTTCCGCAAACCTTGCGGCTTCAGATTTGTTCCTGATTGCGATAGCTGTGCATGGTCAATATCTCATACGTGTGTGCACCAGATGAGAAAATAGGGGAAGGACATATTCGTTGAGGGTAAAGAACACCCTGCATGACACCACTATTAGTTAGCAACGGAGAAGGGAAACGGACACCATCATAAACGAGAGATTCAGCTAGGTTCCAGATGTCTTCCGTCAACACCAAATTGGTATGAGAATGAGTGTGTAAATCGAAATTCGTGCAATTTGGGTCCAAGAACATAAGGTTGACGGAAACTTGGGGACTACCTACCTGATGAACCTCAAGAAGGGTTGTGGAAGAGTTTCCAACAACTTTATGAGTAACGTATTACTTCTATACTATATGTCGCGATATCTCGAATGCCGTACGAACTCAAAATGAAGTAGGCTGGTGCAGCACATCCAGTTGCCTAAGAATATCATAAACGAGAGATTCACTTGGGTTCTAGTTGAGTCTCCCGTCAGAATCATATTGGTACGCAAATGAGTGCATAAGTTGGAAAACAAACATTAGTTTGCTGAGGATATCACCATAATGGAAGTAGATAATCAGGGTCACAATGTGTGCTTGACTTCATTTACCTATATCCCTATGATTTCTTCCAATGCTGTACTGTCCATGATAGTGGATGCAGAAAGTCGGTTTGGAAAGCCCATCAATTCCCAGTTGAGTTTAACAAAGTCAAGCCTAAGCGAACACACCTTTGGTCCTTCATAACACAGCCACCATTTTAGCATACATTGCCTAGAACTGCACTGGCATAGATTTTATTGAGGTGATTACTTCCAGTTTGATCGAGGCGTAGTCCGTTTCAAGTCAGCGTAACTTCCTCTTTCGTACGCGTAATATTCTTCCGTATCCGGTTAAATATTGGATATGGGAACTTGTCGGAGCCGATGTCAATAGTCGGCAAAATAGGGCAAAATATTTCGATGCAAAATTTGTGACAGACAGTCAGGCAATGGCAATGTTCTGGAGACTGAGGTTTTTTCTTTCAAAAAAAAAATAGAAAATCAGCACCACGAACCACGGTTTTCAGAAGCATGAAGTTATCCCGCGAACAATATCTGCTTTTCGGCTGCATTTCTTTCTTTTTCGTACATTAGTCCTCTGATAGTGCTTCCGAAGGCGGTCTCAAAATACAATGATTAGTACAGGCAAGTGGAGCGAGTTTGTGAGAAGTGAAGATCTCTCTCTTTTGCTTGCAAGCACAGTCCAGTTGGGCCTCCAGTCTTACGGGGAACTGAACAACATGGGTCAAGTCTAAGGTAGTCAAGTAAAAACTACCGCACTCAGTGGATTTGCTGGCAAATATACGGAATATACTATCCAAATAAGCTATTATTGCTGCAGAAATGCAGTCACTAAAGTTAGACAGTTCTGCAGCTGTGGTACCACAGTACCATACTAGTCTGCAAAGAAAACTGACTGATAATCACTTAAGCAGCGCGTTTGTATTTCCATGTGAACAGCTGATACATTTCGTAGAATACCCTAATCGGATGTCTGTTTAACGATACTAATCTTTTTCCACAGGAGTGATATACTGGTAAGGTGGCTCCGCCTCGGAGATAAGAAGCATAATGTTCCGTTCCTCAACGTTTCGTTATGGGTCCAGTACTCTAAGAATGTCATTTATATAATCGAAAAGCCTAGAGCGTGCTACTGCATCTCTCCTCATACAACTATGCTACAGAGTGTGTTCGTCGTACGACACGGCAACTTAGTTGGAGATGAGAGGATCACATACCATGCTTACTAACGGTAATAGGAAATCGATAACCGGTGCAATCAGCCAACGCAAAAAAAACAAATCGAGACACAGGTTATATCAATCCAACTAGAACATCTCACAGTAGTTCTGTGGCAGAACCTTCCGCTACCAGATTGTGAGACTCCATCCTGTAAGGTCAAAAGAGTTCCGCCCGTCCACTTCGGCGCGTTTGGTTGGGCCTATCTACAATTCCGCGTACATACGAGGTCCCAGGTCCATAAACACCGACGTTTATTACTTCCGCTTTGTCTGCATCACGAGGCCATCCTAATAATACCCTTAGAAGCTGACCACTGGCGTTGTTCCACGTTTATATGACTGTATTTTATCTAATACTTATCCAGATTTTTAAGTGTCTTGACCTTCAACACTTTATGACCTCAGGATAGTTTATCGACAGCACATGTTCGTCAACCCTCGTATTTTTCAATTAGATGGCGCCTTCGGTGAACACGAGGAACTTGAACCCGACACTATAAGACGCGGCTGATGTAATCTACAGTGAGTATGTAGGAAGCAAACCATGGCCAGTTTAAGGAAATTTCCTTTCGTACCCAAAGAATAGCTGAGGTGAGTAGTGTTAGGACTGACTACTCCAGACCGGTTGGTTAGTTTATGAGAATATGATGGCAAGGAATTAAAACAAAATGTCTCAACGATGCCGAAGCTATTCGTCTGAGGATAATCTCAAAACAATCACTGGATTTCCTTCGACTTGCTTAACGGACAGAAGAGCTGCAGGCATGCGAATTAAGGTAACATAGCCAAGCGGTTGCAATGAGTTCTGTTTTCGTGGGGATGTTTATATGAAATCCCTAATATTCCACTACTCATACACCCTTGAATATATACCCTTTCCTGAATGAACTCACTTAAAGCGTTCTACCGCGCAACTACGAGCTTCCGTCTCACGCACTGTCACGGGTGTTCGCTTGCTTTTATTGCTTACTCATACTACTTAGAATGTACGCAGTAAGTAAAAGTTCCGCATTAGGTGATGTGGCGCGGTCCTACAGCGTGGCTTGCGGTGTGGCTAGTCTTGACATAAAAGACAGGCGCGAAAACGCAAATACGAAATCAGACCGCTGGCTACATATAGTTGTTAAGCGCACTTTCAATCACCGTTTCCAACCATGCTCTATTCGGGTAATACAGCGAATCACAAGCATTCGTGACATCTATCAGCGGACTCATATTCCTAGCCTTGCGAAATCCGTTAGCTGTGGGAAAATTCCATTACACGCTGGTAAGGCGACATTTTCCCTAGGGTGGCGAATCGGAATCGTGGATAGGATGCGTTCAGGGAGCCACTTCATGAAACCATAAGGGGAGACCAGCAATAATAAAACAACCACAGGTTACTTTTAGGCTCATGTGTATGACGGCATTGGTGGAGCTTGAGGCGTGATCGGGACCATTGTGGTCAGTAACACAAGATAACACAAGTAACACACTGCTTTATGTACAGCAAACAGTCCACCCCAAGGTTTCTTTGAGAAAATTCTCAATAAGTTTTTTTTTGTATGTGAATTAAGCAGTATGAGGTGACTCCTCAAAACTCGCAAACACCCCACCACAAGTTTCGCCCTGTTGGAGGCCCATAGATAAACGTAGACCCCGGAAGCTGAATAATCAGTCCATGACTTGAACTGGCAGTGGACCTTCTGAATATTTTGAGCAGTCGTCTCATACCACTTAGCATAGGTTGGTTCAGACATCTGAACAATTCCGGTTGTCATCTAGTGTAACGCTGAATGAAACATACTAACCACACTAAGGCGTTCGAACAGCTGAACAGCTAATTCACAAGATTATAGCTATCCATATGGAATTGATCAGGTCCGCGTAGAGGGGTCGGTTACCTGATATCCTAGTGTGCATTCTCAGTTTGTTGATCTTATGACGGCGTTCCTGACTGTCGGTTCGTGTTTCTGACGAATTGTATTTTACGCGGAACTCTTGGGCTAACAAGCTGTTGGCTTATTCGGGCAACCTGACTACTGGCCAACGGTCATCAGTACTAGGTCACAATATCCGGTTGAATTAAGAGCACAAAATGCTTGGCAATCGGCAGGTAATCCGCGAGCATCGATGTTTAGTTAGTTTATAGCAACCAGCAACCGGATTGTCTGAATGAACTGACAGCTGACTGGAATTGGGTGCAGCCACACGTAACTTTTGAATGTGGTGGAATGTAGAACATATTATTTTGCGTTTGAACCTCCAGTCTTTCGGAAACATCTGTGTTTTTCTGCGAAGAAATTGTTTACATACGTGTCCAGTTAAATTTCACGGTGACATGTGCTGCTGTGACTGGAAGAGAGCTGAATGGCTGGTAACAAATTTAAGACAGGGTTCACCCAGCTGGTCAGTTCTGTTGATCTCAAGGGTAGGCTTACATGAATCAAGCGATCTGAATGCGACGGGATTTATTTTGGTTCCTTGCATAAGTCAAATTCCCCAGACTCTATTTTATCTCAGGTACTTCTAGGTAGTCCAGTTTTTTGTCTGTCTCTGTCCCAAATGGATATCCTAGTCTGCCTGAAAGCGACCCCAGACGGTTAGGACGGAAAGTTCGTCCCCTCCTTATTAAACCACGAGCTGGGGAACCATTCAGCACGCGTCCAGAGTCACTCAGTTCTGTATATGATATTACGTTGACGCCTGTCTCTTCGTGCCTGACTGAATTCCAGACACATATTGAGGTATGGCTGTACGCGGTACGGCTCTCATCTTGAGCTGCGACGTTTCGATGTGCGGCACGCGTCTGATGATCTGTCTGTTCAATAAGTTTACCTTAATTCGTAAATGTTCGGTTGTTGCTCCCTAGTCGTAATGGTCCTCACGGATCCATTCCGTCCTTTGTTCCTTGGGTATTGTTGTATTTCGTATGCTTATCAACTTAATGACCTGTTGCCTCACTTCTCAAAGGCAGCCCACTTCAGTGAATGTCTTAAATTTCCTCTACAGCACTAAGATTTAGGATGGTTTGTTGCCAGTGGTGGTATGTTGGCACTTATACTATAACTGAACTGGATTGTTTTATGACCAGACACATAGCTTCTACTACCTTATTTACTGTTTGTTACACTCATGTTAACCGTAATGATGCCTTAACTGCCCAGTGCCCCAAATAGAGCTTCTTTTGCCTATTTCTTATCTGCATGAGATCGGATAGCAGAGAAATTTGACTCCGTGTAATCGACCACGCTGCCTTAGAATCCCACATTTCTACTTCTACCCACCAATCGTTCTTTGGCTCAAGGAAGCATTTAGCCCTTTTGGTTCAAAATTCTTCCTAGGGGAATCGCTCCGAAGGGTTCTTCTATCCAATGATAAAAATTTCATCCTTCTTCTCAGCCGTGGACCAGATGGGTAAATTCGTTAAACCAATTCCTTCGTGCTGATTTCTTTAGATGGATCACCTCGAATGCACTTTTACACATGTGTTCCCATTACGACCAGCTGTTCGTCCACCAA
This sequence comes from Clonorchis sinensis, assembly GCA_003604175.2. Taxonomy (NCBI): domain Eukaryota; kingdom Metazoa; phylum Platyhelminthes; class Trematoda; order Opisthorchiida; family Opisthorchiidae; genus Clonorchis; species Clonorchis sinensis. The sequence goes on from CM030370.1 coordinate 130,761,931, forward strand.
CCCCGGCAGAGTTTGCCCCGGTCGTGTCTCGACCAGAACCTCACGCGATGTTATAACTGTTAAACCTCCCAGTTTCCGACGTCTCACTTCACAGCTTGTGCTTTCGTTCCCTCTGTTTATTTTTATTTCTTACCAAGGTGGCGCCATGTCAGTGAATAATTTGAATTAAATCCACTGGCACGCATAACTTCAGTGTAAACACTTCCAAATTCTCCCCGTCAGATAATTACTTATTTATCAGGAGGTACGTACCTATGGCAGTACCTATAGGTTGATAAAAACCCTTGAACTCTACAAGTAATATCACATCAAGGAATGTACTTTGGTTGATCAGATGGTAGTTGGTCCGTTCGCCGAGCTTGGCAATTGGTTTGCAAACGTTTCATCCCCAGTCGAGGAGATATCTTCAGTACGCAGTTGAGTGGGTGTTTTTTCCATACCTAGATGCGTTTACGTAGTTTCTGAAGAGTACGTAATATCCTGTCACTTGATTGGCTAGTTGGCATATACCTTACGTGTAGTGTTATTGGCGAGCTCGTGACTTGAGTTACGTTGTAGTCTGTAGGCCTCGTATTCCGTTGGTTGGTCGGATGGCTGTTTTGGGGTGTTTCAGGTCCGTTTCCGATGGGTCATTTCCCGGTCTGTGTTGCGTTGTGGTCTCTCTTCCCTGAATTTGGCTGGTTGTGATGGCGGTTTCTATTTTCGGTAGTTTCCATACTTAAGCCTGATTCGGCCTGGTTGTTTGTTTCTGTAGTAGGTCCGTAGTTCTTTTACTTGCAGTGGTAGATAGACTGCGTCAATTTGACGGCTTTTTCAGTCGAGTGCCATGCTTCCATGAATTCACGTTCTTTTTTTGTTCTCGCTTGAGCCAATATGTGAACGGTGCTCCAATCGAATTTGTGTCCATCTTGATCTCCGTGCACGGAGGCGAGTAAAAATTGGTTGTACCTTTTGGTTGCAAGTTCGTGTTCATGTATTCTGGTAGAGAGACTCTTTCCTGTTTGTCCCACGTAGTGTTTGTCACAATCTCCGCACTGAATCTTGTACACGACATTGGTCTTGAACATTGTGCCCAATCGTCCTTTTGGGTTTGATAATGTTCTCCGTAGGCTGTTTGTTTGTGGGGCACTGTTGCGTTGTACAGTCGTAACAAGCTTGCGGTCATCTCCAAAATATTCCTGATATATGGAAATGTGATCCGACTGCTTTCTCCTTATGCTGTTGGGTTGGTCGAGTTGAATTTTCTGATGGTTCGTCAGATGAAATTATGGCGTATCTATTTCCCCAAAAAGCTCTGTACAAACGTTTCTCTTCTCTGACTTTTGACTCCGTAGTGTTGCAGTGCTCCACGCGTCACACCCGAGCTACCTATATTCGGAAAAATCGACAATGTACTTTGATATCCGAAGCGTGAAGCGGCATTTTTACAGCACACAGCCTCATCAGATTCATGCTTACCCACCATCGGTTATATTCTTTTCCAGAAACTTCTCCAGCATTCCTCTAACATTAAAGCCCATGTATTCAGCCCATCCTTTTCTTCAGGTACCTGGATAATCCTTTTACGTTGCTCGCATGGTGGCTCATGAATCTTGCGGTTTCCTTGATCTGTTCTTGTAGATACAATTCCTATAGTATGTCTGAGGAAAATGGCACGTATGAATCGATTGTAGCTAGGTGGATGGCTAGGCAAACGGCATTCTATATATGTCTATATACTTCTGACTGTGTTCATTCCGATATTCGCATACATTTTCGAGGTCCTGTAGGGGACGCGGATGGACGCAGTTCTTCCAGCTATGAGATAACTTGATGGTAAAGCAGATACTTGTATGATACGACCAGTAGGAACAACATTGGACCATAACAACGGTATCTCTTGGTCATTTTATCCGGGGAGAATAAAGTCCAATAGTTTCAAGGCAAAAGCACACACCAAAACATTTAACCTCTTCTCATGTTTTATGCAAGAAAACGTGCAAAGACACGATTTGACCTAGCCAAAAACCCAGATGTGCAGACCTTGCTATCCAGATCTCAACAATTATCGTCGGTTACCTTTGCAGAAAATATATCTTTGTTGGTCGAAACCCAGCACAGACAATCTGTCAACCTTCCAATGCGTAATCTACGCTGTCTGCCCTATCAATGCACTGACAGCTCATCACGAAGTCCCGAAAAGTGGCCTCGCCCGATCAGCGACTGTACTGAACCAGTGACTAGTCCAAATGACACTGTGGTCGCATTATTCACCCGTCGTTATCTGTACTCGACGTTGTCCCCATAGCTTCTTCGGTTTTCATTCCCACTTGTTCCAGCTTCAGCTGTTAGAGCATCAGTTACGCTCCGCGATACTCAGAAACGCAACAATCATGTTACTTGTGTCTCGCTAGTCGTCTAGCCAACACTGTGTACGAGGTTTCCGGGCCTTCTTCGAGCTTCTCAACCTGCAAGCAACCTTTACACGATCGTTGTACCAGGTCCCAGTTGACCTTGTCACATTTAGCTGACTCACTTATGTACCTGTATGGATGTGCGCACAACGTCGCTTTCCAGTGCACGCATTGAGGGTTTATCACTTATTGAGGTGCTGGTGTCCGGATACTCCATAGGTGTACACAGTGCGGCGCTGGAACTGTGCGTTCTAAAGACTACCTTCTGGTAAAGAAGGGGAATTCAGGACTTATGATAGTTGTTCCAATCGTACCTTCAACCGGCACTGTTTTTACACTTGCTTTCATGCTGACTCTGCCTTCTAGAGTCTGCCCTTTGGCAAAGAAAGCCCGATCGGGATGTGGACCCTGGAACCCAGAAATTGGTGGCTGAATGGACTGTCCTTTTCACCCGTTAGGCTGTTCTGGTGGCAACTGTTCGGCAGTACATTTGCATCAGGTGTAAACTCTTAGATTCTGCTGGTTCTGTCTCAAACGTGAACATATTCACCTGTTCAAACGTCATAATTCAGATGCCTCCAGCGTTCGTTGGTGGAGTAGTCTTAACACCTTCACCTCGCGTGCCAGATATCCAGAGTTCAAACCCAGAGACGCACAAGGATTTACACTGCCGACGAGCTCTAAGAAGAACGAAACTCGAGGCAAGCTCTTCCCTCCTTTGGTTTGGACTCATCAGAATAAATGCTTTAGAACAGACGGAAAATTGTTCGAACGAGTGTGATGTGGACGCGAATTTTACAAATTCTGCAGCCACCTAAAGTTCAAATTTATCAGTTATTTGTGTCCAGAACCTAGTGCTACCTCGCTAGTGCTTTTTCTGCCTCTAAGAGTTGCAATCCTGTTGATTGTACACTGTTCATTAATAGATCGGTCAGTAAAGACCAGTTGTCAGTGCGATATCCGTTGTGTTGTGGTGTCTGTTCGTGCTACCTACCTCAACGAACTTCCATTCACAATGCACTGGTGATGCGGTAGCATTTACAGAATTAGCTTCACCATAAGAAGATATAGGGCTGGCAGGGAACCTAAAGATGGTTGAACCCCCTTATTGAAACGTTTAGATTGGTGCTGGGGAAACGTGAAAGACGTGTGAAATGAATGACGTCGACTGCAAACCAAAAACACCTCTCAACCTAAAAGCCACGAGATGCGTGTTTGGATGCATTAGAGCAGAGAAATCATGCTACTTCTAGCTGGATAGTCGAGTAGTTTAAAGAGTAGTTCTAGCAAACGTAGAAGAGAAGGGAACATCGCCCATGTATATAACACTTTGGGCATCCGTACTCAAAGTTGGTGACAGTTGTCAGGGCCCAGAGTCCAATGACTGATTTTTTGACCGTCGCATCTACCAACCATCCTTTTCGGGAGAGTACATATGCAGACGAGTCGGTCTCCTGGTTATGCGGAAACAGTTGTCTAGGCTATTTTTCCAGGGAGTCTTGAAAAGACCAAGGCACAACATACGAAGTTCACAGCCAGCTTATATTAAGCATCTGCGTCTAGAATCACAGGAATCAGATAGATAGACATCACTTCCTCGAAGGAATCCTGGATGCGCGAAGGTATTTGAACTATCTGCAAGTAGTATCGTTCCTTTTTTAGTGGATTTCGACTGAGGGGACTGGTAGATGCACATTTCCAGCAAAATGAAGTCCTTCTGTATTGCGAGAAGGTAACATTTCGATGATATCCTACGCGATAAATGGACAGGCTCTAATGGTTCTCGAAAATGAACTCCACAACAGTCGGATCTCAACCCACCAGATTTGTTTACTTGGATCCTGTGGGGGAAGAATACTTCCAGTCAGAGCCCCTCATCATCGCGTAATCGAAAATTAAATCTATGGAAATCACTGATGTGGTGCCGAGAGGCGTCAGGAAGGAACTTTTTCGCATAGATGAAGACTTGTTTTAAGTTATGCGGGGGTGTTTCTTAACACGTCTGGCGTTTAAGTAAACTTTGTTTGCCCACATTATTTTTTGTGGGCTTTTCACAGGGTTTCATAAACCAAATTCATTTGTTCTCTTACATCGCATGAACTCGAAGTCTATGTGACGTTCCGACTGATCTAGATGATCACAGCACTGCCCTTCTCAACCAGTTTGTCAGAATAAACCTAATAGCGGTTGACGCTAACCATTCTGAAACAGTGAATCAGTCTGATAGGTATACTTGATCCGTTGTCAGATACAGTGAGACAAAGTTGCATCGATTTGCATCGATCTTACCATGCAAGATGTATTCGCAATGCGCCAGATGTGTCAGATTATCTTTTGCACATTATTACATTGCAATCAGCCGGGTGGGAAAGCCACCGATTTCCCGGACCACTGAAGGACAATCTATAATACTACGGTTCAAGCTGTTCCCTTGGATGCCTGGAACCTTTGAGTTGGTTTTCGTGAACAAACCTTCTTTTGAAAATCACATACTTTGAACATCATTTTGGCAACGATTAGGTACACCATCACGTCTCTGAAGCAATGACTCGGTGATCAGCTTTACAAGCGTGCTACCCCACCTTAGGCGACTCGGACACATGCTTCGATCACTCTCCCATCGAATGGCATTTGGTGCCTTTTTTGCTTGCGCTGGATCTTGGTGGCAGAATAACATGGATGTTGTGTAAGGGAATGAAGAGCTCACTGCCAGACCAGCCTCTGTCGGCCCGATCCGCCCTCCTGAATAGGTTCTAAAGGATAGGCAATGTTGTCGGCTAGGGACGTTGAAAAGATGACTCACAAACTCAAGTCAGCTGTGTGAATGCAACTCGTTTTGTTGTGACGAGACCGATACAAAATGAAAAACGAGAAACCTTGAGCGACAACACACTAAACAACCTAAGTACACTCCTGTGTTCCCTGTACCATGATCTGCTTCGCACCAGGTCCATTTTCAGACTGGCAAAAATATATATAGTGGACCACCCACGAGTGATATGAACATTTTTGTTTACCTAGTAAACCGTTTCCGTTTGTCCACCACAGATTTTATCCCTTCCCCGGGTATACACTGGGTTATAGGGTGATGAGATGGGTCTAAATGCAGCTCAATACAAACCAACTGTCATGTTCGAAGGGCCTGTCAGTATGAAAAGGACGAATTACACTTGTTAACGGGATAAGGTTGGTTCTAACAGGAGACTCCAGTGAATCTCTAGTGAACGGTATTTCTTATCATGTAAATGGTGTGTTATATTTATCCGCATAGTTGTATGTGAAAGCATATTAAGAGACGTAGACCAAGCCAATAGCTATGTATATATTATATTATATATAATATATATAATATAATATAATGTGTATAATATAATATAGTACATATATATTATTATATTTATGAAGAATGTGGTGATCCAAGAAAGATAAATTCAGTATATTTGTTACAAACAGGTGGGAATTCAGACTGGTAAAATGTCTCCTCTGGATCCAAAAATATCTTTCTTAGAAGAAAAACATCCGGGTTTAAAATCCTCATTGCAGTTTGGCAAAGATGACCAAAGACAGTTGGAAGTGAAATTAAGTGTAATTTTTTGTAAGTATTAATTGATGGTAGTCAAAAATCATTTGTGTAAATTAAACGAGAAAGTTCCTGAGCTTGACCAGCCCTCATCGATTTCTTTGCTTCTTGGGCGAGAGTGTTTAATATCTGAAAAGGCGGAGAATAAAACATACAAGTTTTACTCTATGGTTGCTGAACTGATTACTGTCGCACTGGGACTAGTGGTCCTTTGTCAGGGGTTGCACCAGTCAAGGCTGGAAATGTGATAAAAAAATTTACAGGCATTTGTTCATCGGCGTTGAGATCCTCTTTGGGTAGGACCCAAACAAACACTTAGTAGTGGAACATTAATTTTGAGTCTTGAGTGGGTCGTGGGCAGTTTATGCACCGTGTGCATGTTCACCACTTAGCCCCATCTAAATTCGGCTACGTACTGTCGGTGACAGGTTGTTCCAGTTGTAACTGTCTGCTTACACCTTTTGAGAAGAGCTTCCCGTCGGTTAATCAGGAGAGGGTAGCTGAACTCTGTATCAAGTAGTCTGACTGAAGAGGGCAGTAGTGGCCGGATGGAGTCATACACTGACAACCAATTAGATCAAGCCAACCTGTGTTATAAGTGCGATAAATCAAGGTCAAGCCCACAAGCCACTTAGAACTTCCTTAAGAAGAAATGGTCACGTGACAGTTAGTGTTCCAGAAACGACATCCACGAATGTCCACGGTGGGGGTAAAAGAAGGGAATCAGTTCATTTTTCCTTGCATTAGTTTCACCAATAGTGGTGTTTTCAGTAGTGTGGGGAGTTCTGGCAAATGGTAATAGATTTTTATCTTATTATATACATTTGAGTGTTATAATTTGGTGTTCCGGAACACTGCTTTCATGCAAGTTATACTGCGGACCACTGATGTTTACCAGAGAAAAGGGACTTTGACAGAAACCGTAGATAGCAAATGAAGGCATCGATCAGATGTATTGAGAAGTTTTCAACATACTGCTTGACTATCCTTCTAAATAAAAGAGTAAGATGAGGTCAGCTTTGGTTTCTCTCGAGTGTTTACAACTTACTGTCTTCTCTGGTACCACAAATGCACTATAAGCTAGAACAACCCCATTACTCGGACGGACTCATAAAGTCTCGCTGAAAGTCGAAATTGTCGAAATTCACCTCCTCAAGTTTGATGCATGTCAGAAAACCTGGTAATAAAAAGTTGCAAAAAGATGCTCCACTATGTGAAAAACACTCCACCACTTCTAATTGATCCATTGGAGCGTATTCCAGTAGTGAACTCCCATTGCTGTGGTCTCCCGAGACGGATAAACAGTAGTTCACGGACTTACCTATTCCCTAGAACCAGGGAGATAGCAATATTAAACACTGTTTGGACATGGCTGGTAAGATGGTGTCAACCGAAATCCGGTAGTTTCGCACATAACGTACCAAATTGGGTGGTTAGATGGATGTTCCTCCTTTCAATGCGACCTTTCAATGACACAAATGTTATCGGCTTAGGGAAATGATTGGAGTTTGGGTTCTACAAAACAATGACCAGTAAACTGGGCCACCAAACTGCTTACTTTGTGCGGGTTAACTTCCACCTCAGTAAAACAAAGTTCAGTGGGATGGAGACAAAATAATATGGGACTCGACTGGGCTACATATAAGAAACTCACTTCCTGTGTTAATATTCTTAATGAAGCGAGATAATCTCGAAACATTTGAGTCATTTCAATTCTGACACTGCACCATTGCTGCAGCAGACGGAGATATTGATGTGCGTACTCATCCACCTTGGTTGATAACGAAATGCTTTGTCCTCTGACACGCCAACTGGATACCTAGAGCAATATATGATTGATTTGAGGTACACTCAAGTTTTCTACATGTACATTTCTTCACGAAATACTTTAAGAATCAGACAAAAATCTTTGGAAACTCTGCACAGTCATCATGAACATCGATCGTGCTTCTGTGGTGTGTCTGAACACTCATAGGCTTTTGCTGAATTGATTGAATGATTGAATGGCCTAGATGTTTGCCGGCTTTCCCCATTGAGATTTTGGTGGATCTTCAGGGTCTCAGTCGGTTCCGGGCCTCCTGGGGTTACTTCCAGGAACCTGACCTTCCTGATACCTCCCTATTTTGGCCGTTCAACGTGAGATTTTCGGTGGGGTCAAGTTGAAAGTGTTCCATCAGTCTTCTGGCGCGACTTGTGTGGCGTCTCGGTTGCAGCAATGGATCCGTGTCGGACGGTACATGTGATGCTGTGGCTGTTTGTGCTGGTCTTGGGAGATCAAAGGTTTCAAGTAGCAGGTTGAGGTCTAATAACTGTTCTTCCGCTTTTGGGATCGGGCACTTAGTCGGCCGTCACTGATTGGCTGATTAACTGATCCAAAACAAGATTGACCCAGCGTTCATTGTGGACCTCACCTGTCATAAGCCTAGGCGAACTTTACCTAAACAGTCTGACTAGGAAATGAAAGTATGCATGTCACTGGGATCAGTTGTATCTCATGTCCTGCAGGATCTCCGACCACCTGCAAGTAGGATCATGTGGGACCCAACTGAGAAAACATGCAAATCTTACACGACTTAGTTTAACAGCAGCCACTTTTATTTCACTTTGTCATAGCATGGCCTGTCTTTGTCAACCTTTCGTCAACAATGGCTGGAAACGGAAAGCGGTGCTTTCTTGAATTGACAACGGTTGTGCATAGGTAATAAATGCCCTAACCACCCTAATCTGGAGAATTTAGTCTGCTGCTCCAACTGTTCGGATTCGTTACCGAGTGCCAGTTTTGACAGATGCTTCCTTGCCCGCTTCAGACAATGAAATCATCATTCATTATCGATTGCATACGGGCCAGTTTAGCAAAACAATACCTGAAAAAAGCCCAAACTTGAATCGATTCACCTGTTAGCTAGCTGTACTCAAAGATGAGTACTTGCCGAAAGTACAGATCATATCGGTCCAGACTAAGCTTTACTGCACCAAAATCCTAGTATCCCACTACCTAAAATATCCGTGTCAGAATTATTCTTGCACACCTAGTCCCGTTCGGAATGACTGCTTTCAAGTTAACTCTGTCAACTAGAAAAATGCTTCCATATTTACACCACTCTTTGGAAGTTTTCCCGCTGACCTCTCACATGCACATTTTTATGCGCTGACAAAAAGCTGTCCAAAAACTAAATGAATTATTCCAAGTTTTTAGTCAAGTTTGCTTCAGAGTTATCGACTGAACGAACTGGCTAAACCCTGAAACATACGAAAAATGAAGCACGTAAGAAATGATGAAAATAAGCAACAGTGAATTACGATGAAAAATACCGTCGTTGGTAGCCTTAGCAAAATGATTAGCTCACCTCGCTCGTACAATGTGGCTGTAAGTTTTCAACAAAGCTCCACAAGGACGAGTTTCCCCGCTAAATTAATTGGAGAAATAAAAGAGAAATAGAATTCGTTTCAAAAAATTCAGCTAGCACTGAGTGAACAAATGATGGTTTTATTTCAGAAAAGAGGGATTAACTATGCACGATCAAAACGCCAGAATAGCATTGGGTCCAATGACAATCGGTAACTAGCTAGAGTAGACATTCTGACTGATCATTCGTCTACCGTTCATTTCACATGTTCTAGGAGTCGATGTATTTTGGTCTTTGGGAGGAGGCACCACTCGAGATGTTTGCGTCCCTTGTCCGTCCATTCTCACCCGGTGGAACACCTTGTCATGTCCTCCAGCCCCATCTTTGTTGGTCAGCAAGCACCCGCACCTACCCACTCTCACACAAGTGGCCTCAATCGTCCCTTAGGGACGATTGTTTGCTGAAGTAGCAGGCCGTTGTAGTGGTGGCTGTTTTTTTTGGCTGGGCTGGGGAGTTTGGTTGCAGAGTAGTCAAACTTACACCAAAGCCGGGCAAAGTGTTATGTCTCTGATGAAGTGTTTGGTTGTATAGTGGGCTGGCATCTGTTTCCGGATTTGCCCGTCACAACAAAGTACATGACGAAAACACCATTCACCTCGCTACACTTATCAAAGCATCCTGCCTTGCTAGATCACAAGAGTGCAATCCTTTAGGGCCTCAAGCGAGGTGATTAAGCTTGTGACAACTGTCACTGGGCGATGTGGAAAAACATGGAAAATGTACGTAAAGATAAGCACTTGCCGAAACTACAGATCATATGCAAATCATGTACAGGTCCAATACTGCTAACACGTGCAACTTCATTGAGACGTAGATCTTGCCACGGGACGAACACTCCAACCAACTGCTCAACCAACCAGCTACCGACCATCTTTGCCACCAAAACCCCCAAATTGCAGATAATAATGGTTTTGAAAACCTCAAAAACCAAACAGGCTTTGTTGAAACGAATATGACGTCCATCACAACGTTGCCCGACTACTCCCGCGGACCTTCTCGTTTAATGAATACGGAAAGCATTCACATGCGATTAACGATAGCAATTTTGCTGCCATCGCCCAAGAAGGACGACGACAAAACAGTATGTCAGAACTACTGCGGTATTGCCCCCCTAGACACTTCGGCAAAGAGTCCTACTTTATTCCACATAACAGGGAGACATTCATCCGCCATAACCACGGAAGGCTTCATACTGGTAATTGTTAATTTTGCGGCGAATGCTGGAAAGTTTCCTTATGTACCATCAGCCAATATAGACTCATTTCATTTACTTTACTGGCACCTTTGATTCGGTAGATCTCAGTGGGCTGTACAGTGTAATGCTGAACGGTGGGGTTCCACCTAAGCTATTATGTTTGATGAGTTATTCATCTGCCACTAGTACCTGAATCAAGGTCATTTCCAAATGCGCCACTGATTGAAAATTGGAGCAAACCTTTTTGGCTTAGGAGGGGATGCAACTAAGTTACTGTTTGCCCCAAAATACGCCGGCAACGTCACTTATTGAACCACACACCTTACACAAACGAACACCACTCATTCTAAGTGATTCGGACATTAAAACTATTGGAGCCTTCAAATACCTCAGGTTCCTCATTCAACCTGGCGAGGGATGACGCTTGTGACAGTGCCACCAAATGAGAAAAGCTTTGTGTCGCAAAACTCAAACCGGTCTTTCCGCCAGAGTTCGGGACTATCACGCTGACCTTGGTCTCATCCCAATTTAGAGATGAACGATTTGACCATTGTGGGTCGAAGACGTTCGACCGAACGAATAGCTTCAAAATTGGTGTTCCACCCTCATCTTTAAAGTGAAGTGCAATCGATAGCCTAACCATAATGTTATTACATACTGCTTTGGAATGGCACAGTCCTGTCTGTACCCTCAAGAGCACGAACTACAGTGATCTGGACAAGTGGCTCGCAAAACGAAAAACAAAGTGACTGAAAAGGTTCTCCCACTTGCCGTCGCACAGATCGGGAGTTTTGCGCAGGTCCATTAGAAACATGGCTTGCTACCCTCAAACTAGATGTTTGTTGCTGGGGGTTCAGATACTTTGTTGTGTTCATCACTGTAAACAGGACTAGATCGAAACATGCAGATGGAAAATAACGATCAGCGACATCCACGGATGGGACAGCAATTTTACTCCAATAGTACTGAAGTTCCTCCGGTAACTTAGAAAACGAAAATCTATTTGCCCACCGTTTACACCGGTATTCTAAAGCTCGAAGTCAATCCACCTGGATACTCATTTTCAATATCCATCCACCGGGTCAGATGATGATGTTACGACTTCTGGTGTTCCTACAGGGTATCTTTTTTCCAGCTAGATGGTGTGTATCGAGTTACGTGATACCTGAGTAATCTGTCTCTAGGTCTAGGAACCAGCTAATAATGCGGTGTACAATCACATGATTTACCAGCCATATTTATGGACACAGAGTGGTTATAGAGTTCTAGCCCCCCTCTTCATAACTGGATTATAGGTCCTTATCCCACCACCGTTATATATCATTGGTCTCCCAGTTATGCCTTCTCTATCTTTCAGGTTTTGGTTTTATCACGGTACACGTACTGGAAGTCATAGATCTGGGCAGTGGATCGCGGTGTAAATTAATTAGATAATCGACGAGGAGCTCTCTGTTCGTTCGGCGTAGCTTTTACGGTGGCTGTTTGAATGATCAAAACAAAAGCCAGTTTTGGGTATTTTTCCTTCCACAAACGGATTCGTGTGCGACTTCAGGTTGCACATCTAAGCAATGCAGGGTGGACTGTAAGGGGGCTGCGAAAGCGAAAGTGAAATTTTCTCGCTGAACCGGTTCAAGCGTCACTGGTATACAGGGAAAACAGTGGAGGGAGAGGGCTCGTGGGGTCTATCCGTAATAACCAAGCGACCAGTTAATAGAGCACATAAACATGCGGAAGTGTTAGAAATTATCCGGGACAAGGGACGGTCGAAGGAGCGTAACGTGATGCAGAACGCCAAAGGTCGGAGTGTGCCCCACAGCGCATACGACCATATATCAAGTTGTGTGCTAACCACGCTACATCCGGAAAGAGAGGCGATTGTCAACCGAGATTCAAATGGGAAGTGGAACGACCCTGGACATGTACTGGGCCGAAAGACCTTCAGTACGAGCTGAGTCAAGGACTTTAGTCAGTAGACTGGTGACCAAGTGGGTAGCGGGCTGAAATCTCGTCCTTACCGTCGACTTCCTCTTCCAGGCCGCACTAACTTTCTCTTCAAAAGGGCGCCCATAAATGACACAGCCAGACGTAATTAGTTCGGAATGGACGTAGGTAAACAGAAGCGGAAGGATGAAACACCAGAGAGCCATTTAACCTTGCTTCGTATAAATCATTAATGGAAGTTGGTACTGGATAGAGTAATGGAACTGGAACTATAGAAGGTAGAATCCGACTACTCGGCAGTAACCTCGGCACAGTAGTGTGAAGTTTGAGGGTATTGCTTTCTGTAAGGAATCCACCTTATATATGCTGATTTACCTTTCTTGAGGTCTACCAGGCACACCTAACTGCCGATAATCCTGTAGGCAGAATGAAAGAGTAAACTAACTTAGACAGTCAACTGGGAAAACTAAGATGAGGCGAAGTGTCGTTTCACCATTAGTCACTGCCGCCAGTGCCGTAATCAACCCAATGTAATTCCCACATTATCCAGAGCTTTTTCTTATAAGGCGAGGTGGTGTTGACGACAGTGAATGTAAATAGTGGAACAAATATGAGAATAAGCGGCTTAACCGATAACTCAAGGAGTAAGGGAATACCATAACCTGCTCTCTGTAACTACTAATTTTTTTCTGTGCAAAGATGATGTCCGTCGTAAACAAAAGACGTAACAAAAAACCAGGCTCTATTTTGAATGAGTGAACAACGTGACTCCATCATATAGGAAGGCACATATATTCGAAATTTCGAAAAAATACTACTGACAAGTAGGCATCAAAAGAGGCTGTTTCAGATGACGTTAGTTAAATTTGCTTTACTCAGGACGACATTTTATAATGGCATTTTCCTTACTGCCCACATTTCACGGCAAAATCCACATTGAACTAGGTGAGACATGACTACCGTAGTTTTAACTTGCCTTTAAGCGAAAACTTCGAATGTATCGTTCATGCCAGTAATCGTATTGTCCACCTCTTGAAAGTAACCAATACCTTGCTTCCTCCAGTGATCTCAAAACTTCACCAACCTAGTTAAACAAAAAGTAGGAAGTGAACAGATTCCAAGGACAATCCTTTCGAACACAGTAGATTTGGGAAGAGAGAGGAACTGAGGGAAAACGATGAAAAATTATCTCCACATTATAAAGACAATTGGGACAACGGACAACTGGACAACGGAATGTTTCGGCAAATAAAACTCGCTAAAATGGAATAAAAACAACATAGCTATATAACACTAATTCAACATAACCAGTTAACAAACTGGACAACGTTTTGTCTCCAACTTTTATGATATGATGAAGTGACAGTTTAGAGTTCTGCAATAATGGGATGTATCTGTAATGAATAATTACAGGAATTCAGCAAAAGCCTGAAAATAGACAGAAAATTGTTGTGCTTTCCCTGAATAGGTGAAGAAGATAAGGGGATTTTGTAGGATTTCAAATGAGAGGTCGAAGTACGTGTACATGAAAGAACAGACACTTTTGGGAGACCACGAAAAGCCGACCTCACACTTACCGCACTGGTGGCCTACTGTTCGAGTCCACCGCGAAGCGACTGTAGCTTATCGTGCTGCTACTATTTGCGTACCTTGGTCACCCATTGAGTTGTACTGAATCCACAGAGTTTCAGAATCTACAGAGTGTTTTTTCTGGAGTTGGAACAACTGTGGTAGCTGGTTCCTTCAAATCTAGATTATTCGAGCAGTCATAAGCCGACGACCGCTACTTTTGAGTCAAAGGTCTTGAATGCAAAATCTAACCGTCCTGGTGCCCAGGTTTGGGCACCATGGCAGAGTCTTAGCCCACATAATGGTGAACCTCACAGACAAGGAATACCTTCATGCTGCATCAACCGTTGCGTAGTGAGTTGCTTTATTAGCTGCACATAGTAGAGCTGTTCAACAAAAGCATGCGGCTGTTGACACAATCCATCTTCCTTCATTGTTGCCTCATAGTTCTCGTACTTTCTTACTTGACAATCACTGTTCTTTAGGTTTACGTCAGGTGTTTGGGGACTTGACACTTTACATGCCACCTTTCATATCTAACTCTCCGCGTCCGCCATTCAGGCCTCGTTCTCTTGATCCGTCTCGACGGAACAAACAAAAGACTGGCCAATACCACGAATGTCTTGTAGCACCTTTTGAATAAAGCTAAAATGGCCCGCTTGAACCTGAAAGACTTAGTTTGCAACTGACAAACATTGCTCCAGAGTGTTTATTTTCTAAGTCCCCCTCAAATTTCATTTCAGGTAATGAGTCCGTGGACAGATGGCAGGGAAGTTCAAATCTTTGCATCTGGAAATGACGAGTGGTCCTTTGGAATATTGGTAGCAGCAGGAGATTTACTAATACATCTTTAGTTTGTTGTAGAGTCACTTGCCCTACTGTGGCTCTACGCAGTAGTAGGAAATCGGTCACATTGGGCCATGAAAGTGCCAAGAACGAATAAGAACCGAGTGGAAAATCGCGTTTATAGGCCCACCTTGTTGTGGCATTTTCGAATGGTTATAATGGATAAGGAGTTGAATTGAAATAGGCTCATCATAACCAATAAGTGAGCAACTGAGGGTTCTAGTCATACAGTGCAAGTACTGGAGCTATTACCTGTCACTGCATTAACTGCAGTGTTGTCCCATCGGTTTGATATGGGGATGTTGGTGTAACAATATATACCAACGATGGTAGCGTACCGCTGCTCCTTGAAGAAGAACAGGAATAAAAAATCTGTAGGATCGGTATCGCTAACTCTTACTCAAGCATGACAAAAGCGCACAAAAGTCGTCCCGTTTCAAAATAAACGTCTATATTTTCGGTAACCCGATAAAAACACATGAACAACGGATCAATAGAGAGCTGCACACTGGGCCCACTACCGTAGAACTTTCGTCCCTTTCGGCGGCTAGCTGCCATGCCACCTGAAGGAAGCACGAGGGATTAGATACTGCCAGGTTGCCAAAGCCCACACAAGAGTAGTCGAGATGCTGAGTTTGGGTTCAAACCATGGACCTTCCGGCCAGTAATTTTGCGCTGAGATATCTCGAGGTGTTCATCCCAAGATTGACTGAACTGTGTACACTATATGAATAACAGACGTGAATGGTTTCCCCTCCGAAATGGACAGTAAAACAATGGACATACCCCAGGTAATACGATGAGGCAGTGTAGAATATCAGGCCGTGGACAGCCATCTGGAGCAAAAACTGGAGCATGTAAATAAACTGACACTAGAGAGCTGAGTGAGGATCGCCGTTAATTGGCTGAGATACGGCGAGAAAGTTATCAGGCAGATTCTGTAAATGAACTTTGAATGTCTACGTTATCTAGCGGTTTACCCCATCAGCGCATCGAAACTATACTCCAGTCAATTCCGGGTATGCTTTTCAATGAGTTCCTTCATTTTCCGACCAAAAACCCTCCGTTTCTGTCCATGCGTAGCGGAATTAGGATAAAAAAAAATATATGTGCCCTATACTTCTGTCGCAGGCTGCTGTCGCAGATAAGATATTCTCTTAGATCTTTTATTCAGGTCCATTCCCCACAAGCTGTTAAGTCCTTGCTTCCAAACTGTCATCCTCACCGGCCAAGGAATACGTCCGATTTGCATCATTTTGAAGATTCAGATGAACAAGTACATCTGCACCTAGATGTGTGCTGGAGAAAAATGAGTAGTCATCCGTGATAGTTTGACTCGGGTTGCCGCCAAAGCTAGTGAAGTTCAGTTTCAGTCAGAAAGCAATTCCGATTGGTTTACTCCCAAGTTTGGTCACCAGTGGTGTCTGAAACGTTGAGGAATAAAACTCGATATAGCAACATTGTCGTATTCCATCATTTCTCAAAACTCCATCATGCTCTACCAAATCGCACGTTTTCTGCCTCACGGTTTTCACTATTCTGAACGGGATGCAGAGTACGGCATTTGTCTTAATCGACAATGACTCGGGTTACGTAGCATATGACCGAGCCACCACCACTACCACCACCACCACCACATCCACCACCACCACCACCACCACCAGCACCACCACCACCACCACCACCACAACCACCATCACCACCACCACCACCATCACCACCACCACCACCACCACAACCACCATCACCACCACCACCAGCACCACCACCATCACCACCACCACCACCACCACAACCACCATCACCACCACCACCACCACCACAACCACCATCACCACCACCACCACCATCACCACCACCACCACCACCACAACCACCATCACCACCACCACCACCACCACAACCACCACCAGCACCACCACCATCACCACCACCATCACCACCACCATCACCACTAGCACCACCACCACCACCACCACAACCACCACCAGCACCACCACCATCACCACCACCACCACCATCACCACCACCATCACCACCACCATCACCACTAGCACCACCACCACCACCACCACAACCACCACCAGCACCACCACCACCACCACCACAACCACCATCACCACCACCACCAGCACCACCACCATCACCACCACCACCACCATCACCACCACCATCACCACTAGCACCACCACCACCACCACCACAACCACCACCAGCACCACCACCATCACCACCACCATCACCACCACCATCACCACTAGCACCACCACCACCACCACCACCACCACAATACTTGGGATTGGCTGATTCCGCTGCGCAACCACACACAACAGTCTAGCTCTGATTATAGTGCGAAATCGAGACATGGAATAATGCACGAAACTATGGGACGTTGAATTTCCCACTTTACCTCAAAGGAGCGTTCCGTATGTTTCTGTAGCGCTTTCACTTCTTTGGCACATGCATCTAAAAGTCGAGTGAGATTCTGGAATGGCAAAACAATGACGATTGAGTAATGTTAATAAGTACTCTTTCCAAAAGGGAATTAAATGTACTCCACGCAAAATCATTCGGAATTTGTAAGCAGAAGGCAAGGAAAGATGGGTAACACTGGGCAACACAAAGTAGGATCTGAAAGGAAACCGGTAGTCCTTAGACAAAACTAGGCGGGTGCACGCATGCCTAACTGTCTACCGCATCTCACATGCTTACACGTGGACGAAGCTCTGTGCTCAATCGTCTGAATATAAGATGGGAACATTGTGAGGATCCGAAATGCACTAGTCTGATTGACTGACTAATTTAATGAGAAAAGCTTTCGTCTGAAACCCTGGAAGGCGTGCGCAACATGAGATGCAGGTATAATACTCAATTACAAATTGTAAGCATTGTTTTCCTCATTGCAGGCGGAATAAAATTGGGCAAGATAAACCACTGGGAGAGGGCGCAGCTAATATCTATAATATGCTGTGGTACGACGAAACGACCCTACAGTTTTGATGGCGAACATTTGGTGTTCAGCTGATCTGTTGCCAGTCTGAAGTGTCATACGTCCTGAAGCTACCTCATTCGGTCTCGTACGTCAAGCAAGCATATGGTGGCAGCGTCTACGTGAATGCAGTTTATTTCTGAATTTTTCAAACTTCCAATATTCTCGTGCAATATACCAATAACAGCATAGCGCACATGACAACCAGAGCCAAGACTGGGCTCGTTCGATAAATGCATCTATAGTAATTTACACCTAAGTGTATATGTGGTCCCATTCACTAGCTCATTTCTGGTGCTCACGTGTATTCCATGTCTGCACAAGATCTTGACTTGCGGGTGACCTCGTATGCCGTCACCCCGGAGAGTATCCGTCATTTTTATGCAAAATCAGCGGACCGCGCAAGCCAAACACCGCACTATACGCGCCTCCAAATAACTCAGACACCAAAGAATTAGCTGGTGATGTCCTCTTTCAGTGAGCACAAAGAAAAGTGATATTATGCGCGCAAAGAAATGCAATATTGTGCCTATATTCGCACGAGTCTAGGCTCAAGGTCACTTGGTTGCAACAAGCCCAATGTGCCGAGATCTGGTGGTACTCCCCCAAACAACTGCGCTTGCTCTCTGGACCACACGATGGCTGCACAGCTGGACATAACCTAAAAACAACTTAAAGCTCTGATGACCGTAGCCCACATCCCATGCGACAATGTGACAGAAAGAAATTCTTACCCCAACTTTTGCTGTTCACTGTAACTTGATTCATCTGTTAGTGGTCTGACAGGTGGTGGTTGGGAGGTGCGATTACAATGTCAATGAGACCGAGCACTCCTTTGAGTGCAATTAGCTCTGGTGCGCGAACCTTACCTGCAGGTACCTTCAGAATTTTGTGACGAAATACACCGGTGGCGTGGACAATCCGATAATTGCATACAGGCCACGAACTTCCACTGACGATTTTTCTGCAAATGAAGTCCTTCGAGAGTTGGATGGAAGCTCCAAACGAAGCATATGGAGAATCGTTCAGAAGTGCAACACCTCGAGACTTGCAATACATAAGATGATAAAGGAGCACTGAATTCGAAAGTCTTCCACTCTGCAGGTTCGACAATTACCTTAGGATGATTTGGGGAAGCGACAGACTTTCACCCCGTTTACCGATGAAACCGTTTTTCATCTGAATAGTTAATTGTGTGAAACTTGGTATCGGGTTAGATACAACCCACCTCACTACAGCCTTTGCCACGCGAAACTAAGCGCTAAGCTGACGGTTGACTGATGGCTCGTATTTGGCACTAAAATCATTGGGCCGTTTTTCTTTTCGGATGAGGCGATTAGTTAGTGCTGTCGTTGATATCCGATTTCTGGCTTTTGTGGTCTTATCACACAAGTATCTGGCGCAACAACAAGTAACTACACGACCGCAGGAGCTTAGTCTAATCGGCGGTGTTTAGTTCCAACAGAATGACGCTCCGCCACACTATGTTCGGATTGTACACAAAAACGTGGGTGAAATATTGGGGGTTGTTGGAAACTGTCAAGGAGAACCGTTTGACAGGCCACCAGGATCGGCGGACTACAATCCTCGTGATTTTATCTTTTAAAGCTTTCTGAAGCGGTGCGTCTACAAGAATAGATCAAGTCGTCTTCAGCTGGCACAGTTAAATATCGTGAGCGAACGTGAAAAAAATAACTCAGTCGACTCTGGGAATATGATGGTCGGTTGTTATAGACGGAAGTTCTTGTGCGAATAAAATACTGGTGGGTAATTCAAAAATGTATTTCGATGAAGTGTGAATTTTTCGTCTAAGTTTCCTTGCATTCCAGATGATTTTTTTACGTGAATCATTTATGAAAAAATGCTGGATCAGGGTGAAATAGTGTCAACAACAATTCGGACGCTTTCGGGTGAAAAATAACCTCAGTCAAAGGGCTAAATTCGCAAAACGGTTGGTTAACAACTGACTAATGTGTTTTTTGGTATTCCTATCTGGTCAATCAAGTGACCAATGGTAGGACGTATTAGCCGCATGCTTAGAAGTAGTGGTGCTTACCTTCGACTGAGTGACAAAACTCTTCATCGCTCTGTCAATGTATCGAAGTATTGGTGTAACGGTGGATACTACTGATGAGGCATGTGAGTAGCACGTCTGCTCGTAAATCCGCTTTGCGTCTCTTGAAAAGTGAGATCTGTTACAGAATTGGCGGAGTCTCTTTGTAGCATTTGCCTGGATTTGAGTACCAGTCAATGAATATCCGGAAAAGTTCAGGAAGACGCGTTCAAGGAGAAGGTGTATATTCAGTTTTGTAAACGAGATGCATATGAGAGTTTTGCTCCCCTGTTCAATAGTCTGCAACTGTTCAGTTAGTGTTCTCAAATAGACAACTCAGCTGCGAAGGTCTTCTTCCATTCATTGGTAGCTAGGACGCGATTATTGGTGGTCGTTCAGATGGCCATCGAGCTGTTCGCCAAGCATGGCAATTGGCTTGCAAACGTTCTATCCCCAGTTGAGGGGATACTGCCACTGAGCAGCTGAGTTGGTCAACTGGGAGCTGGCGATATCTCCTCGACTGGGGACGAAACGTTTGCAAGCCAACCGCCAAGCTCGGCGAACAAATCTTCTTAGCACTGGTCTACAAAAATGGTAAAAACTGATCTAGTGAAGGAATAAAGTCCCCTAATGTTTTGCTGACTTGGGTTACGACTGATTCGGAAAATGAAAGTGCTTGACATAAACGGGCCCAAGTTAAGGTAACTATGAAATTAGAATGACTCTGTAGTCGTCATTAGGCTAGACCGTTTGTTTTGCCTTGTACAATAAAAACCAAATAAATTATCGACGGAACTAAGCGATTGGTTAACAGCATAATAAATGCAACTTTGTTGCCTACAATCCACAGCGCAATTTTGTCAGCTTTCCAAATTTTCCTACTACGATTGTCGCAGTTAATGAGGACTAGGAACCATCTGGAATCATGAAGCTGTAGTACATTTTGCTAGGTGTTACATTTCCGATAGTCTCATTTGGAATTTCTAATCTACTTCGTGAGAACTCAAGTGAAAAAATCTCGTGCGTTGGGCGGCACTGCCGGTGTCACATACTTTACCAGTGTCTCAGCAATTCGCCGGAGGCTCCGAAACGCACTTTTCTGTTACTGGCCTCACCGAAATGTTGATATTAAACGAATGACATCATACCCATTACCATACCATTACCGTACACGCACTACTATATAGTATTACTATCTTTACCTGGTCGCCGAGCACGAGGGAGAAAACCGGTTAATTTTGTATTCGAAAAGCTGGGATAACGGCTTCTTTCATTCTTAGTGTCGCCTAAGGTGTGAACTAAAACCATCACCGTAATAAGTTGTTTTAGACGCTAGCAAAGTGCATCGATCGTCTCCGTTATCCGGCATTTGGGTTGCGGGAACCGGTGATTTTCATAAAGATAATCGAGACGTTCTGGACTAAACTGGAGGTTCTCTTATGAAAGGATCCGATCGGCAGTTACTCACTGCATATGATAGGATGACAGGGCACACACTGAGTACACTGCCTAGTTAGGACGATCGTTTATGCAGAGTTGCGTAGATACCTCAGTTCTTTTCAGCGATTTTATAAGTAAAACTGAATAAGTGTTCGATCGTACCGAAACCAAGTGAATTATTGCAAATCTTTTCCCCTGTATCCTTCTCATTAGAACTGACTTTGTTTTTAGGGCAAAAATGATAACGTGGATTGAAACGCTCAGTCGCAAAGTGGGCTGATGTCAGAATGAGGTTTCAAAGAGTTTTTCCATTTGCCATAATCTTCAACCGAATACACCATGTGATGATCGCCACGCGGTATATTTAAAGAGATAGTTAAGTGTCGGAACATTATTCCTGGATAAGACAGCACCTAAACTATTGTAAGCGATGTTTCACTACCCACTCCTTCAAGCCTCATTATCTTCCGGATTTTCACCAAACCCATTTCATATTTGAATGGATCTTTCATTAGGCGAGATGCTGAGAACGCGCGTAGTTTACCAAAGATGCTTACTATATCAGCACAGTGAAACTTCCCCTAACTTACTTCCGCCTTTTACTCTTTGGCCGCGCTGGATTCGAACGCGGGACTTTTGACATGCGAGGCAAATATACCACTACTACTCCACCAGAGTGGACTTAGGTACACTTCAGCGAGGTGACTGGTCAGCCTGACGCTTCGAACGACACTCGAAAACTGTTCACTACGATCAGGAATTCCTAGTCAGCTAGCATCATGGATGTCTGCAGCCTGCAAGATACCTGAATGCGGTTCTGGATTTGCGCGATTTGGATTCGAATAGCTTTTATCTAAACAGCCCCCCTCCCATTATTCTGGGTGGTTCTCATTAAAAGGCAGTGACGCGGAAGCAAATTCCGCAAACCGCCTAACTAGCAACAATTAATAAAAATTGTCTGTGAATTTTCAACCGTCTGTGGGACCATCTGACTGAGAAGCCCTTACAGGTGAGTCACTCGATCGACTCGACCGTCACATGGATCGTTGAGCGAACCAGACAGATCGCTGTATGGCCGGTATATTTGCCTCTTCATACGTATCAACGCAAGTGCCTCCAGTGATAATACGCTCGCCCTGCGTGGCAAACCTCCAGGTTTCAACTCCCGCAGTGGCCACCAGTGATCGGAATTCTAGTGTGGTGCTTCTCTTCTTTAGTGTGGAAAAAACAGACTGGCTACTCGAGGACAGAAAAAAAGATTACACAAAGAGAATGGTGTGAATGCAAATAATGATCTTTGGTTAATGTAAGGTTGTTGTATTGTGTAGAATTTTACTTACAATGCTATCATCTGAACATCATCTTTCCTGCTCCAGCGCGGTTTGCTCGGTCTCATCGTAATCTAGGCTATCCCTTTGGTTTGATTGGTCAGATACTATGAGCTCGAGATAGCTCAGTGTTTGAAGCTCGAACTTGCTGACCAAAAAGTCCTTTGCTCGAACCCAACTGCAAAATCTCGACTGCTCTTGTCTAGACGACCTTTACATTATTCGGCCTATTTGGAGAAACTGTTAATACTGTTAATACCAATGGTCTTTCTGGGATCATGAGAATAGGACAAAACGGTTCTATACATGAGTCACATCAGTTTTCAGAGGACAACTGCGACAAATCATTTGCATCTCTTTGGTATTCACCTAGGTGTCCATACCTGTCACAATAGGTGTCTCAAACAGTCATATTATCTGAAGACTGCATCATCTAAAACTCCATGCGAGCCGCGACCTCTGTCTACTTCCTCAAACTTACTGATTCTTCATCAAAAATGCACTTTTCTTCATTAATCGGAATTCGGAGACCCGGGTTAATGTTGGATATTAGGTACAGTAGATCGCAAAATACTTCAATCCGTAGATTCTTTTGTAGCTTGACCAAAGTGTTCCACGTTGCCGGTTGGACCATTTGACTCTAAAAGATGAGAGGATATCGGAGAAGCTTCCCTACTCAAGTAAACAAGACTGTATGAGCCCAAAATTGTCGAAACTGAACAATAACTGATTGTCTCTTTGTAATCCACGCTTTGCCACAGCCGGAATAAGACGAAAGTACCACAACAATACCAATGCGTATAATAGTAACAACTAAGTTATTAATAATTTGTATCGATATTATTATCCACTGTATATCCCGAAAATCGTCTGACTAAAATCGCTTAGGGTCTGTTTGTGGCACACACAGATGACTAAGTATCACTAAGAGTACCAAAAAATTACCCCCCTGCCAACTGCGAACGAAGTATTTCCAGAACCAAAAATGATAAAGTAACAAAGTAGTTACTTGTGAAACAGCATATTTTTTATTTGAAGATCGATACTGATCACTTCCTAACTTTAATTATTTTGGGGTCGACCTGGCTTGCAGAAGAACAGTACAGTAGGGAAAATCCCTCTTTCCTCCTACATTCTTGAACATTTCGACAACAATCCTGTTGGAACATGAATTGTGCATTCATTTAAGCATGTTCATTCTAATTCGGGGAATGACAGTGTCCGAGAGTAAATCTCAGGGGTGAATAAGAGAAAACTGATTTGGGTTTTCTTACCACTTGAGAAACTGAAATGAAATGTTTATATCTATTTGCCCAGTGTGAGCTACGCTTCTGGAGTGGAAAACAGGCAGATGTGATCAAACCACTAATGTCCAAAGGCATATAGTTCTGAGAATCCCTGTTCAGGCTCCCCATCTCTTACTGCTTTTTTTCAAACAGGATAAACCTATTCATACATTCTCAGGGTTGTTGTAAAGGATTACTCGAAACACACTTCAACACGAACCTGGTGGATTTGAAACTACAAGAATCCACCCATATTGTGCTTCCAGGAGCTCCAGTAGATCGCCAACTTTCAAAGTGCAGTTAGATGGATAAACAATGACACAATTTTTCGCATTTTGCTATGCGGCCTAAACGTACACTGATCAGTTCTGTCTGGTTGAAGCAGATGTAGCGTTTCAATCGACAGAAACTTTCTCAATGGATCGTTTCATCAAAAATGTCATGGCAAAATATCTTACACGGTGACAATGTGCGAGAATTGTTCGGGCATACCAAACAGCCATGAATCGGTCAGCAGCGGTGACATGAGGCGTCCCACCATAGTTGGATTGATGGACCGATTCCAAGCATCAGACACGAACAGAGTGCATCGACTGTTGAAGATTTTCACTCCGGATCAGATTCTAAATCCGACCAGCATAGCACATACTTTTTCCTGGTAACAACGCAGTGTTAGCTGTTTCGGAATTAGGAAATTTTTATCACAATCACTAGAATATGGCAGAGGCCTTGCTAGCCTTATCGCCGTTCTTGGCAGAACTAGTAGTGCATTGAACCGTTTCGTAATTCGAGCTTGACACTGACCATGTTAATCTAGTCAGATTCAACGGACAAGTGTGACCCTAGTGGAGCAATGTGGTGGCGTGTGCTCTTTCTGCCTCAGAGATGGACGAATACAACATGCGGTATGTCTAGGAGGTAACTAGGTTAAGTATCTGACTATGCAGAACCGGTATGCATGAAGTTTGAGGAGACGGGACTGTACATCATAATTGAAAGGACCCTGATCGAAGGATGGCTGCAAGAGCAGGTACTAACGTGGAAGCTTTGAAAGTAGCGAATAACGTACACACTTCTAGTGTTAAAGAAATCCAGTTCATTGAATCTCATCTGCATGTTTCTCATCATCGAAACTTTCAGTTAGCTAAATAGTTGACCCTTCTCAGAATACAAACAATTTTAGGCGATCTAACCACAACCTAAAGTAGGTTTTTGACAAAATGCACGCGTAACATCGCGATCGATTAAGGAGACATGTTGTCGGGACTCCTGCTGGACTTGTCAATTGATGTGACGTTTACACGCACTACATCAGTGTTTGCTCCACGGATGTGGTTGTTCAAGTACTGCGTAGTGTAACGTTCCACAACTACGTCGCCGAAAGATTCATGAGTTCGTACTTCCACCCAACAATCCTAAGCTCTTTGCCGGAACAATATCTTACGAGCGATGCCGTGGATATAAGAAGTGTTCATGAGATTGTGGGAAGTTATTCGAAGCACACTGAAAATCAGTCTCTTCTGAGGCCGTGTTAGAATACGTCACGGTGAACGGCGATGACATCCATTAACATGTCACTTAAAAGCTGAAGAACTACGGTTACCTTTGAAGCTGGAATTTCATTCGCTAATTTTCATTCCAAACAAATCCACTCAGTACAGGTTTATATTCTGGATAGTCATTCGTACTGACATGAAGTATTCGTTTGTTATTTTACTTCAAATGGATAATAGCAGTGAATAAGTGGAGCCTGATCAACCTCCTGTGGTTGGATGCCTTTCAACGTTGGTGTGACGTCCCCATGGTTCAGCCCGGTCTCTCTGTTTTCTAGAGGTTGCTTCTAAGTAAATATACTGTCTTATTGAAAGCGCAGCAAACATGAAGCAGATAACCATCAGTTCGGAACCGCGTATATGTGTGCTGAAAAAGCATGGGGCTTTAATTGACTTGTCTTACGTGACGTGAAGTAGAAGTGGATGCACTGAATACAACAGCTCGAATCATTGAAGTGTAGTCCAATTTTTACTGGTGGGGAGTTCAGGAGGAAGAGCTGTGAACTGAAAGGAATAGTTTGGATGTCTGCACACCATTCAGCGTCTCATGGACCGTGTTCGCAGGTGTACGTAACCATTGGTGTGATCCCTGTCTGAGTCCATTCAGTTGCCTTCCTCTATCTGGTCTGTGAAACAAACTGATATCAAGCACGAGT
Organism: Clonorchis sinensis; assembly: GCA_003604175.2. Lineage (NCBI taxonomy): Eukaryota > Metazoa > Platyhelminthes > Trematoda > Opisthorchiida > Opisthorchiidae > Clonorchis > Clonorchis sinensis. The sequence goes on from CM030370.1 coordinate 130,788,167, forward strand.
GTCTCCCTTGTCCGCTCCTTCTTCAGTTCAAAAGCTTGGCTATCTACCACAGAACTCGATCATTCCTCAGATTTCCATACTTAGCATTTGAGGGATCAGCGTTCCACATCTGGTAAGGATTTGCTGGATTATTTTCAGTATTGCTTTAAACACCGTAAGCATAGCTTCTCCGATTTGCTGACGCATAACACCCGAGAACTGATTGACGTTTTTGTTCCGGTGCACTGCAGGGTTTTTGAGCCGGCTCAGGTTGATAATGATGCTTCATGACAGATCTCCGAAGATGGATTCGCACATTTTATCGATCCACAAGACCCTAAGAGAAAGTGACGCCAGATGTGCACACACTAAAAGTGATCGAAATTCACTGTATAAATCCCAGAAAGGCCAATAACCTTCAACAGTGGGTGATTGCCATGTAAGCCAACTAGGTCCACGGCTGATTGGTTCCTGGCGGCCGCTGGGTTACACGACCTGCGCGGTCGTGGTAGAAATTTATACTGAACGGGCACGGTCGATAATCAGCGTATAGTCAAAGGAGTCGCTTCTCATTGTTTGCTGTCTGGCCGACCGTGCTACGGTCAGTCAACTAAGCTGCTCATTCAGGTCACCTGAAGGAATAACAATACCAGCGTTCTAGTCTAACAGGCTTGTCAAAACAGACCTGGGTAGTGCCTTCGCAAGCATCAGAAATATGGTACGTCATGACATAATCCAACATTACAAACAGATGCTGGTCTCCTGTTGTGGCTTTGGATTTTACTGAGGTGGATAACCCAACGGCGCCGAAGAGCGTTTGCTGGAATACAGTCCAGCAAAGCGTGGTTGGCCCTTAGTGCAACTCCTACACCATATATATCACGAGCCGTTGCTTCAGGATCGACGGACGTGCGTAAAATTAAACTTGAAAAAGCCGGGTTTGTCCTGAATGTACGGTGAAACATCAGTATTGTGTGCAACTTTTGAAGGTACATCGACCTGAGGATGACACACATTATGGACGAGCATCACCTCTCAGCTAGTTTGCGGATCTATCAGATTGTAATTTTAGCTGATTTCGGTGGACAGCAGTTTGGATAAGTATATTAGATAGCTGTCGACCAAATGATCCGGAATCGTTTGCTTAAAGGCGAGGAACATCAATGCACAAACAGCTGCGAGGTTGATTCCTACTTCATAGTTGCCCGGGCCGATGAGGGAGGTTTGGTCAAGTTATCCTACCCTTCTAATTTGGGGCTTCTAATTTAGGCGCAGTGGGAAGATGGAAATGTCAGTTCGGAAGCTGCTTAATTAACCTGAAACTTTGCATGAACCGCAAACCAGTGGTTTATGAGGTATCCTGGGTACAGCCCACCAGGAACCAATGAATCGGCAGTCTAACATACTCCGCTGTGAGGAGTTGGTGTAGCCTGAGGGTGCAAGGCTTCCGGTGCTGTTACGTGCAGCAAGTATACTTGCAGCTGCACAGAGCAATTGTTAGGCATTTTTCGGCCGCGTTAGATGGTTCACCGGCGGTGAATCTTTTGGATCATATGGAATTCAGGGTCGAGCAATTCTAACCCAACTATCTTAGGAGTATTGTTCCTCTGAGGAAAACACTATACTTTTTTCTGCCAGTTTCGCAGAGAATAGTACGACTTTATTGACATATAGTATGATCACAGGAGTACGGGTACTTGCTGTTCTTTGTCAGGCAGCCTTCTTCTAGCTCTCCTGGCATGAATGAACTTTGGAAAACAAAATTCCAGCCGGTGCAGCCTGCAAAAACAAGGGAGCACTAAAATCCGATTACTCCTTCAAGCTGGCAGCTTTCGTCATTGTATTAGGTATAGAAATATTTAACTGGTTCCGTCGGACGAAGCAGGCAAAGGGTAGGATAGTTTCTGTTTGTTTTTTACCGAGATGTCCAACAAACTCTCGTTATTTTAGCAATCCAGAGGGAAAAATTGCTTGAATTTATAATTTCTGTTCAAATCGTAATACTTTCATAAAGGTTAAAAAGTACTCGGAAATACTGAGTGATTTTTAACCCACGGGATCCTAGTCTGGGCCAGGGTACCACCAGAATAAATTAGATTGAGCAGTGGTCAGTGACACTTACCGAAACAGAGATTATGATAGTTTAGATTCAATTCATCACGGTATTCAGTTGTTGGTTGCGGTACAGGAAATATTAGGAATGCAACTGAAAAGTAGTTTACTAAGAACAGGAATGACAAGTAAATGGCGTTATGAGGCTAGGACTGACGCATTCAGACCACAGTCTCAGAATGTTTACCTGGCTAATCTGACTGTACGGCGCGTTCGCAATCAAATCCGATAGTAATTGTGTAAGCTTCTGAAATGAACGAAAAAACAACTCGGCTTTAGTTAATTGCATTAGTAAACCACCAACCAAGGGGAGATTCGTTTTAATGGCATTCTAGCAGCAAAAAGGTCGTTGGCATCAAAATTACACAAGCAAAAGAAAAAAAGAAAAATAATTACGCATAACGAGGAAGTATTTGAACGCTAAACTAGTAAAACCCTTCTAGCTCACTTCAAATGTTCCCAAAAGAGGTTGCATCACGTCACGATTTCGATGGGCCAAAACTTACACATCACTGTCATGCATCGCTGAGGATGTCTCCCTGTAGTCTGAGGGAAGTCGGCACTACTGAAAATGATTACAGGAGTATGCTTGATGCCCCCTAAAAGTATTGCGCAGAAAATCCTGTACTATGAAGTACCAGTTTATTCCTTAATTTAGAGTGATCCTATTTTCGCTTTACGTTTTTAGTTCACTGACAGACCTCACGTAATCACAGCTTTAATGCTGGAACCTATTAGTGTCAACAGCTTGGGGGATGCATTTCATCGATGGTTTCCTTCTGGAAAGAACACCCCAAGGAACACACCAAAAGTAGTGTTTTAAGACAAGCAGTCTCTTAGACCGGAACTCTACCGTCCCAATGGTGGACAGAAAGTTATGTTTGTGGACTTCGTTGAGCGTGACCTCCAGAGAGAGCAACAGATGTACAGCTTGAGTCCATGGCAAACACAGCAGGTCTTTGCCAAGGGTCCATGAAGATCGACAGGCAAGAATGCGTGTAAATGCCATGTAAACAGTTCCAAGAATCACGCAACTGCGTACTTGCTGCTAGTCCTCAGTGAATAAGTTATACAGTATCGTCAGAACTTCTAAACGGAAGCATAGTAACGGCGGTCAACAATGGAGAGGATCAGTGTCCTGAGTAACTCGCATTTTTTAATCTATGGCGTTGGACGGTTAGTAGTAAGATATTCTTGTTCAGGCTGCATGGATGAGTAGTACATTTTCATGTGTTCTTAAAGCATCATAGCAACTGTTTTGCTGTTTGAATCGGAAGTCTAGAATTGTTGATTGAAAGGTGTTTTCTGCTGATTTAATTGAATCACAAGACGAAATAGCAAGCATGGCCACCAATTTACAAAAGAAGACTAGGCACTTGAACCCTTTCTGCTTAACGTAATTCGAAATTTGGAGCAATTAAACAGCACTTTTAAAAAACTTATTTGTAAATGAAGTTGATAATTACTCGAGAACTGTCAAGCTGATGAGCACGAAGACGAACGAAACCGGTCGTGTTTTACATTTGTCTCCATCAGAAGGTACCAATTTAGGTTAGTTCCTCGTGGCTTCCTACAGGGGACCCTTTTTGAATGTTTCTCCAGTGGGCTCTATTGAAAGAATCAGTGGCACCATAGAACGTGCCCGGACTCCCAGCAATAGCGATACTCGGTTTCGATCGCTGACCCGGGGACGACAAGTTGCTATTTACGCGAGCTGTTCCCTTTCCGAAACTCGGTACCCAGGTCACTCGGACTATGTTTGCCAAAGCGTTTTTTTCTTACAAAAATACACTGATGCGCCGTTATGTTAATGCAATCGATACTGTATGACACTGCGGTATTTAAGCCGGAGAGTAATCTCAATCAATAATTGTCATTCTTGCTCTCACCCAACTTCTTATAAATCAGCAAATTACTAGACATGCTGGTGTTTTTGTACGGCTGCCATCAACTAAACTGACCACACCGTTTGAAAGAAGCCGCATGGCTAAGTATCACACTGTTGCTTAGCTCTGCAGGAGGAGAACTCAAAATACACTAGGGTATCATTATGCGAAATACTGCGGGGGTCCATGTGAGGGTTTGTTGAAGGGGTCATTTCATTAAAACAGACAAAACTTTCGAGTCCTCTTCCGGTCGGAAAGGAATAGTATTCAGATTCAGAAAGTCCCACTACCCTCGGATAATACAGCGTTCAACTCACTTACCAGATAATGTCCAAGGACTTCGTTCGTCTGAAGATAACCGGAGGAATCACCGTTTAAGGAATCTAGCGAAGACTTGGCTTCCTCTTGGATAAGCCATAAGCGCTCCATGAAATCCTGGAGGGAAAAATCACATCTCTTATATTTGTTCACTACAAACAGCATAGTTTATGTAGACGGATAGCATGAGCTTATACTGTGAATTCACCCGAAATCCTGAATTCTCATTCTCTCTTGCAGATACATTGTCCTCGTCTTGGTAAATCTCTAAAGAACAAGGATTTTGGCCTCTCTCGCATTAAAAACAACTTCGCAGACCAGTTCTGCTACAATAAGGATTACAAGAAGCATTGACCAATGCACTTACTACAAGAAAGATTATATATTTGCGTACAACGATTTTAGCTGGTGCGTGACCTAGAAAATTACGTAGTTCCCTTACCTTACTCGAACGAACAATGCCTTGGTAGATCGCGTGTTTCATTGCTGTGTCATTTCTTCAGGAAACGAACTCGTGTTGCTTTTCAGAAGTGACTTCATTTGCTATTGACGAACATCCCAACAAGCTTGTCTCAGAGAGTCGCTTTTATGTATGTTTTCACATAGAGTTTGTTGTTGCGCTTACTGTATAAATAACCTGATATAGCACCACTGGGTTCCGACTACAAGCCAATCCACTATGCTCATCATAGAATTCACGTCGGCCGCCCGGATGAAGACCGTGTTTTTGCGTTAACTTGTCCTACTGGTTTATTGGATTGGATGCATCGCTCACAATTACTGCGATGCTAAGGATTACCTTAAATGTCGAAGATGCGAATGTCTGCAAATGTCTTTAAAAAGCAGATTTTGTGACACATTCAAAGCGGAACAATTACCCACAACGAATCCATTTTCTGGATGTTTTGTGTTGCTTCTGTTTCTAGAATAAGTGTTACGTAAGCTGGAGCTTAATAATCATTATAGACGGTAGGCGAAACCATAGCATATTTTTCTGTTGAGGAGAGCCGCAAAGATGGTACTGTTACCCGAGCCTCTTTCAAACTGTGATACAGTGATCATTCCATGGTTATTGCCTGCCTGTAAGTTGTACGGCACTTAGCTTGATAAAGGAGAATGGTTACTCTAAGGCCTTGACCCTCAGAAACTACAAGCTATCGTCACTTGATTGAAACAGGATAACAGTAACCGGTTTAAAGCAGTTTTACCTGCTGCATTTTTGCTCCGCATTCTGGGGCCGATCTTGCCCACAAAAGCTCTACCCACTGGCTGTTAACTGCGAATGCACTTTGGATTCCCCTAATTTTCCTGTATTCGGTCTTTGTTACTGTTGCGAGTGTCTAAAAACTGTGTGAAAACAGATTGAGAACTCGCTGACGTCTATTTCCAGCGAAGACAGTCAGCTGGTCCGCACTGTTGGCCAACTATGATTGTACAATTTAGAAAGAGTGCGACAATTCCTGTTTGGTGCTCTCCTCAGAGACTAAGCTGAATTGTTTGCAACCTCCAAAAAAGAAAGGGGTTTGCGTTTTAGTACACCAGAATGGAGTAGAACGGAACATCACAAATGCATATAATGTCCGTAGTAGTCAAGTAGAGCATATTTTTAATCGTAAAGGTATCGCACTACACCTAGAAGAAGTTTCATTTGTCCAGAGGGAGAAAATGACTCCATCGGGAACTAAAGCTGATCCAACACTTGTTTGTTTAAGTTCGTTAAAAGAACATTTATGCCATTGGGAGCTTACTGCGAGATCAGGTTGGGAGTTTAACATGGAGGTTAAAATGCCCGGAGTTTACAGATAGATATATTTAGTTCAGGAAGTCTCGGAGCGTGCAAAATGTCAAGCTTTATCAAATGCCGGAGTGATGATTGCGCGCAGCACAGTTATTTTGAACTATCGATCCGAAAGATCTTTTTGCTCGAATGAAGCATTAGTGGTGTTCGGTTTTGTGAGCGAATGGCACTTTTGTTCCGGTGAGAAATTATCGTGACGTCATCGGAGGAAGTGTTGAACCCTGTCCAGTGAAACAACTGCATGGTGACGAGAAATAATGGTTTTATACACCTTCGTCCCTCGTAACTGTTGGCACGATAATTAAGTTCACAGCCTGGTCTGATTTTGGGAGGCAAATTGGCTAGAAATGACAGAGTGCGTTAAGATAGCGTTCCTAATGAAACGGGTTAGGTTGCTCGGCTTCTCTCAGCCGATTTACTTGGCTTTTCTGTCCAGAACACAGATATCTTGATTAAGCTATTGGCAATGCCCGGGTGACCTCGAACAGCGTTACAAGTGATGCACTGAAAATACACTTTCCGTCAACCAGGGCTATGCGCCAAGATCATGCTTACCTCGCGCATCAAGCCGGACGGTGCTGTGATAGCTAGATTTCCCCTTCTCCAAAACGCATGCTTTAGGGTTAACGGATGGGAATTCATTATTTACCAAGTGAAGCAACAATACCAGGTTGCACTCTGCCAATCCATCCAGCTGATCAGTGGCATGAGGTTTAAACACGACTTTCAACACACACGTTACGGGGAGGGGGTGGGCGACAAAATCACGTTCCACCCAATCATGCCAGTCGGCAAATCCATTAGGCCAGCCGCTATCTAGAGAGCCAAACAATCTCCAAGACTAAGTGATTTTCATTGGTCAAACCTAGCATTCTCAAATATTCTTTCAAAACCATTTCATATTGAGGGGTCAAAGCCTCTCATAGAACAGTTTTGTTTTATTAGTAGAGAGTGGAAATTGTTTGCTTACAGGGTGGTTCCCTAAAGAGGGGTTAATATGTTGGGAGGAAGGACCAATGCACATCAATAAAAAAACCTCTGCTTCAGGCAACGTTATATTCCAAGTATTGACCGTCAAAATGGCTAATGAACTGCGCAACCAAGCAGCATAGGTGTCGATTTGGCACCATCCGGTGTGATATGACCGTGAGGTGAGGATTTGGGAATCAAAAACGAACTAGTGCGCGATTTCTCCCTGTCTTTGGTGCTTCAGTTAAACATACGTCATTTTGAATATCTGCTTTTCAGGGCCACCCACTCCTTCACCGTACCATTGGATCGCTTGTCGGCTTATAGTTCCGTATACGAACAGAAGACTATGAGTATTTTAAACAAATTAAATCAAAGTAAATTAAAAACAAGCAGTATTTCTCAAAAGTGAATTACGCTTTTCTTTGTATTGTAGCCACTCAAACGATAAGTGAAGGTTTAGGACGCGCTCAGCAAAACCCGGGTATCTACCACGTATTGAAAAAACATTGGATCCGCTTTCTCAGCTGGGGAAATGGCTGTGTTCGCGATGTTGAGAAGGAACTGGAAGTCCCTTACATATGTGGTGGTCAAAAACCTAGTGCAGACACGAAGTCTGCCTCCATGTACATAATTGTGCAATTGGTGGACTGCGAAGTCATCCAAAATCAATGATCACAATCACACATGTATACTTAGTGTGAACTGGTATTGGCTTTCGATTCCAGCGAACCAAACCACCATTCGTACTTAGGTGAAGCCGTCCGAAAGATTCCGGTCTTGAATGCCTCACATGATCACGTACAAAGCTATGCCCCACATCGCAGACCTATTCGTTTGTAGTGACCCTAAATCCACAGAACAGTCGCTTTTGTTTCTGTGTGTGCAGCTGGTTTCGGAATATCGATCAGGTGCGAGGTATTCAGTGTGACACAAAGCACAAATGTGGGTCTACGAGAACCTCTGTTATACTGGAGATCTAAAGTGACCGTTGGAGGTACGCCAACTTTGCATAGGTTGCCTCAAAAACGGTGGCCACATTCTTGGTTTGTTGGTGGAGCTTTCCTTGGCAATACGTACCACCAGGATTCGAATAAGTTAACCAGACAGACATATCTATAAAAGTGCTCAATAAAGCGCCCCAAAATATAAGAGAAGGATGGAAAGGTTACTGTGTCACTTGAAGACAAAAACAGGCTGGTGCTGAACACGTCGCCTATGATCCAACCCCGTCAAACGAATAAAGTGATTACGTTATGTCCGAACAGTAAGATACGCCGCGCATAGTTCTAACTTACCATGGGAATGTTGACGTCCTCACTCCAAGCGACAGGCTAACGGCTGGTTCGTCCCAACTGCCTCTCCGAGGCTTTGGCGGACATCCAAAATCGATAGTGTTTATATCCTCAATTTTTATTGTCCCGACTACCGAGTAACCGTAGTTGTCCTTAGTTTGATGTGGTTTACTTTACTTTTGGACATAACACTACCTTTTTTGACTCAAGATTTCAACGTGCACCACGTGCTTCAAGCACAACTTATATCATCTAGTGCTTAGAGCAGTCGGAATTCGCAGGTCAGTGCACGACGCAAATATATACCGACACGTTAAATTTTGCTTATAGAAACTCCCAGGAGGCGCAAAATAGTAAAATGAACAAAATTATACGGGCATCTTGACTTGTGACCTCAGAATGAATTTTGACCAGCTAAAAGAGGAGATTTTATGTAGGAGTCTCAAATGCCCAACTAGAAATCAGATGAAGGTTGTTTTCATGACTTAGCTCTCCATTGCCGCATCTCCTGACCAAAAACCATAATATTTTCAGGATGGTTCAAGGCTGCAAGGATCCTGCTACCTACACTGGCTAGAAATTATTTTGTCATGGTTTGACCAGTCCAGGAAGCCTAATAGGGAGCAACCAGGTGAAAAAACAAGATCAAAAGCTGTGATCAGCTGTGGGAGAGAACATTCTGGGTGTGAAGTCTCATTTTCTGCTGAGACAGGAGTGCTAGGGCCAGTGTCCTTACATCTGTATTAGCAAGGGTGCTACGTCACTCCGAAGAAAACGGGTTGGCAACGATCAAATTCTGTCTCAATTACCAGCTGTCTCACATCACCACGGGTTTGTCGTTTCATGCACCTTAAAGCTGACAAGGTAAATGATGGCATGCAGAATCACTACTGTAGAAACTTCACAGTCATGATTAATTTATCTAGAGAGAGCTCCTCAAATACACAGTTTGATAAGTCAGCGAACAATACCAAAATCTTAGGACCAGATGTGCGGTTTTGAAGGAATTTGCATCTTCAATTCGTCTGAGCCAGAAAAGAACTTCTGAGGCACAGAATGCTTCCCCTCGCAATCTCACCCGGAGCGAAGATACTGCAAGACCCAGAAAACCCTTGTCTCTCAGAGCGGTTGTTTTACCCTCAAAAGGAGACAAAGGTTAGCATATTCTACATCACTGGTCCGTACTTATTGACGAACAAGCACGATTTACGTGATGGTAAATCTCACCAGATTGTTGACAACTTTCTCACTGGGCTGCATTCGTGTTGGCAGACTTCTAATACAAAACACTTGCCAGAGATAAACTATATTGTTTAGTAATTGAGTTTAACTAAATGGAGGAAATACAGCTCGTATTGACCTAGTTGACGGGAGGGGGAGAAAGCTGAAGATTTTCATGCTGCGCTGGGATATGTCCTTCACTCACACAGTCGTGAACACCTGGAGCACTTAATTCATTCGCTCCTTTCTTCACATACTTCACTACTCCTGTTGGGAAAGTGGGTGAGATAACTATCCTAAAGGAAAATACTCCTTTTGAGTATACATTTTCGGACTGTCCCCAAAATGTTTTCCAGAATACGAACTGAATAACTGAGGGATGTGTGCTTGTCTATGCAATGTCTGTGCCATGGGTTCATAAAAGTAATGGCTGGTCCATTAAGTAGTTGGGTTTCTGAGGCCAGTTACTTACAACGTTCTGACACACGTAAAGGATTTGATGAAAAAGCGTACCCTGTGGTGAAGAAAAAGTAAATCAAACTACCTTTAGCCTTGGAGGTACGTTGTAAGAGCTGTTACTGATAAGATGGTTCCTGTCATCAAATAGAGTTGCCTGGGTCACACGTTCGCGCGGTTGGATAGTAGATTGACAACAAAAAATAAGTGGATTCCTAAATCAAAGTACAAAACCGTAGCTGGACAAGTGAAGCTATTTGTCCGTACCCATACAAGAGACCAAATGAGTAGGTGCATGTGTTCTAAACGTTTCTTGGCCCAGGGGTTGTTTTACCTAGTAAACTCTGCCGAACATTTCCCCGGTTCACCTAATCTCTCCTCCTGGTCATAGGGGTTGGGGGATATATATCAGAGATCACATCATATAGTGTCTGTACCATTCTATTGATACCTTCCCGACTTCTCTGATTGTGGTTAAGCTTTGAATGGAATCATAAAACTTTGACAAACATTCCGTCAACTTAACCCAAAGGCTTCCGATGCATCTTTTATCAGTGCAAACTAATCAACCATGGCGGGCGTTGGACGATGTAGGCCGGTCGAAACGCACCGTGTGTATGCATATATATGAAAGCAAACATCTCCCAGTTGAAGTTTCACCGAAGACACTCGGGTTACATTGCTCCCTCTGCAGTTTCCAATAGAAGGATCGCTTCAGCGAAACGCCCAGAACGTAATGCACGTATCGTTCGTCGCATGCGGCACGCTCACACGTTGCAGAATGCCGTCGTTAATGCATAGTTTCCAGGCCTCATGCGCACTCAAGGGGGGGGTTCTAAGCCTACTTGTTACTGATCGCCAGGAGTGAGTTGTTTGGAGATGAGAGACATTTATAGGTCTGCCTGACTGACCAGCCTGGTTTCACTATTCAATTTGTTAAGCCAGTCATTCAACAGCTGATCCGATTTACAACAGTGAACAGATCCTTAATTTTGGGTATGTTCATTTCCGTTCAAGTTTGGCCGAGTAAATTAAGAGGTTGGGATTGCGCTGCCGCTTTTTGTCAACTGCCACGATGACCGAACGACAGCGCCTCAACAAAATCATGTTCGTTTGGTTATGTGACCCATTCCGCTGCAGTATTGGATGAAAAAGTGACACTGTTAGACTCTTTTGGCTTAACTTCTGAAGGACGCACCTAAAGTGAACCATACATTTGGTGAGGAATCCAAAACTCAGAAGCTCGTCCAGCACAGAGGGAACTCACACAGGCTGGTCGTATTTTCACTTTGTGGCACCGCAGTGAGAGACAGTGTGTGCCTGGCTCAGGCTACAACCCGAAAATGTTCACATGTGTAAGTCTGAATAGAAATTGGTTTGAAAAGGTTACACCACCCAACTGTTGCAAACAAATGGGCTATCTCAGTGAGAACGCACGTCAAACGATCAGTAGACAGCCGCTTTAGGGAAGAGTCCGCGAGGCTTGAAGGGTGATTACTCATATTTGAAAATATAGATGAATCAAATAGAAATATAATTTCGATGTTCTGGGAGTAACCGAAAGCCAGTCACAGAATTAACCTCTCAACTAAAGACCTTCTGTGACCTATGATATCAGACAACATGTACCGTTGAATTGATGATCTTGGATACAACAAAGTTAGTCGACCGTAGCCTGAAGTCAGATTACCGTACGTCTCTGTCGTGCTGATCAACTAAACTTTACCACTCATAGTTACCGAACCGATGCAGTACGAGCAATACATACCCACCAGGTTTGCTAAATTGGTTGTCTCGATACCGGGCTGCCTGTGTCGGAATCCAGTTGAGTCGGTGTACCAGGAGAACTCTGACTTCAGCTTGAAAATCACCGTACCTAGGCCCTCGGATCTCATAATGTCTCCTATGAAGATTTGTTTGCCAAAACTTGTATGGCCATGGACTAAACCTATGTCTTCAACTTTCAGTCATCCGAACGATTGCTGTACTTCCTATATGTGAATAGCCCACTACCATTCCTGTCTGTGCCATAAAGTAGCTGCTAGTTTCTTGACTGCACATAGGTCATTTGTTACGTGGCTCATCCGAATGGTGATATCGAATGTATAGAATACGCATTGTGATAGCAAGGCACATATTGTCTAGAGCTACTTATTCAAATTTGACGATTAAATAGAAACACCTAGCTTGTGTTGCTGACGCCTTGGCAGAGAGAATGCTGTTGTACTTTTAGACGAGTAACGCACACCACATTTCAGAGCTAAGTCACTGTGAGAACAGTGTTCGAACTGACGGAAGTCTAACACAAGGACAACGTATTCATCAAGTTGGCAGCCGCTAACCGTGAGCTATTCGACGCTGATGAGGTGCGGAGACTTGTTTGGAACGCGATGGTGCACAGATGGTTAATACACCAATCAAAGATAAAACCATTCAAGATTTGAGCGGATGAAATAGCAGTTTATTTCCAAATTTGCAACCTCAGAAGAAACGGGTCAACTCAAAACAGCGACCTAGATTCATCTATATGATAACTGTTTTGGTCTTCATTTTCTGAGGCAAACCGTTTGCGCCTGATCATTCAGCGTAAACATTCACGAATTTTACGGCGTCAACAAAAGGTCATACACCCGACGCACATGCACGGCAGTCGATCAAATCGAACAACCCGAATCCAGCAAGTCAGCTGCAGCTCTACTGTTGGTCTGGTGGGACAGAACGGAACCAAAATTACATGCCGCGTGTAACCGCATGGGTAGTCAAATCTCGACAACTAGGCATAGAGCACACGGCAGCTGAATTGATGGCAGCTTGGTCTGGACCGTGTGTAGAAGGAAAGAGGAGGAACGCGAAAATGTTACAAGAATTGTGTGCTAAGAGTTGACTAAAAGCAGCGGAGTTCAAAAGGGGAAAGTGGCACGTCCCAAAATATTTCTCGTGCTATTGCTTTGGGGAAATTCGGTGTGATTCAGAGTCGTGGCGGCTATTTGCAAACAAACTACTAAATATCTCGTTGAAATCGGTTGAAATAGTGACTGTTGTGCAAGGGAAATGTTGTTTCATTAGATCTTAGTATGTAAGAAGTACAGTTGAGATATCATGTGAGGACTACCCTGCTGGTGCAAAGCTTTTCCGATGACTCGTTAGAGACACATAGCATTAATGCTTTGACTATAAGTGGAAAAATTGATCCATTCACACCCATTGTGGGTGCTTTTGGTAATCAATTTGTGTGAAGTATTTGACTGGAATTATATGACTGTATGAAGAAACTTAATGAATCAGAGGTCTAAACAAGTCGCTGGGTAACGGCTATCTCCAGCTTCCGATCATTAACCGTAATTGTGAGCATTTGCATGTTTTTTTCCAGATTAAAAACTTCACACCGAGTGGCGAGAACACAAGCTGATGGGAAATGATGAAAATACCAAGGAGTTTACAGTGATGGAACGTTTTCAGTAGAAATCAACTTTTCCTAGTGGGTGAATGCATTGCGCTAACTTTCGCAAACGGGGTTCGGACTTCGGCAGTATAACTAAAAATTTCAGTTGTCGATGTTTTTGTGAAATCTGACAATTCTCAATGAGATTTCGTGTGTTTCCATCAGGTGATATTTTCACTACTTGAAGACGTTGTAAAAGAAATCAACAAAATTTATGATCTGGGGGAAATGAAGGGATTATTTCTCCAATGTTTCGAATGAATTTTGTTTATTCCGCAAAAATGTTCTCAAAGATCATCAACGTTTTACGGAATGATTGTCACCAAAAGTTACTCGGGAAGTAGGTCAGAAGTACAGATTCGGAATCTTTGATTGTACATCATGACACACTGCGTTTAAGACAGGATGCTGAAATCACCGACCAGTTATGTCCTAACCGACTGGTACCTACCAGTTTTTCAGGTTGCAATTCGAAGTGAGTATTTGTATTACTATCATCGTTCACATGAAGAGAACCTGCCCAACTTGCGAGAAAACCGGCTCTGGTGCACCTACTTATGTAAAGTCACCTACATCCGATTGCATTGCGTAATAAACAAGACGGCCGATTCCACACTTTCAGCCTACTCCAGATCATGTTATAACTGTCAAGGTTGGTGATAAAGTTCGGTTTGTAGTGAAACCATTTACTCTCATGATAGCAAATGGATACGCTTGTAGTGGAATCGTGGTGTTGCGTTCTTGAACGAATTTCGCCGAAGAGATGAACGAAAGAAAGTTTGAGGTTATATGCAATACGACACGGAAGCAATTAGATTCAGCTCGCCCTGTCCAAAACACCATTAGACTGACGTATGACGTTTGAGGAACAAACCGAGGACAACGGGTGGAAATACCACGATCAAACAGGATGACAGGATACTCATATTCTCCGACGAATATCATAAACAAGAGTTTCAGTCAGTTTCTGTCAACACCAAATTATTATGCAGATGAGTGCAGTTAGCCGGGACGATGACATACTTATGAAAAGAGTTTCTGGCCTCGAAATGATAAATTTCGTAGAAAACCACATCGGACACCAAGAGCTGACTAAGAACGCACAGTGACTCCACTTGGAATATGAGAAAAGGTATGCTTTTCAGGTGAGCTCACTACCGTCTCAGTATTATGTGCTGCATTACTCCTTATGGTAAAGCGAACTTACTTGGATCAACAGAAAACAGTTGATGATGCCTGTTCAACCGGCTAAGCAGTTCACTGTTTCAGAGGGGACAGAGAGAGAATTCTTGCAGAATCAGACTTCAGCATCACGGACTGTGAGTTTCTTCCACAATATGCATTGAGTACGTTGTCCTCATGTTTGCACAGTTTGCGCCAACTTTCGTCGCCTCGTTACATTTTCGTCTCCATGGGGGACCATGCAGTTGTTGAGGTGGATTGGGGCAAGGTGGCCCAGTGGTTACAGCGCGAATTTACTAACCGAAAGGTCCGTGGTTCGAACCCCATCTCAGCATCTCGACTTCTGTCTAGGCTTCGGCAACCTGGTAGTATCCTTCAGGTGGCATGGCAGCTAGTCACCGGAAGGGTGTTACAGCTGAACGATGTGAGTTGGATGAACACTTCGCATAGCCTCATCATTTGTCGATAATGTACCTATTTCAAGCAGTTGAACTTAACTCCTTATTAATTTGAGGATACTTGTTTTAATAATAGTCCAACTTACTACTGAAGGTTTGGCAGAGAAGTGAAGGGACATGGATTTATTTGAAACGGATGGGTCGAAGGATGAGTGGTCCTGGGCCACATTCTGAAGATATGCATGGGGCACTACAGGTTGAAAGTCATTAGCTTAGCCAGTTTATTTAACAGTTTTGGACGGCAACGTCAAGATCTAACAATTTTCGAAGCATCGATAAATGATATAATGTTGCCCGCATGCTTCAAACCGTGTGTAGGTTGATCCAGCACTTAACGACTGGAGTGCGCACGATGTCCTAGGTGGCAGAAACTGCAGACTAGCGTGAAGGATTTGAAAACGGGAATACTTCACGATGCTATGTAGAACTGGAATTTCCTCTCTGTATTTGAATCAAACTGACCAATCGATCGACGTGACCACTAACATGCTTCGGCAGGCCTCGTACAGTACGCTCAGCTGTTCGAGATTGACGTTTTCAATGAACCGTGATTTTCCGCTTATCTGACAGCAAGGTTCCTGTGGGGTGTAGCAGGGACAACAATGTATGTCTAGCCACCAACAGCGTCCATTGCATGACTAAGGAAATCGCTGGCCCCAGTATGCAGTGGTTTTGCCTAAAATTCACCAGCCTTATCGCTGAGGTCATATGGTTTGCTTGTATACTATTTTTTTTAGTTGAGCAAGACAGTCATGGCCGACTTTCCTCATCATGTCGATCGCGTCCAGTGGTTGTGACAACTTCTTCACGTAATAGACTAACGATTAGCATAGCACCTTGGAACACCATTGTACAACCCCCAACTTCCTAAATTTGCCAGTACTGATCGCTGACGATGGTACGGATGGGCTGATGATACCGCCTCTAGGGTTGTTGTATATCTTGCACGCAGTGACAAAAGTGACCCTCTTTTTGCCCCACACCGATTTGCTAATGCAGCAGCGCTGCCACATTCACCACCGTCTCTTGGATCCAAACGCTATCTAGGTACCCTCGGATGTGGCACCTCAGATGAGTTCCACATCTCAGAACCAATCACTGTATAAACTTGATTGCTAACCTGACCGTTCACAAGGTTGATAATTTCAAAGAGTGGATTTACTTTCATCGTCTAGAAGAAAGATTTGGACGGGTAAATTTGTAGTTTGACACCCATAGAAAGCCTCCTGCAATATTGTGTGGGTTAACATAGAACGCTGTTTATGGATGACTCGGGAACCGTTTGAAATATACATTTCTGTCCACTTTTCCTGCTGGCCTCCAGCGAATGGGTATTGCTCTGCTTGAAAGTGCTGTCTATGCCGCAGTCAGCATTTCAGGCAAGAAGTAGTTATGCGTCACGCTTGGAGACTCCTCCTTGAGGAAGGACAACCCTCTTCCAATAAAAGGTATATGGCAACGTATTCCGACAGATTGAAACCATCGAATAGCGAACAAAAATCGGAGAGGTGTCAAATGCTTCCTTCTGGTCCCTTCGGAGGATTATTGTGTTTGAGCATACAAAGTCAATGCACGCACTGCAGCCCGCCGGCAGTTATCGTGAGTTGCTGATTCTTAAGGCGATCTATGAACCGACGACTTCGAACTCAGTTACCCGTCCAATCAAGAGAAAACGTTCAACTAAAAATCGACCAGTGTGAAACTTCCGGTGTTCGTCAAGTGTTATGGTCCGTTGATGCTCTTGAAAACAGGTATACCTAATCTCATCGATCCATTGATCAATAAGAATTTGGAGAAACCATGAACCGTGACTTTGACCATCAACCGAACAGCGTAAATCTCAATATCGATTATACGCGATGAAGTTCGAACGCCATGAAAGCGAACCAAAGATCACAGCCTACAAAACCCAAATCACCTTTTGCATACTAAGTCGCACGATTTTTCTTGGCACACTTGTTTGACTAAGAAACATTTCACAACGTAGATGAACCTAACGAGACATACCGAGACAAGTTGGCCGCTTGCGTTGTTTGTGTTGCTTTGCCCTCCTATTGGTTGCTGTTCACGCTGCAGTTGTTGCTGTTGCTGTTGCTGTTGTTGGTCTTGATGCGGATGCGCTCTTGACCCTTGTTCGAAACGTTTGAATTCGGTCTGTTTTGGTTAGAACATGGGAGAGATAGAAGGTTATAATGTTCAAGTGGCAGAGTTAAAAGTATCAGTTAACATTTATAAACTATAGTCACTAAATGATTGGATCTAAATTCAATAACAGCGCTGATGGTATGATGTTTCAAGGAAGTGTTTAAAACCACCGACGGTTCTCCTCTAGTCCTGAGGATGAGCATTTCTTTGCACAAGTCGTTCTTCTCGGGTTATTTTAGACTTCACTTGTTTCTGCTTGATGTTTGCTTTGGCTGGAACTATTTACATACCTATCAATAAAGAACGCTGTCTGGATTCGTGAACTTACGTCCACTTTGTCTTATACAGCTAGGACGAATAGCTCGCGCACTCGTTCATTTTGATTCTCCGTTACCTATTTATCAGGTCCTCTAACGAGATAATTAAAACTTAGGAAAGATGTACTTGCTCACAAATAGTCAGTCTGTCCGAACAAATTGTCGCATACGGTGCACCAACAAAGTGAATACAATCTAAAACTGACAGTCTACGTGGAAAAGAATAGTGACAAGTAACTTAACGAATTGCTCTGCTATTCGGAATCAGTCTTCAAGATTTCCCTCAGCCTAAGATAATTGCCTAAAACTGATGGTCAAGCTTGGCACGGTCCACATAGCATTGATTTTAAATGCCAAAACCGTGAAACCGATTGGGAGTGCACTGATAACCCTTCTGATCCGACATCTTGGATGGTTGGTTTTTCGTTGAACCGCTTCCATCCCCAAACACAAGTTATCAGCACACCAAAATCGGCACACCAATTTAGTTGGTGTTTATTACATCATATACGCAATTTTGTACTCAAGGACGACATAGGATGGACGGAAATTCGGGGTCTCGGTCTACTTGACGAGACCCTAGAAAGCCAAAATCGGTTTCGGGCTGTCTAGAGATTTTGCCGACCTCATGAATAGTTTTGAAAGTTATCACAGGTAATTTAGCAGGTTTTTGGTCACACAATACCACGTCATCCTAGCATCAAAAATAGAACTGGACAGTAGTTGTAAAATAGTGCGTAAATCGTCGACGTTTATGACCAATTCTGTATCTCAGTGTCGCCATAGGTTTAACGGATTGGTATTCGTAATGCGCTACTCATAAGGTTGCTGAAAATTCTTCGACAGCCCACGACCGGTTCCGCCCTTCTTGGGACTAATCAGTTAGGCGCAGTTCCCGAGTGTTCGTCAACCTTATGTTCTACTTGAAACCAAATTGCACGAAATTAGCGAAATACACTGATTTGCAAACCTCTTTGGTTTTGCGGGAGACTTACCTGGAACCCATCTGAATCTCGCGTTTGTGATGTTTTCATGCAACGGAATATGCTGCACCAGGCCGCCTCATATTTCAGGTTGTGAGCTGTCGAATAATTTTCAGCAACCTTATGAGGAGTGCATTACGAATCTACATGTATCTCGATATCTGGAATATCGTAGCAACTGAAACATAAGGCCTGGTGCAACACATTTAGTTGCCTGGAAACATTAAACAACGGGAGATTCAGCTTGGTTCCAGGTGGGTCTCTCGCAAAACCAAATTGGTTTGCAAATGAGTGTATTTCGCTAATTTAGCAGATGCAACTCTCAACACTCTGTGCTGGGTCAAATTTTCACTGTACTTTGGAAACAGCACTCAAGTGCACCTAAGCTCCTGGTAACTTATAGGTAACGTTTGATTCTTACCTCGACCCGGAAGAAAACCAAAATCTAACAGGTAATATGCATGATTGGAGCTACCTGTGGAAGTCAACACACGAACGAAAGTAGCGAATAAAGTTTCCTTGCAATTGATCCTTTTGGCTAGCTTATCATAAATTTAGTTGATACCAGAAGTCGCGTGCAAAGGCTGTGGAATTCACGGGTACATAGTTGAAGTTACATGGATAAATCGACCGTGGGGTCAAGTAAGTGACATCAGTGTCAGAAAACTTTACGGAGCCGAATGGTTCATAAGTAAACTCAACTTCAGAGGTTGCATAAGACACAGAGCTGCTGGCCATGGAGTCGAATTCCATTCGTTCTTGTGATCGGCAATATTCTGGAGCGTACCAGTTGTGAATGAACAGCTCAGAAGTACAGGTTACATATATATATATATATATATATGGATTCGATGGTGCAAGCTTTGTCTCTGACATGACCAGTTTCGGCCGACTGACGCGATCGCACTTGAACTCAGTTTCTCACAACTAGCACGAAAGGCTTGTGTCCTCTTAATATGTTCGATAAACTCCCTATGATATGACCGATTTATGATACTCCTCAGCACGAGCATACGAAGGAGTACATAGAAGCTGGTGGTAGAGCGGGGTTCCTGTCACACTGTGTTCTGAATACTGCACCATGGCTATCAATGCACGTGGTCGGAATGGAAGTGTGTTGGGCTACTTTTAATTCGGTAACTGATCGGGTGGCTCTTGATCCGTCCGCAGAGCATACGAGTAGTCAACATTCAAAGAGACATCATTATGAGGTTGGCTGGGCAGTTCCTCTCGTGCGTTAGACCATATAGGCTTCAACGAATATTCCTGATTTCCAACGTGAATGGATGTTTATAAGTAGTCTTACTCGAATTTTTTTCTTAGTCCGTTCGTCGCAATCCGTGTTTCGCTTAATGTGCTTGATTGGCTCACTAAATATCAGCTCTTTCATTCAATCAGAACAAAGGAAGAATGAACAAAACAGTGGTATCTCATGCATAAATCAGACGCAAGGCACATTAAAACGCGACCACAAAGCAACACATCGCGACCGGACTGATAAAACTTCCAGTGGGTAGAACGTGCATCTGAGTCCTCGTGCCCTACGTTAGTCGTGTATGCGAACCAGATTCGTTTAACTGGATAGAGTGAATGAGGTAAGCTCGTCTGACCTAAATCAACAACTCTAAACATGCGTAACCAATAGCTTGAAGTGTATCCTCGATTTATACTGATGTTGAATGCCAAATTTTTTACTCAACTGGTTCCAATATAACGGTCTTACAGGTGATATCAGATTGTACAGTCGATACTATTTGCTGCCATTTTAGGCGGTGATATTGCTACCATCCTACGATGATATTAGGCAGTTTGCATAGGGAAATACCTACAGTCTTATATCCTATGGATCTTAGCAGATTCCACGTCATCGAGAGTACTCTGGGCAGCAGAAAAGCTTGCACCTTATTCCGAACAACTTCGGGTTGCCAGTTTTATCGGTACCTGAATGAACAGCCTATTCATATCAAACATGTTCAGTCATTAGTGAGCAGCATAGATATTTTCGCGAAATACAGTCACTTGCAAACTATGTTGGTGTGTGAGGCCCAGCTGAACCCCAGTCGAATTTCTCGGTTTTGATACTCCCCAGTTCACACTATTCCTCAAGGGTCGTCTTACATAGTGACTAAGCTGCTACGATTTCAGCGAATTATCCTGCAACATTCAGAAGCCGACAGATTTTGCACTTTTTCATATTACTGACTATTGTATGAGGTGCAGTGTGTGAGACGTGAAAATCAAGAAACTCATCAGACACAATTAACCAAAGGTTATGTGCAATAGTTAACCGTTGCAATCAAAAATTAATCACGTGAGTCATCTGTTCTATTCTGACGAAAATATACCACTTCGATTAATTAATTCACTATACATAAGAAATTCAAATAGCATGTGGGTTTCTAATGTAGGCAACCATAATTAGTAAGCACGCAGATAGTTATTTATAGTGTACACGAACAAAAGCTATTAACGAATTTGATCATTTTAGGCAAGGATTAGTTATGCGTCACGCTTGGAGACTCCTCCTTGAGGAAGGACAACCCTCTTCCAATAAAAGGTATATGGCAACGTATTCCGACAGATTGAAACCATCGAATAGCGAACAAAAATCGGAGAGGTGTCAAATGCTTCCTTCTGGTCCCTTCGGAGGATTATTGTGTTTGAGCATACAAAGTCAATGCACGCACTGCAGCCCGCCGGCAGTTATCGTGAGTTGCTGATTCTTAAGGCGATCTATGAACCGACGACTTCGAACTCAGTTACCCGTCCAATCAAGAGAAAACGTTCAACTAAAAATCGACCAGTGTGAAACTTCCGGTGTTCGTCAAGTGTTATGGTCCGTTGATGCTCTTGAAAACAGGTATACCTAATCTCATCGATCCATTGATCAATAAGAATTTGGAGAAACCATGAACCGTGACTTTGACCATCAACCGAACAGCGTAAATCTCAATATCGATTATACGCGATGAAGTTCGAACGCCATGAAAGCGAACCAAAGATCACAGCCTACAAAACCCAAATCACCTTTTGCATACTAAGTCGCACGATTTTTCTTGGCACACTTGTTTGACTAAGAAACATTTCACAACGTAGATGAACCTAACGAGACATACCGAGACAAGTTGGCCGCTTGCGTTGTTTGTGTTGCTTTGCCCTCCTATTGGTTGCTGTTCACGCTGCAGTTGTTGCTGTTGCTGTTGTTGGTCTTGATGCGGATGCGCTCTTGACCCTTGTTCGAAACGTTTGAATTCGGTCTGTTTTGGTTAGAACATGGGAGAGATAGAAGGTTATAATGTTCAAGTGGCAGAGTTTTTTGGCGTTAGAAGTATCAGTTAACATTTTGAAATCATCGTGACTGAATGACTGGATCTCAAGCCAATATATATATCATTGAATCGGTTGATTCGAAAGATGTTTTTTGTGTAGAGAAATGAATAAGCCCAGGTTGCGTGAGGTTCGGAAAGTATACTTGGTCAGTTCCGCTTGCGTCACCTTACTTCAACTTAATGCACAGGTGCATTTTCATTTTTAAAGTGTCCAGTGGCGTGAACACCTTGTGCTCGATTTCTTTCTTTAATGAATCAAGGCCTCCTTGCACCAGGTACCAAAGCTTCCATTCTATTTTCACTGTGAACTGGAGGTTTTCTTTCCTCTTATCTGCATGACAGTTCATCCCTAGTGTGTATAACATATATACAGCTCTCGTTGGTGTTGATGTTTGTATAGAATCCTATCTTGGAGTCAACACTCAGAATGCTCATCCTTGGTATATTATACACCTGATGGATTGCGTCATTTCTTTAATTCTCCCAGCCGACAGAAATAGCTGTCGGATGGACAGGATAGCGATGCGCATATTCGTATTGTTTCTTACACTGCTTACTGCGCAGCAACCAGCCATAGGAGGATTATGCTTTATAATGGTGCTAATATATATGGAGAGTACAATCAGCGTACAACAACAATTGAGCATACCTGATACTCTTTGAGAACTCTCTCATCTATGCTGAGCTTATGTTCCTCAGTTTCTTTGAGAATCACGATTTTGCATTGGTTTGAGTCATCCGGCGACTGAATAGCTGCAGCCTGCAAAAAAAGACGTTTATCTCCTACAGAGTACATGCGTAATATTTAATATGAGGGACAAAAGGGACGAATATCATAGACCCGTAAATATAAGCAAATTTTCAGCAAGACGTTTGGGAATAATGATATTGTTTCTTGGCATTATGAGGCGCTTTTGAAAGTTCAATGAAGATTTCGTCCTGTAAGTGAAGCCAATCTGGGCCGAAAGCCTGAACCACTGTACAGCTTTTTCAACCTTCGTAAGAAATTTCAGCAGTGCGCATCCCAGAAAACTCTATGGTTCCTCGAACCCGGGACCTTCCGGCTAACATTCTGAACACTAAGCCGTTTGGCCACGAGTGGCTGATCAGCAGTGCTATAAAGTAGCACGCAGACAGGATATGGCACCACTGGTCCAGCAGTCATGGAATCCACGTCACGCGCTTACCTGTTGACAACTCATCGTTCACTCACGGAATTCACATCACGTATTGAATTATTCACGGAGCGACGACTTCTCAGATGGAAGGTTTATTCGTACGAATCATTAATCTTTTTGAGCTGCACGCAGATTCTTGGTACTATGAGGATGCTGACAGAAAGCTTTGAGCAGATGTGCTAGATAGTATGTTTTCCACACTGCAATATTTCCGGGACACTTCAGGGAACTTCAGCTGTAGAAGGAAGTTTTGATATAATTGAAGCTAGATGTTGACTTTTATTGGGACAACCTGCAGACAGTTGCTTATTCGTAAACGCTTCTCGCCTCCATGCTGGATCAGGACAAGCACTAAAGTAGGACAGCAGACGGACCCATAAGATGGCTCCACTCCACGGTCACAAAAGGATGCACTGTGTTCGGTCATTCGCGCAAACACCCACGGTTTTCTGATTGATATCACAATTACTAAATTAACCCGAGAATTCGATCTGTTGCATAGCACCAACTTCCCCTGTATTTTCATTGGCCCAGTGAGGAGGATTTAGCACTGATCAAAACGAGCCGTTTTCCAAGGACATTGAATAGATCAGCTGGTGGTTTGGGCAGGTGAGCACGCATTACTGAGAAGGATTTGAAGCACACTGGAGCACATACCGGTGTGGTGACGAATAACCTGTTTGGTAACAGATGATGAACCGCAACGGAACGACGTTATGGTCAGAAAAGCATAAATATAAGTTTCGTGACAAATTCATGTAGTTAGTTGTTTTCCCAAAATTTTTCTCTCTATTATAGATTGGAGGAGATTTGAGGTCTAATTTCGGAAAACAAACATTCTTTGTGTCCATATATTGATCCTTTCTGGGGACGTGTGGGTAACGTACAATGACTGGCGTAACACAGTACGTCTTTTTGGCCAGGTTCACGCTTTCTAGAGACTTGCTGCAGTCGTAAACTATCATCAGCGCGTGCTGAGCACGAAAACCATCAAGAAATTTGTGGTTGGGGAATATTCCAAGCCATTGAACTAAAGCCCTGAAAGCAGTCAGCCTGAAAGAACGAAGCAAACGGGACCCCAATTTAGTCAGTTTTGCCCTCAATCGGAATATCGATGGCCTTTGTAGCTACGCTGTGCGGCACTGCATCAGTTGACGTAAACTTAGGGCCGTAAAATGAAACAATCCCAGGAAATGATAGGAGATGCCGCATCTTAATCGGATGTAGAACGCGTGGTCAATCTGGTTGTTAGTATATGCCACCAAACTTCGACCACAATAAAAGATGGTCAGGGTCGGAAATGTATCGGAACGTAGCCAAACTTTTCAAACTGACGTGAGTAACCTAAGAATCAGCATGATTCGGAAGGGCGCCAAAAACAAAAGAATACGGAGTAGTAACCGTCTGAGGAATTCTAGTGATAATTTGAAAGTACCATACGTAGAAAAATGAAGGTATTCGGTTGATCTCGCTTCACAGCACTGCAGGTTACCGTCTTCAGGCGATCACTAGCATTACCAGACTTTTCAGCAACCTTATAAGTAGTGCACACTCTCAACTCTGTCGCTTCTAACATTCTCTTATCTGACCTCGCGTCCACTTTCATAGCGCCGGCGGTCGACATTTCGAATTTTCAGCCCTACAAAGCCCATTAGACCGCCAAAACGGATTGGCCTATGTATTATGCGAGGACCATGGGGAAGATTTTAAGCAAAACGAATCATTGCCAAATAGGCAGGCATCACGTAACTCACTTCTGATCATCTCTGAGTAAAGTTTTTACCACATAAAACGGGGAGGGGGGTTTCACGCCCCTTGGGATATTTCACCTCAACACCCCATAAGCCTAGATTCCTATCAGGATACTTAAGGAGTCATTTCGAGTCATCCAAAAAGCCCTAACAAAATATTTTATGAAAAATACCAGGACGCCATGGAGGAAAAAAGCGCTGTCCATTTCTTGCACTTATCCAGTTGAATCGGTCCAGTGAACCGTGACATTCAATGACAAAGTGATTATCCTATCAGTCAAAATGTTCCACCCTTCCTCTTTGCACGAAACCTCCCGTCACGGTTTTAACCTTGCCTTGCATACACAAAACTCGTAAAACATTAGATCAGTTGTGAACTAATTAGTATTCGCATCAGTCCGTTTACCTTGTCGATCTTCGTATTTGGACAGCCGCTTTTCTTTACGAAAGTCGTGCCTATCAAATAAAATAGTTCACAATCAATTGGGTTCCGAACCCAGCAAAACCAATACTTTGATGTTCCAGTTATCCACATCCAACCCACTACCGTTTCTGGCCACCAGCACTGGCACAGTTCTAGATAGGAAAAGAAAGCACATGTTCCACTAAGTCACTGAAATCCCTACGAAAGTTCGGGCTTACTGAGATGCACTTCGGGAGGTGTACTTGAAAGACCAGTATACTACTCGGAAAAACCAGCCGTGGGACCAGAAATCGTAAATCCGTAGGATGAACTACATTTAAAACAGCATGACCTCAAGTTAGGTGATTGCTATTGGCCGCTTTTCAACTTTGATTGCTTCGGTAGTATGTGGGCTCGTACTGGCCCATCACTGACAGAAAAGCTTTTTATTCAGCTACTTTGACTACTGCAACATGTATGACCACATGAACATGGCTTTCACACTCACGTCGTCTAGAATTCAGAAATGACGACAATTGAAAGAACGTGCCAGAATAAAATGTAAGGGAACTGGAGGAGTTTTTCTACTGCTATCTAATGGAGACGGCTGAAAATATTAATGTCTGACTTCGGCCATCATTTCTGTATGATAACGTCCGAATCTACAGTAAGTAACAACAGCACAGACAATCGCGACCGAGCGATACGAAAGTCACTAATTTCAGGAGACATGCAGAAACTGTCGCCTGAGTTCAACACTTTAAGTGGTGTCAATCAAGGCTGTATACTTTCACCGTTTCTCTTCAACTTCGTCAGCGATAAGATTATGGAGAACTCATTACAAGCCTCCAATGCCTGTAGGGTCGAAGGGCTCTCGCGGTGTTCGCTAACAGATATCGAGTTTTCAGATGATATAGCCCTTCCTGGATATGTTGCCGTGGTAATGTTAAACAAATAACCTAAATAATTCTGCCGCACGGATGAGGATGATGATGATGATGATGATGATGATGATGAGGATGATGATGATGATGATGATGATGATGTCTGCCTAACCGGATTCCTGTGGAGAGCAACTGCGTGGATTAGACTGGACGGGTCTGCCAAAACCCGAAATCCTTTCGGTATCTCTGCGTACGCCCCGGCAACTAATGCAATGGCACTGTTGAAGATCACTCGTAAGGAGAGAACCTGAGATCTCTGCGCATGGCAGAGTTCACGGGTATCACTAGTTTAGCTGGTCATTTTATCGCCCAAGTGGGAAAAATCGACAAACATGAGAGCCACACCGGAGGCAGATTTCTTGAAGTTGTTCCCAGAACTATCAAGCTATCCCAAGACAGATGGTTGTATGCCCATCGTAAGCACAGATTTTCAGCACAAACGTCAGCGCCACGTTACGTGGTGGCTTCTGAATTGCACCTAATGGAGCACTCATACCACATAGCAATTAGCCACAAGTAATGATATTCTAATCAAGACTGTTGCTGTTCGTTTCCTCGAGACCATTCAGAACGGTGATGTTCAATACTTGCAAGGTATGATCGTCCAGGAATGCAGTCAGCAACCATTGCCTAGATAACTCCCGAACACAAAACAAAGCAGCCAAACAAACGAAGAAATTCGAAACCTGACAATATCAATATTTGACTGTGATGTCCCACAATAAAGCTACGGCCTTATTCAAGTTGGATCCCAAAAAGTCTCGTGTACATGGATGGAGGCAAGGAAGGCCACAATGACTGAATGCCGTTCTGAAACGCACTCTCAAGATTGACCAAAAGAAACATTGTCCACAAGAGGTTCAAGAAATGAAGAAGATGGCGGCACTTAGGAATGTCCGAACAATTTTCCGACTTATTATCAAAACTGCGCTAAGAGAGCTGCCGGTCACTACAGAGAAGGACGGCCCGAAATTTCACTCTACTTCGCAACGTCTGCTTCGGTGGTCGGAACACTCCGAAGAATGAGTTAGCTGACCTCAAATGTTCATCATAACGATTGGCGCTCCAATTGGGTGTGAACTGCTCGACCCCAAGAGGAGTTGAAATCAAAATGTGGTTAAACGTTCGAAGAGGAACTAAGCACGCGATCCTGACTGTCTTCCCCTGCCTTATTTGCCAACCGTCTGACGAAACCCATGCAAGTCATATGGAAGGCGAATTAGGTGTAGAGAGATGGCAGAGTCGGAAAAACCGAGCGGGGTTTCATTCGGGCCCTGAATGCACTGACCATGCCTATACCTTATGACAGATTCACGAAAACCACCACAATATAGATGGAAAGCAACCTGTCTTCTTGGATCTGAAACTAGCGTTGAACTCAGTAAATCTGGCTGCTCTGTGACGACACCTCTTCTTCAACAGTGTTCCAAACATCTTCGTTCAACTTCTCCAACCAATGAACTCCAATAACCAAGGGTACGGGAAAGTCTTGGGAAAGTATTCTCCCGAGCTCCTCACCAAAAGCGGTGTTTTTAGGGCTGCTATTTGTTACCATTCCTTTTCTTAATCGAATTAATTGTCGAAGGAATATTTGCTATTTCATCTACCTCTAGCGTAAAGCTTCTTCCATGGAGAAAAGTTGAAGACCTGGAGTATACTGACGACGTCACGGTACTTTTTTCCGATGCTATTCCGATAAAAAAATACACGAAACAACGTTATGTTGCCAATTGTCATGCTCTTTGTACCTTCCAAATTCAAAATGATTTTACGAGATTCAGCGGATGGAACACCAAATTCGGTCACAACACCGAAATTGCTAGGGATAGTAGACAGATTTACCTTTTCGGGTAGCAGCATCATATAGGATGACAGCCTTACTAAGAAGTGCATGCCAGATTTACTTAAGAGCGTTCTGCTCTCCATCAACTTAACCACCGCCAGGGTCGAAGTGAAACTGGCCTGTCGGTGAAAGACATGGTCTACAACACCACAGTACGTCCAGTGTTAATTGAAGACCGTTGAGTGCTAAAAATGAGAGAATATTGCTTGAATTCGATCATTGGTGTCTTCGGTGCATTGCATGTGTATCATGCGAACACTGCGTTGTGGTTGCTGAATTGCGATTTATGAATTTGGCAACAAATCAGCTGTTTATCCCACTGGTTAGTTGATTCCGTTGTACCAACTGTTTTTTATTATAGACTGGCTTCACTTTCGGGACAAAATCTCTATTAAATGGATGTTTTATGCATCCAACTACACTAATGTAGTATCGCATAAGGCACGAAATGCATACGCCGGACCCGACTTGATTTGCCTCATGTAAACAATTGAAAATAAACCTTGGACCACGAGTGGAACCCGCAAAAGTGGATAGACGAGGGCTTAACTGATAAGGTAAATGATTAGACATAAAATGGTGACCGGTTCTAACGTCCAACCCTAAGCAGAAGGAAAACAACAGCTGTGTAGCATATGTTGATTTTTGGTAGATAGTGTGACTCGAAATAGTTCTCGAACGTTGACTTCTTTTGATTGCATTTGTTGCTCTCTACTTCGACTTCACTGCTATGGTGGTTCACACAAAGCGAGTGGGTTTCATTTAGCATTTACAAGTCAGCCACACAAATAACGATATTCGTATCTGGCGATTGCAGTGCGACGTTCAGAACGAGGTTTCTAAGTTTCATTAGTCTAGTCGCCATGAAAGAGCTACACAGCAGATATGCTGAAATTTCTACTGAGTTCGGGCTACCCAAGCTAAATAGATAAAAGGAAACTTCATTTTAAAAGACATCAAAATTCCTTCTTGCTCAAAGAGGATCCAGCCAGTCCGAGTACACTGAAGTGTTTTCCCAATTTTCAAACGGCTGTGGGCTTCACCTCACCCTGGCTATGTCCATCCCGATTTTACGAATAAAAAGTCAGGCCCCCTTTCGTTTTGGACGACGAATTTTTATTAACAGGTTGAACAGGAGTATGTCAACATGTCCAATTTGTAACACTACCACCATCGGTTATCGGCGTCTTTTATCCAAAGGTGGAATCAATTCAGTCGAACAGTCTGCCGGGGCTCAGTGCATTAGAGCGTTGTTTTGGTCACTATCTACCTCTGAGCACTTTGCTCCTCTGCCGACAAAACGACTGCACATGTAAAAGCGTGTTGGTAAACGGTCGTTTTTTTGCTATCCACAGTGGTGTAGTACAGCGCCAAAGAATGCTGCTGGTGATCCCTAATTTGGGACGTTTGCACTGTACGCTGTCTATGAAGCTGTTTGTTCGGGGTAAAGCGAAAACACGGAACATAAACACTGCGCGGTGACCAATGAGCTTGTAGTCGGTCATCACAGTTACGAAAAATCCACATAACTAAACGTCACTTACCCGTAGCGCACAGCCAGATGCCAGGGCTTCATCTCCATTCATTGTCATTTGGCCGGCTATTCCAAAAACCTTTTGTACAGAGTCCTTTATTGCAGGCACCCGGACACCTCCCCCGACTAACTCAACCACTTGCACATCAAACACAGAATTTGATATAGATTTTCTCAGGGTATCTTCAAATCGCTTCAACAATTGTTCAGACGCTTTCTGAGCGGAGCGGAATTAAATGAGAACTGCGTTACCTCAAACATGGACCTGTCCATTTTGACGTTCACCGAGCGTTCACCTGGCAGGGAATCTACAGTGATGGTTACCTGTTTCTTGTGAAGTCCCATTCGTTTTTTGGCTTCCTCACATTCCCGAAGGACTCTAATTCTTGTCGCGGCATCCACCTTCATCTATTTTTAAAGTTACGATGTACCTTGGGGACTTGCCAGAAATGGATGGCAAGCTGCCAAGTGATTGTAAATGACATTGTCGAAGTCTCTGCCGCCCAAGCATGGATCGGAGGAATGTGCACATACGACTATTCTACGTTTGTTCATTTTGCAGACAGCTACCTGTGTGCACGAATAACCGACAATCACGAAAGCCACAGTGACAAATTGATCTGAACGCTCTGGAACCTGCCGGCTAGAATGCGCGTAATTAAGCGCAACTGGAAATGACAATAATGGATGCGGATTATGTAGGGATGTACTTGCCTGCATTGGTATCTTCAAGTAGTTCCAAGCAATTGACGTCGGCTATTCCAGCAGCAT
This sequence comes from Clonorchis sinensis, assembly GCA_003604175.2. Classification (NCBI taxonomy): domain Eukaryota; kingdom Metazoa; phylum Platyhelminthes; class Trematoda; order Opisthorchiida; family Opisthorchiidae; genus Clonorchis; species Clonorchis sinensis. The sequence goes on from CM030370.1 coordinate 130,818,481, forward strand.
CATAGATAGCTGCACGTTGTTCCTCGTCGTAAAATTCGGGTACATTTATTACGAAGTTGTTAACTGATTCACCAGAGGCATCGTCAGCAACAGATTTTAGCTTCTTTAAAATCATGGCTAACAGCTGCTCAGGTAACAAGTTGTACGATTTGTCGCCAAATTCGACTGCAATATTCACATTTCCCCCAACGTCACTCGCAATTTTATATGGATATTGAAGGCTCAGTGCACTGACTTTCGAATATGGTTTACACAAAAATTGCATATAGTCGAAAACTGTGTTCTCATAGTTGATGTCTTGGTTTGCCTTGGCATCACTTCCGATATAGCGCATAAAACTGTCAAAAAGCACGAAATTACTGATTACTGAGTAAGTGACAGTGTGATGAACCCACGGTATTTTTCTGTTGCCGTATTCGTCTTCAGCCGCATCCACCACTTTTCGACGGACCGTAGCGACGCAGCAGTTCCAGCTGCCAACATCAACTCCAACTGCTGCCGTCGGTAGCGACGGTATTGACTTCATTGATTAGCGCGCTGAAACCCCAGAACTAACACAAGGAGCAGTTCACGTGGATGGCTTTATTACTGAGGCCTGTGGTCACCGGTATTCGCTCTCTGTGTGTGCGTTGACATCGATTGGTCTGCAGCCTGGAATGCACAACGATCGGCTGGAAATTTACGCCATAGCCAATCAGTGAAACACTTATTCCATTGGTAGTCTTTTTCAGCCGCAAAATGGACTACATGTAGCAAATGACGGTTAGGGGCTTAGGGACCTCAGGAATGATGAGTTGAAAATAGTGGTTGCAAATGTATGCTTTCAACAAGAGTAGAATATATTGACGACTCAACTGTCAGTGAGCACAGGGAAACAGGTTGCACGTCGGAACGATCTGAATAGGTTATGTGCCTTAATTGGTTATTACACTGGAGATCCGCTGCGTTTCTTGGCACGCCAAATAGTTCATACACTTAGATTGGACACTGGAACATGAAAAATCGAATTCAGAGTGTGCAAACGGGAGGTATTGTATACTTTCCAGACCTTCAGTTCCGCAAACGAGACAGAAATGTTTGGAGGGTGGCTGGACTCAGGTTTGGGCGACTGTACCACCCAGCTAGAGGTATGTTTGGTTTCCTGTTGACCGTCTTGTCAACTTTTCTGATAGTGGAGGTGTGGCCACATACACGTCCGGTCTAGCTGTCGTGCGAAGTGCATCGGCTACGTAACTCAGAAATTCAAGCACCGATCTTCGATAATTACGGGTCGATTGTTCTTACAGTTATATATATATATATATATATATACTACACTAGGTATTTCAGTTCCAGGAATGCTTGACGTTGCTGACTCCTTTCTACTACCTGTATAACACATACGGATATATCTTTTTTGTGTCCTTGTGGAAGACTTGAACAGGTCTCAACGATTGAACCTGTATTTTCGAACATTATAAATACTATTAATTCCTCCACACCACCGAACGCCCGACTAGGTATAGATTTATTCGTAGAATGAGGAAATTTGACAGCCTTTCTTCCTCTGAAGCACCGTACGGCTTCTTCATCCTTATCGGGAATCAACAGCAGTGAGCATCTCATGAGTTTCACTTGCAAGACGAACTCTTCGTTGAAAAATTCGCAAATCTCATCGTACAGCCGACAACCTATAAGTAGCTCAGAAGTAAGGATCTTCATGTAACGAGTGAGCCTTCCATCTGAGAAGTTGTCACCCGAGGAGCTACTCAACACGTGACCACGTGATGTGGATTCCATGATTGAAGGATGAATGGCGCTGTATCCTCTTCAAGCGGGGGTTAATCACACTGCTAATCAGCCACTCGTGGCCGAATGATGAGTGTTCAACCATTAACAGGACGGTCAAAGGTTTGTTAACCCCTGGAGTTTCGTGCAGTACGCAATGCTGCTGATTCCCAATAAAGATGAAACGGCTGTACAGTGCTTCTCGGTGTTTCGGTATAGATTGCCTTCACTTTCAAGCCGGACTCTCAGGTGAGCAATATAAATATCTTCGATGCTCACAGCCGTGCTCCACTTGTCTTTGCTGATAACTGTATTTTGAGCGTGGCCCCTGAGACATAATCGGAGGACTAGGGTACAGAAAGCTCCACAAAATTTTAGAAGCTGCTCTTGAGAGAATAACTTGACGAAGAGAACGGCTTCTACTGTTGCTTCTTCTATCTTCCACGACCCTGATCTTTCGGCATACAGTCAGCATCTGGCTCACTGCCTTCACCTAGGTTATCCAATTGAGGACATCCACATAAGCACTAACAAGATTTAGACAGCTAGAAAAGGGGAATTTCTACAGATCTAAGAGGACTTAACTGGACATCTAACCTGAAAAAAAGCCGCGGCAATGTTTCGGCAACAGAGGCTGTCGTAAAACGTGATGTGTTATGAATAAACTGTGCGGCAAAGGATAAAAGTTGTGTTGCATTCAACAAACTCAACTGGAATTTTTGCGGGTGTGTTATGCTTATCTATTGCATTCACCATCACGACTGTCACCGATATCATGGCATCAGAATAAAGTTATAGGAGAATACGCCAAGTGGATTCAGGTGAACCTTGTGGTCTCATCCTTGTGCTAACATCCTTATGGAGCTAATATATCTGCTACTTATAGACTCATTTGCATACCAATTTGGTTTCGATGGGAGACTCGCCTAAAACCCAGCTGAATCACTTATTTATGACGGTCCGCTCCACATGAATCTTCTTCACCGGGTCGCCTCATGTATCAGTTGGTACGATACTCGAGATATGCCAATACATTGTACAGACGTAACACACCACCCACAAGGATTCTGTCGAAGAGTTTTCAGAAAACTAATGAGCAGTGTATCACGCCTAAATAATGTGTCTTCTGTTCTCTGATGAGTGCAAAAGCTCATATCATTGCTGAGCGACAAAGATACAGCCGATGCCGTGGAAGGGGAGAACTTTGGACCAATCACTTGTACACAAAGTAATGCCGTACGCCTGTTATTCGTTGACGCTGACACAAGACAATCACCTCAGGTTCTCAGTCACACAGACAGTGAACAAATTATGGCGAGGCTAACTGGAGACTACTTCCCGTACGTCACAATTCAAAAGCGTGGGTGGCCGTTTCTTCAATGTAGACTAAGAGCGGTCCACTAGGGTAGTCGCTGCCCCCTTTCCTCTCCTTGTACCTAATGACACTCTTGACGCAGCTGTTCATTAGCTTCCCAAACTTCCCCACTGATGTGAAGAAAAATCATTCCTAAGCTATCCATTATTTCTAACAAGGGTCCATCCAAACTACAGGTGCGGAGTACGAGCCAGTTTTGCGTATGCAGCAGAGTTTGAGGTTACTTCAATGCAAAAGTAAGAGTCCGTTGGAACTACGGTGGAATGCCGTCGGGATGGATAGGGATTCTTATAATTTGCTTATCGGCTACCGACACCTGTCGAATGCTTCGGTTTAGGGGTAAGCGCTCTGAGGCCTGCTGCTTCCAGTCTGAACAATCTCATTGCAGAGAAGATGCTGACGATCACGGGAAAGGAGGGTGGGCTACAAAACAGTAACTTCTGATCAGCAGCAGTACCTATTGTTGATCATACCAGGCCGACGCGAATGAATTGTTTGGATTCGGAGCAGACGAGCTCGTTCAAGCTAATTTATTAGAGGTGCATTGATTTCCTTACTTCCTCGATGAATGAGACTGGTGGCCTGTTGGAGATGAAACAATCACCTCAAACTTGCTGCTGAAACAGTTGATGCTTGCCATTCTGACAGTGCAAATTGATGGCGTGAGTACATCAGTTTCAGCGTAGTTCACCGGCATTCGTGGATAGGAAAATGGATAAAAAGTTACGGCAGATTCGGCTGGATCTCTCATCTACATTTTTTTAAATGAATGCACTGCACAAAGACCGCCTCATGCTCCAGTTGATACGCTATTTGGGTTATTGCAGAATATTTTCTGGATCGAACACTACTCGAAGTTTTCAGCAACCCTATGAGTAGTATGCTGTCAGAAGTAGTTGCAGTCAAGTTTAGAATGTGGACTGGTAATCCACATGTGTTGCCTTTGGTGCTTCAATGATCAAACAAGCCGTTCGATACGTTTGTGATCAGGCGAGAAAATGACACCAATCCGCTTGACACAACCTAGCCTAACCTAATGAAGTGTGCTGGTTACGTCGATCGGCGATGATAAGTAAATCAAGCGTGCATTAATTTTTCTTCTTTACCGACTGACTGAATGCACTGGTTGTTCACAAGTTAGTCGGCTGACCACGTCTGTTCGTGACTTGACTCTGGCTAATCTGACAATCCGCGCTGGCTGTAGTAGACGGGGGAATTAACATTCCAACGTTGTCGGAGCAAAAGGCACATACGGACGCACGAGCGTATCAAGAATTTCGCCTTTGTGTGCGGTGAACGGTATTTAGTCGATGAAACTCCGCTGAGACACAGGTATCGGCCAGAAATTTCCACTACCTCAAACGACGATCCGGCAACCGTCATAGTGGTTGCGGGATTTGTAGTATTCACGCCCACATCACTCTCGTTTGACCAGTCATCCGCCTGTCCAGATGCAATCATTCTGGTGAGTCTAAACCAAAGGACTCGAGTTTCGCTCTTATTAGAGCTCATCAACAGTGCATGTCCTTCGCCGCGCCGGAGTCTGAACTTCGGACATCTGATAAGCGAGGCGAGCGTGTTATCACTACTCCGCCAGTACACGCTGGACTCACAGCACGGCCAAGGATATGAACTACTAATTAGCCCTGGCAAGAACAAAAGTGGAGTCCAGTGCTTCCCCATTTGGAGTGAACTCACCAGAATGATTGCGCCAGGGCAGGAGGACGACTGTTCAAGTGCGAGTGATGTGAGCATGAATTCTACAAATCGCGAAACCACCTACAGTTTCAACCTGTACGCTGCTTGTATTTGGATCCGGAACAACTACTCAGAGAGCGGGTTGGCAGTCCACCAAAGCCCTCCTCTAAGCGAGCCAAACAGAATCGATCAAGTGACGTACTTTCGAGAGATTAAAAACTCAACTTTTAGGAAGTTAAAAGGTGGTATGAAACAGACTGGGAAGTAGTAATACCGAAGGGATGTCCGTACATATTATCGAATCCACGTTTGTAAAATGATAGGAAAAGAACGGGATGACAGTTTACTCCACAACACTGTAATAATTACTGTGTTCAGGGAGAGAATGTGTGTACACAAGAAAGGGGCTAAGCGGGTGTAATATACAGATAAGCCGGCTTTTTTTCCTTTGTAGTAGTGCTATCATCTGTAACGGCATTCAGAAGAGAACTATACAAAACATGTTGTTTCGTCGACCGAACGACGAATTATGCGGTCGGTCCAGAATATATGTCGCTAGATGCGGGAGCGACCGAGCCTCCGGAGGCATTGACCACCTCGATAGCCTCCAGGAGAATTTCCGTGGGATTCTTTGAATTAAGGTGACAAGGGGCTAAAATCGATTTTCGAAGGGGGAAAACGAAAGGGTTTGTTAACATATAAAAAAACACGTTCGGGAACGATCACACGGGTTAGAAATTTAAAAATCGGTGAAGCGGTACGTTCCTAGTCGACACGTACATACGCATACTGAAAGTTCATACTGGGGAGAGAAACCAGCAGAATGGTGATTTGTGGCACGCTTGATTAAACCTGTTCTTCATGCGCAGTTCGGGCGGAAAAAGGGAATTACACAGGCAAACGCAGTGCGTGTATTGGGTGGTCGGGATAGCCAAAATGGCGAACGCTGAGCAGTTTAATTGTATGCGACACCCCAATGGGATACAAATGATGCGCTAAAATGCATCACTCATATGTTAGTAGAAAGTATGCGCTAGAACCTCAAGTATAACAGTAAAGGCTATGAAAGTCGTGGTTGATTTGTTGGTTTTAAGATATTTGAAGAGGAAATTCCTGTGGATGACAGGATCGTGGAGCTCGATGTTAGCAGAGAGTTAGCGAATTCAATCACGAAGTTGAAAAGGAAGAACTGTCAGAGGAAAACATTGAACAGAACAGAAAAAAACTTTGGGTCATTCAAAGTGAAAAAAGCGAGAGATTTCAAAGCGACTAATTGCAACACGCAATACAGTAGTTTTTAAGAGGTGCTCATGTGAGCCCAGCAAACACCAGTTTATCATTTACTGGTCAAGAAAAATGACAATCGTGCTGAAATGCCGTAATCCCTTCGATACAGGAACCTCCGGAGAGAACTTCGCAGCAAGTATCCTCCGCTAGATTCCAAAAAGACTCATTTCTGGAAAGGTCACCACCGCGTCTCTAGAGTATGAAATTCCGTTCCACGAAAAGCGAATTCACTTCTTTTCGATGGAGACTACGAATATATATAAAAACACATGAAAGCATACTTTTGAAGGATTGTATGACGGTTTCTAACAAAGTCTCATGGTTCAAAAGCAAATGTGTTAACCTGACTGAACAACAGTCTCAGATCAAAAACCCGAAACGTATTGTTTTCGCGCAAAAGGCGTTGAGCTCACTCTAAAATTGTAACAGAAAACATGAAGCCGGACTTCTCCGTCGATGCAAACGTTGTTCAGCATTTGAGAATCACGAAAACACAAACTGCTGAGTCAGCAAGAAAACAGGAAGCATGTAGATAATGCTTCAAGTCAGGTACATCTCATGTTTTGGTGTTGTAAGCCCAAAGTAAAAATAAGATGCCGTTCCAAGGGAGGTTACTAGGAAAATTCAAACTGAGGGGCTTAAGTTGGCGTAGATTAAAGCAAAGGAGAAAGCTGACACTCAAGTAGCAACTCTTCTTGGAGGCGTGGCGGACAATGATAAGGTGTGATTTTGTGAGTTTCTGTCGCAACGGTAGCCACCAAAGAGCAGGTAAACGGCGCGCCGCTGCCGAACTACGCAGTGGTAGTAACTGGATTAGCAACAAAACGTGCGAAGTCTTTTTCCGAAGATGGACCTGCCCTTTTACCGGCCCATTCTTTGTAGTGAGTTCTTTTGTTCATTTTGGACAGATATGCATCAGGATCCACAGAATGAATTCCACCTACTTAGTGGCAACAGCCATGACAAGCAGTTTATACCGTGTCCCCTAATACGCTGAACTGAATGTTAATGCTGCATTAGGAGGAAGTTAACATGAACAAGCGGCGCGTTACGAAACCCTCTACAAGGGCTAGGACTCTTTCCAATGCCCTTTTTAAACGGTCATTTAAACTACATCGACAGTCTATGTAGTGTTGTTTAACTGTATGGGTTTTCAACACAGGCATTTCGAAAGAGCTAGACGTCTTGAATCGCGCTGTCTCACCATTTTCTGTTGGTAACTCAAGAAATGCCACATCATCTTCACGTGCGTATGTCACAGACTGCCGGTTGCTATTTAGGGTATCAAAGTGCACCCAAAGTCCGACCACCACAATGAGGGCTATAGTTAGTCCCTTTTTGGGAGAGAACCTCGCATTTGATATCGAGCGACGGGAAGCACCAGGGTGAACTTTCCAAGGGAGAGGTCTCTTTTTGCAGAAGTCACTCTAAAGCAGGGCTGCTATCTAGGAAGCCTCTCGAAGAAGTACGGATACAACGATGATGCCGTCTAGCTATTATGCAAGTAACCAGGATCTAGAGTTGCACGTTGTCAAATACAACTTCTTCACGGCACCATCAGTTAACAGGACAACCCCTTGTAGTTACTCAGTTTCTCTTAATCGGGTTGGAGCCTCGCCTCCAAGTTTCCCAGAAATATGAATATAGCACAGGGGAGCTCTCACCAATAAACTGTCCCCTAAGAAAATGGTTCTGAGAAGATATTCCATAAAAATTTTAGCACTAAAGAGAGACAGATTATCTTACAAGAGTAGCAAGAAGACAGCCCGCTCAATCCAGTTAAAGTGATATATTTCCATGTGTCAGGGAGGTGGGAAAATCACGGGTACCCATCGGAAAACCATGCAGGTATTGTCAATGAATTAATGCTACGGGCAGACTTGAGATCGACTTCCACAGTGCAACAGTTGTGGATAGGAATCATCCATCTCACTACTACAAAACTTACACGTGCACAATGGGTGCCAAAGTACGATCAATATTTCTTTGATGGAATACCGTGCGCACTTCAAGTACACGTTCTACGACCAAGAATCTGAACTAAGCCGTAGTGGACATACTGTCACAATAAACCCGATTTGGAACACAGTCACCATCAGCGTTATATAGGATTGTCCCGAAAGGCACAGCTTCCTTTAAGGTAGTTGGTAGGACACTGCGAACGGTAAATACAGCCCAACGGGTGGAAGACACAAACAAATTCATGGCTAGTTCTGCAGGATGTGAGCCTTGAAGTAGGAACAGTTTTGCATTTGCTTGGTTGGTCATGGTTTCTAGAACAAGATGCTCTTCACTTCCCATCCTTGCAACGTTTTTTTCAGCTCCTCGGTAACACCTCATAACTTGCTCCGTTAGGCGCACAGCTCACTACGGAATATTCTAAAGCACTAAAAACTGATTGATTGTTGGCCTGTTCGCCGAGCTTGGCAGTTGGATTGCAAACGTTTCATCACCAATCGAGGTGACATCATCAGTGCATCATCAACAGTGACATCATCAACCCCGCACTGATGATGTCACCTCGATTGGTGATGAAACGTTTGCAATCCAACTGCCAAGCTCGGCGAACAGGCCAACAATCAATCAGTTTTTAGTGCTTTAGAATATTCCGTAGTGAGCTGTGCGCCTAACGGAGCAAGTTATGAGGTGTTACCGAGGAGCTGAAAAAAACGTTGCAAGGATGGGAAGTGAAGAGCATCTTGTTCTAGAAACCATGACCAACCAAGCAAATGCATGCTGACAGCATTGCAGATTTTTCATTTGCCCGTTACCTGAATAGTTCGTCTTATTCAAAAAGGTCGGACGCAAGGATCGCCAAATTCTTTAACAAAATAACCGAGGACACTTGATTGTGTTTCGCTTTTCATGCTGGCAAAACCTTCTTTCAGGAAATAGAACAACTCCATAATACACTTTCCATTACACCCGTTGGCTTCTACCTAAGTTTTACAGAGAAAGCGGCAAAAGTACTGCTCAGAGCGTGTGTCATCCGACAGCGGCTTCGGCCGTCTCAAGGGTATGCGTACCACCTCCCTATTAAGGCCTCCAAAAAAAAAATGATTTCGGTTAAGTTCGAGGGACGATTGCATTTCAGGGGTGCGACCAGCCTGTTGCTTGCGACTGATATGCACTGTCACCAGTCACAACAGAGACGTTATGGAAAGCCAGTGGATAAAAACAGTACTGCAACACCAAAAACAACTCCAGGAGAATCCCTGTTCACCAGGTACCTTTTCTAGGGATTGAACTGTAGATTTACCCAAAAATTACATGACAGTAGACACGAACGCTATCGCCTGAAAGACATGTTATCGCGTCTCACCTTGAACTTCTGACGCATGTACATACGGCTCCGTCTGGAATGAAAATGATTGGACAGCATTTTCCAGGATGTGTTCCGAAACTGAACTGCCCTGAGCCGTCAATTCTGTATCCGGGTCTGGAGAGTAGTCAGCCCAAGGATCAATCTGAACACCATCAGTCTCCATGCTGGCCGCTTCGGAGCTTGCTTCGACAGCAGTAGCAGCGGAATTGGTAGAGGTGACATTGCATTCGTGGAATGCATGCTCAGAAGAGGTGAAGCCAACCGGACGACTAGAAGAATTCCAACCAATCGGACGCTGGACAGAACAGCTTTCCAAAAGTGAGCGACGTCTCGGAAATTGGCGCATTCGCATGAATGCTGTGTGATGTTCTTCCACGGATGATCGGTCTGCCACGTAAGGACGGCCCAGACGGGGAGTAACACGCTGTTTGTATCTTATACGTGCTAAACGTGCTTGATAGCGTTGGAGGCACCGAGCACAGGCATATTCCTTCGGAACCTATGGAAATTGCGGTGAATGAGCGACTTGATTGGCAAAACTGAACAGAATAGCAAGAGAACTGCGAAAAACCTGGTGGTATCCGGTCGAAATGGAACAGGTTCCACTTTAAGGAGGAAATATGATTAGGGGGTTTTCGCCACGATAATCGCCCACCTATGACAAATTTCTGCATTTTATATGCAGCACTTTTAGAATCTCAAAAGTGGCATTTTGTCCATTCGCTAAAAGGGAGAGGGGGAGGTTTCGAAGGTAACTTTGCAACGTTATTCAAGGAACCTCTAAAGTGAATCTTTAACCCTAGAGTAGAGCATGAAGTGAACAGAAAAGATAGCTCTGAATTCTTTGAGGTTTAATTGAGACTACAGAGTTATTTTCCTGGCACTACTGCGGGGCATAAAAGCTGATGCATTTCGACAACGACAATAACAAGTTGTTGAATGTTAGCTAGCATGAAAGAATACTGAATAAAGGGTATGCGTAATACATATCCAAAATTTTGATGCATGAATACATGATTTTTCAGTAGCACGCTTGCAAAGTTGGTGACTACAAGCACACAGAAACAATGACACCGCTATATGTTGAGATCCGTTTCTAAAGTTGTCGGTGTTAGTGGACCACTACTCCCTTTTTCGTAAGGATAAGGACAACGACAATGATGGGCGATGACGACCATGCGCAGAACAATATCACAAACGTGCAACTATCATCGCGGTGCGGTCGTCTGGTTGAGGCATCTGTTTTCTTTTACATGTATTTCAAGTTTTCCATAACATAAACTGAAAAAAACGGCATCCGATTCCAACCGACAAAAGTGACATAGCAAAATGGTGGCGAAACACAGTGCAAAAAATAAGCGGGGTTGTAAACGGGGCTGTAGGATCAATAATTCTACTGACAATAGGTAACCAGTCTCGGAGAAAATAATTTGTCTAAATTTTATAGAAACCCCATGACACACATCAAATGATAACTGTCACAAACAGTAGCAGACTAAGGTTCTTAGATACATGGACATCGAAAAATAAGCTCTCAGCCACTTAAAAGTTTGGAGGCAATCCATCGCACAGCGATCTGCCTACTGGCAAACTGAATTACTTATCTCGATAGAAAATTACATCTAACTGACCTCATGAGAGAAAAAGAAGACATGATTGAATTCAACTGTTTCGCATTATCTCGCTAGCTGCTACCACGCGAGGTAAAGACGGGGCAACCGATAGGCGTACAGTCAAGCGAACACAAAAATAGGTGGAATCAGCACCACGACCAAGCGTTCCATTCAAGGTTGGCTTGGTTATTGGGATTGGGATACGAACGTGAATCACAGCAGCACTACCAGCCTTAACACGGCTGGCCACGAACTCAAATTGTTTGAGTAGATTATGCTTGTATGATCGGATTGCTATAACTACAGCTAGATGGCAGTTTATAATCCTGAATGCTTCTCTGGAATGGGGGCACCTATTCGTGTAAATAGAATGAGACTTGGAACTTAACGGCAGTCCTGAACCTTTAATAGACAATGGGGTCCCAGTTCCTTGACTGTGACCGTCAATCGCTGTGACCACTTCTCCCTTCTATCCCCTTCGTACCTTGTATTCCATTCGTTTGGGCGACTGCCGCTATTTCGGCTGCGTTGTTCTCACTTTGAAAATGAGTGTATGTGACAAGATAAAATTGAATTCAGACTAGTCTATGAATTTTCACAGCTTCGATTAGGCCAGTTGTAAATAACACCGACTTTAGCTATATCAAATACATACTTGGCTTTTGTGGCGAATGCCAACACAGAGTTGATGGAACCAACGTTCACAACTATCGCAAGCAATCCATTCGACCGTGCCACCGCGTGGGTTTTGGCAAACAGCGGCGGCACATTCATCCTCATCTGCACTTGAAGCATTGCGTTTTTTCGGGATATCACCAGGTTCAGTGATGCGGCGTGCCTTTAGTCGACGGCTTGAACTGTTCGAATTAAATGGTGCTACTCTCCGCTTCTCAGCATGAAATTTGTATGAGGCGCTGTGAGAAGACGACGCCAGGGCTTCCTGCTAGAAACAAGACAGAAAGGTAGGAGAACAGTTAGGATAAGTGGTCAGATTAACACAATTTAGTTTACGAACCCTAAGAAAGGTAGAAACAAAACTACCAGATAGAAGGGGTTTTTGTTCCTTTTTACATCCGTTTTCAAGAAGTCATGTTGGTTAGAATTTCACGCAACAAACCTACTACTTGCAATGAGGAACCATTGAATGAATATTGACAAAACCATTTGCTATGAAGGCTTTCGTTCAATAAGCGTCCTACTTTTAATTCTACTGAGTTTGGTTGCAATATATTGTTGAAAAAACGAGAGTAACAGGTCCAAAAATGACTGACTGACCTCCATTTGCTTAGTGGAGACGGCCTATTAGTAACCCATCGCAAATCTTTCACTAGAACCTACAAGGCGGTCGATCGGTTGATCGCTATCCCGTAAGCGACAGGAAATGAAGTTAAAAAAGTCAGAATCACCCACTTTTGAGAGCAAAATTAGTGTGGGGAAGGAATGCTGAACCATGGACGTGTTATAGAAGATACGCATTCAACAGCATTGAGGCGTAAACGGGAGCGCATCAAAGCATTGCACAATTCAGGTTTGACTTTGCAATTAAAATCAATCTATGCTGAAAAACTGGTGGAGACGGCAGGGTCGTTTTATCCTAGCAGTGCGCATCTCACGAATCTCGATGGGAATTGGAGCCACGGCTTCCGGTAAGTATTGGAGCACTATACCAATCGCCACGAGTGGTCGAACAATGGTATCATCTTGCACATAGACAAGGTATCTTGCCATTCACCTTTAAATAGACAGTCTATGTCACGCGATCCCCTGTTGACTGGCTCTTCGGGTGACCAGTTCTCAGATGGAAGGTCTATATGGTTTTCTTGAACGAAAACTCTTCGACACCCCACGAACGTCCCACACTTCTTGGGACCCACCAGGTAGGTACAGTCCTCAAGTTTCCGTCAACCTGGTGTTCTACTTGAATCCAAATTATACGAACCACCCGAACTACATTCGTTTGCAATGAAACATAAGGCGACCTTTGTGGATCAAATTCAGCTTAAGAGTATCACAAACGGGGGATCCAACTGGGATTCCAGTCTTCCATTAAAATCACACTGGTGTGCAAATGAGTGTAGTTCGCCTATGTGGTTCTTTTCTGATTAGCTAGTACTACTCCATACCATGTAGGTTCCTCAGGTGCGCTCTGTTGATGGCTCCCGACTGAGGTAAAACAACCGTAAAACAACCTCTCGGCATTTACGTCTAAATCCCTCAAAATATCCTGAGGACCTACAAGTTTTCAGTGCAGTCCAGATACTACAGTTCCGCTCACATAGGACGGTGCGGTTGCGTGGGCGGTCACGCATCGAAGGTTGTGGCTGTTTGTTTACGGGGTGTATGGCCGTTCGCTGTGGCACGCGGAGAGCGATCTCCAGCACGAGCGAAGTGCTCCACCTGAGAGTGCCTCGCGTTATTTCAAGCTACTTGGGATGCGCAAGTAGTATGAGCAATATGAGGCAGGATAATACGAAGATACACTGAGCTTCTCAAGGTGATCCCCCAGAGACGCCACTCACGTGGCATTGAATGGCATGACGGCAATGTGGCCAAAAACTGCTTAGTTATGTACGCATTAGTCCGTTTACTCGTCCAGGGCTATTACATTTCTACTATAGTGAAAGACCATAAGTGAGCGACACCGAGGTAGAGGACATTCTAACGACCAATACAGAATACACGGCTGCATTCAGTGCATATGACAATCACAACGAATGAATCTGCGAGCTTGGAGTGATGGAGTTCTGCCGAATATGGATACAACATTCATCGTAGGTCAGCCGATTTTCGGAAGAAATTAACGCCCGGAAGAGCATCCGCTGTGAAAGCCAGCAGGTGAATTCCAAGTAGTTGAGGTATTCAGTAAACACTTGAAGAGTCGCTGTGAGGTGATAGACAGCGCACGTTGTCTGGGAGATATAACCGGCCAATTTATGAAGTCATATGGTTCGAGAGACCGAAACCCTAGGTTTGGTTACCGGTTATTGCTCAAACATGTCATTCGGTAGAGGACCGAAAGATGGAGGGAACTCTTCAGCTGCATTTAGACGTTGCATTGTATTCTTCATCCCTTTGTATTTTACAGCTGGTTGGCTGACATTAGGGACGTTCTTCTCTCAATTTCATAACTATGTGACAAAGGTGCGCTCTGGAGCAACTGGATTCCCGTATCATGCGATACGTTGGCTCGATTTGGGTGCGCGATCAACCTCATACTTTATCCTTGTGAAGCTAAAGAACTGTTCACTTGTGAGACAAGAGGGATTCAACTCCATGAAAAATGCCATTACATGCGTGGACCCGCGTATTTACTGATTTTTCAGCAAGAACGACCGCTAACGAACGGAGAGAGAATACAAACATAACCTACTGAAACGAGACGGGAAACGTAGGGGATGCCCGGGAACCTGGTGGCCCCGAGTTCCAGTCGACAAGAATTGGAAGTGAGCAGTCACGTTGACTATTGCAAACAGGCCTGGTTGATTATCCAAACTACACGCAGAAGCGTTGTGACTGTTTTACTTCCAGATTCCGAGCTCTACCGTGCTTGAATTCACAAATATAAAAAATAGATGAGCCAACTTATGGATCGCGAATTAGAAAAACGAATCGGCACGAAATGCTACGGGAAGCTAAGTCGATTGCTGACATGGGTAGTAAGCCAGTAAGGGAGGAAGCAATCTTACCGGGACATCTACAGACGGTCGGCCTTTGTTCGGAGAATGTTGGGTGCTCACAGAGCGGTGAGCAGATCGATTCCTCTGGACTTTCAGATTTGGTCGAGGAGAGGGTGCAAAAGGATCAGATTCTCTGTTAAAGGGAAGATGTAGATTTAATAATCGCTGAGCGTCAAACGGTATAGCAAACTTACCCAATTTTTGGAAACAGAGACACCCAAAAGTTCAGAATGATAGATAAATCAGCAGTACGATATGTTATGGAAGTGTTTGGTATTCAGAAAAATGAACGATGAACGAATTTGTCACGTTGTAAGCAACTACTCTTAACTTAGAAAATGAGTGAGCAAAATATGCTAAAGATGCACGAGTGAGGGAGAAACCAAACTCACCCTGACGTTTTTCCAGGCTGTTTGTTAGTGACAGGTAAACGACGCCGATAGGTCGTCGTTCCGTACATATAACGGGAGCTACCTCCCATTTGCTTGCTGAAACGGGATCGTGAAGGAACGGAGCCGATACGCGTTCCACGGCTGAGTAGTTTCCGGTGGACGGTTTGTGACAGTCTGGACGAGGGGTTTTCCTGGTTTTCGGAAACACCTCTGGATAAATTCCGGCGGAACGTCTGTAGTTGAGATAAATCGCAGTTGGTTATCAGACGTGTGTTATAAGTGTCGTAGTGTAGACACTGCACAGTGTTTGTGAGCATATCCGAAACATCAAAAGACAAATGACAAGACAATACCTGAATTTGGAGAGTTGAAACCTATTAGAACAAGTATGCAAGCGATGTACCTTGTTCCTCCATTTTTATGAAAATCACCATCATCGTCAAAAGTGTAACACCAGTGTTCAACACTGATGTCTCGCTGCTGTTGATGTGGTTTTTCAAATGAAGATCACATCAACTGGGTACGTTGGTAGACCTAAACCGTTCAACAAAGACATGGTTCCAGTTGCTATAGCAATTGAAGGCCATGAAGATCTGTGAATATTTAATCATTCCGTACTGAAGTACGGACAGGAATAGCGATGCATTTTAGACGGTAGTTTTGATGCGGAGGCGATGGAAGCAGCGCAGTAAGATAGTTCCATTGGCATCCAAGGAAATAGTGTCAGTCAATGAGAATAAAGTTACAAGTACTGGCTTCCTCAAATCGTCGGGCTGAATAAGCAAGGCATATGGTCTAACCCGACTACCTTGTCGGGTAAGACCAGTTCGTCTGTCGTGATCGAGTTTTCTCTTCTGAGAACTAATTCAGCTTTGCTGATCCTATGTCGCCACCAGACCATGACAGTACATCGTAGATGCAAACGCCCATACCCTGCACTATTGGGCAACCTCCAATTGACAGGCTGATGTCTGGCTGGTGCTAAACGGCTGCAAAAGACTTCAGGATCTTCCAATCTAGAGAATGATTTTGTCTCATACGGCCAAAGGCATGCGAACGTGAGTCTATCTAGTAAACCACGAATCAATCTAGTAGCTTCCGTTTTTGTGAGTTCATGTGGATGGTTAAGTAGCTGGAGCCAGAGACTCAATGGAGTTCCTCGCGTTCAGTGACATTTCTCCACACAATTGGCAACAAACAGGCTGTCTGGAAATTCATTTGCGTATATATCCAATAAAATTGAATTGCCTTGCTACATGCAGAGTTCCAGCAGTAGCCACACACTATTACATGGTGTCATAGAAAAGAGAACAGCTCTGCAGAAAAGCCTGGAAGGACACTAGGATAGACAACGGGGAGGACATAGGTAGATGTGCGGTATGTAATCGAGCGTTCCACTGAAAAGTGACATTCCTAGAGTAGTCATAGGTCCGAAGTCTTCGTCTTTTTTTGCACCGAAGCGTTAAACCCATTTCAGATCGAAGTCCATCATTACACTGAAATTCGACCCGGAAACTAGCATTCCGTCGTTCAAACAAACAAAAAACACTTCATTGTATGTAGCCCGTCAAATAAGCCAGCCTAACTCATCCTAAAACCGTTGTTTCAAACGAAGTAATATGGAGGAAGATGGGAAATGACATAATGACTAATAGGCAAACATATGGCAACAAGGAATACAAGTAAGAATGCAACAATTCAGTTAATTGGTTCAATTAATTGCAATTAAGGTGACGACACATTGGACATTGAGGGGCGTGGGAACGGTGATGGACAAATAGATGTATAAATGGGTGAGGCGGAAGTGTGACCCCGTGAATGAATGTTTTATAGGCACCCTGCATGAAAAGCTGCTTACTCTTGGTTTAGCTGATCGTTTAGCAGACTGGTCAGCACTCAAACTCGACACAGATGAACTCCGGCTGCGTTCCGAGGTAACCCCATCTTTGGTACGCATGCGTTTTCCTTCACGAATGGTTGCCGGACTGGAAGAGGCAGAACATTCACTGTCTGCTGAATTGCTGCTTGCTTCACCAGACTGAAGCGTAGTATCGCCGGCTGGAGGTTGTGGGCGTTTCCGCCGCTCCTGACGAGCGGAGATGAAAGGTGGTCTAATGAGCCTTTGGTGTCGAAATCGACGTCGTTTCCAGCGAAGTTCATCTCTTCTGGCCACGTAAGGTCGTGTTGCACCGATTGGCGTCTCCGGATCGGATGCCAGATGAAGTTGCCACAGCCAGCGAGTTTGTGGTATACTCACTTCCAGAAGACTAGCTTCCATCATTAGATTCTCTAGAATTTGACGTGTTTCCGGTGCGAGTGGACAAAAGAAGTATTTTGCCTGATCAGTAGCCGATGGGCGTACTTTGGAAGTGACCAAACTTGTGGATTGAGACCGACGGTCGTAAGTACGAGGTGCTAAAGTCGGATCACCTGAGGCTGAAGAGAATATAACGACAACCTTACTGGTTTTCCCGCATGGTAATATATGCAGTAGTGTTCAGTAAATCAAGAATCATGGAAAAATATATGCACCAACATTAGACAACGAGGCCAATCAACTTTTGCTGAAACCATTCCACTTGCAAATAAACGGTTACTTCGTGAAAAAGACCAAAGGCTGTTAAAAAAACATACCACCTGATCGAGGGCCGGCCTTCTGCAGTGAACTTGGACCCTCCATGAGCATTCGGCGTTCAGCCTGCGTCTGCAGCGAACAAATGGTCTTTTGGCTAAGCAGGCCTTGTTGAGAGTCCGAACGTGACCTTGAAGCCATGTGCCCGGCTGTCATAGCGGCCACTTCGCTGGTGAGGGTGCCAGCAGATTCCTTGTGGGAAGCAGTTTTCCAACACTGAGGAAAACGAAGAGTGGATAATGGTACCAAGCGAAGACTGGATGGAAAGGCAACACGTACACAAAACACAACACGCTTACGTGTTCAGGTCCAGTATGTGAAATGACCCCAGCACTTGAAGGCGTCTCAGCTTCCTCAACTAACGCATTCGAATCAACCGTTGTTCGGGCTGGTCGTGTCAAGCCAGACAACGGACGGCGAGGTTGACTATCCCTGGAACCGGTCGTCTTTGTTGCCGATTGATAGGTCCGTATCGGGTGACCCAGTAGCTGGCTCGTGTCACTTGATACTGTTTCATCCAACTTGGCGAGCTGACCGTCCTCTTCGACGAAACCAAACAAAGGCATCTTGAGACCAGCAAACTGTTCGTACTTACAAATGGCTTGTGACAACTCCGGTGTAGACTGAAATAAGAAAGATAAACTACCCTTGAGACCTCGTTTCAAATAGAGTACGGGGAACAATCGGTGGGTTTAATACTGAGGGACGTTTCACTTACGACATACGAGCTTTTTCAAGCCAAGTACGCAAGTTACCAGGTTGGTCAGACCGAGGATTTGCAACAGCTTCAAGAGCCGTACAGAAGGAAGGTGGTGGACCATGCAAAAGAATCCGAATTACGTATTTATATTACAATTACATTACAATTACATTATCACAATACATTCGGAGCAGTGAGGCTTTTCTAACGGACAGTTCACATGACCAGTACCAGTGAACCGACGATTTTGATGGCAGTTACGTATTGTGTCGCACTTGATTGGTCGTTCAGTTCAGTCAGTTCAGTTCATTAGCTATAAGCGATGGGACAAGGGTACACTGATTCCCAGTTACTACAGATTAGGTCTCTGAAAAACCGGAGACCAAGGCACGCATGGCAAAGCACTGGAGATGATGACCCAGTCAATTAATTGATGTGGAATCATTCTAGTTGTCCGACGAGAAGTAGGCAGCTACGCATTGAAGGTGATAGCTTTACTGACTGCGTATACTGAAATCGTTTCCCGTCAAAAAATCACAGAGAATATACACGAGAAAACCGAAATGCGGAGAGGATCACAAATTAACTATACTCTCACCAAGCTACAAATCTGAAAGACACCTGAAACGTGCCATTATTGTATGGAAGTTCACGTGCAAGACATTGGGAGAAATGTGGAGAATCAGTGGACAGAAAAAAACTATAAACTATTCAGCTGTAACATCCTTTTGGTGCCTAGCTGCCATGCCACCCGAGGGAAGCACGAGGGCTGGGATACTGCCAGGTTGCCCAAGCCTAGATAGGGGAAGTCAAGAGGCAGAGGTCGGGTTCGAACCACGGACATTTCGGTCAGTAAATTCGCACTCTAACCACTTGAGCCATCTCGTGAACAGAAATAATTAGTTGGAGTGAAAAGTTGACACGGTTAACAAAGTGGTTCTTATCGCGAGATAGCTCAGCGGTTAGAGCGCGAGCGTACTGACCGGAAGGTCCGTGGTTCGAACCCTGCCTCTGCCTCTCGACTTCCCCTGTTTAGGCTTGGGCAACCTGGCAGTATCCCAGCCCTCGTGCTTCCTCCGGGTGGCATGGCAGCTAGGCACCGAAAGGGTGCTACAGCTGAACGATTTATTTTTTTTCTTATCGCACATAAAGGTGGTGCTCATGAGAGGGTCCGCTCTGCAACTACCGTTCAACACTAAAAGTTCCGACTCACGAATTTTCGTTTAGGTTGGAATAAAGTTGGTGAAAATTCGGGGAGTAGCTCTCAAGAGTGGACTGTCGTCACATTTCAACCATTAGGGCACAAGACAGCTGGAGTCATGGCTCAGAGACTTCCATTATGAAAAATACATCGACGTCCGTCGAGCTGAGTCATACATCAACCTAATTCGAAACGATGTCTCATACATGCGCTTCTGAGGGGCAAAGCTACGGATATTTGGCGCTGAGAATGGCGAAAACTGAGTAAAGCGGTCCTAGACCACATGTGTCGCAGTTACCTTACCTGCCGCACCACGAGTGGAGCCCTCGGAAGATGTTACTATTTGTAGTTCGATTCTTAAACACGTGTATAAAGACTAAGTGCAACAGCAGAGTTTTACACATTCTAGCGACAAAGCCCACGCTTAAAAACGATTGCTACGTTCATTCATATCGTATAGATACGAACGCCCTAAATGCCTTCTAGAAATTGTAAACTAGACCCTCTGCATTTGCCAGGTTGACAGGAAGCTAGAAAGACCAATGAGAACACTAGATAACTGTACGCCCAGAAGCTCCTGTTTAGTACTATATCAAGGAAAAATAAACAATAGCGATATCAGATAGCCCGCCGAAAAACACTGACGTTCATGGGAAATAGAACTCTGATCGCATACTGATACCCGGCGAAGAAAACAAACAAACTAACTTCAAAGACAGACCCATTTAAGGAGCTCCCCCATGGACAACCTTCCAGAAGCGCCGCGAATTACAGTGAAATCACCCAGGGGAGGTAAAATGTTCCCCCTGTGACGTTTTTCTCTAGGGTTCAGCAAGCAACTACAAATTCAATTGAGCAATAGAAAAGTTTTCCGTTCCCGTGTCCATATCAACAGTTCAAGTACATTCTTTCACTTACATCAGTGAGCAATCATGAGTCTTCACAGCCTATCGCGTCACAGACCTGTCACCGCTCTAGCCAGTGAAATTGATGTTTAGACACTTTGTTTCATGTTTTTGGCCTACCATGACATAGGTGCGTCATGAGGTAGCTTATCCAATAGATACACGGCTTCGATTGCTTTACTTGATGCTTGTTTTTTCTTCTGTCGAATATCGGAGGAGTACCGTTATACGTGGCAAAAACTACTGGCTTGCGATGGGTTCTCGTCAGCACAACACCTCACCAGAACAGTCACAAGAGAGTAGACATTTGGAACACACTAGGACTTACCTGTATTACACTGCGTAAGCGACGCACAAATGAAACAGCCCGTTCACACAGCATTTGTAGTGCAACGAACTCCGGTAATCGAGGGAGACAAAATGGACGCCGAGTAGAAGCCGATGTGGGAGTGGGTTGCGTAGTTGCCTCTATGGGCAAAATACGTACCAAATCGTCCAACAACGCATGCACATGTGTCAAGTCGGGACGCATGGACCGTTCACATCTGGGGCACATGTAGCGGAGGCGGTCCGTTTCCGATTCCTGATGAACAATTAAAACGTTTACGAGAATTACAAGAAGTAGTGGAACCCGATACTTGTCAGACGGTTGTTATCACAGACGTGATGCTCAGTGCGTAGACACACTAACACCAAATTCCTACCAGGACATCTGCTGCATGCGCCTCCCCGTAATAAAAAGGCCTGGAGGCAGCAATGTTCAACACTGTTCTCAAAAACAAAGTCAAGTTAGTAAGTAAGCTGGCATCAAATTGACGGGAAACCATGTGAACGCAACACTAACTATGAACAAAAACATAATTACTGGAGCTAACAAGGAGAAATGGTAGCTGTGGAACAACGGGTAAACCCTCGGATTCCAAATCTAAGTCAGTAGGACACATAGTGGGGCTATGAAAACACCGTGCTGATGACTTGAAAGTAATCGCGCTGTGCAGTCCGGTGAAGTCCACTGTATTTCTACCTGTTGTGTTCCAGCGAACCCAACACAAAACCCGCGGCGCTCTCTACCGTGGCGCGACGTTGTTGAGCACGGCGTGACAGTTGTTGCACATGAGACAGCAGGGCTCTGGGTGATGCCACGACAGCGTGGCGGATTTTTGGGTAGCCACCGGGCTTCTGGGTGTGTAATTCCTCATTTCGGTTACAGGTATCAAAATTCCAGTGGCTGTACCACAGCGGTCTACATGACAACTCGGACGTGCATGGTGTTACCCCCTGGACCGTAGTAACCACGAGCCAGGATAATTCGGAATTGCTACAGCCCACTACAAAGGCTCTCTGGTGAGAAATAATCATGATAGATGTCATTGCTATTAAATCCTCATTGGATCTCTCTGTTAAAAAAGATTTTTATGACTCTCTGATATGGTCATCAGTCAGATGAATACAATTTGCCACTGTCCCTCAAGTATGGCCAATCTCGGTCCAACGGACCGGGCTGTGTCTAAAGACGCCCACACAACAGGCCGCCGCATTACATCTTGGACTTAGGTCAGTAATCTGTGGATGTTCTTGATGGCCTTTCTCAGTGTAACGAAAACAACTTTCACTTCAACCGAACTAGATGTCACAGACAATCAAAGGTCCTGTAGATTTGCAAACATGACATGTGCTAGGACTTCAACACGAGCCTGCATGATGGTTATTAAATCTTCTGTTATCTGGAGCAACACGAGAGAGTAGCTTTTTGTCCTGCATAGCCAGACTCCAATGAGAGCCATAAAAATCAAATTCACAAGGAAGGTTTATCCTCGTGTTATAAAGAAAACTTTGGTGATTATTAGAAACTCGATAAGCGCCGTGTTATCAACCTATGCCCCAAAAGTGCGACAGCGGTGCTAGTGGAATTGAAATAAACGTGAGAAGTAAGCTCCAATCAACGGCAACGGGTGCTGTAGTTGCGATGCTTTCTTTAGGGAAGAATACGTGAAGCAGCCGTTTCGGAAACCATTATGAGGTTGAGGGTTAAGGTTGTTTCCCAGAGGAGGTTGCAAAACTGTTTCTGTAGGAGAGGATACCATGGCTGGTGGAAGTTTTCAAACAAACACTTAGGTGCACTGATATTTCCGGCAATGGATCGTTTCAGTGGGTTATTTGCCACAATAACAAAAAAACTAGCTCGAGAGTCAATTTTGTACGAGATTGCATCTATCCTCTAGCTAGCTATGCTTCAGGAAGGGTTACTAAGGTCGCATTCAGATGAAGTATATCACTTGGTTGTTGGCCTTTTCGCAAAGCTTGGCAGTTGGATTGCGGGGTCAACCCCGCACTGACGATGTCACCTCGATCGGTGATGAAACGTTTGCAATCCAACTGCGAAAAGACCAACAACCAATCAGTGCACCCGAGCTACCTATATTCCACAACATTGCCAGTATATTACTTATGCAACGGGCCATACAAGCCTAATACCAAATCCACTGAAAAAAATCGTTCAGCCCCATTTGGTGCCTAGCTGCCATGCTACCTAAAGGAAGCACGAGGAGTGAGACACTGCCAGGTTGCCCAAGCCTAGACAGAGGAAGTTGAGAGGCAGAGGTCGGGTTCGAACCACAGTCAGTCGGTCAGTAACTTCGCGCTCTAACCACTGAGCCATCTTGCCCTCCTAGTCCACTAAAGACTCTACTTGGTCGTTAGCGTACAGAGTTGCTACAGAAGACACCATCACCTGCAACAAGCAAGCACTGCTCACCCTTCATAAACCGAATCTTGCATGGAGATGGGTAGTTCAATAGAATTTACTCAACTGCGGTCGAGCGAGCCGAATGAGGCCAAGGATGACACTGACCATTTAGGGGGGTAACCAGAGGGTAACAGAAGAATGAAGTGCACACGCTCTAACTAGCTACTTGTTCATGAGGTTGGAAGGTTTCCCACCAAAAACAAGCCACCAAGTATTGCCTGGAAAGTGGTCTCTCTTAGGATGGAATAGAACGTCTATTGAATACGTGAGAAAATATCACCACACATGGCACAATCACTGGTGAGAACAAGGCCAGTAAAGAGCCCCCCAAAGAGACCATCCCTTGTCCAACATCCTCAACTACTTCACCATGAACGGTACCACAAATTCACCTTCGAGTGCGACTGCAAATCATTATAATTTCACTGAAACATCAGTGTGGAGTTTCACAAAGATTTGCATGGATATTGTCACCTGCGCATGTCCATGTAACAGTACTGCCACGACTTTTGGCTGGATTAGTTTAAAGCTTGTCCACACACACGAACTAACGAACACCATGAGCCGACCATAAGCGTATATTGGTTCTGAGCGGACAGACTCATATGTCTAACATTATCGAAAGGATCTCCATCCACTATAGTGACAACTGGTGCTTACAGAGTGACCACTGCATAATGCAGAACTGCCGTATATGGAGATGAATACATCAGAGTGTTTAAAATATACATCGCTCCTAGGTCGAGCAGTTGCTGCCGGAGCTCCATTGAAGTAAGGATCGTCGAACGGAAGCTCCTTTGTTGTCCCACGGGACATAACACAAATCAAGTAAGATCAAGCCATGAAAAAATGTGAGCAACCAACGGGTTTTAACACTTCACAACAAAAGAAAGTATTAAAGTAAAAGAGGCGAGATGGCTCAGTGGTCAGAGCGGGAATTTACTGTCCGGAAGGTCCGTGGGTCGAACCCGACCTCTGCCTCTCGACTTCCCCTATCTAGGCTTAGGCAACCTGGCAGCATCCCAGCCCTCGTGCTTCCTTCGAGTGGCAAGGCAGTTAAGCACCGAAAGGGTTACAGCTGAACGATTATTTTTATTATTATTAAGGTGTGGAAAGAAGCAGGACGGATGATCAAAATCAAGAAACTGTTGCGAAAACTGACACTTTAAACACAGGTTTGTTGGTAGTGTGAAAGTTGGAAGCTTTTATGAAGATTTCCAATAATAAGGAACCTGAGGTGACCCGAAGAAAGATCGTCCTAGAAACAGAATATACTTCTGGATAGTTTACGGAAGAAATGTCAGCCGTGACTGAGTGTGCGGTTCCCCGAGGAAACAGGCAAAATACAATACCTTTGTAGAGACCCATTCATCGGAGTTCACAATGAT
This sequence comes from Clonorchis sinensis, assembly GCA_003604175.2. Taxonomy (NCBI): domain Eukaryota; kingdom Metazoa; phylum Platyhelminthes; class Trematoda; order Opisthorchiida; family Opisthorchiidae; genus Clonorchis; species Clonorchis sinensis. The sequence continues at coordinate 130,843,187 of CM030370.1, forward strand.
CTTGCTTTCCAGACACGGCTCAACGTGCAATCTGCTACCCTCCAAAAGGCTTCACAAATCCTGCTATTTAGCTTTCTTGGAAAAATCATATCTGAGGGGAGAGAATATTACGTTTTCCACGCGATAATGTCACTGAGGATCCAACACATCTTTTGTTTTCAACCGGAGTGGGGTTTCTGACCAAGGAACACAAGAAAGAAATGCTATGGACGACGAGGCGAATAGTTCTACTAATCCCGGCTTTATCAACTAACAAAGGAGGTTGCAATCTGCCTGATGTGCGGAATTTTCAAACACTTACTGAGTTCAACGCCGGACATAAGGAACAGGCTACGACGATAATGATAACGCTAGTTCCGGCGACTAGGATACTGTGGAAAATAATGGACTTAAAAATCCGATACGAATGGAAGCGTGTTGTCTCATTCTACTGACCTTCATGTTTGGAGGGAGAACACAACGTCCATGGAACCAGTCTCTACACAGCTCGCACTGAACCATGAAACCGGAAAACCCAGTCTTCCTGCAGATGCAGTAGGTGACTGAATTTTGTGCTTTGGATTTGGATTTGAAAGCGTTGGAACATCGCAAATGATGCATCAAGTTCAATTCCGAATCGATGAAGGCAGAGTAGACTGATCGGTACAACTGAGCGGCATTGGAACACGTCACGTCGGCTTCTGCAAATGACTGTAGGTTAGGGGGAAAGATAGAGTGAAGTTTTCAGAGAGAGAAAAAACGTACAAAGCTCTAGGGGTGACGAAAGCATACATAGTAAAAATATCTAACCGACAACTTACGCGAGCGTTCTCCTTAGACAGTGTCCAATATGTGGTCGCGTTTAGTGATGCATTGCGAGAACCACGCTTTGTGTAGGTGCTCCATGATGAATCCGAGGAACGAGCATTGTCCAGTTCTAGGAGCATTTCTATTGAACGGACGCTACGTGGTAGTAGGACTTCCAGTAAGTGCATTTTTGACTGAGGCCACAGAAACAGACGAGTTAATCTATCCCGGAACTGAACGAGGATATTCAACTGAAAGAAGGAAACACAAACCGGCTGGTGATGCACAACAGTTCACAGAGATTAGGAGAAAAACTCAAGAGGTCTGGATGCGACAATGGAGATTTCAATAGAATGGTGTTACAATTCGCGCGGTTTAGTCAGCTGTACAGAATAGCATACATACATGAGCAGCCTCAAAATGGATCATCTGAGTTGTGACTGAGAACAGAAGATAAGTCAAAACCTACCATCTCGGTTACATGCTGGAAACGAGGACAGTTTAGCGGGAATGGGTGTTCAACATCTAGTAGACTTTGTGCGCAGGCTTTCCAGGTCTCCGCACTACAATCCACGGTACCCATTCGGAGCTTCTCGTACAAATCCTCTGAAATGGCGACAGGCGGGAAAGGTTGTCCAGGAGGAACAGCAACCAGTAGTCTTTCCATCTGTTTGAACTGAACTTCCAACTGTTTCGCTCGAACACACATGGATCGAATGTCCGCGATAATCGGTAGTTGGGCGGGTAAAGTTTCCGCTTCCGCAATTTCCGATAGGACATCATCCACAGATAAGGATCCAGATCTGACAGAAGCAAGGAACGTATGCGATGTGAAGTTTTCTCATTGTGGGAGAAATAAAGCGCAGGAAAAATACAGCGAACTGCTAACTTCGTACTAGCATGTTTTATTCAAATGGATCTCTTGAGGTGTGTATGCCAGAAACACGGTTGTCTAGAGCCTTCGGTTAAGTGATGTGACAAAAATGAGGACAGCATTGGGCAAGCATCGCCCAGGTATATTTGTATGAACGAAATCGAACCTTGTTCTTAAACGATAATAACGGCATTCCCTCTTCAGACCCCTTTCGGTCAACAGCCTGCAAACATATCATTGAGCATTCCAGATGACAAGAGTAGAAATAGCGCCATCGACAGTCATGCCGCAACCGGATTTCACCACCAGGATAGATAAAAGTTCCAGTCCGACACAGGTGCTTAAGGGCCAGACAGCCATGCACTACTGTGAAAAGTCCTACACTTGAAAACAGAATACAAGGCGAAGGGTCTAAAGCTAGTCTAACAGAAGTATCTCTAGGTGTCCAAACCTCACAAAAACTTAATGACAGTCCAGATGACAATCGCTCACATGAACGCATGGGATCACGGTCAACTCTTGTGAGAATTAAAGCTGAGCAAGGGACGTGGTCACGCGGAGGTTGTCCCCGAAGCCAAGTCACACCACTTCTACCAACCACGTTCACACCAATTCGCAAACTCACACCCTAAAAACCACGCGACGAAAAATAAAACTCCTCAAAATGGATGACAGCTCGACACAAATGAAAGAGACACGGCAAGTTCTGGGTGCTAGGAGGATTTTCCATCAAGCACATATTGTGCAACAGTCGAAGCGCCTAGATACTAGTCTATGCCAGCTGCATTCGCCAACTCACACGTTAAAAACCACGCGACAAAAAATGAAACTCCTCACAATGGATGACAGCTCGACACAAATGAAGGAGACACGACAAGTTCTGGGTGCTAGGTGGATTTTCCATCAAGCACATATTGTGCAACGGTCGAAGCGCCTAGATACTATTCTATGCCAGCTGCATTATTCGGACATTAGACCTAAAACCGCATCGCGGTCCCCGCCCGTGGTTCTTGCTTTGCAGCCTGATGTGAAGTGTACTGAACACTACTGCTTCGAATTAATAGCTTGACAACGGGATTTCCAGTCAACATAGACTAACAAAAAATCATCCATACTAACTTAAGATTTATTCGCCAACTTCGGCAACATTTTGAATTACCAAAAATGCTTGAAGGGAAGCGGCAAATATTCATAAAGATCACAGTTGTGAGTAGTGGAGCGTCTTTTGTGGACAAAAGAGAATGTGACATTTACTTATTGTGAAACTTTTCGATCTATCGATGAGATAGAGTCAGAATTCAAAACAATTTATCACTTAAGCAGTCGGATGTTTGATCAACATTGCAGTTGAAGCCCCTGTGTCTCAGCACAAAGTTTACAACTCATACACCTGTCCGGAGGAGAGCCACTCAGAACAACCGAGCATCATGTCGATTGGGCGGACGTATTATGGGCCGCCTAAGGACCAGAAGGTATGTCCTGATTGGTCAGATATGGTTCAAACAGAATCAGCGCCTCTCGTCCCATCACCAATTATCTAATACGACCATATGAAAAATTTTGTGGCCGCACTATGAATACGTCTGCAGGAACCTTTCTTTGTATCAATAAAACTACCTCAAGCTACCGTGTCTTTGGACGCACTATATTGGGCGGAACAGAAGTCTTGTCCACACGACCCTTTAACTTCAATGTACCTCGTTTCTTATCAGGAAGGTCAGATTCCTGAAAGCAACCACTGAATGCCCGAAATCTACTGAGATCCTCAGCTCTGTAGATGTTGACCAGACGGACAACGTCCCCTCAATATACAGCGCCTCACAGCCTTCTATCAAACCCAGACAGCGCGAGTCAGCGCTGCTCAAGGTCAGACAACGCCCCCGCAGTATGCAGCGAGTCGCAGCCTATACCAAGACCAGACCGCGTGCGTCAGCATTGGACCAAGTTAGACAGTGTCCCACCAATGACTAGCTTGAGTTGTATTCTCGCACTCGCACGTACTCACGCTCCGCACTCGCTTGTTCGGAATATAGCTGTTGTGTTCCCTTCTGTGAGTCTTTTTCCCGGCATTAGGCACTGGAGCGGGTCAGCAGTCAGGTACAGCAGATTGGTGAATCAGCAGACATAACGTTTCTGATGCTACGAATGAACTTGATTGGGCTTCATTGATTAACTTCATTTGCTACGTTACGATCACGGTTCTTACAGTTGAGAAAACACGTGAACCAACCAACACAATCAAGCGCTACATTGAAAGGTTTCAGAGGCGGACAGGAGGATGGGAAATCCTGAAGTACGACTTTGTATATTGAAGGCATGCTCCGACATCCCGCTTGGAGTAGCTTGTGCGGAAAAACAATCGTCAAAAAACAACACGATGCCGTTTGGAGTGTGCAATACATGACGCCGTCGAGGACGCAATTGAGCACAAAAGGAGAGGGGTAACAGCTTCTCCAATACAATTGAATTTACTTTGGTTTTCGAATAAGAACTGTGACATGCTTTAACGAGATGACACTATGACATCATCGCGGCATGTGGGCCGCACGACGTCCAGCACACACCAGGATAGGTAATCTACTGCGGGCACTGCTCTCGAGAGGCTAGTGCACACTGGGAGAGGGGGTGCGCTAAACGCTAAGCTCATGGGAAATTGACGGTTTATTTTTCATCAACATACAGCTGCTTGCAAGTAGTCGATGTAGAAAAGCCCTGGTGAGGCAGCTACCAACTGCGACATCAACAGGCATCATCAAAACATCAAGACCTCCTCAGATTTTTGGTGCCACGAAGCTGACACGCGTCTTCAAGACATGAATAAGTCAGCGAGACAATCCGTTAAAGCTATCGGAGCTTTTCAACCAACTGATTGATCGATGGGCGCAAACAGCTGATCATCTGTAATGAGCGAACACATCACAGAAGGGATACAACGTGCTGTGATAATATAGGAGTCAGGAGGCCTGTAGCTATGGATGTGTTGCAAGCGGGATTCCAGGCTAAATTTACATGGATAATCCAGATGCAATTGACTTTTGGAAATTCGTGCATCTCATATCCTAAAAAGCTCATACTGAACCGGAAGACTCTGCCAAAGCATGATAATATGGTTGACAAGAAAGATTGAATGGTTCTGTATCACTATTAAAATACAGTTCTAATTAAGCTTGTGGTGGTTCGGCCCAAGTTTACCGTGAACACGGGTTTTCAAAATTGTCTGTGGAGTCATTATTTCAAATTTCACTGACTGTGTGCAGTATCCCGCTGGATTCGTTTCTTCCTAATGAACACTTATTAACAACCCGATCCGCAGTGAATTGATAACGATCATGTGACTATCTCGCATCCGTTACTTTGTCTACCAGTCTAATATCAGGTTATTAACAAAAAAAATCTAGAGAAAATTACGTGTCGACATGCGCTGTCTCATATTCCCAAGAAATCCGAACTGTTCAAACGAGGGAGACGATGCGTTTTCTACGAAAGACGGTTTACATAGACAGGCATAGAAGGAAATTGCAGCTATCCTGGGGTTTTACATTGTGGTCGTTCTGTGGGCTCCTTCAGACGGTAGGAGCACCGACACAGAATAGCATGACAGCACAGGAGATTTTGCCGTACTAGCAAAACTGAGTGTGTGAATGCGGAAACATTTAGGAAGAGCTGCAAATCTTTTGAAAGGGTGTACTGCACTACAGTCACACCCGGTGTAAAAAGAACGTTAAACGAGCATTTGCAGTTCACCCAGTCCACTCATGAAGAAATCTGTCACCTATTGTACACGAAAATCAACTGCAATGGGGAGAAAAATAATCCACAGATTTGCAAACCATGCACATTGGGTAAAAATGAATGAAACCCACTTGGAATTGTGTATTGCAATCAGTCGATCCTCAATGACTTTTGCACTTTTGATTATGCTCAACAGGTGCCGACTGGTGTTGATCAGAACAACGTCCAACCTTGACTTATCCGGAAACGTGGGCGACGGCAGCGCATCCGGAGTGTCATCCTCGAGTTTCACAGTATCTGGTATCTTGACATAGGCAATGGTGGCTGATATCAGGTCACCGTGGAACTGAAGGTCGCACAAATCTGTCAGTGATGGCTTGTTCGATGGAGCTGTCTCATCATTGGTCGACGTTTCTTTATTACTGGATGCCAATGTGGTTTCGACCTGTTCCTTCCATGCCAAACAGTCATATATCTGAAGACGAATAACAGTTAAACAGATACAGTAAAAAGAGTTCAGTAGAGAACAAGAAACCCCATTAAATTGCTGGAACCCATCGTTACGATCCAAATGGTGTGCCAAAGTGACTTATAGCCGTTCGCTTACACGCGTATTCAATTATAGGCTGAACTAACCATATAGGCTTGGTCACGCTTTCCCATACAAGGAGTGAAAACTCCATAGAAGGTACTAACTACAAGTCCGTGATTGAAGCAGGACCATAAAGCACCGCTGTATCTTACAGCTCATCTCCAACGATTGATAAATGAAAAAGGACACAATGAATATCCGTTAACAGATACAACATCATGACACAATCAGTTGTTCACACGGAGAGTAACTCTAACCCTACCCTAAAAGGCGGGAAACATTGGCCATCACGGTGCTTACTGTGAGCGAATTCATACTTGTTTCTCGAGTTACATGTGACTCGAATAATGACGTTCAGTACGGTCTAAACGTTGTGGGCCAGCAACTGGATTGCAAAAACGTTCTTCTTGTTAGACACTGTCAACAGTTAAGATGTGCGTGAAACCATCACAGCTTAGACAACCGACATATTTCCTACACTCCTAAACCATTTGGGAGGTTAGCAACTTCCAGCTTGATCAAAATAAATAGCCCAACTGTAACACATTCTCGGTGCGTAGGTTCAATGAAAACGAGAGGAGGTTGGACAGCGACACTGCTACATTGCACAAACACAAACGGGAAAAAGCACAGGTAACCAGAGAAAACTTGACACTAAAGAGGCAAAAAAGCGTATGGATATATATCTGCTTGTCACTAAGTCTTGGAGTTTCACGGTCGAACGAACAAGGCAGTAGGGCCAACAAAATCATAAATATTATAAAACCGAGGTAGTATAACAGAAACTATGGCCAGCTTATCTATAAACTGGAACGTAGAAATCACAAGTTGGGGGTGAAATTCGTTAAAAAAATAACGGGACTAATTCAATTTACTTACCCTTTTCAAATATATTGTTTCCGGAAAATCCATGTGGATCGTTTCAGCCTGATCTAACAACTGCTTCACAACATCCAGAGTTGGTACATCCGTCTCTTCGGTGTCAGATAATGCGGGGGCATTGCACTGTTGAATGACTTTGCTGGCACGACTTCTCCAATCGGTTATCCAAGTACTCAACACCTCCAGTTGGTCCAGTTCCGGTAGGAAAACGCGTATTTTCGACGCGACCTGAATAAGCTCGTAAAACTCATCCAAAGAGAGCTATGGAAGGGAGAAACGGCGGTCAATGGATTCAATAAGGACATCAAGGTACCATATTGAACGCATCTACGCTGTGACAATCACTTCGTGCTGAGAGGTAAAGGAAATGATACTAAGAAACGAAAATCAGAGCATTAGGGGTCTATCCAACCCCCCCTTCCCAAACAACGAATGCGATACAGATTCAGTCTTTGGATAGACAGAGCAACATGCTCACAGAACTCCGATACTCAAGACGGTCAAACTAAAGGGGATAGAAATAAAGAAACGAACCTTTGGGCTCTTTTTTCTGCCAGCACTCGCAGCGGTTTTCTTCGGGGATCTCCCAGCCTCTGGTTTAGGTGATGCAGAAGTTTTGCCAACCGTTGCCGAATAATCAGTGACAGAAGACAAATGAGGAGATGCAATCGTACTCTCACTGGATTCTACATCGGACGCCATGGAACCATCAGTGTCTGATGACCCATCGTCAACAAGACTACTGCTGCTGCAGCCGCTATCTGTCACGTCGGCCTTCGATATTGCACACCCACCCTCTGTTGCACGTCCATGAGTACGAAGTATATCATGCAAAAGTTCAGAACATTCCCTGATGAACAGCGAAAGATTCAAAAGGGGCTCGATGTCCGCGGGCGGGTATTTTCGTGCCTGGCCAACCTCGATTAGCTTCTGGAATAAGAAGTGAAGGGAAAATGCTTTGACAAAAAATAGACGATGGGGCACAAACGTATTGCAGTACTGATTGATTGTCATCGGTGCACTTGAATCAAACTGAGTTACATACATTGTTAAACCATCTCCGCAAGATGCACTATCCGACCAGTACCTCGGAGAAAATGGTGGGCTTGACAACCCCAACTTTTTTTACATTGAAAAGACAGCATCTCCTTTTTTACGGCAAAGCCCTAGCTCGAAAACGCTTGGAAGAGAATGGTGTTGCAATTCTTATTTTTTCTTGCGATTTGAATCCGACATGGCAACAAAATGCTCCAGTAATGAGGCGGTAACCTCTTAACATCCACAGCACAGTACTCATGTATGGACAAAAGAACCAACCTGAGTGGTTGGCAGCTTCGTCTACGCTTGTTAGCTGCTGCGAAACGGAACAAGTTCTACTCATCCAAAACAAGGTGGGATAAATGACAAGTGATAGTCAGTTTGAGGGTGAACGCTCCACTTTTGTGTGTTCAAGTTGTAGACTGACAGTGAAGCCTTCTTGGTGGTGGCTTCTCCACACAAATGTCTTTCGCTGAAAAAATCAGGGTTGCGCACTCTAGGTAACCAGAACAGACAAAAGATTGCGATTGAACCGTATGAAATGAAAGAATGATTGAGTAGATAATCCAGCGGTTAATGTGAAGAAAACCGTTCTTCTCAGAACTAGAAGAGACCGCAGAGCTGTTTGTTCATATTGAAGATCTACACAGTTCTGCACAGTCCGATAATTGTTACCTATTTGAACTGTCCTTTTCAACAAGCCAAAAATTGTGCGGTTTGCAGCACCGGTGTGTCCAAACGAGGCTTAGTCGCGGTTTCTTAACTATCATGACAAGGATTCCTTGAGCTGGATAGATGCTTATATTAAACGACTTCACTGTTTATTCTAATAAATCCGACCCAATCCATTCGGATTTACATATCGCTGTCGGTCAGGAATAGGGGGGAATGTTAACGAACCAGTGGAAACCAACGAAACGAGTGAGTAGTGGTGCTCACTTACGGTGAGTGTCGTCTTGTACACTGAACACCACCTTGCGAAACCACAACTCAAGCCAACTAGTCTTTCAACCGTCGCAGAAGGTGAAATTGACAAAGGGACTGTCCGGTTATACTCCAAGCAAATAACAATAGTAATGACACCTATTCATCTAGCGAGTTGACTAGGCAATCATGTGAAGATACAAAGACAGACTTACAGACAACTGGTTCATGTTAGGTTTTTGGGATTCCTCAGACTGACTTTGTACATCCTCACGCGAATCAGGGACTAAACCTATAACACAAGATGAAAAGTAAGCAAGAAGACCAAGTCGCCAATGAACCTGAACGGTAAAGCTTTGCTGAGTGGTTCAGCATTTTGCCTTACTATTATGGGACATAAAACTATGTACACAGCAGCAGTAATCAAGCATTATTCGATGCATTATACATTAAAAACCAGTAATAAGAATACTCCACAAGGAAATATTTGTGAATTCCGTGAGAATTAAGGAATCCTTCACCGTTCAACCAGGTATATGTTAGGCACAGTCTCAATAGGCTGAAAATCATTCTCAAAAGGATACTACGTTTCTAAGCCATGAAATTGTTTTACCTAGTACCCCGTAATTCAATCCGATGTGTAGCTTATAGGTGGAAGAGTTTAGAATGCAAACGAGCTGGTATGATGAACTACGACAAAAAAACTATGAAGGCCTATGGACAGCAATTACAATACAAACCAATCCACTGCGAGGTCGGCTAGTAAAATCGAGGCTTGTTTGCTTATCAGCGGAATCGAAGTGCCATTTCTGTATTCTCATGTGTACGTGTTCACTGACCAAGAAGAACGCGCGAGATATTGTCTGAGGTTTGCTTTAACTTGATCATTGTGAGTGGAGACACCTGTAATCTAGTCGGGGCCTAAACCTGTTTGCTATCGTGTCCACAACGCGATGAAGCAAGCAGATGTGCAACCATCCCTTGAGAAGAACAATCGTCCTATTAATAGGAAGAATCATCACCTTCCTGAATTCCGGCCAATCCCTAGATTGATAGGAAAAAAAACTTGGAAAGGGATGTTTCCCAATTCTGGAAAACCAGCTTTTCCAAAAAATGGCCTTCGTCAGCATGGGACACTACAAAGCAGTTTCACAATATATGCACATGTTGTGAAATTCCGAAACCTCTGGAAAACGGAGTCAGGCGGGATACAAGCATGATTGCCATATATCAGAGTAAATAATGGAACCTAAATACGGAGACCTGCAGATTTTCCCTGTGCCCAGAAACACTGCAATTCCAGACACATCTATGCAATAGAAAGCGAAGCCATCAAAGGCTGCTGCAAGTGACTGCACATGGTGACAGATAGCATCATCTGGATACGAACCGTTTGAAAGCAGACGTCTGCCTCGATTACTTGAGAAATCGATTGCTTCGTTCCCCACTTGTACATACGTGTTTATATGATAAATGGCTGGTATCCGAAGCAGATTTGTTGGTTAACAGCGTTCAAACTACCAGAAACCTGTACGTAGTAGGAAGCCACAGACGGAGCCGAATATGGTGCTGCGTGCAAGACCTTGGGACCGAAGTGGACCCGAATCTTAGTATGTCACAAAACAGCGACATCCAGCACTTCAGGAGATCAAGGATGCGACACTTCTCGAACCCGAACAACGACGTTACCGGGCAAGGTCAGTATTAGTAGGATCCAACTAGTCCGATGAAAAATGGTTATTTTGGTCGAAATCTGAGGACCAACAGTTTAAGCAGTCACAGTACATAGCTCACACCGTTAAAAAGTTAGACTCAAAAATCTCTACGTACACCCTACGATCGGAGGTTTGGGTTCGTCCGACGGAGCCGACTCATTTGATATTCCATCGGTCTGATCCACGCCAATTCGTCCAGCCTCATCCAAACCTCTACAGTCAGCTTCATCCTGAGTTGGGGTAACTTGAAGTGGGTTAGGCAGAGAGTTATTATCCGGCAAAAACGTGATCGACCATTGCGTTATTTTCTCTACATCGACTTTCCAACGACGGTATTCCTCCAATTGTCCTTCCAATTTATCGATAGACTCAGACAACTCATCCAGGCCGTAACGATAGCGCATAATCTGTTCCTCGTGTGGGCAACAAGTGCGTGCTTGGTGATGAGCGAGACAGACCATTGCTGCAATGATGATGCAAAGAAAGTTACACTTTGTAGTGGCAAAAGAACACATTTTGTAAACATTAGACAGATACCGACAAGTGTCAGGTAACAATAGCAACAGCCAAAACAAAGACCGGAAATGGGCAAGCTTCTTGCATTTAGGTGCGTTTTAGTCAGTTTAGTTACATTCTGATTAGGAATGGGTAATTATCTTTAATGTAAGTACAAATGTAACTGAAACAGTAAAACATTTAACAATAATCAAAACCATTGGAAAGGTCTTGAAACGCTGACAGCTCGCGTACGTCCATAGGTTGTTGATCTGTTCGCCACACTGATGATGTCTCCCCGTTGGGCGACGAGAAATCTGCAACTTAAGTGCTAAATTCAGTATACAGAACAACAGCTATCTGATCAACTATAAAAAACCACCGGATCAGTGCCTCCACGACGGATCGTGACGAAAAAAATAAAACGTGGTGTACATTTGAGCCGCACAGCAACAACTGGAGGAGATTACAATGTGGCACCACTATGGAACAATCGTGTACTCACTCAATCACTAGGCGTATATGAAGTAACACTACTCATCTCCAGTCAGAATACTATAGACACCTCGAGAGGTGACAACAGAAAACCCGTATTTGACATTGGTGATTAACTGCGATAAAACAGTGTTAAACAACAGCGTCCTAGTAGACAGTGGAGAAAATGGGAGGTAGTGAAGCAGTAATGGCGAAGCCGGTCGTGCGCTGCTGACGAGTTCTCAGCAACCCCATGAGTAGTGTGTTATTTTCAGATAGGAAACGACTTTGGAAGGTAAGGGAGTATCGCGTGGCAGCAAGAGCATATTATCGGGATGGCCTCGTTAAGATTTTCGCACTCCTCTTTTCAGAACCCAATTCAGCCGAACGACACGCAACTTCAAGCTGGATAGCAGGGACTGTTCGTCTCGCGGAACGGTCGCTTCCTACGATTCAGACGTTTCACAAACAAATGAAAGTATGCAACTCTGCGTCAGACAGACCTCAGGCCTTCAGAGGCTTAGTCTAATAACGAACGTTTTCGCTTCGCCTTGCCATGTTATGTTCTGGTCATCGGCAGGTTGGTCAACGAGAGTAACTGGTGAAAAACAAGGTTCTTTTTGGAAGGCATTGGAAGAATATTCAAATAAAGTCTCCGTCATCTTACGTTGAAATGTTTTAGTTGATCCGATAGGGTGGTCGACCCAATAGCCAGCAATCGGTTGTGCCTCATTTAGTCGCAAACAAAAAACTGAAAGCTGCCACTTGTGATGCAGAGACTAAGTGAGTAAGTACATTTCGGAAAGAAGAATAGCTCGTAGTGGTTGGCGCCCGAAACTATTGAACTCTTCCAGGTTTCATGAAGCATCATTACCAAGCTGAAGTGGTAAACATTCTTCCCGGAAGGGCTTTTTTGTTCCGAGGCAATAATAAACATGTTTCAGTACTCTATTCGAAATACATCCGATAATTTACAATGGCCACGAGGGATTGGTCTTTTGTCTCAGGAAAACTGACGAAAAGCGTCTTCAAAATGACCTGGTATTTCATCATCCGGCGTTCCCCACCCCACCCTAAGAAACGATTGTCCGTGATAGCTCAGTAGTGATGGAAACCTTGCTTCTGGCGTTTTCCGCTAGGATTTGAGTTCTAAAATACTGATGCGAATTTCTGCTTATGTTTCCAGAGAGGAGCTTACAAGGTTTGTGCTAGACAAAAGACCTTTTAAAACATGTCTGCTGAGGGGACGCAGAAGCATTGTGATTGGACTTCAACAGCATGGCACTATATCACCGGTGAATGTTATAAAGGATGCGACCCCAAAGCTGTGTATCAGCAGTGAGATGGCACCATTTCAATGACGCAGTTTGACAATAAACTTGACTGGTCTAGCCACTGATCTACGACGCGGCATTGACGGCAGGATTACATGGGTGCTACATCTTGCATGGGTACTTGATATGCAAGCATTCCGACCGTCTCCCTTAACTAACATTCATACGCTTCAACTTATGCCACGTATATCTACTTTTCAAGCTTTCGGTAGATATATCTGCAGTTCCCTTAAGCAGTCACGCTTCAGTCTTTGGTCCTTAAAAGACATCCACATCCATGTTGTAAGCGACAAACTGATGAGTTAAGCCAGGCTAAGATAGCCGTGGTGGGTTTTTTGGCGATGGGCACTTTTGCAGTTTACAGTTAACAGACGTACGAACTGGAAAACCTTGCGTTCCAGTGACTGTGATAGCAAGCTTGTTTAATGGTTAATCGTAGTGTTCTGACGATTCACCGATCACCGGTCGAATGAAAGACAAATAGTTCTACCGAAAGCACCTATGACAAACTTGAGAACCACCATGATCATGAAATCTGGAACATAACCGAGTGAACGATGAGATAATGACGCGTTCGACTCAATCGACTGTTTCAGTTGAGCAACAAACCAAGCTGTGAGAATATGGCCAAACGTGTAGACCATGTTATCGAAATTGCATCACACGGAATAAACCATCAGGCATTCCGCTATCGTCGTACTGCAACCAGCCATCCAGCCGACGGCGTCGCAAACAAGTACGAAGTTCGTGTGAAATCCCCATGGGACATGTAAAAGTTGGTGAACAGACCAACAATCAAAGTTGGTTTTGTTCAGCACAAGGTTCCTGCTTCAGTGTTAACTGTACCTCGTGACAGTCCAAAATCAGTGTTCCTGCGCACAGTTTATCACAAGATGTAGTAGAGTACAAAACAATACCGGTTCGAGTAACCAAACGAAGTTGTTGATCTAACGAGATAAAATCGCTACACGGAGTAATGTGACTCACATGGACTGCACTTGCAAGCGAGTGCAGATAAATAAAGCGTTGTGCGGCACAAGTCACACTCCCGCTTATCATCTTCCGAGTTCTCAAAGACAAGACGTTCCGCACGACGGACACCCAGTCGTGCCACGTGACGTCGAAGGCTTCGCTCTGTCGCCAAAAGGTCTTTCAGTTGCTTGGTCACCACGGTCAAAAAGTCGACGCTCAACGGTTCGGTTGATTCTGCCATTCGACACAAAAGCTCTGCATGGGAGAAAACCGGCGCTCGATGGACTACGGCGTAATGTTCAATGCAATATTGTCCCATCTCAAACTAAAATTGAGTAGAAAATGGACCGGTTTACATAGTAAAGACGAAATATGAGTAACTAGAGTCACGTGTGAAAGAAGATGGACAGAGAACACCGAAGCGATATGAGCCTTACGGACAGTGTGGGGTTACCAGACCACTTAGAACTTAAGGTGAAGCTGTTCCTCTACAACCTGGTTGCACTATCAACCAATGGTGATACGGACTTCAGAAGCCGTCCCACAGGCAATCAACGGAGCTTTTTACTGAAGGTGAACAGGGGCTTCGATTGACAATTGGTAATGATCTGTTGTTTTATTCAATGGTGCAGTTTGAGACACTCGGCTACATCGAATAAACAAAGATCAACCGGCTCCAAGGCAGAGCCAATCAGTCATGAGCGAACATAACTGAACATTCAAAGAAGCACGCAGAGAGCAACCAACAGCGCCTTTTGTAAACAAATGAAAGCCCTTGGATTTGCACTATTACAGTAGGATTCTCTTGGAATATACTGAGTTCTTGTTGGCCAGTTTATGAGAACACAACAGATGGTCACCCAGCTACCAGAGACACAAGTTCGATTGACATGTAACTTGCGAAAACTGATTGCCATCTACAAAGAGTTGCGATGGAAATGAAGATCTGAACCGATGAACTCTTAAACGGTCTGCATTCGAATAATCAAGTCCAGAGGTTTAATGCAGTTCAACTGTTAACCTCAGCTCTTTTCCTAAACTGTTGGGATGTTGATGAGTCGACAACGTAGCAAATAGCAGTTAACTGCATTAAGCACTAGCCTAACTGCAGCCAAGCACCACTAAAAAAGAAACGGTGTGTTCACCGTTTTTGCACCATACATCACCATGAGATAACAGGAGAGTACGGAAACTAGGGACGGGTGGACCTTTGTACAAAGCCCAAGTATAGCGAGATGGCGAAAAATGCGGCTATACGGTTTCTCTCATCTACGTAGTCTCTAACATATACCGTATTCTCGTGGTTGCTTTAGAGGAGTCAGGAGCTTCACAAGGGAAAACCGTATGAAGCTGCTGCACAGGTTGTGCCGGCGACACCTTGTCGAAGTCTGCAAGGGAGACGTAAGTTACGGGTAAGTTGCGGTTATTACCAAAACACAAAACTTCTCTTTTCCACTCCTTTTATTGTGCATGTAACAACGTGAATTGGTGTCAGAAAACCCATGTACGAAGATAAAAACGGATAGCTTACAATGATGGAAAGTGAAAACACCGCAGGCTGTCTACAGTGCCTGCTGTGTCACCGCAACTACTGGAACAAAAGACCAATAGTGCGACCCGCCTACAACAAGCATAGTTCAGTGGTTGGGTGCAATGTTGCACCATCAAAACCAAACCGCCCAAACCCCATACATACAATTTGGATTTTCAAATCCAGTTTGAACCTGAAAAATATGACGTGCTTGGCAGTTGAAAAGGTGATGTGATATCGGACCACTTGTCCATGGTTGTCGTCGCTCACAGAATGCAGTCATTCGTTGCACGGCTGCTGTAATTTTGTTGACGCTAATGATCTAGATGATCTAGATTTCCAGAAGCAGATAAATTAGGCAGTGCGAGGTCATTTGACAGATCTCGCACCTGGAGGTTACATGTGATGTAGCAATTAACAATAGAGCGATCATGTGTATATTTTTTTCAACGGATTTATCTTCGGGGGAAATGTACATTTCAATTTCGAAATACATCACCCGCCATTTAGCATCTTCGAAAAGGTATTCTCGGAAATTCCAAAAACAGTTCCAGCGACTCTCGCTCATCATTCAACATATTCACCAGATCATTGATTTTGCCATTTGTGACGTCAAATTAGCATGGTAATTTCGTTGCTGACCTGTTCTCCGGTCGTTATGGATACTCATCAAGTCAACAGCTGGTTCGGACTAAATTCCAAACTGAAATTCACCAACGTGAGTCAGCGATTAAAAGACTGAAACTCTCAATCAAAGGATCATCCCTTTACACTCATCTGATTCCTAACGGTGGCCAAACAGTTAGGGGCTCAACCGGAAGGTCACGGGTTCTAATCTCTCTGTATTTCGTAAGATGCGCAATGCTGATGATTCCTAACAAGGATGAAAACAGAATGGAATCTCTATTGATTCTTGGTAGCCTGTATGTCTGAACTTTTCAAGGATCGGTTGACTGCTAGACACCCGGTCAAATCCAAGGCAACAATTTGGCAATTATCAAGTTGTCCGCGGGTATCAATGGCTGCTCAGGTAAAACATTCTGACTATTGACCAGCAGTCGAACGATTGTCAACAGTCGGTTCAGATCAAGTTCCACACTAACCACCTGGTTCTTAAGTCGCCCTTAAGCACATATCACCGTTCATCAGCCGTAACGTCGGGAACGATGGTAGTTATGAACCCAACCATAACCACTTCTAATCGATACATTTCCACGCCACCCTTCTATTCATTTATTTATTTGTGGGCCTGAAGATATCGGCAGCCATCCCCAATTAAGATGGATTGACGCAGTGTTGTGGGCAGCCACAAATGCAGTCTGTTACGAAATGTGAAACGTGCACAGAAACTTTGGCTTACCTACAAGCTAGATTATATAGAACAAATAAGGTCATGCGACCAGGTCATGTGCACTCTGAAGGTCACCTGGTGCATCCACACAATCAAACTGTACCACATTCTACACTTGTGCTTGCAAACATCCAACGGAAAATGGTGTTTCTCACAGGCAAGGCGGTGATAGGTACACACGAAACTCGAGTCAGCACGTTCATTTTACGAATCGTATGCAGTTTCTGAAACCGGACCACACGAGGTGCAATTATTTTGCGCTAGATCGCAGTTGAGTTGTTTACCGAACAATAGGAGGAATGGCTGCTTTAACAGACTGTATGAGGTCTTGCCCGGGTTGTCGGTTATGAACATCCATATGAGGAACTAAATTTACAACGTGAAGTGTGGAAATTGGAAAAAGAAACTTAAATATTGTATTAAATGAAACAGACATGAGGCGACCTTTGTGCAACACATTCAGTCAAATAATATCACCAATGAGAGATTCAGCTGGGATTCAGTTCAGTTTCCCCCGGAAAATCAAATTGCTGCACAAATGAGTGTTGTTCGCGGATTTCGTGCAATTTGGATCCAAGTCGAACATAAAGAAACTCGGGGATTGTGCCCAACTGATGAGCGCCAATAAAGAGTAAACCAGTCGTGGTCTGTCGGTTAATTTTCTGCAACCTTAAGAGCAGTTTCCTTAAAGAATTGCGACCAACACCAGTGATACAGAATTCAGCATGCAAAGGCCCAGCAGATAAACCCTCGCATAGATGAGGATGATGACACTGAAAGCGTCACTGCCTTTCGATATTCGAGTTCTGCCATTCTACTTTAGGGGTAAGCACAATAAGTGGTTGACCGTAACATCGACACATCAACAAACGTCGTCATCTGTCTAGGCTTGGGCAACCTGGCAGTATCCCAGTCCTCGTGCTTCCTTCGGGTGACATGACAGCTAGGCGCCGGAACGGTGTTACAGCTGAACGATTATTAAACGTTGTCATGCAACTTATACAAACCTTATGAAGAAGTGAAAACCTCTGGACATAAAGTTTCGTGTATTCAAAGCGGCAATCGGTCCAGTTCTTGATTCCGGTTGTGAAACTTGGCCGCTTCACATACAGCTTATCCAAAATCTCGAGGCTTTTTACCATCGGTGTCTAAGACACGTTCTGGACATTGACGGCTCGACGAAATACCACATCAGTGGTTTGGGAACCCGGCTTCAGTATCCCACGCTTCACACAACTATCATAGCGGGGCTGGCCTCAATGGATCGGCCACGTAGCCCGAAAACCCTAAAACGAACCCACACTGTCTCCATCTGTTCAGCTGTAACACACCCTTTCGGTGCCCAGCTGCCATGCCACCCGACGGAAGCACGAGGGCTGGGATACTGCCAGGTTGCCCAAGCCTAGACAGGGGAAGTCGAGAGGCAGAAGTCGGGTTCGAACCACGGACCTTCCGGTCAGTAGATTCGCGCTATAACCACTTGAGCTATCTCGCCCCCTCTGTCTACATCGCCATCCCCGAGGTGGCGCTGTCGTCTTCGAGAGGAGCTGAGAACCTGGATCGGCATCATCGAGTTAGATTCGGTGATAAACAGAGATCCTGGCTGGAATTGGTATCTGATCTCAATCTGTACCTTCCAAGTCTGTGACCGCCGTTTGTGGGCAGCAATAGTACAGGACATATGAGTAGTGGACTCATTCTGCCACAGGAGACAGACACCGTGAATTAACTGAGTCAATCTGTGCACAGAAGCGAAGCCAGTGTTGATTCTTTTCTTCTATTCTTATTTTGTACGTGATCCCCGTTTTATTGTTTCCATTTTACGCCTATACCGCCTTTCTTGTTTTGAACTGAACGTCAACCGTCCTTTGACATTGTCACCGCAGGTCTAATTTAAGTCAACCACATGGGTTTCGCCACCTTGTGTCGAGTTTGCCTTGATCGGTGTGAACTTTGGGTTGGCGTAATGTTTCCTGCCCACATATTTGTATAGGGTCCCATTTGAAAATAGTAGTTCCGAAACCGATGTACAGAGGCCAGCGTAATCCAACGATGTGAGGTTTGTACAATATTATCGTTTTATCATTATATTCATTGTACCGCAGTTGTCGATAAACCTCCATTTGAATGATTTGACTTTTACGGACTTGCGCGTAACTCAACGTGGCCCAAATGATTGATGGGCTACTTCACTTCCAAGTGTTGGGCGTCGATATGTCATCCGAAGATCTGGGGTTGGGTGCTACTGGAACAACGCGGGATAAATTTCGGACACTCTCCCTGGACCCTGGGACAAATAACCATGGAGGAAAGTGACACTGTCTACCAGTAGTGTGAAATAATGAGCCGACAGAAACTACATGAGAGAAGCAACTAGCGCCATCCAATGAGTGAAAATATTCACCATCCATTTACTTTGAGACAATCCGAATGAAGCTGACAAATGTAACTAACAATGGAGCACATAACTCTCGGGACATAACCGATATGAGAGTTGGTGGCAAAAGGGAAACTCATTCATGATTCAAAAGACCAAAGCCACTTTAAACAGAATGCCTCATACGAAACAACCACTTTCGTCAGCCCCCAGAATGTTCTCTCTAAAGAGTCAGGGCACTACTGTCTACTCACCCAATCCGCGGGGCAAAAATTAACTGCCTCGGCGAAGTTGAATCCCTGATTGAATCCAGCATGGTAGGCTCGTGGAAATGTTACCACAAATTCCCCAGCGCATTGATTCAATTTATAAACTGGCACGCCATGAGCTGTTAGTCGGTCGGGCGGTAGCATGGTTGTCATGTGATGCAGAAGATCCGGCGATGACTCAAATAATTCTGGTACTTCGGTGCGCATTGCAGCCTCGAACGCATCTGCCGAGGCAGTAGGTACTCCGTACCAGGTCTTTGGAGAACCACTGGAAATATACACATAGAGAAGCATAATCAGAGACATTCACGCGTTAGAAGTACATACTGTACATATTGTTTTGTAAACACTTGGTGGAATGCTTACCACATTATTTTAAAACGAAGAAATCAACCAGTCCAGATAAAACGTACATAGACTGGTAATTAAACAGTAAACGAATAGCAGACATTCCTCTTTTCAGTAATCAGGGGGGATAATTTTTAGCTACCGGGTAAGTAGGCTGATTGGAACAACCACGACGGTTAGTAGGTCATCATTCGAAATGCCAGTCAAACCATATGCGTCCTTTACGTACGAGCAGAATTACTTGTTCAGATGCGACAGGTAGGGTCAACAGGCTCGTGGGGTGGGCGGTTGAGGATATGCTTCATTGATGGGCTTTAATAACAGTGGAGCTCAAGTGCAATATTTCCTCTTTGGTGTGGATTAGTCCAAATAATTGAGTCAGGACAGTGGAATGTGGAGTGATATGGATATCAGCTGTTAGCCAAATAAACAACTCAAATTCTCACTTCACATATGATGTCTCGCAGGACTAGAAAATCTCACTGGAGGTAACATCCTCGCTGGCAAGACCCTCTCGTAAGCCGCAAAGTTTTCTTAATCTGATCTAATGTGGGTTAGAATGGAAATACCACCTTATTGATTTTCGAATGACACCAGCAAACAACTTGTTAACTTATAGATGGGTTGGTTGACCACATGGTACTTGTTTGCACATCAATTCCTCGTATGGATATAGCAACCGGCAAACTTGCATTATGGTCCACTGACAGCGATAGTAGGATCTTCCCAATAATGAGCAAGTACTCGCATCCATACCGCACGACAGCCTTTACGGTCATTCACTATAGACAGTTTTTCAGCTTGAGTAAACTTCGTTTCTAATCCGATACACAGTAGATCAGCTAGTCCTCCGGCCTTTCCGATACGTGTATATACCAAACATACAGCAACTAAAATAGGTAAGCCGATCCTCGACCAGAAGTTTTGCTGGAAGCGCTGAGGACTGAATGCTCGGGGGAGTAACATGTTATATTTTGAAGATCAAAGCATATGCCTGTCCGAGTCAATAGAAAACAAGACCCAACAAAAAGAACACAGTTGGGGTACTTCATATCCATATATTTTTGCACATCTTCGTTCGGATCCCTTGACGGCTTCACCGAAAAGATTGGATAATAAGGATGGTCTTGAACAAAGCCGGTGGTCAGAACTATGAAGTACATTGTGTAAAACACCGATGATAAATACGAAAGCAGAACGAAATATCGACTGTGAACGTACGAGTGTAGGTAGTTTATTGAATAGCTCCAATGGTCTTCAATATGCCAGCAGAAGCAAGAAAACACCATCCCAACATAGCACCAGGGTATCTGAGGCGAAAGAAGAAAATGGCATTAGTTCCCTCGGTGGAGACACTATGGCATGGACAACGGTATTGGAAATTACTGTTTCATGATAAAAACCCGTAAAGATTTCTACAAGACATCTGATCAATGCCAGTGTAACAATGAACAATTGCTCCAACTTTTTTGGTTTACATAGTCAGAACTTAGTTGAGTTGCCCACCAGAGCTTCACTTATCGGGGTTTGTGTTGCGCAATATTTGGAGTGTGCCTGAATGGAATGATGGTGTCTGATACAGATCTGATTTGGACAAACGCAAATCTAGGCTGTCTGACCAATCTACCTCTCATGTAATCTACGAGTCTGTGAGGCAGAACACATTCTGAAGTGTATAATCCAGGTGTTGCCGGGAAAACTTTCTAATCAGAGGCCAATTTGCAATACTCCATCGTCAGTAACCGGACTTTAATTGGATACCGATTATCAGATTGACTGGACAACTCATGCCAAATATTGTTGTGCAGCAAAGTTACAACGATAAGCGAAGCGTCGCTGAACAGATTAAAACAGCCGTGACTGTGTTCATAAGAACAAAACAAACGATTTGGTTGCCCAAGAGTTAATCACGGTACTCGGAGAAATCAAACAATCAGTGTAGTTTAAGTGTCTGTATTCCATATAGATTTATTAGAAGACTGGTTTGGAAAGACATAGGGGAAGAGGCTGATCTTGGAATTTCCTGCCAAAATTCTAAAACCAAGCAAGGTTGAATGAAAGCGTCATAAAAGTTAGTTCAACCTAGGGCTCTAAATTAAGCAGGATCGAGAGGCAAGCGGTACTCCGGCGCAAATCCGAGAATTGTAAGAAATAAAGAGTTTACTTGCAAGTTAATCCCCCAAGTAGGTTGCCGTGTTGGTAGGTTGTTGTTGCGACAAACAGTTGAGTATGAGGTCGCATCATTTAACCGGTCAAGATGTTTCTAACAGACACTTATGCGTTGGGAGAGTTTAAACTGATACTCCGTGGCGTGGCTGCAGAAATAATAAACATTATGACATCAGACAATGACACTGGCTTGGACTTTGGTAGCAAATCTAGTCAGTCATAGAAGTTAGAACTGTCAAGTCACATTTTTATCCCTCAGTTTACGCCATTCTGAAGGACCCAAGAATGATATCACTCGTCTCCCCAGACAAGTACTCAGCAGGCGGAGCATATGGTCGCGATAGTGCGGCCCATGGCGCTGGCCGTCTTCAGGGGCTGAAATTCCCTCTACAACAAACGAACACTCATTTTCTAACTGTCTTGGTTAAAATTCTCGGACGCCATCCAACTACGACAGTAGATAGGTGAAGTCAATTGTTAAAACCTAAATACTCCCCAGATCATGTGTTCTAGAGGGCCGCCTCGTGACTACACAACACATCCAGTACTGTAACTTGATACATGCGAACGCTGAGATCTAGTGATATGTCCTTTTGTTGAGCGCAAATTAGCGAGGTTCACACTCTGATTTCACCGGACACCCTAATGCAACTACTTAGACGTAATATTCTCGACCATCTCCAGCACCTACCTTACAAGTGGAAAGAGTATATATAACAATTCCACATCTTAAAACGTGGTTTTGCACTTTGCAGCAATCACTTCTTCTAAAAAGGCCTGAGTTTTCTGCCCTTTTAAGATAAAAATGATGTCTGCACTATACAATTCGACAGGGACCTCAACAGCAACAATTTGAACATGAGGGCCTGAAGACTTAGCTTTCACTTCAATGTTTCACGGATGCCGAAGATGGGAAGCCATTTTTTGTAAAGGAACCTAGAGAGCCCCCCAACATTCACGCCAAAATATGTGAACATGAGTAACAGATTGCGCTCACGAACTGCCAGAACTTCCATTATAAAATAAACGTGATTAACAAAACTGACAGAAACAGGGAATGAAACGGGGCCTTGACGTCCAGGAAGATCAATACTATGGACTATCTGTTCATAGGATGCTATTCTATCAGCGTGAAGATATGACCAAAACAGTCTACATCTAGTCAAAATCTAGCTCGATGCACACGGTAAAGTTCAAATGTGAACACTGAGCGCGCAAAATTGGTGTTTTCACAACCTGTTAAGTAGGGGTACCATCGTCATCATTATCATTGACAGCATGACATCAGTGTTCAACACCGATGCTTCGCTGCCGTACAAGTAGGGTTGCGATGATTAACAAGTCCGACTTTTTTATTACTCGCACTTGCTTACATATGGTGCGAGTTTACATGTGTTCATGTATATATGTATATATATATATATATATACATGTGTACATATATATACATATACACACTATAGTTTACATACAGTCGGAAAACCTGCATAAGGATTGGTTTCAAAGATTGGTTAAAACACGAAACAATCAACCAAACACACAAAACCTTTTCAAGTAGCAAGCAAATAACGTAAATAAACTGTGGAGCACTGTGGAAGTCTGGGAAGATAAATGTTAACTCTGGTCTTAAAAATTATATCATAGAAATTTGGAAAGCCTTAAAGACAAAAAGCTATTATAGTTCCGTTCGATGACAGGGCACTGAAACTTCATGTGGTCACTGGAGGAGTATGGGCAAAGGGAGTGGGAACAGGGGGGCTCACTGGGAGATTCGCCGTGCTAGCAGCGGTAAAATGGCGACAGGGCGCCTACGTTTTAGCGAATGCGTTACGGATCATTGGTCAAAGAAGTGGAGTCATAGAGAGCCACAGCGTTCCGCTGAGTGCCATATTGGAGTGTATGTGTAAACGAGACCCGGCACCCAGCCCGAGTATATAGAGTATTCCGGATCGGGAGAAACTGTATGCCTCCGTCCCTAGGTCTGGGGTAGAGTGGCGGTTCCATTTTGGGGCTAGCTGTAAATAAGACAGTCGCGATGTTAAGCAGAATTCCACACAGACCCCGATTTATCGCTCGCAGTTAGGCGCTGCTACGGCCGAGAAGCCTATCCCGCACAAGACTGGCCAGATGTTCGGGACGCTTGCCGGTTCGGCATCAAGCCGAGATCTGATAGGTCGGAATTCTGGACCCAGCAGTCAATCACGACCAAGTATTGACCGAATGCCGGTTGCCAGTGGCGCATCGGAATGCGTCAGAATTTCCAGAAGGTTGTCGCCGCTTACTCTATATATATGGCGCGCTGTAAAAGTATTCTTGACTTCGTTTTGGGCGTTATCATACGTTGTGCACCTTGGGTAGTTGTTTTGACGTGAACGCTAGTTTGGGAGGCTCAGACCGAAAACTAAGCTGAGAAAAATATCGTTAGTTCACGCGATGGATCGACAAAAGTGAACAAGTAGCAGCGGTACCACCAAGATGGCGTGGGTTCTAACACGGTCATTGGTTTCCCATAAAGGCGCTCATAATGCCCAGTGAAAACGCTCTCGCGACTGGCCTTCAAACAAAGTCAATGACCCCGGGGAGCACAGGGCGAAAGGAAATTATGAGAATACCTACATTGTAGCGAGCTTTTGCGGGATTCTCCACTGTCGCTCCTGAGATGGCATGATTCATAAAGCTATCTCCGGTCTCAGCAGGTGACACAAGTGTCGTACAAAGTTCCACTTGACTAGGGACTGGACCTGAATCAGGACCAAATGGTTTTGCCACAGATATACGTGGACGTAGGCTGGACTGGGCACCTTGGATGACTGTCTACTATCCAAAAGACGCACGAACTATCTGTGTAGTCATTGGGTCCCAATTAATCCGCGCTTCGCTTCTTTAACCACGCGAGATTTCCTGAGAAAACTGACCACTTCGACCGGTGCACCCCGACATAAAGCAAATCGTGCAAGTAACAGTGCTTCTACCCTTAAATCCTTTCCTTTTCGAAAGCTATTTCGCCGCGTGCATAATCACCTCTCTTAGAAGCCACTCCTTCGTTTCCTACCAAGGTCACTCACATAATGAATGCTCTTATTTCTGACACTGACCACCAAAATGGACACCATCTACTCGGTTGTTGATGATTTTGTTTGGAAGATGCACTTTTTGTCCATGTACACCATTCAAGTTGGGCATATTTAAGAGCCCTGATGTCAGTTGGTAAACAAGCAGGCTAGGGAAATTAGCGGCCGATATTTGCCTCCAAAAGACCCAGAAATCATGGATCTACCAGCATCATCCGGTTAGCTGGATGTTGGTACAAGTCTCAATGACGAGGACGAGGTCACACCACCAGACTGGAATCCCACTGGCAGTCGACCTAGGCTTAAGGGCACACGTAAGGTGAAGAGAGGGTATTGTACTGTTTGAATATATTCCAACCGACTGAAGTCCGGAGATAGTCGAAGATTGTTTCTATCAGAGAGTAAACATCAGTCTGTGAGGGGACCGTGAAAAATGGCGATCAGGATGTGCTTGTGAAGACCGCTTCAGAAGGGAAACCTCGGAAGCTGCTCCAGATTACGTTTGTTATGGGTGGTAAATAACTATATGTTAGTGCATCGGTCTTCGAGGTGAGTAGTATTGCAATCCGGCGTCGACTAGAATGTCGAACACAGGACTTGCACTCCCACAACGACCAGTTAGTCTGCGTCCAATTCAGAAGTCCTCTGGTTTACACCTCCTCTAGTTCTGCGCAAGAGATCTGCAATGAATTGCGCGCATCATCATCATCCGTAGCATAACATCAGTGTTCAACACTGACGCTTCGTTGCCGTACAACCATAAGTTATTTGAAAGCCCTGTTGTGAAGAAAAGAACTAAAACGCATGAGTAAGGAACCTAGTGTTAGTCTACCACCGTTTCGAGGTGCCTACAACTCCAGACAGTTATTCAGGTAATCTGGATAGAAGTTGACCACAAGAACGCCATTGAAATCGACTACCAGTCATTTTTTGCAGCGTCTCCAACCAGGCGCAGTGGGGATCAGGGGTTCCTCATTCTAAACGGCCAGTGGCACTGACAGCACCCAGACTTTTCATACCCATCCGCCAAGTCAAAGGATGACCACCTCGTCAGTCTGAAATGACCACGAAAAAAAGCAAGCCTTTCGGCAAACGACGACTCGGCGTCCACACTACATTGCCCAACCGACGCAGCTTCCGGTTCGGGACAAATTCTCTTATAGAATTCCCCGTTGCACAACCGACAACTCACTTGATAACTGTCTCATTATGGATTCGCCTACACTAGCCTACGCACGAACGACTGCCGGGGACCTGAAGACGACTAGGTTCCGCTGAGTTCTCGTCTTCCAAGATGAGAAAGATGTCATCGGAATATTCCAGATCGAAAACGTTTCCATCAGCAGCTCTTTGAATACCAGGGTTTTGAAGACCTTCCGGCGTTCGTCTCATTATCTCGTCGACACGAAATTAAATAGGAATAGGGAGGAAGGATATACCTGACGGACACCGCATTGTGCATGGGAGCTTTTGGAGAGCTCCGTATACTCCCACATGCCAACAAGTATGAGAATACAAAGAATTGATCATATCAGAAATTTCCGAGGCATTCCTTGCTGGGTAGGAGTGCTAAGACCATACCGGTCAACCAAGTCGAACGCGCCTGGGAAATCCAATATTGTGGACCTTTATACGTCTGGCGTCTTTCTACCAGCTGATGGAGTGTAAAGAATTGCACAACGCAAACCATATCAGGCCAGGGTCTTGCCTGCCGTTATTGAGTCAGTCTTTCACGGGCCACCACAGGGAGACGAAGCACAAGTGACACCAACAGTCTCGTTACGACCGGGATCAAACTGATCCCCCTGTGGTTACCGCATTCAATGCGAGTCCCTTTTTGAAAATGGACTCTATCACCGGCTCTGCCCAGTTGTCCTTTTCCCAAGTGCAGGCAGACAGATCAGATAAATGCCGACTGAAGACTTCACCCTCATCTTTGAACAACGCGGGTGAGAGGTCATCCCGACCAGGAGCTCCGTCACGCTTGAGAGAACATATGCAGTTGTAAACCTCCGAGTTCCACGTTCACCGCCATGGTTCTACCTAAGCTGCCAGATCCAGCGGGTGGCCACGAAAAGTGTTGTTCGAAGTATTCCACCCAGCGGTCGAGGTGTCCATCTTTACTGAAGATGATCGCGCCAATTCGGTCCTTAATGGTTTGGCCCACAGGCAGTTTCACAGGACCGGTCACACGGATCAACCGAAGGAATCATCGGGTATTCCCGGCTTTCTGGGCCTCTTCCACTGTCCCAGCCTTCTGCGTTCACCAAGCTGGCTGGCACGCTGTTGGAGAACATTATGTGGCCAGATGATTTCGGTAATTTCGGAAGTTAGTACTGGATGAAAAATGCCTCTGGCCAGCAAATATCTGATGCAATCGCTGGCCACTGTCCCTACCTACCCGGTCTCATCCATGTCGACTACCTAATCGTCTCCGATGTGCTAGGCCTGCCAACTTGTACACTCGGATCTCCGGCAATCATCACGATATCTTAGCTTCTAGCTGACCACAACAGGGTATATAAGGCGTCACAGAACTTGAATTTGATGGTGTTAGGGTTACGGTTGGTTAGGGTGTATGCCGACACAATAAACAAACAAAGATCAACTTCCCGCATGTGAAATCTCTCCAGAACGTTGACAAACAAGCCGCACACAGACTATTAACGGTACCAAATCAAGCAAGTATCCTTCCGCCCGGTGACTTAGGACGATACCAACCCCTGCAAATCATGCGGCAGTGGCCCCTGGTTCGACAGAGGTGAGCAGCTGCAAAGGTTGCGTTCAAACTGCGGGCCTTTCAGTCAGAAAGTTCGCACTTCAAACACATCCACCTCGAGCCCTCCGGAAAAGGAGAGTGCGGAGGAGAGAATAAAAGCTTTTGGAACACCTACATCGATTTCGTGGATCCGAGGGTACCACGGAGGTGTAAATGAGTTGACCGGCTTGTCAGGAAACTTCCTGACCGGTCAGACAAGCCAGGAAAGGTGTTGCTGGTGATTTTGGTATTCAGATTGTTGTGCGAGAATACATTGAAAACCTTCGAGAAAACAAAACATGTCGATTAGCTGCCACCAAAGCAGTCCTTAATTCCAAATCAACCGGGTCTCCTTATTCACTTTTATTCATTGATATCTCCTAACCACCGTCCGATTCCAATGGATAATCACTTTCATGCAGATCCCAGCTGCAGTACATCCGTCAGGCATCAAGGGAATTGACAAATTACACGCAACCGCCCATATCTACCACCCAGCATCTGCTATTCCGGCCTCGTTCTCCTGTTTTAATTGCAATTCTCAAAGCAAGAATTCTTGGGCAGATCTGGCAACATGCTGCTCTTGTGTGCCTTGATACTCTATCGACCGACGTCTGTTGCATTACTCTACCCACACGCTATCGACTATGAACTTCGGGTGGTACCGAAAACCGCATTTGTCGTGTCCGTTTATACACCGACGAACTGCTGCTGATTCACTGAATGACCGCTACCGAAAACTGACCAGCTCCTAGTCCAACACAAAGAGCTCGGATATAGGCATAACGGCAGGATGTTTAATGCACAGGTAGAAAGCTTCAAGTCACCAGAAGCACGCCTTGATGGTACGTTCGGTCTGATCGCAAAACGCAGTAACAACGACGAACGACTTTTGTAAATATGTACTGGTCATCAGTTGTTTCGCAGCATTACTGAGTTCAGACGCAGTGGGTGCTACCTTGCGTTCTCCTGCCGGTGAAAAGGCTTGGGGTACAAATAGCCACATCAATATCAGCCATTGGTGGCGTGGTTGAGTCCTTGACTGTCGGTCGCTTTGGAATACACAGGTCGATGCAGATCACACGCTTGCTCGATGCAGTTTTTCATTAAGTATTCCCAGTAAACTCCAGAAACGAGCTCTACACTGCGCACTGGAAAAGTTCTATGAACCACAATGGAGGGAAACTGAAAAACCTATTACACAATTGATTACAGAGGGTTTCCTCGGAGAAAATTGCCTGTAACTCGGCTACGAACCATGTTCATATGTGTTATCCGGAACTTTGCTTGTAGTGTTCCGGAGAGAGTTCGTGAAAACCACTAAATCATAAAACGATTACCCTCACTCCCTGACGCGAGTCGGTCAATCCCTTGGGGCTCAGAAAACGACTCGGTCGGGCGACCGATTAGATAAAAGCTCAAGCGTATCCCTTGTGAACGGAAGTGTGGTGGGACCAGGAAGTTCGAAAAATGGAAGCAGGCGGTACGGTTGAGAACGCACACCTGTTCCAATGGATCCACAAAAGAGGACCCACAAAGAGATTTTCGCGGGTTAATGGAAGATATTAGAAACCTAATATACGATAAAGACTAGCGCCTAGGTCGGTATTTGGAATGTTTTTAAACCCTCTGCTCCCTGTACTTATATCTTTCATTCAGAACGCGTGATTTTACCCTCCCCCCTTAAGTTCATGGAGTGATAAGGCGCCTTCCTGCCTTGAGGCACCATCGGGGTACTGGGCCAGATGAACTCCTTCGAGTTATTTAAAGATGGTGATTCTCTGTGTTTGTCTTAACTAGGTCGTTTGTACGCATTAAAGAATAAGAATGTGTTTCGAATAACTGGAGCCAGTCAGTGGTCGCATCTATATTAAAAAACGACAACCGAATCAACTGTTTCAACCTGTTGTGACAGGGCTTCTGTTATATTGTGACGCACATGATAAGTAAGTTCAAAGGTACCAAGGGGGGTTTAGATTTAGCAGAGGATGCGTTAGCCACATCTTTACGTCATGTCAAGTGTTTGAGCAGCGCCACCGTACTGCCGACAGACAAACGCGGATTTACTCGATTTCTAATAAGTCTCTGATTCTGTGGATACATTGGTTCTTCTGAATATTCGTGGTTAGAGATGCCCTTGAGGTTCGTGAACATTCTTCGCTCATCCATTCGCATACCTCCGGTCGGGTTGGAGCGTACAATAAACTGATT
The DNA here is from genome assembly GCA_003604175.2 of Clonorchis sinensis. Taxonomy (NCBI): domain Eukaryota; kingdom Metazoa; phylum Platyhelminthes; class Trematoda; order Opisthorchiida; family Opisthorchiidae; genus Clonorchis; species Clonorchis sinensis. The sequence continues at coordinate 130,873,090 of CM030370.1, forward strand.
AAGAGCTTCCTCACAATCACTGGAGTTCCTCAAGGCTGTCTCTTCTTTCCTTTTTTGTTCACCTTCGTAGTCGACGTTATCTAGGAGTGCACACTTCAAAAGACGATGAATCTAGGTATCGAAATCACATCTGGAGGAGATTAATGGACCTGGATTGTGCTGAAAACACTGTTTCGTTGTTTGATGATTGCTGTGAACAAGATACCGGAGGTGGTCCCATGTTTCGACATGCGCTTAACACCGTGCTTCGGGATCTCCAACCCTACTGTACTTCTGAAGCCTCAGAATGAAAAATCTGACTTGGTTAATCGGTTCGCGTACCTCGACAGCCGCATAAGTCATGATTCCACTGTAGCAGCTGAAGTCAGTGTGCGGATAATCGAGGCGCGGAGAGAGTTCGCCACCTTGTGTCATTCATGGCACAGAGACGAATTTCACTGAGGCTAAAGGGTCGTTTATGCAAGAACGGCCTTGCTCTATGGTTGGCATTTGGACCTTCCTGCTGGAGGACCTCAGGCGTCTTCAAACTTCTGATTACCGGCGGCTCCGTTGTACTTCGAGATCTAGCTGACTGCAGCGGGTACGTAACGAGGTGGTGTGTAAGCCAGTACAGTTTGTGAACCGGCCTGGTCAAACCCTCACCCAAGCCGATTTAACTACTGATATGTGCATGGAAGTCCATAATTCCAAAAGTTGGGCTTCTAAGGAGCATGTTCTGAAACTCTATACCTCAGAGTGTGGCTCTGTACTTTGTTAGTGCAGATCACATTCCAAAGGGTTGAATGACGTCTGGTTAATCTACCACTCTACCAATACACAAATGTCTTCTGTATACTCTAGACTTACGCAGCTTTTATTACCAGAAGGAACACTAGGGTTCTGAAAACTTTCCAGGGGTTTGCATATTCCTTCAGTTACGATGTTGAGAACGGACATTTTGCCAAAAACCGGCGACTGGTTGGTTGTTCAGGAGCTCACCATATATTCCCTCACAAGTATGCGAATACAGGAACTAGATTAAGTCCGATGCTTCCTGCCGGACAACACTCGACTGGGTCGAATGCGAATTTGAGCTCAAGGGACACTGGGATCATAGGCCACTGCTTCTAAATCTTGACCTTTAAATAGCTGTGCAATTAGCTAGGGATATCTCAATCCACTGATTATAGAATCGGTCGACTCATCATTACTGACCGACCGGTTCAAACATTTTCGTCGACGTTTGCTGGAATATGATAGCTGAATCCGGAGCTTTGATAATAATAAATAACAATCGCTCAAGTGCGATACACTTCCGGTGCCCAGCTGCCACGTCACCCGAAGGAAGCTGAGGGCTGAGAAACAGCCCGGTTTACAAGCCTAGGCGGGATTTGTCGAAATGCGGAGTTCGAGTTGGGAGCACGGACCCTTCGGTCAGTAAACTCACTGAGCCATCTCGGGCCTTGCTAGTACGCGCTGGTGCAGTAGATGAGCGGGGTGTTAGCCTTAAGTAGCTATCCGATTTCATTCTAGGAAAATACAAAGCCACATTCACGGCCACAATCACCAATGCTCCTTGGGGGGCGAGAAGGCTCAGTAGTTAGAGCACGAATTTACTAATGGGAAGGTCCCTGGTTCGAAAACGACCTCTGCATCTCGACTTCCCCTGTCTAGGCTTGGGCAACCTGGCAGTATCCCAGCCCTCGTGCTTCCTGTGTGGCATGGCAGCTAGGTACCGAAAAGGTGTTACAGCTGAACGACTATTATCATAAAGTGCACCTATCCTCCTGCGTTACTGAACAGTTGAGTCAGTTGGCTAGCAGTATGCTACTCGGCCGACTAATGTTCGTTTAACCATGATTATCGAAGTATGTATACCAGCATCGATATCCACGGGCGATACGAGAGTCGAGTTTCCAAACGACGTCCTTTAAAAGAAAACATACGAACTGTACTTGGTTACTTTTTACTGACCTAACACTTTCTGCGGCCTTGCAACATATATTTGTTGGCTCGCTGATCCCTCGAACAGGAACACTGGACTGAGTAGGCGGCCACTCTGTATGCCAACACATCGAGCCCTATCCTAACACATGGACTGACACCTGTCTGTCTAATCTAATCCCGCAAGTGATGTGTTCAGGATTGGTAACATTCTGGATTGGTTACATGCGGCTGGCGTAATCAGAACGAAAACAAAGACCCAGGCCGCAACCACCGTCCCATTATCCCCAATTTGGTTTTGGGTGGGGGTGCTGTTGCACCTAATGCTTAAGGGGAGGGAAGCTAGAAGTTATATAGTACAAGAGGTGTCGGAATGGGGCAGTCCACTTCAGGATTAGTCAAACCGCCCGCTTTAGTCAGGAGTAAGTGAAAGGAGTTTATAAACCAGACACACGGATTTCTTCCAGTTGATATTCATCAGAAAACGGTCAGTATAATGAATAAGTTGGACCACTGCAGAGTGGGAAGGTGAAAGGAACTTACAATCATGCCTGATATATCAGATGGCAGAAATCGCAGCGCCGAAAGATCATTGACCGGCAAGTTATTCAAGTTCCATGGAGATTCAGCGTATTTCTTTCTTTCCGCATTCTGACGGTCTCCCTTGTACGGAAATCCAGAACCAAAATCGCGCGCATTCAAATCTGCTCCATATTCAACAGTGATACCGCTATTCTGGCAGCTCATGATCCGCCAGAATTCTTTTTCCACTTCGTCTAAAGAAATCGACTAAAGCGAATTAACTCTAATCGACAGCCTACATGTGCAGGTTTTCCGAAATGCTTTGATTTGAATTCATCGGCGAAGTCTCCGAACTTTGCTAGAGTGCGACGTCTATCCGAATAGCTGAAACCAAAAGTTTCATCATGATGTAGCCTCCTAAATCTTTTGGCAACACAGCTGGGACAAAACCAATCGCCTTTAGGAATGTCTGACAAGGGTGGCTGGAGGCAGTATGTATGACAGATACCAAGACTGTCACAACCATCACACAGAAGTAATCGATCTTCGTCCTTTGAAGTCCTGCAAACCATGCAAACGGGGTTTCGGCGCTAACCAACAATAAGTGTTCGGCAAAAATGTACAAACCTTAAGCCTTTTCTTCTGAATTGGAACCCTCCTAATGGGCTTGTCTGAACCAACTGACTTTCCTTCCTGCAAAACCATTCAGTAGCCATTTTCCTCCTGGAAATACTCACCTCAGACACCTTCCGCTGCTCCAAAAACCGATCATAGGGATACAATATTCGCTTGTACTTTGAACAAATGATAGCTGCGTGCGAGGGAATTGAGCCAAACCCAAGTTGCTGGCTCACACATGTCCACAGCCTTTGTTCGCACACAGACTCGAAACCTCCTTTTGACTGAACACACTTCCACAGCTGATAAAGATCAAGAAGCTTCCTTTTCACAAATGGTGCAAACAATTTCACATTCTGCGAACCAGACCTTCAGAATCTATCAAAAGCAACGCTTACTTGTGCTTCCCAGAAGTTCACAAGCGATGTAGTAAATTCTGTACGGACCCTATTGAACGCATGCAAGTCGGAGAGGTTTTGTATTCTGGGAGTGAAAGTTGCGCTCGGGTTTGCACAGAACGGAGGTTGCCAACACTAGAAATTAGGACGTCACATCCAACGTAAAATACCTGTGGTGGGCGAATTTTGAATATACCGTAACTTCGTGCAAGACCGGAAACTTTATTAATATATCTGAGAGGGTCAATAAACTCTTCCAAGGTGGGCGTGAATGTGGGCGCGGGCCCAAGCGATTGCGTAGCAAGATTCATCAGGGATGCAACATACAAGCTGCAGAAGCGCCGTGGATCGTTGGTTTTCCGATAGCGTTGCACTGCTGCTATGTGTGAACGGGAATTAGTAGGAGCCTCATGAGCTGAAATCCGGGAAGGAAGACAAAACACCACCTGCCTAAGGCAGACGACAACCGAAATGGCTGGCGAACGCCCCTGTTAGCAGCGACCCGAACGCAAATCTAGTGCGTGATTGGTCGACAAATTATCGCACGTCAAAAAACATTCAGGCTACATAAGCCAATCACGGCCGTGCCTTAGACGTTCGCCACAAATTTCTCCGAACCGTAGACTGAACGAAGAAATATCTAACATAAAGTTCTGGCAGTTGATGGTATTTGTTCAAACCCTCAAAATGTCCACATACGACCGCAGTTTTTGTGAAGTTGTTTAAACTTCATCGACATCCACTATGGGTGCGGAAATATTTTAACGGCTGCAAGTGACTACGCATGATGTCTCCGTGAAGATAATGGGAAATTTCGTGGAAAAGCTGGTTTCTTCACGTGTTTTATTCTGTGTTAGATTTGGAAATAATCTCAAGACTACAGGGAGAATAACTATAATCTTTATGTCCGCGCAAAATCAAAATGGAGCAGACATTGGCAGTGGCGGCGGACGTCCCACCTAACAAAGCCAAGGGATTCGCGGCAGCTTGTAAGTTTTTGTTAGGATGCTCAGCAGACACTACATCGGATGTTTTTTCTTCACACTTATGCGGACCCCCTGATAGTGGCTTTGGAATAAATAGTGGTTTTATGTGTAGAACAAGCAGACCGCAAAATAGGGTGGCCAGTTCTGGCAAAAAACTCAAAGGATTGGAACGGTCTTATTGGCGCATATAAAACACTTAGCCGAGAATAGTAGAGACATGTTGAGCTACCGACAGGCAATCAAATTGAGTATGACACCAGCCGTACCCTCATCGCGCCGTCTTACTTGGGTTCATGGAAAGCCCCGTAGATGAACTTCCTGGGGAGTCAGTTGAGGCAGTCATGTTGGTTGGGTAGCCAGGAAATCGTGACGAATTAAGATCAGCATGTATCAATGATGTTCTTTAGTCCATGGAAGGCACGTGGTGGCTTACTGCTGTCATTCAAACAGGGCGATAAGACAGCCGTATCTACATTCGTGGCCCAAAGTATGAGAAATTGTCAAACTATCTGCTGGAGGGTTCTATAATATGAGTAAGATCGCAGTCCAAAATAGCAGGCAGCCAAAAGTGATCGCAGATTCTAACCAATGCAGTGAGGCGAGACTGCCTGACTGCTAAAGAGGTAATAGACGTTCAGACGGAGTTGATGAACACGCGGTCGGTGCGAACGTGTGTGGGGCACACGTGATTTGGAGGTAGGTGCACTGGCTAAATTGTGTGCAACCAATATAGCTCAGAGCATGCGTGTACAAAAGATCAGAGAAAAACAGTAGATATCTGGTGGCGTCGCGTGTTTGTATGTTGAGGTGACCCCAGAATGGCACAACTTCAGTCTAAGGAAAAGCGAAGAGTTTTGCAAGAAGGTGACCGGCCTTTGAGAAGAGTATGAAAAATGATGAAAAGTTTGAGTGCTGTTGGTGCAACCCATACTTCCGGATGAAGATCGCGAAGTCCCTACTGCGCCTGGTTAGAGACGCTGCTGAATATGGTTGCTAGTTGACGACAGTGGCGTACTTGTTGTCAGATTCTATCCAGATTGTCTGCGTTGAATGAATGAGGAGTTGGATAAGGACCAAACCTATATGACAGGCATGTAATAGAGCCTCAGAATAGCCCAACATGTTATGTTTGTTTGAGACGTGGAAGCCTTTTCATGTATAAACGGATGCTGAAGAACACAAAACTGTTCGATCACACATGCAAGCATGTTAGCTGATCGGTACCACAGAAAGAAGCCCTTAGTTGGTGAAACTGCAGTTGAGGTGGAGTATGAGATCGTCACAAGTTACGATGAGGCTGATAGAGCTTTCTATTTTATTAAGCTACGTGGATCGGTATCTGGAAGCAAAAGTGGAGTGAAGTTAGAATTTGGTGCTATAAAAGGGCAAATTTGATACCATGTACCCGCCCACTTACTAAATCTGCTACGGCTGCATCCATGGGTACACGTTTGTGGATGCATGCAGTCCTTGGTTCTCAGGGCTCAAGGCCATAACACTTGATCTTACCAGTATACACCCCTTTTTCCCTTTGACTTCGCCGAGTCCCATGACATATATGATCACTGAATCCCGCTATCGAATCATTGGTGCACACACGGCTCTCTCAGCATCACTAATAGGACTAATTTAGCAAGTAGCAAGTTTACCCTTATAACAGTAAGACATTAACCCTGCTGTGAACACCAATCGGAATTGTGGACAACGGGCTTTTTAAGCACATGGTGAGCTGGCCATTAAAACTTTGACAATTATGTGTTTTCAGCGGGATTACGGAAGATGTACACGAGTTGTAAGTGATATTACTAATAGTATTGACAGGTTTATTTCCCAGCTTCTAGGGAAAATACCACTAGACACAATCAGGTCATTACAGCCTGAACGTGACAGGCAAGTGCACAACGGGAGGAAGGAGAAACCAAAATAACACGCAAAGTATGTGAAAAGACAGCGCGGTCGTGAGAACCAAAAAAGAAGGACAATGTGCATGAGGTAGGACTGGTTGAATGCTGAAGCCGGTTGACATGAACTAAAACTGAAAATCATTGCTAGCCATGAGTGACTTTGGGCGGTTGAGTAAATGGCCAGGGTCACAAAAAGCAAAAATGGTGATGGAGATGGAAGAATCCGATGTGGAGACTAATGGTAAGTTTCGTCCCAAAAATATGGTTTAGACTGAAAGTAAGTAGACTCGCTGTTGTCACTATTGCGAGGAGTCCATTATAATTTCAGTTGAAGTCAGTCTGTTACATTTTCGATGTAGAGATAGTGCGAATGCACACGAAAAACCGAACAGCGTAAATGAAATTGAACTTTTAGAAGGGGCAAACTGAAATTTCGGCGGAAAACCAGGTAGGTTAAATCCGAAGGAAATGTTTGGCGGGTTTGAAGGAACCCGTCTCAGGGGCGGTTAGAGCCGGGTGAAACGTGTTCGTAGTTGTAATTACAGGCTCGAGTGGGCGACAGATGCCGGCCGGGGGAAGGAAGAAATCATTTGCTGGAGTGCCATCATACTGGGTATGGCAGTACCATGCCGTCGTTGCACTGACATACTTCGTTTTCTGAACAGCCTCGAAACGCTCGTGAAGATTGCCGCAACCGCTTTTCCGTGGCATCTGGATCTGCGTTAAACGAAGAAATTGACGCAGGTATTGACAGGTCGATGTAGAGTCTCAGGTAATTTCGATTCAGTTGGAAAACCACGTGGGTGTAGCTCCGGGACCAGCCAGATTGAATGAATGACAGCTGCGCGGGGCGTTTGGAGCAACCACAGCCGAATTTGGACGCTTTGTTAGAGAGGGAATGAGGAAGGAACAGGTTGAGGGCAGTAACGTTAGGGAGGCATCAGATACAACGGTGTCCAGTAGAAAAAATGTAAAAGGGGATAACTGCAAGCCAAAGGAACCTACGAAAGGGTGGGTTTTTGTTGACTGACGTAGCAACCAGGGACTAGCTGGGGTTGACGAAGTATTATGACAACACACCAATCTGCTCGGCATGTATGCAGTACCTTCAGATAGCGATGTAAGAGACCATCATTGGTGGCAAGAGGTGTCCCTCCGTTTTTGCACTGAGCGTCAGTCGATCAGAATGTGTACGGCCAGGGTGAGAGTAGGTGCCTGATCTTCGGAAGGCAAGGAGTTAACCGCCCAGGGAGCAAACAAGGAGGCTAGTCGTTGAACCAGTTGGAGCAGCGATTACATAATGAGTTAGACAGGAGAAGGCGGTGGTATTTAGTTCCACTAAAGAAACCAATCATGAGGTCTCTGTTGTGCAAGAGGTGGTTAATGTGAACAGGTACAGCATAGAAATAATAATGTTTGTCTGCAACTGGTGGGTGGCACAGCGTCAGGCACGATCCTAAAGTTACAGTCGGAAGAAGAGCATGACTGGCGGTGCTTGTATGTACGGGACACTGCGTTGAAATGGGACAGTGTTATGAACAGTAGGCATCATCCGATGCAGAGGTGGTTACCCATAAACCGACACGAGCATGGAAGCACAGCTTCCGGTATAATGGATAAGGATTGCAGTTAAACTGGAATCTACTAGGTGAACTTTACAGAAAGGTGAGAGTATGGGCCACCAGTCACCTATTCACTGCTGTCAGCTCCAAGAAACCAATTGTGCTGACCAAAAGGCGCTAGCCGTGACTTCTAGTAGTCAGGAAATAAGAACTTCACATTTTATATGTAAACAATCGCCTCAGAGAACAAGAAGAAAGAACGCGTGTGATATGTCTGGCTGATTAAGTGGACTTGAGGTGATGTCACTCCTACCAAGACAAAGGTGACGATGTCTTGCATGTCGATTTTAGCCTTGAGCCTCGCAGGGTACATTCACTCCACCCCATGCACATTTTTTATAAAACAAATGAAAGTACCGCTGTCATTCACCTGTATCCTTGGTGTTGCCGGACAAGTGTCGACCGGGACAAATCCAGTACAGCCGCAGACAAACAACAACGGTGTTCTTTCATGATTCGCCTGAATTAAAGGCCAGGCTCAGAACCACCAGCGATGGGTGATGCACCCCTTGCTACTGGAAGGGTGGCGGTGATTCACCTCAGCACCTTTAGCCTGCACTCAGTCGAGCATCTTATCAAACAGCGAGATGTGAGAGAATATGGTGCTAAAACCGTTTATTCCGCTTATTCTTCGTTTTTATTTCTTCAGTTTGACGCGCTATGTTTCAGAATTCCGCGACATACAATGTACATTCATAACTCTCGCCGTAGGTTCTACTCTTGAAATCATCGTCTTTTGGGCCCATTGAACTTTTCCCGTTACAATTATCCAGATGTACAGGGGTTTGCTTTCAGTCATCACAACGAAACCTGGAATAAATGCCTCTGTAGTGCTGTATTTCCGCGAGTGAATTTAGAGTGTGCCAGTTACAGCAACAGTAACAGTCTACCTGGACATTCAAAAAGCCTTTGACCAGGTTCCCCGTGCCTCCCCGCCACACAACCTTAGCACCGTTGGCATCACTGGAAACTTACTGCAGTGGTGCGCTTCCTACTTATCAGACAGGACGCAACTAACGCAAATCGGAGACATATAATCATCTCCACTATCGATCACTAGTGGAGTCATCCAAGGAAGCGTGCTAGGCCACATCCTTTTCGTACTGTACATCAATGACGTTTTCGGCGCCATATCCCATGGTACGGCTTTTCTCTTCGCGGACGATATAAAAATCGCGTACACATCCCCCTCTGCACAAGCCTTCGCCTTTCACCAGATTAAGCGAGACTTAGATTCATTGACTCGCTGGTCAAACGACTCTGGCCTAAGCTTCTCCTCCACAAAATCCTGCATAACCTCCTGTCGCTGCTCTCGCCCGGCTGACGCTTTCACAATTAATGGAAATCCTATCACCCATTCCACGGAGATCAAAGATCTCGGCCTCAGATACTCCTGTACTTTTAGCTTTTCCCACCAAGTGCAGTTTCAGGTTGCCAGAGCACGCAGGCTCAGTTTTTTAGCACTGCGCTCCTGTCACCTTCCGGACAAGATCATTGCAATTTTCAAGCTATGCGTAAGACCAATCGTGGAATTCTGTCCCGTATTCTCCTCACTCTACACCCAAAGTTGCAGATTTGCAATCGAAAGTGTCCAACGCTCACTCACGAAAAAGCTGTTCCCTCGGTCCTACCCCCTCTTACAGTTCCCGATGCCAAATCCTAGGCCTCGAACCACTATGGCTTAGACGGTTAAAGTTGGATCTAACTATCTTACACCGTCTGCTGCACAAAAACACCTTTATAGCATAGGACAGACCAAATGTAAACTCGAAACCTCGCTACAGACTCCATAACTCCTGCAAGCTCTTAGTATGTCCCCAGCTCGTACAAACCTACGCCAATTCTTCTTCCTAGTTTATCACGCTCGCATCTGGAACAGCCTTCGTGAGCAGCTGCGAAGCATCACGCATCGTCATACATTTTCTCAGTCCGTAGACATATTCCTTACCTGTGAAACTGCTGCCGCCTTACTTAATACCCAACTACCCCCTGACCTCATCTACGGATCGGGTCCAGTGCGCATTTGAGTATAGCGACGATACAATTAGTGGGCAAGTCAAAGATCCTGTTATAATTTCTTCCTATCCTCAACTTGCTTTAAGCTAATGTAGGACTTAAGCGCCTACCTAATCTTAATATGCTGTGCTACTGGCCTGGTTTCTTTCTTTTCCGCAGCCAACTTATACGTCGTCCTGGTCAAGTCCCCACTCCGGATTACTCTATCAGCTCTGTCTATTGACTGGTGCCCTCAGCCTAACTCTAACTGATAAAAACCAACCAAAGAGTAAGCCTTTTTCTCCATTACCAGAGAACATTTTGCGCCTATATATATCCTTCTGATGATTTACTCCACTATACACTCTCACACACAACATCGCGGTAAGCTTCTGCTCGACGTGATAGCTCACATCAACGCTCCGACGCCGTTTAGCCATGGTGCACTCGCTGTGAATATCACTATTCCACTCCTACTGTCTCATTGGCAGCTGTCAGTTTACTTCCCCTCCGCGACTTGCTTCTACCAGCGTCTGTATGCCGTTTGTCTGTTCGAATTGACTGAGCTGTCTTTACTGGCCTTGCTTTCCCCGACCAGAAAAAATTGGTAGCTGGAGTATTTTTAATGCACAAACCGCATTTATGACTGCTTGGATGGTTTTCCACCTTGCAGATCTGGTAGCATGCACGAGGGATGAAAACCTCGTGTGTGTGGACGGGTACGCCCTGCAGGGTCGCCCTGTTACGTTGCACCATGGTGCGTTCGTATACCCGCCACCCTCCAGTAGCACGGGTGCATCGCCCATCGCCGGTGGTTCTGAGCCTGGCCTTCAAATTCAGAAAACCAAAAAAAGTACCGCTGACTTCTGTGTTGCTGCTGGTGTTGGGCTCGCCTCGGTTGAGTTTTGTATCTGGCAACGCCATAAACCACAGATGAAGAAAAAACAGAAAAAAACAATAAAAGAAAAAAAATACACCTGGAATAGCCTGAAGATACTCTGCAATGCCCATGGCTTACATCGACGAGCATAGCTGTATCTGCCTTCATCAGAACAGAGGCTACACCGCACCAAAGCCCACTCCGTCAACCAAACAAAGAACACATCTACCTGCCGCCCCCAGTGGTAGACGCGAAAGTCTCCATCAATGCACCACTTACAGATTAAAGCTGATAGCAGTGCTTCGGGGACTGGCGAAGATTTCTCTCGCACATACTTCCTCTCCTGGTACTGTCCAACTCATGTAATAAATACCAGATTAACCAGTTATCTCGGAAGTTCAATCCCGTGAGCCCTTATACATCCGATTTCCACACCACCACTCTGGGTGCTTATATCGGCCTTTACTGAATCCCTTGTAATTTGATATCTTATGTTAGCATATCTAACCCCCTGGTCGCCAGTCTAATAAGTACCAATCCCTTTATATCCTATTCCATATAATCACTTGTCATCACCCAAATCGCGGCAGACGTCAAGTTTCTCTTTCAATGTATATTGATGCACATTATCCCATTTGATGTCTTTTCAAACTCATCATGCTTTTCTACTTCCATCCCACCCCCTCATCTTCCCAAGCTTTGAACTTCGGCAGTGCCTGGTTTGAAGGACCTGGTTGGCTGTTACTCACTCCACCTGGCCGGTGATCTATAACCACAAGATCCCCAAACGGGACCAAAAGAACCCTGCGATTCCATATCGGCTTCGCTCCACCTTGTTTCCTCGGCCAGCCTGAAATGAATCCCGCTGCCCAAAGAACTGCACACCCGAGCCCACTCACCTTAAATGTGACGTCCGTTACCGGGCTGTCCAAAAAGTGAAGCATGTCAGGCCAATGATGGCACGGCACTACCATACCCAGTTTGATAGTACACCCCGCAAATATTCCATTCCTTCTTTCGACCGTAAACTCTCGTCCATCGTTCCATTAACTGCAAATACGACATTCTCCTCGAGTGACCCCAGCTGACTCTATGACACATTCATTCCAACTTGCTGGACTGTTGGTTCAACTTTAACCATCTCTGTGCTTCCCACAAAATTCAATAACTTTCTATACAGTTCGCGTTCCGGCTCGTGTGTTGCCACCATCTCTTTCTTCCAAAGGAGCTATTATGCCCACCTCCACAACAGCGACAGTGAGTCACTACAGTTTAACTGTATACCATGCTTCTGAGATCCCTGCTACCATTTACCCGCTATGCTAGTCCCTCCATTTCATCATCCCCACTTACGCTTTTGTGACCCTGGCCACGAGCCCAATAGTCCAAGGCCGCGAGGCCTCAGCGGTTGTTTTTGGCTTCAGTTCAATTTGATCGGCTGGATGATGCCAGCTTTGCTGCTTCACCGGATCTGATGTTCTGGTTTCTGATTTTCCACAGCTTACATTTCTTTAGTCATATGTCGGGCAGGAAGCCTCTTGTTTTGTCCTCCCTCGTTTTGGTTTTGCCCGCCACCTTCAAATCCTAACGATCTGAACCTGCTCGATGTTTTCTTCGACAAAAATCTTCCCTGCTCGTGCCGGTTTAGTGGCGACCACGTTTACATTGGATACAGCTCACCGCCCATGGCGCTGTCCTCCTTCTCCACCCGAAACCCCCTGTACTCACAGTCCCCGCCAGTCATGCCTTTATTCTGACTGTAACCTTATGATCATACCTGACGGCATGCCTCCACAATTTGGGAACAAACATTATTATTATTATTAGTGGGTTAGTCCAGCCGCATGTGTAGTTTTTATTGTTGGGGAGCGTGAAGTTTTGGGGCGTTTACGTCGAACGAAAGGCAGCTACTGTTGTCAGAAGTGATTAGCCGCACCTTTGGTTTACTAAGCTGCTAGTACAAAGCACTAAGAGAGAGAAAGAAGGCAGAGGGCTGATGAAGCCAATAAGGACAGCGGATCTGAGGACACAGCTTGAAAAGCTCAACTCTCGAACAGGAAGAGCTACAAGTCCTGGCTTCGGTTGTTCGTGAATTCAAAACTATTAAGTGGGCAAGCAGTGTCGAAGAGTTCGAAACTGCAAGACAACGACTCGTACGTAGCTTTTGGGGGTTCCGAATAATTGGTAGCCCCAGTGAACCGGGACGAAATGGGGCTTCAGTGGGCAGGTGCTGCTGGGCTATATGACGTTGTTCGGTAAGAAGCGGGCTACCTTGCTGAATTTTCGGACGACGAATTGTTACCTTTTATCTGTCGATAGAAGGATGCCTGGCGAGACCGAGACGTGTGAAAATTGGTACCGTAGTTCCAACGGGGATGGATATTTTCATCGGATCCTTGGATGCACGGAGTTGTGGGTTGTGGAAGTAAGTGCATTTTTAAAGGAAAATAGTGCGTGACCGAACCCAAGTAAGTGGATAACCAGTGGATAACCGAGAATGCTCTCGGTGAAATGATGTGTTGATTACCTGAAAGGTGGTCCTCAAAGGCATTGTGCCCGCTCAAACTTAACACTGGTTGTTTTGGTTCCTTGTTGCCTAGTGACTACGCAAAGTTCGTCATCCGAACAGCAATCTAGGTACACAATTTTGGTCTACCTGAAAGAAGAGATAAATAAAACAATTTCCGCCAGATGACGAGCGGATGTCAGGCAAGTTGACTAAAATTCTCTTCCGAGCCGGCTTAATTGGACCCGGTGTCTTGATGCTCTCAGCGATCCCAGGCAGCGTCACACACAGCTCCATAGGTATTTTGCATCACAGCACAGATCTTCTGAATATCATTTATCGAAACGAGTGTCACCGTAAGGCGTAATCACCTTGAAGACTCAGCTTTCAAAATGTCCGATACGTGGAAATTCACCCTACGCTCTTTGACTTAGAAGACGGGCTGACTGCATAAACATATCCTTATTCAAGAGTTATGCTATCATGCACGCAATTTTATCCGCTAGATCCGCCAAACGCAAAACAATGCCGCACATGACACTACGATGCTGGCCTTCCAGTGAACCAGACGTGCACTTTTAAGGATAAATAACGTACGTGGATCAGGCTGTAAGGAGATCAAGTTGCCCGGTGAAGGCTTCCTGCAGTCAGGTACGTCACTTGGACTTACACGGAGAATTCAAAATTTTGAGTTATACAAAAGGATGGTCATTATGAAATTTGGTAACATGAAGAAAATAATACAATCGTAGATTTTTGCAAACGTCAACTCGGTATGCTACGCCGACTTCAGTCGGCTGGATTAATCAGTATAAACAAAACATCCAGAAGTGGCTACAAAGCCCTGCGTACAAACGCCAGATAACTCGTCGAAAGTTGACACAATTCCGCTGAAATCCTTATCGACTCCAAGGATCCCAATAAAAGCCCATCAGTAATGGTGTAACCCAGTTTCGAATGACTGCTTGAACCCGAACAGTTAAAGAAAGCGCCGTCAATAACCTACGCTTTTCCTGCCCCTTAGACTGACGTAATTTCCGGGTTGCAATATGGTTGAGGTGCAAAACGCAGAAAATGGGTTCAGACAACAGTGGTTCCAGGTATGGTGCCTTAACCGCCTAGCTATTTATGTCCCTAACATCACGAGTGGGCAGCACTGCTAAGACTAAGCCTATATACCAAAAGTTGCATGTTCGGCTTCCTCGGAAATATTACTAAATTCCATGTTAGTTAGTTAATAGGCAATGTCAGTCTGATGACGTACGGACTTTTATTATTCAAAGTATGCTGGAATGCTGAAGACAACTAAGTTTTCGCTAAAAGTGCTGAAAAATAAGCTAATTAATCAGTACAAAAGAGAAGAACGTTTTGATTGTACTGCCGACCATCGGTTCGGCATCCCTCGAAAAACTTTCGACAGAACCTTTCGATTGAGGGCCGACACAGATAGCAAACTGTAAGCTATGGCTACATAATTGCGTGTGTAAAGCTACAAAGCATTTGTTGATTGAATCCTTGGCCAGTTTATTCACCAACTACAACTTATGCACTCGCAATATGCGTTTAGAGGAAAACGCCAGTGTACCTGCAATCCTGCTTCCAGTGTTATTATTTATGCACTCTACATGAATTATTCAAAGGCATCTGAGAAAGTAGGTCACCCATGTCCAGTAAACTAGTCACTCGGGATAGAGGCAAAGGAACTCAACTTTGATATTTTAAAGGCTGCTTGCCAGCCGTAGGGTGAAATCTGATGGAGTCCTCTCTCATTGATATTACAAACATGGTGGCGTTGCGGCAACCCAAATTATAAGCAAAACAAATAAACGCTTTTGATGAATACGCTTGTGTGCGGAAACGAGTATGCAACGCGTGTATTTTGGGAGCGATGAACAGGGAGAACGATGACTTAACCGGAGGCGGTGCGCAGCAAGTACCGATAAATCCCGCGCAAATCTGTTGGGTAACCTGAGGACAGAAGTGTGCATGAATCGCACGGTTCGAATAGCTTCACCTCGGTTTATGGCAAAAAATTACTGATGAAGACAGCGTTTTCAAGGTTCAGGTGTACAAAGCGGCTCTACAAAATTTTATGCTCAAGAATTCTTATCATTTATGAACTGATCCTATCAGGCATTAAGTAAAGGTATCTGCCGTGGCTTCAAACCCTTTCACAAATTTCTTCTAAACGGCTGCAGCGAAAACAACGGAGAACTTCCTGAATGTACCTTCCGATACTTGCTAGCAACGACTAGAACAGGTAAGCTTCTGCAAACCGAGGTATATCAGATTGAGCTATTGTGAACTCTCTATAATAGAAAACATAATAATCGGCTTAATCAGCGCGGCAGGCTTCTGACTTTTCTACCTTGATTCAGCTTAAGAGGACCTCCAATGACTCAGGGGAACGAAAATGTTTTATCGTCTCCTGAACAAAATTATCCACGGAAAAGTCAAGAGATATGGCATGTACTTTTGCCTGAAGTCCTTTTGGCAAAAAGCGCCTTAAACTACTGGTTGAGAACTATTTAGTCAAGTTCAGCCAAACAGGAAACTTCGGTAGCCATGGAGCAATTCGAATAAATCTGCGCTGAATGTTTTATCCGGAAGTTGCGCAACATCGAACGATTTTTCCTATCTCTTAAATGTGGTGGACCATACCACGTTCGTTGTTTTTCTCGCTTTTACCGTTGGACGTTTCCGTAACAAAGTAGAGGTATAACAAATGTATTAGTTGAAAGTGTCGGAAACAGAGCACTCTAAAATACATAAATGTGTTTGAAAAAAGACAACTGTCCGATTCCGTGGTATTACTTAACTTCATAACCGCATCACTTACATTCTTTCGTGGCCTAAAATCGGTACAGTTGCCGGTCGATCGTTCTCGAACCCTTACGCTATTTAAATCAACTTCTGCAGAATAAATTCTCTTCAACGCGGAACGTAGCCTACTGCAATCGAGTGCTTCACTAAACCTGTTAGAGGGAACTGTTAAACCTGTGAGGGTGCATCTTACTAAATCGTTTCTCTACTGCTCATTATCGCGTCCTCAAGCGCAGACATGAGCAAACTAAACCGAATTGTGGACGCGTCCCTGAGAACATACTGTCAAGTTGACTACATACGTCGAGCCTCTTCTGAGATGCGACCAGTATCTGGTAACGTGTCTTGGAGGTGAATGACTTTAGGGTTGACCCTGGCCAATGAGCAGATCAGACAAACGTTTGGTATTTTTCTCGCA
This sequence comes from Clonorchis sinensis, assembly GCA_003604175.2. Classification (NCBI taxonomy): domain Eukaryota; kingdom Metazoa; phylum Platyhelminthes; class Trematoda; order Opisthorchiida; family Opisthorchiidae; genus Clonorchis; species Clonorchis sinensis. The sequence continues at coordinate 130,889,685 of CM030370.1, forward strand.
ACCATCAACAGCTCCTGAGATTCCGAAATAGTCACGAATGTCTCATGCCAATCCCTAAATGGCAGCCATTCTAAAAGTGCCGGAAGTCCGTTTGGTAGAAGCCACACGGTGACTATTCACGTCATAAGCGTGTCTCATCGGTTGTGCTTTCCTCCCCGTAGTTTTGTTGCCTGCCGCATTCAGGTTGTAACGGCACAATCCTGCATCTTTAGGCAGGTTTTCTATAAGTAGGTGAGTAAACACATTGTTATTTTTATCATTATTATGAAAGGAGGCAAAATAGTAATTCGTAAAATTAGGCAGCTTCTGATTGCTGAACTTGATATCTTTCCACCGGCTCTTCCAAGTCCGAAGGGCTTTAGAACCTTGCCTATACACACCCTTGTGCTTTCCTTTCGTGTAAACTTGCAGAACTACAGTTATCCTCAGTCATCAACTATCACTAAGCTTCAGGCAAGTTTAAAGTGGCGGTTTCGTTACTAATTCTTTATGTGGTCACTGCCATCCGGCTGTTGTCGGGCAGTAGCTAAGCCGGATTTCTGGAGATCTCTGCAGAAAAACAACGGGAAAGTTTCACACACCAAGCAAACTCCGAGACCGTCGGGGTAAAACACTTCATTCAAAACCGAAGTCCAATTCCGCAGTTCGTACTGCAGCGCATTCTACACCGGCGTGCTTCCCGGTTTTCTACCCACAACCTGTTTACCACTAAATGGAGTTTTTTGCGGCCCGTTCGTGAACAGAATTGTCCAGTAGGCAGTCATTCTGTCTCTAGTTCGCTTTACAACCGTAGCATGCTCAGCTAGATCCAGGTGCCAAGAAGGCACGGTAAGGCAAAATAGCATCCAGGTTCATGCACCTATAAGCCCCGAAACTAAGCAGAGCCTTATATAAATATAAGGGGAAATGTGCTTGAGTACCTGGATGTCTTTGGTTTGGCCACACATTCGGGCATGCGTCGGTAACCCAGAATATAATTAGTCTCCGACGTATGTCAGGTTTGTAGGCATACCTCGTTCAAAAAAGCAACAATCATACGGGACAAAAGATAATGATACAGAAAAAAACAAATGCTAACATTATAAGTTTGCTGGAGAGCAGGCAACCCGCAAAAATGTGCTACTAAAATAATGATGCGTCAAAAAGGGCCTATCCTTTGCGCAAGTGCGACTGAGAGTAGAATTAAAAGAAACGCTGATTCTCTATCGTGAGACGAAACACAGGTTCCCATATTGAGAAGGCGAACGCCACAGGCCAGGATGTATCCATTTTTCGCCTGAATCTGGAAAGGCTAATGGTCACAAATAAGGAGGGAGTCATGCTAATGAATGTCATTCCTCCGCAATGGTCGCGCCATTCTCCATCACGTTCCTAGGTAACATCCCTCTGCTTAGAAGGAAGCAATTGTTACGCTGATCAAATTAACTAGTGGCCAATATCGCCCGGCAGTTACAGGCCTATTAGCCTCACTATTATAAGGCTCAAGGTGATGGAACACGTGCTGCAGCGGGCCATCCTGAATCACCTTCTACCAACAACTTGATATCCCCAGTTCAATAGGGATCCCCCCAAACCGTTCTTGCGTGACGAACGTGCCCGTATTTATGTACAGCTAATCTCGAGCTAAGGACGAGGGACACATTGAATGCCATATTTTTGCCCCCTCCAAAGGCATGCGATTGAGTCCCGCGCGTCCTGTCGCTCCACAAGCTCGTGTCGTATGGGGGTTAAGGGGAGATTCTACACTGGATCAGGGTGTTCTTATCATACAGAACATTCCACGAGAAAGTGGACTCCAACTACGTTTACCTTGCGCCAGTCTCGAATGCAGATCCTCAAGACCCCGTTTTTGTTCGCTTGCTAGAAGCACACGCGAATTATTTCCACCGAAACTATGTGGTTTTCGAAGTTGTAACTTTTACGGGGGTTACTCTAATCCATTTGCAACTGTCCGTGATATGTTGCTCATAGCATTTTCTTCAGTTAAGGGAAATTTCAAGGTCATGTTACATTACCTCAACGTGGAGAATTTGGCGGGCGGTGTATTCATCAAGTTGACAGTTGAAATTCCCCACGTTTGTTCTGCCCCTATCTGTAACCACCGCCCCACTTTTGTGTTTAGTGCGTGTATATGAACTAGCGTTTGTTTGTCCTTACCACTTCACGCATTTTGGCCTTGAGGTCATCCGGCCATTTGTGACCGACTTTGTGCACGTGTGACTGTCCCACGTGGGAGCCTGTTCGCTCCTTTGGTTTGTACCTTTGTAGTCCAAGTGGACCATTTGTCTTGGACGAGTATCTACTGTCGAGGTTTGTATAATTTGTGAATTTGTCTTTTATTAATAGTACTGTATAGAAACCCAGCTCCGACTTTGTTTTGCCTGCCCGGAGGTTCTAGTATTACGCGTCACTCGAAGATACCGTTCGCCCGTTACAACCTGTTCGCATTTTGTTACCGATTTACGGGAGATAAAACGCGAAATCGCACTTTACCATATTTTGACGTGCTTCGGTGTTCTTTAAGGATGAAATAACCTCTACAAAATTTGCAGTGCAAATTACACCCAGGAAAATCTGTCATTGACTATTGTTTGCTTCACAAACCCCAGATTTAAAAAATGAGATAATCTTGATCGGCGAACTTCGTCACATTACGTTTTCCTATGTAGCTCAGCTTCCATTAAGTACAGTACCATGATTTGTGCAGTGGAGATACGAGGGCCATCTTTGTGAGTGATTCCCTTTCCCAGATATGCATAACTCACCTGTGGACAGTACAACGTCAGGAGGTAACTGTAGGTAAATTATCAACACAATGGATCATTCCTATTAGGACTACGACGCACCATAGGGGGTATACGTCATAAAGCGGGCATCATGATAACGGTAAGCGTTGTCACTCACCCCGGCTACCTATCGTGACTGCTAGGCCCGTGTCTATGGACGACGCTGATTATGAAGCCTCAGCCATACATGGAAACCTAATCCAACGACCAACGACGGCCGGTCGTACTCATAATTGTATTCAATATCGTCCACCTTGGCTACTTATCGTAACTTCTAGGCCCGTGTCTATGTGTGACGCTGATTATGTGGCCTCACATCTACGTGGCAACCTAAGCCAATGGCCAAATACGGCCTTTCATACTCATAACTGCATGCCAGGTCGCTTATCTTTACTACCTATAGTAAACACCAGGCCAGTATCTACGCGGGCCGGTAAACATAAGGCATCAGCTGTGCATAATAGCCTACTCTGACTGCCTGTCATACTGATACTTGTTGTCAGTGTCGCCTAAGTTGGCTGCTTATCGTACCTGCTAGGCCCGTGTCCTTTTGCGACGTTGTTTATGAAGTATTGGTTATGCGTGGTAACCTAATCCGTCACACTCATAACTGCAAACGTTCTCGCTTATCTTTGCTGCTTAAGATAAAATCCAGGCCAGTTCTTATGCGAACCGATGAAAACGAGGTATCAACTATGCACACAAACCTAAGCTAACGGCGACCGACGGACGTCATACTTTTACCTGCACGCGATATCGCCTACCTTGGCTTCTTTTTATAGCCGCTAGGCCAGTGCCTATGTGCAACGCTGATTATTTGGCCTCAATTATGCTATCCAAATCTAACGGCCATCGACGGTCTATCATACCCGTAACTCTGTGCGCTGTCGCTTACATGCCCAGTATCTGTGCGGGCCGATAAAAATGACGTATCAACTATGCGTGCCATCCCAATCTACCGGCCAACTTAGGTACGTCATACTCATAACCGTAGTTGATATCACCCACCTTGGCTGCTTATCGTAATTGCCAGGCCTGTGCCTATGTGCAACGTCCAATATGAGAACTCAACTATGCTCAGTAGCCTAATCCAATGGCCAACGACGGCCCATCACACCCATAACCGTACTCGAAGTCGCCTGCCATGGCTACTTATAGTACCTTACAGGTCCGTACACATGCTACTACTGACTAATGCCCCAACTATGAATGATAGACTAATCCAACGACCAGCGGCGGTCTTTCATATTAATACATATCGTCCGTCTGCCGACTTCATGTCTAGAAAATACACGACCGCCTCTCAAAACTCATGTTTCTATTGAATGGTTTTATCGGAACAAACGCAACTTGCGTTCGATCCAATTCTCAGTTTCAGGGAGCCGCTTGTACTGGACAGGGTTTCTGAAAAAAAATGTATGCTCAATTATGACTCGTATACATCTTCCGCGATATCATTTAATAATAATAACAATTCGTAATGGACTACTCATAAGGTTGCTGAAAACTCTTCGACAGCCCACGACCGGTTTCGCCCTTCTTGGGGCTCATCAGGTAGGCGCAGTCCCCGAGTTTCCGTCAACCTTATGTTCTACTTGAACCCAAATTGCACTGTTTTCGAGAAATACACTCATTTGCATATCAATTTGGTTTTTGCGAGACACTCACCTGGAACCCAGCTGAATCTCCCGTTTGCGATGTTTTCAGGCAACTGAATGTGCTGCACCAGGCCGCCTCATGTTCCAGTTGCTACGATATTCGAGATATCGCGATACATGTATATTCGTAATGGACTACTCATAAGGTTGCTGAAAACTCTTCGACAGCCCACGACCGGTTTCGCCCTTCTTGGGGCTCATCAGGTAGGCGCAGTCCCCGAGTTTCCGTCAACCTTATGTTCTACTTGAACCCAAATTCGACTGATTTCGATAAACACACTCATTTGCAAATCAATCTGGTTTTACGAGCGACTCACCTGAAACCCAGCTGAATCTCCCGTTTGCGATGTTTTCAGGCAACTGAATGTGCTGCACCAGGCCGCCTCATGTTCCAGTTGCTACGATATTCGAGATATCGCGATACATGTATATTCGTAATGCACTACTCATAAGGTTGCTGAAAACTCTTCGACAGCCCACGACCGGTTTCGCCCTTCTTGGGGCTCATCAGGTAGGCGCAGTCCCCGAGTTTCCATCAACCTTATGTTCTACTTGAACCCAAATTCGACTGATTTCGATAAACACACTCATTTGCAAATCAATATGGTTTTACGAGTGACTCACCTGGAACCCAGCTGAATCTCCCGTTTGCGATGTTTTCAGGCAACTGAATGTGCTGCACTTCATTTGTGTCGAGCTGTCATCCATTGTGAGGAGTTTCATTTTTTGTCGCGTGGTTTTTAACGTGTGAGTTGGCGAATTGGTGTGAACGTGGTTGGTAGAAGTGGTGTGACTTGGCTTCGGGGACAACCTCCGCGTGACCACGTCCCTTGCTCAGCTTTAATTCTCACAAGAGTTGACCGTGATCCCATGCGTTCATGTGAGCGATTGTCATCTGGACTGTCATTAAGTTTTTGTGAGGTTTGGACACCTAGAGATACTTCTGTTAGACTAGCTTTAGACCCTTCGCCTTGTATTCTGTTTTCAAGTGTAGGACTTTTCACAGTAGTGCATGGCTGTCTGGCCCTTAAGCACCTGTGTCGGACTGGAACTTTTATCTATCCTGGTGGTGAAATCCGGTTGCGGCATGACTGTCGATGGCGCTATTTCTACTCTTGTCATCTGGAATGCTCAATGATATGTTTGCAGGCTGTTGACCGAAAGGGGTCTGAAGAGGGAATGCCGTTATTATCGTTTAAGAACAAGGTTCGATTTCGTTCATACAAATATACCTGGGCGATGCTTGCCCAATGCTGTCCTCATTTTTGTCACATCACTTAACCGAAGGCTCTAGACAACCGTGTTTCTGGCATACACACCTCAAGAGATCCATTTGAATAAAACATGCTAGTACGAAGTTAGCAGTTCGCTGTATTTTTCCTGCGCTTTATTTCTCCCACAATGAGAAAACTTCACATCGCATACGTTCCTTGCTTCTGTCAGATCTGGATCCTTATCTGTGGATGATGTCCTATCGGAAATTGCGGAAGCGGAAACTTTACCCGCCCAACTACCGATTATCGCGGACATTCGATCCATGTGTGTTCGAGCGAAACAGTTGGAAGTTCAGTTCAAACAGATGGAAAGACTACTGGTTGCTGTTCCTCCTGGACAACCTTTCCCGCCTGTCGCCATTTCAGAGGATTTGTACGAGAAGCTCCGAATGGGTACCGTGGATTGTAGTGCGGAGACCTGAAAAGCCTGCGCACAAAGTCTACTAGATGTTGAACACCCATTCCCGCTAAACTGTCCTCACGAGAGATTCAGCTGGGTTTCAGGTGAGTTCCTCGCAAAAACCAAATTGATTTGCAGATGAGTGTATTTCTCGAAAAATAATAACAATGTTTATTTCCAACTTGTGCGTGGTACAATTAGACACGTAATTAGGCACATAATTAGACAGAGTTGTAGTGGCTAACTCACCAAGCGCGTAACAGATCCTTTTGTTCATAATTCCAAATCGGTGTCCCCGCTGAAGCTGGAGTCTTGCCGTTATAATGGTAAACTCACTACTTGCTCAATCAGTCCTATTGGCGATAATGAGGGAGCCGCGTGTACATCGATTATTCACTAGCGAGATTTGTCAACCACATGCATTACTGGGCGCGGAGAAGTTAAAGCTAAAGAGGAATGTGTACTTGTCAGTCGTAAGATCAAAAGTATGGGAGCACTAGGATTCAAGTATCACGTGCGTCATCAATCGTGTACCCATGGATGCAGCCGTAACGTAAACCTGGTGAGTAGGCGGGTACTTGGTGCTAACACTGCTCATTTAGAGCACTAAACCCCGACTTCACTCCAATTCTGCTCTTCAATATGAATATCATATAGCTGAATAGAGTCATTAGTTGACTCGTAGCCATCCCATACTCAGCCGCAGTAGCAGTCTTGTCAGCTAGGTGCTACTTGCTTAGAAACAAATCAGCTAAAGTGCTTGCGTTCGCAGTTTTCAGCGTCAGATTTTATATAAATAAGCTTCCACCTCTCAATCAGATATGTTTGGAGCTGCTCGCTAGTTCAAGCTATTCTGAGGCTCTATTCCCTGCCAAATAATCGTTCATGCCGAGGTATTGCAATCCATCTTCACTTCGAAAATCATGTCTACATATCGCCGAGCTGCGGTTTAGACAACCTTTGTCTAACACCTAATGACGTCTTAGTTCCGCTGCTCGGATAGGCCAATCCTCGCAGCCATACAAAAAACAAATTGTACTGCAACGTGATACACACGTTGCTTGATATTAAGGAATACACCACTTTGACGCCATAAATGTTTCGAACTAGCAAACGCGACCCGAGCCCTGCAGATTCATGCATCGACCTTATCTGTCACATTACAATCAGAACTAATACAACTACGAATGGACATATAACGCTTCACAAATCCGTATGCCTCTCCTTGGACTGTACGTGGCGTGTTCAGTAACTGCCTATCCAGGAGCAGTGCTTCAGGGGCTGGTGACCATTGCTCTTACATTCACTTTCTCTTCTGGACTATGGTTCTGTCCAACTCACGTAATAACTCCCAGATAAACAATTCCGTCATCTCGGAGGTCCTGCTCCCGTCAGTGAGTATATGTTTGATTGCCCTAACAACAACACCTCTCTGCGTGCTTATACAGGTTTTCCCTAGATCTCGTGTGCTGAAGCCGCATTTATTAGCAAACTCAACTTGTGCTTGATCGCCAGTCTAATAAGTACAAATCCACTCCTATTCTGTCTCAATCAGACACTTGTTGTCTCCACCATGATTATGGTAATCGTTCAGTTTTTTCTGTGTATTAAGCACTTCTTCCAATCGGATACCTCCTTAAACTCACCGGGCTTTGCTGACCTCATCCCATTCCCCCGTAATACAAAGTTTCGAACTTCGGCAATACCCGGTTTAGACGCCATGTTTGCCGTTATCCACTCCACCTGGTTAGTGATTGACATTCCCAGAGATCTCCAAACGGACTAGAAGAACACCTGCGACCTCACATTGGCTTCATCCCAACTCTGCGAATTCTCTTGGACAACTCGAAAACCCTGCTGCTCACAGAGTTGCACGTCTCAGCCGAATCACCACAAACATGGCGTCCGTTATGGGGCTGTCCAGAAACCGAAGTGTGACAGTGCAATGATGGCACGGCATTGTCGTACCCAGTTTGATAGCACACCCGCAACTAATCCCTTCCTACTCTTGACTTTTCTCTCTCGCGCATTCGGTGCAATACTTGCAACCACGAGCAAACTCATGCTTTATTCTGAATGTAACCTTATGATCATACTCGACGGTATGCCACCCACCACTTGTGCATAAACCTTATTATTATTACCTTACATTTTGTGGGTGCACGGTGCACGCCATAGGAAGGGATGACTTTGGTCGGCTCATTCAAAAACACCTGTGCCTTTCCTCTTCTTCGAAGATTAGAACGATGTCTGCATACTCCGTATCGACATGGTTTTCGTCAGATATTTGAAAACCGGGGTTCAGAATACATTAATTAGTTAGGAACTGTGACCGATTTCGGCTGCTTGTTATTTCTTCGCCTCGTCTGCCTCCTCTTGTTTTGCCTGAGTGACAGCGATGAACCACCGTGCGCCCTCGATGGACCCAAGAATATGCTTCATCCATGATGGTCCTAATTTGTCACAATTCCCCGGCGAATCCTAACTACAGTGACAACCCTAAGAGGTTCAGCCAAGATGTTCATGTACGGATTGAGGTACAGTGTCGCGATGACGGTACCGCGACTACCATACTTAGTCTGATGGCGTGCCCGTAGCTCACCATATCCCTAATTTTTACCGAATGAGTGTGTTGAGTGCAATCACAAGACCGCCTCAATCCGCTTAATTTGGGCCAGGACTTGAAAGCATTAGTGACCTTATTGTGCCGTCCGCTTGTTCTGCCCACGAAAGCACTAATTCTCCTGGAGTCACTATCGATGGTTTGGTATAGCTTTGCACCCGATATAGCGTGTACCGACCGTCGTAAAAAATAAGCTTACTGGCTGTGGTGAATTCCTTGGCTTTGTTTGGCAAGACGACTGCCACAATGATAGAAGAAGTTTTCATATGCAGATCGCGGAGGGTTGCTTAATTTTGAGTTTGCGCTGACATAGAGGGCACAAATATTGTTCTTCTCGTTTCCAGATTATTTCCAAATGCAATACAAAAGAAAACACATGAAGGAACCGGCTCTTCCAGAAATTTCTCATGGTCATGAGGGAGACATCACGCGAAGACACCTCCGGCCATCAAATGAATTCTGCGCTCATGGTAGACCTCGAGTACATTTAAACCACTTCCAACAAAGCTGAGGCCCCATGGGGAGATCTTAAGGGACCGAATAAACACCATCAAATCCTGAAACTGTTTGCTTAATTTTCCCTCCCCCGAACTATGGTTTCAGAGAAATTTTGGGTGAGCATCTAAGGCTGGACCCGTCTTTTGGAAAGGCTGTTTCTGATCTATGCCAATGACCTTCCAGGTGTTCTCTGAGGCCCGTGCCTAATTTTGGCGGATGACTTGAAATTCTGAAGTTTGTAGAATGCAGGTAGTGGAAGCACCAAGGGACAGTGATCCTCGACAATTTCTGTGGATGGAAAAGAGAAAGCAAGCTCATGAGCCAAAGCCCAGCAAGCAAGGTTGTACATCACCAGTACTTACCTATAAATCAATCAAGCTGGCACACATTATACTAGAATTTCAAAAGTTAGTGTCCTCCAAATGGATGTAGACGCTACAAACAGTAGTCGTTGGACTGGCACCTTCCTCTGAATGGCGAAAAGTGGCCCATATGTCGTTCGGGGGGGACTCAGCGAACACCTTTATCGTGCCTGGTGAGAATGGACCAGAAGACATCACGAAGTTGGGTGCCAAAATGGATTTGGCTATCCGGCCCTCTTGAGACCTATCCTTCTCACTGCATCATGAAAAACCGACACAAAAAGCTTTCACCGTTCTGCGGATGGTTCGGTGC